>CM040423.1:161498838-162698838 GCA_022702705.1 Papilionanthe hookeriana x Papilionanthe teres | reverse complement strand
TGAACAAATTAAATTAAATAAAATTTAATTAAAATAAAATTAAATTAATTAAATAAAATTAAATTAAAAAAATAAATAATTAAATTAAATTAAATTAAATTCAATTGAATTAAATTAAATTCAATTGAATTAAATTAAATTAAATTAAATTAAATTAAATCAAAATAAAAAAATATAAAATCAAGTTAAAATTAAAATTAATTTAAATTAAATAAATTAAATTAAAATTAAAGCAAACCAAATCAAATTAAATTAAAGTTAAATTAAATTGAATTAAAAAAATAACATCACCTAAGACATAAACAAACTTAAAATAAAGCAACTTGAACACTATTCCAAATTTAAACTCGTCAACTGAAATTAAACTAAATCACAAACCATTTAAACACCAATTTGCCCTGGAAAACTTTTATTTGTCATAACTCCTAAACAGAACGTTAAATGAAATGTTACTTCACTTATAGGATATTCAAATGTCCTAGTTCATCGAGTAAGATAACAACGAACTTAACTAAACCTCGGACGATTACTTCACTTTGATCGATTAAATCCATTTGGACTTAAAATAATCCTATCAATATTGAAAAGATGTTTAAGATTCTTCTTAAGCACTTCCTCAATATGATAGGATATTTATAAGAACAATTGAACTTAATTGTTCGTTGATGAAGAAAATCGTCCTCAAACCAAAATACAAGAACCTAGACGTCATAGGAAATGACTAGCTATAGGATTAGGAATTTGGTAGAAAACCATAACCCTTCCCTTAGCTTTACCTATGAACTTGCTTAAATATTCTAAATTGTGTTAAAGTGCAGCTTGGGATGACGGGAAGACCCTCCAGGTATGTTTTTATTTTTTTGCAATTTACCTTATTGCAATTTATTTAATCGCATCGCACTTACTTTTCTTGCATGATAAACAACTATTGCATGAAAACCCACACCATTAGGATAGTCCCTAAAACTGAAACCAAAACTAAATTAAAAGTCATTGCAAGATAAAATTCACCGCCACAATATTTCAAAATATAAAACAACTCAAAATTTAATCACAAACGTAACACAAAACTACAATTACAACTAAATTAAAACGTCTTGTTGGATGATCGGGAATACCTCGGATGATGTAACCTACGTGTTGCTAACGGGATTTCCCACGGTCTAAATGAAAGTGTGGAGTTCATTTAGTTGAGTTTAGCAAATTCATCTGGACTAAGTGAATCCGATAAAAATAACGATGCCGGAAGGATGGAACCGTGGGATCTTAACCGGTCTTGTTATAATCAACTTTAAGATTTGTTTTAATTAAAACATAAAAAACACTTGGAAATTAAGAAATCTATCTAAACTAAAACACTTTTCTCATCTCCTTATTTATGACTTCTATAACTAAACCTCTGCAACAACAAGGAGCTCGGAGCATGGTGGGCAGCACGACCATTGTCATCAGCAAAACTCGGATCTACCTCAGCAAAACTTTCTTAGAATTAAATAACAAGCCATAGGATTTCGAGGGAGTTTGCCTAGTGCAACATAAATCCTGAACTCTTCGTTAGGCATTTGCATGATCATTTCACGTAAATTAAGCCCTAACCGGTCTTAGGACTCTGAGGTTGTCGTTTGATACGACATAAACCCTCACATCTTTCAGCATATTTGTATGATTTTATCATACAAATATAAGTCCAAATTAATTAAAATTGGCAAGATCAAAACATTAAACAAACATTAGGACTTTCCCAAATCCAAGCCAAACAATAAGATTGTCGGGAAATTATCGAAGTTCGCTTCGAATCTGTAACTTTTCCTACCTTTCTTCCTTTGAATTCCCAAAATAAAATCTTCCAAATTTGATCCATTCCTTATTGAAATTTCAAAATTCAATCCTTTGAAAACTTAAACTTTGAAATTCTTGAGAGCAGAATTATTGATTATTATCGAGAGTTTTCTTAGGTGATTCCTGTCACTTAAGATGTAATTAACTATAGTGGGCTTGCCCTTATAGGGAATTTTAAAGAACCTGAGTAATATAAACCCCGTTTAATGCTTTCATATTAAACAGGGGAATTTGTCGGCTTATAAAATTAGTTCGCAGACCAAACGGATGTCACAAATCTTCTAGTTTATTTAATCAAGCCCCACCATCAAGTAGTGTGTCTATCCTTAGGGATAGATACACGGTTTGTGGTGCGGTGCTCGTTTATATAAACTATTTGGGATGTGAGGTCGGTTTGATTTCATATCTTAAAATCTTCAAATTTAAAATTATTTTCAAAATCAAATACTACTTTTCAAATTATTTATTTAAATTAAATTAAAAATTCGCCGACAATTTCTGTTAGGCGACCCCTTTTCAAAATACAACACTCAACCCTAAAAATATGCCGACAGAATTAAGAAACGAATCATATGATAATGATAGGATTTATAAAGAAAGGATGAAATTATAGCTTGATCGGAAAATTAATCGGAGAAATTTTGAACCAGGACAAGATGTTTTGCTTTATAATACTAGATTGAAATTATTTCCTGGTAAATTGAAATCTCGATGGTTAGTACCTTTCACCATAACTCAAAAATTTTCATATGGAACTATAGAAATTGAAGATCCAAAAACAGGACATAGATTTAAGGTAAACGGACATAGATTAAAACCATATTTCGAAGGTAGAAGACCAAATTTTAAAGAGGATTTAATGCTTAGTCAACCTGATTACTAACTAAATTAGGTCTGGCTGACGACGTTAAACCAAGCGCTTTATGGGAGGCAACCCATAGTAGTCTTTTATTTTAAATTATCTACAAATTAGTGAGTCTATATTATTAAAACTAATCTTACTACTCAAAATTTTTTAATTAGAATCATCACAAATTTGAACCTATATGATGAGGTCAGAAAATATTCGGACCAGAGCGAAATTGGGAGATCTTTACAAATCTCGTTGACTGCGAGACCGAGCCCGCTGACAGTGAGATCGTGCGCCATGACTTAAGTCAGTTCTATAACTAGCTCACTGACAGCGAGAAACTTCCCGCCGACGGCGAGGAAGTTGAAAATTTGGTTTCTTAAAGATTTTCGTGCAGTTTTGGACGGATCTAGGCCATTTCTTCGTAGGAGATTATCCCAAAATCAAATTTACACTGTTTTCTTCCTTAGGAACGACTAGAGACCAATCCTTTCAATCCGAAATGGCCACCAAACTCTTAGAAATCACAAAAACTGAAGTTTTCAACCGAAGAAAATTCATCAGTTCGGAAGAGCAGCGTATCTTCAACAAAAGTTTGATGAAGAAAAGACTTATTAAAGAAAGAGGATTTGTCAACAGAGGAGTAGAGAACTCCACTACAAAAATTGAAGAAATGATCGCACAGCGGCATTGGGAGGTATTTTGTTATAAGACATCCGCTGTAGTTATTCCAGTAGTTAAAGGGTTTTACTCTAATTTACGCGCGATCAACAATGGAAATGTCTACGTCAGAGGAAGATGGGTAATATTTACTCCTTCAAGGGTAAATGAATTATTTTCTATACAGAATACATCTGTTTGTCATTATTCCAACTTTGTGCCTTCAAGATACAATATGAACGAGATCTATAGAGACCTGACCGACGAACCTGATGATTGGGAGTTACGCGAAGACGGTATGTCGGCTTTTCCGCATCACTTCTTAACCCTGTCTCGAAGCATTGGCATTTCTTTATATCATCAAAATTATTACCTACTATAAGGGTAAATAAAGTTTCAAAGGAATGCGCTATATTAAACTACTGTATTCAAATTGGATTACATATCGATGTTGGATCAACAATAGTAAAGTCTACATTGGGATTGATTGTGCATGGGTCAGTGCATGGACTTGGACACCCATCGACTATATTTTCTTTATGCAGTCAGTACCAAGTTTCTTATGAGGCATGGGAAAAAGTACTTTTACCATGGAAACCACTGGATCCTACTGATATGTTTCCAACTTTGGATAACAATGATGAGATTACCATTATTTCTGACGTAGCATCACAGAACAATCCTTTAGCAAGGCCCTTTACTGATAAAACTAATTTCATTCTGAAGAAGATTAAAGGATTGGAGAAAGAATTACAAAATGTGATGAATTCCATCGACAATATCTCTGATATGTTTGATCACATTGATTTGAGAATGAAGGAGCACTTTGATCATACTGGACATCTGGAGGCCAGTTTTATTCATCTACTAAGACGAAAGGATGGATTAATGAAGAATCTACCGTGAATTCCCTTTCAAGCCTTTCTACAATTTATTTGTGCACTCGCGTCGCATCGGGAATATCGTAGAAGATGTTAGTTCGGACATCGAAGAGTAGGAAAGATTTCGTGTTTATGTCATATATTTGTGCATATATGTGTTGATTTGGATTTAAGTTTTATTATGAGTCAAACTTTGATTTGATCATCTCAGAATTGATGAGATTATATGTAATTGTTATGTCTCAGCATTTAGAGTGTTGTGGTGTGGATTGTGATGCTGAGTATTATGGATTTGAACATTTAAGTTAAGTATGTGTTAAGTTGTTAGTGTGAAATTTGTAAGTCTCATGGATTTCATATATAAAGTTATATTGTTTGTGTTGTGTGAACTATTTGTGAGTTTAAGTATCTAATCTTCATACTATTATTAAATTAAGTAATCGGAAGATTGATTAAGGGCAAATCGAGGTTGAAAATGATTGACGAATTTCAAAAAAAATTAAAAATTTTGGGATCTCGCCGACGGCGAGAATTATCTCACCGACAGCGAGAAACCCCGCTGACAGCGAGACCGAGCTCACCGACGGTGGATTTTTCCCAAACTTTTGCCTTATCAAATTAATTAGCTCGCCGACAGCGAGATCGTGAAAAGACCTATATTTGACCTGTCAACCGACACTATTCATCATCACTTTCCTCAAAATTTTGAAAAAACCGACCTAGGGCTTGAGAGATCTTGGATTTGAGGCGATTTCAACACTTTTTGACACCGTATTTTATCTTCCCTTGGTAAGAGCTTCACTCCTATGCAAAAAATTTTTATTTTCAAAATGGATTTCTTCTACATTGGAGAATTTTGAAAAAATCTGAAATGTGGAGAAAATACTTGGAAGAATTTCATGGAAATTGATTTAAATGGATTTTAGATGTTGTAGGAAGCCTTCTTAGTAATATTTTGGCGTTTAGTTAAGATTTTTGCAAATTTCACAGATCGAGAAATGGCTCCACGACAAAAGCGACGGATAGATTATGATGAAACCCGATTCATTAATGCAAGAGCACAAACTCGATATTTTCAAAACATACAAGCAAGAAAATGCATTCAAGATCGAGTTTTCAAGAATCCAGGAGGAGAAGTTGAGCGAATTATTAAGGATCGAGGATGGGAAAATTTCTGTTTCGTGACCAACAGAGCCGCTGTGGAAGTAGTGAAGGAATTTTATGCGAACTTAACACAGGCTTAAGATGTACCGGTTTAGATTAGATGATTTTTTGTGGAATTTAACGCTGCTAGAATAAACGCTTATTACGAGGTTAGAGATACCTACACCAGCGAGTATGAAGCTTTTGGATCTATGGAAGGACCACTGGAAGAGGTGATCGACTTTCTCACTGATGGGAAAGGATTCTGGAAGATAAAGCAGCATGAACGGGTAAACTTCCCTCTTTCTATGCTAAATGCAACATCTAAAGCCTGGCATTATTTTATCTGTTCTACTTTGTTACCTACCTACCACCATAGTGAGGTAACAAGAGATAGAGTAGTTCTGAATTTCTGTATTCAAAACCAGAAGAGTATTAATGTGGGAAATGTTATTTATAAAAATATATTAGCCACCGCTAGAAATGAAAATGGAGGAGGACTAGGACATCCTGGTCTTATATATGCACTCTGCCAATTATCTGGGGTAGAGGCAAGAGATGATGAGTGACCCACAATTTTATATTATGATATTCTTAATTTAATTGCAACGAAGCCAAAAACTTGACCCCGCTATATTATATGTATAGAATTGTAATTGTTTATGTTGTGGATGCTACGCAAGTATACATATCGTATCAAGTAATACAGGGCTCTAGTGGAGTCCTGGTTATCGATCCCATAGGGAAAGAGAAAATTAAATAACAGCTAATTTTAAAATAATAATAATAATAATACTATGAAAATTTGGAATTCTGAATTTAAGCGCAATAAAGTAAACTAAGTAGAAAATTAATACGAATTGAAAGTGTAAGAAATTAAACTATTTGCTAAATAAGTCTTAACTATTCAGAAAAAGTATTCTTTCTCCTTGTTTATAAATTTAAATGATTGATGAATTTAAATAGATAATTTTAAGGTATTGTGACAAATAGGAGCATTCCTATTCTTTACCCTTTGGTCCGAGTGTAAAGAATATTGACTAATCCTATGTTTGATTACCGAATCCGCGTCTAGCCGGGAGGATACCGATCGCCACTTCGGAGCTCCTGTGTTCCCCGGTCCGAGGGCTAACATCTACACTTCGACTCTCGAAAAATAGGACCGAATTAAATATTTTAGTCCGTCATACTAAAATGCTCAATTCTACGCCCAAGTGATATTATTTCCTTATTTATTTGCACCCTCCTTCCAAGGCTTTTGAATTCCCCGAATATCAGATGTAATTTTTACTATAATTGATAATCAACATATTTTAACAAATCAAATGGCCAGTTTGAAAGTAAATTAAGTTTTAAGTAAAAATTATCACAATTTATTAGTATATATATATAAATACTTCTATTTTTAGTTCATCAAGTCACTTAATTTCAAAATAGGGAGAAAGACTAATAAGCTACTCAGAATGCATGGGAACTAAACTAAGCATGGATTTCATTTAAAGTTAAAAACAATAAATACAAATACTTATCTTAATTTATCTCCAAGCAGACTTCGCGCAGTTCCTTTGACTTTTCCTTCCAGTACAACAAGACTCACTAAAAACTCACTAACTCACTAAATATCACACACACTAATACACTAATTTACTCCGAACACAAATTTAACACACAAAAACTTCACTTAACTAATACAGTTAAAAAAAATTATCACTTAGAAGCTGAATTTCGGCTTCTATATATAGAGGTGAGCAAAGGACAAAGAGGTGTGTAAGCATCTCTTCAAAAAGTGTCCAGGTTCAATGTATCTGTGCCATTTGAACTAGCTCACCGTCGGCGACGAACTACCTCGCTGTCGGCGAGGCTTCTAGAAGATCTTCAAACCGCGCTATCTCGCTGTCAGCGGGCTCGGGCTCGCTGTCAGCGAGACAGTTATAAATCCTTCAGAAATGTCTCCTCGTAACCTCGCCGTCGGTGGGCTCGATCTCGCCGTCGGTGACTCAGCACAAATTGCATTATTTTCTTCCTTTTTGCTCTAAATCCGCTCCTTTTTATGATTTTTGCTTTTATCACCTAAATTCTCCATTCCTGCAATAAAATAAAGAAAATACCCTTCTTTAAAGTGCAATTTTATCAAAAAAAGGTATGAATTTCTTAATAAATTTTTCAGTGATCAAAATCCCCCAAACTTACTTATTACTTGTCCTCAAGTCATTTTAGTACTACATAAAAATAATGAGTTTTATAATAAGATTTTTCAATTTAAATAACTATGAATTAAATTAATTAATATCATAATAAAGTTAAATAAAAATAATTCATGCAATTTAATTAATTTTATAGAAATAAATTATTTAGTTATCAGGTCTAAGATTTCTAGCTTACTATTCATTTCAGGAATGACTATATTTAAAAGAATAACTACTTAAGATATTCATATGATAAGAAATTCAAGAAAATACTATTAGGTAAAATTCTAATCCATAAACATAAGTTTGGAAATATCTAAGTTTTTCCCTTTAGGTTAAATCAAATGAAGCCAATTTTTGATAAGGCATCTCCTCAAGCTTCTCTTCATTTTTCTTTTTTCTTTTTCTTTTTCTTTTTTTTCTTTTTCTTTTTTTTTCTCTTCTTTCTATTGAGGATTACTGTATCTGGAGAGCCTGTTAATAATTTTGAACTTCATTTTCATCTTCCTAAATTTGAAACTTAGGAATATTTCTTAGCTTATATATACTTCATAGTTTTTACTTCATTGATTTTCAATATTTTCTTTTTCACTTGAATACTTAAGAATTTTAATTTTAGAATATAGTTTTCCATACTAAAAATAGTTTACTATATTCTTATTCCCTTTAACCAAATATTTTATTCTATTTAATTAATTAAAGTACTAGAAATATTTCATTTAACCTTTTATAATAATTAAATAAAATAATTCATATTAAATCAAATTGAAAAATTTGCTATAAAAATCATTTTTATAATAATTTGAAAATAGAAATTGAGAACAAGTTAATAACTAAATTTGTATTTTACTCCCCCAAACTTAAATTTTTATATCTACTCTAAATAATGAATAAGAAGGAAAGTAAATAAATCATACCTTTGAAGTTTAGGTATTTCTTTTTTTCTTTGAAATTTTTGCAGGCTTTTTCATTTTTCATTGAACCTGTTCTGTTAGTATTTTCCATATATATATAACAATTTAAAGAAAATGCAGGGATAAAATCTAAGATAAGTATTAAACACAAAAATTAAAATAACTCTACACTACACATATGAATTACTACATATTAAAAACAATTAAACTAACAAATTAACAATTTTAAAAACTTAAAACAATACAAAATAAAATAAAAACATACTAAAGAAAACTATCATCCTATTTAACTTAAAAACAAATGCAATTAACTAACACAAAAATAAAATCTAAACTATTATCACAATTCAAGCAATTTAATCTAACTAACATCCAATGTCTCAAAATATAAAGTACTGAATATTACAAACATATAAAGTCCTCAAAATAACTTACACCAAACAAATAAAATAAATAAAGTCCTAATCTTCAACATCAAAGTCCCAAACTATATCATCCCCTCCTTGATCTGTAGGCTGAGAAGACTGAGCAGGATGATACTGAGTATACCTGGGGCATTCTGGAAGGACAACATCTAAATCTCCACTCCTATAACGACGTTCAGCTTCATAATATGCAATTTTGTATTCCGAATGTCGCTGGAGGTACTCACTATCATAATCATGTCTCCTCTCCAGATTATCAATCCTTTGATCAAAATGATCAAATCTTCTCCCCATTATTTCTCCAAACTGCTCAAAACTCCTCCTATGCAGAGTCAATTCATTCATCAGATCTTGTAGGGTAGGGGTGGTAGGCTCAGGTGGTTCATAGCTAGTAGAGGGTATATCTCTACTTGACTGAGTGAAATAACTTCTCACTCCTGATCTCCACCCTTTATGAGATTCATACTTCTTGATATTGGCAGCTGTGAGTGATTTCATAGGTTCCACCCATTCTTCATCATCTCTAGCCTCAATCTCGCGAGAGTTGGCGAGTGCAAAAATTAATCCAGGGTGTCCCAATCCAGCTCCACTCTCATTTCGAGGAGTGGCCAGGATATTTTGATAAATTACTCTCCCAATGTTGATGCTTCTGTTTTTCTGAATACAGAAATTCAGAATTGCTCTATCTCGTGTTACCTCACTGTGATGATATGTGGGTAACAGAGTAGAACAATTAAAGTAATGCCAGGCTTTGGAGACTGCATTTAATTTAGAAAGAGGAAAATTCACTCTTTCCTCGCTCGCTTAATTTTCCAAACTCGGTCCCATCGGTGAGAAAGCTAATGACTTCCTCCAGATGGTCCTTCCATCGTTCCAAAAGTTTCATACTCGCTAAAGTGAGAGTCATGAACTTCATAGAACGCGTTAATTCTTGCAGCATTGAAATCTACAAAAAACCCTCGTACCTTTATCTGGTGCATCTTCGCCGACAGTCAAATTGGCATAAAATTCTTTAACCACTTCTACAGCTGCTTTATATTGAACGTAACAGAAATTCTCCCAACCTCACTCCTTAATAATCCGATCTACTTCTCCTCCCGGATTTTTGAAAACCCGATCTGCAATGCACTTTCTTCCTTGTATGTTTTCAAAATATTTAGCCTGTGCTCGTGCATTGATGAATCGGTTTTCGTCGAATTCTACTCGACGTTTTTGTCGTGGAGCCATACGATCGATCTCGTGAAAATCGTGAAAATTTTCACTAAACTTAATAATAATACTAAGAAGGCTTCCTACAACATTCATAAGTAATTTAAATCAAATTCCATGGATTTCCACCGAATATTTCTTCCACATTTTGATTTTTCCCAAAATTTGCAATGTGGTGAAAATATATGGTGAAAATCAAAAATTTTTGCATAGGAGTGAAGCTCTTACCAAGGGAAGATGAAATCCGGTGTCAAAAAGTGTTGAAATCGCTTCAAATCCAAGATCTCTCAAGCCCTAGGTCGGTTTTTGCGAAAATGGGAGGTTGGGGATGATGAATAGTGTTTTTGACCGGTCAAATATATATTTTTTTCCGACCTCGCTGTCAGCGAGATTTTTCTCGCCGTCGGTGAGATAATATTTTTCGAAACCAAAAACTCTCAGGAAAAATCCGCTGTCGGTGAGAAATTCTTCGCTGTCAACGAGATCGATCTCGCTGTCGGCGGGATTTTTCTCGCCGTCGGCAAGATTCAAAAAATTTTAAATTTTTGAAATTCGTCACTCATTTTCGTCCTTGATTTGCCTTATATTATATTTCCAATCACATCATTTATTAATTTAATATGAAGATTAGCTACTTATACACAAACAAATTCACACAACACAACAAATTAACTTTAATATTGAAATTCATGAGATATACAAACTAACATAATTTTAGACTCTATAATCAAACTTCAAACTTCAATCCTTACTACTAATCGACATCGCAAACCAATCCACGACACACTAAATGCCGATACAAAACTATGACGCATATCTCAATTAAGTTTCGAGATATTCAAATCATCACTCCACACATAATAAAATCTAAATCAAATCAAATAACATAAATACAAACGTACTATGGAAATCTTTACTACTACTCTTCAAGGTCGAATCTTCATCTTCTCCGATATTTCCGATATGACGATGATGCACAAATAAGTTATAGTAAAGGCCCGAAGGGAAACTCCGGCGCATTCTTCAGATGATCCAACCCTTCGTCTCGCAAATGAAGAAAGCTAGCTTCCGGATGTCCGGAATGATCAAAGTGTTCCTTCATCCTCCAATCAATGTGATAAAATAAATCGGACATATTGTCGATTAAATCTCTCACATTCGCAGCTTCTTTCTCCATTCCTTTAATTTTCTTCATAAGTAACTCCGTTTTATCTGAAATAGGCCTTGCTATAGGATTATTCTGTGAAGCTCTATGAGAGATAAATGTAATGTCTTCATTATTGTCCAAAGTAGGGAACATATCTGTAGGATCAAGCGACTTCCAAGGTAACAGAACATTTTCCCAAGCTTCATAAGAAACCCGGTACCGATCGCATAATGCAAAAATAGTAGATGGGTGTCCTAGTCCGTGAACTGACTCATGCACAATTAAACGCAATGCAGACTTAACAATTATTGATCCAACATCAATAGACAATCCAATTTGAATACAATAATTCAATATAGTGCATTCCTTCGAAACCTTGTTTACCCTCATAGTAGGTAACAATTTAGATGAGATGAAAAAGTGCCGATGCTTCGAGACGAGATTCAAAAGTGATGTAGAGAAACTAACATACCCGTCTTCACGCATTTCCCAATCTTCCGTTTCATCAGTCAGATATCGAAATATCTCATTCATATTATATCGAGAAGGCACAAAATTTGAATAGTGACATTCCGTGGTGTTTTCTATAGAGAATAATTCATTTACTCTTGATGGAGTAAACGTCAACCATCTTCCTCGGACGTAGATATTCCCATTGTTGATCGCATGTAAGTTAGAGTAGAACTTTTTCACAACTGGAATAACAACAGCGGACGTAGTGTAACAAAATACCTCCCAGACATGCGTCGCGCGATCATTTCTTCTATCATCGTAGTGGAATTCTCTAATCATCGATTGACAAATCCCTGTTCCTTGATAACTCTTTTCTTTACCAAAACCTTGTTGAATATCCGCTGCGCTTTCGCACTTACAAATTTTCTCCGGTTAAACACTCCAGAATTAGGGGAATCTAAGAATTTGGAGGCCATTATGGTGAATGGAATGAATTCTAGTGAAGAAGGCAGACTTAGAATGATTTAAGAATGGGTTTTCATAAAGGAATTGGTGTTGAAACCGTCCAAATCGGCATTCAAAGTATAAATAACTCATTTTTATAACTTCCTCGCTGTCGGCGAGAAGTTTCTCGCCGTCGGCGACTCAGTTATAAAAACTGCCTCCCATGTTCTCGCTGTCGGTGGGACATTTCTCGCTGTCAGCGAGCTCGATAAATAAACTGATATTAATTTAGGCGCGAACCTCGCTATCGGCGAGTATCTACCTCGCCGTCGGCGAGATTCCAAAATAATGTCCAATTTTGCTCTAAATCGAATAATTTCTTTTCTCATCATAATGGTTCGAATATGTGATGATTCTTAATAATAATTGAGTAGTAAAGTTTCAATAATATAGACTAACTATTAAGATATAATAAAAATAAATAACTAATATGGGTTGCCTCCCATAAAGCGCTTGGTTTAACGTCGTCGACTCGACCTAATTTCAATTATTAATCAGGTCGACTAAGCATTAAAACTTCTTTATAGTTAGGTCTTATACCTTTGAAATATGGTTTTAATCTATGTCCATTAACTTTAAATTTATGACCAATTTTTGGATCTTCGATTTCTATAGTTCCGTATGAAAACATTTGAGTTATGGTGAAAGGTCCTAACCATCGAGACTTCAATTTTCCAGGAAATAATTTCAATCTAGTATTATATAGCAAAACTTCCTGTTCTGGTTCAAAATTTCTCTGATTAATCTTCCGATCATGCCATAACTTCATCTTTTCCTTATAAATCTGATCATTATCATATGATTCATTTCTTAATTCTTCCAATTCATTTAATTGCAGCAATCTTTTCTCACCAGACTTTCCTTCATATTATAATTAAGTTCTTTAATCGCCCAATATGCTTTATGTTCTAATTCAACTGGTAAGTGGCATGTTTTTTGATATATAAGCTTGTAAGGACTCATTCCAATCGGAGTTTTATAAGCAGTCCTATAAGCCCATAATGCAGTGTCTAATCTAATAGACCAATCTAACCTATTTGGGTTTACAGATTTTTCTAAAATACGTTTAATCTCACGATTAGATACTTCGACTAATCCGCTAGTCCGTAGATGATAAGCAAGTGGATATCTTATGAGTAATCTTGTATTTTTCTACTATTTTGTGAATGTATTTATTTCTAAAATGAGTTCCTCCGTCGATGATAATCACTCTCGGCATTCCAAATCTAGTAAAAATATTTTTCATCAGAAATTTTAAAACACTCTTAGCATCACACCTAGGTAAGGCTTGTGCCTCAATCCATTTGGAAACATAATCAATAACTACTAATATATATGAGTTTCCAAATGAAGGAATAAAAGGTCCCATAAAATCTAATCCCCAAACATCAAAAATTTCAACTTCTAATATAAAATTTAGAGGCATTTCGTTTCTTCTAGATATATTTCCTACTCTTTGGCATTTATCGCAAGTTTTAATATATCCGTATACATCTCTAAATAGAGTAGGCAAGTAAAATCCGTATTGTAGAATCTTATAAGCGGCTTTATCGGTCCCAAAATGTCCTCCAAAATCAGAATCATGACATTTTTGAATAATTGGTTCAGTTTCTTCATAAGGTACACATCTTTTAATAATTAAATCCTTACATTGCGTATATAAATATGGTTCATCCCAAAAATAGGTTTTCGTATCATGGATGAATTTTTTCTGTTGTTGCAAAGTTAGCATAGGTGGTAAAATATTACTAACTATATAGTTTACTATATCAAGCATACCATCGTATTTTCTACTCATTGATATTATATAGTTGTTCATCGGAAAATCGTTTATAATTTCATTTTCAATATCGGATAATTCATGATTTTCTAATCTTGATAAATGATCAACAATTTGATTATCAGTTCCTTTCTTATTAACAATCTCAAAATCGAATTCTTACATTAATAGCATCCATCTAATTAATCTTGGTTTAGAATCTTTCTTTGCATTAAATATTTGACAGCAGAATGATCAGTATGCACCATACATTTTGTTCCAATCAGATAAGGTCTAAATTTATTAAAACCATATACTACCGCTAATAATTCTCTTTCTGTAACTGTATAATTTATTTCGGCATCATTTAGAGTTTTACTAGCATAAGTATATAACTTTAAAAATCTTTTCATATCTTTGCCCAAGAACTCGCTCCTACAAGATAATCACTAGCATCACACATAAGCTCAAATGGTTTCTCCCAAGTTAGGTGAAACTATTATAGGTGCTGTAATTAATTTTTCTTTTAAGAGTTCAAAAGTATTCAGACATTCGATTGTAAATTCAAATTTCTTGTCCTTTTCGAGAAGTTGGCATAGAGGTTTAGTAATTTTTTAAAAATCTTTTATATAGCGTCTTTAGAATCCAGCATGTCTAAGAAAACTTCTTACCCCTTTTACCGTAGTTGGAGGTGGTAATTTAGCTATAACTTGAATTTTTGCAGGGTCCACTTCCATGCCTTTTTCCGAAATTTTTTGCCCTAATACAATGCCGCCCGCAAACATAAATTGACATTTTTCCCAATTTAGAACTAAATTTGTTTTCTCACATACTTCTAATAATTTTTCAAGATGAGTTAAGCATGTATCAAATGATGTTCCAAATACAAAAAAATCATCCATAAATACTTCTATTCCATTGTCAATTAACTTACTAAATATAGACATCATACATCTCTGGAATGTTACTGGTGCATTACATAATCCAAAAGGCATTCTTCGAAAAGCGAAAGTTCCATAAGGACTAGTAAATGTAGTTTTCTCTTGATCCTCGTGAGCAATTTGTATTCGATGATAACTCGTGTATCCATCTAGAAAACAAAAATACTTATGTCCGGCTAATCTATCTAACATCTGGTCTAGAAATGGTAAAAGAAAGTGATCTTTCCTGGTGGCGGTATTTAATTTCCTATAATCAATACATATACACCAACCAGTAACTTGTCTTATAGGAATAAGATCGTTATTTTCGTTGACAGTGACGGTCACTCCTCCCTTCTTAGGAACACAGTGAATTGGGCTTACCCAAACACTATCAGAAATAGGATATATAATATCATTATCTAACCATTTTAAAATTTCTTTCTTAACTACTTCTTTCATTATCAGGTTTAATCTCCTTTGGGGATCAGCTTTAGGTTTATGTTCATCATCTAAAATAATTCTATGCATACAGTATCGAAGAACTAATTCCTTTAATATCTGCTAAAGTCCAACCAAAAGTTCTCTTATATTTTTTAAAGTTTCTAAAAGTTTTTGTTCTTGAGATTCACTTAATGCAAATGAAATAATAACTGGTAAAGTTGAAGAATTACCTAAATAAGCATATTTCAAATGATCAGGTAATATTTTTAGCTCAAGTTCAAGAGGTTTAATAATTGATGGAACTATATTCTTGTCGTTGTTTTCAGTATTATCCAAAAATTCAAATCTTTCCTGAATATAATCTAATTCTTCATTATTATCTTCAATTAATTCAGTATTTTCTTTTTCTAATTTATCTTCGTAATATTCCTTAAAATGTTCTTGTTGTAAATGTTCAAGTATTTCCATCCGAAAACATTCATCATCTTTTTCTAGCGGCATGATATTTCATTGATTTTGCAATATTAAAGGTAACTTTTTGGTCATTTACTCTCATAGTTAATTCTCCTTTCGAACATCAATCATAGCTTTTCCAGTAGCTAAAAATGGTCTTCCTAAAATGATAGGAATTTCTTTATCTTCCTCCATATCTAAAACAATAAATCTACTGGGAAGATAAATTTATCCACTTTTACTAACACATCTTCAATAACTCCCTTAGGATAGGTAATCGAACGATCAGCTAATTGAAGGGTTACTAAAGTAGGTGTAATTTTTCCTAATCCTAATCTCTTAAAAATCGATAGAGGCATTAGATTGATGCTTGCTCCTAAGTCACACAAAGCTTTTCCATAAAATTTTTCTCCTATAGAGCAGGGTATAGTGAAACTACCAGGATCTTTCAATTTTTCAGGAAGCTTTTTCTGAATAATAGCACTATACTCTTCACTAAGTGCGACTGTTTCATTATCAGTGAATTTTCTTTTCTTATTTAGAATATCTTTCATAAATTTTACATAATTTAGCATCTGATCTAAAGATTCGACAAAAGGTATATTGATGGTTAATTTCTTTAATATTTCAAGGAATTTAGCAAATTGTTTATCTTTTTTATGTTGAGCTAGTCGTTGAGGAGATGGTGGTGGGGGTGTTTCAACAGAAATTTTTATAGGTATTAAAGGATGTTCCAAGTTTGAATCTTGTTGAATTGTTTCCTTTTCAATTTCCACTTCCTCTTTTTGTCTTTTAAGTTCTTTTTGAATTTGAGGTTCTAATTCTTTTCCACTTCTTAGTTGTATTGCTTTAATTTGTTCTTTTCCTTGATCTTTAGGATTTATTTTCACATTACTAAGAAAAGTTCCAGGTATTCTATTATTTAGTGCAGTAGCAATATGTCCAAGTTGAGTTTCGATATTTTTAATAGATGTTCCTTGAATTTGTAATTGATTTCCTTGAATTTGTAGTTGATTTCCTTGATTTTGTAGTTGACGACCCATATTCAAAATTAATTCATCCATAGATAATTTCTTATCTTCGAATTGAAGGTTATTGTTATTAAATCCAGGTGGGTAATTAGGTTTATAGTTTGGATTTGCTTGATTAGGTTGATTCATCCATTGTTGATTAGATGTGTTATTCCAATTAAAATTTGGATGAGTTTTCCAACCAGGATTATAATAGTTTGAATAAGGGTTATTAGTTCTATTGTTAATAGCATTTAAAGTTTCATAATTAGATAGAGATTCTATGATTTGTCCAGATGAGTTTTCTTCTAGAGTAGGAGAGTAGTTCATTCCAAAATGATCTAATTTCTTAGATATAGCAGCAATTTGAGAAGCTAACATAGATATTGCATCATTTTCATAAATGTTGGCTAACTTTTTCGGATTAATTCTATCAGCAGGCCATTGGAAATTATTTGTTGTCATTTCTTCGATTAGTGCATAAGCTTCATCAAATGGTTTAGACATTAACAAACCTCCAAAGATGAACATCGATGATTGATCTTAAAGATCCTACTAATCCATTATAAAAGGTTTGAATAATCGACCGATACGGTAGCGCATGATGTGGGTATTTCCTAAGAAGTTCCTTAAATCTCTCCCAAGATTCATATATTGATTCACCATCTATCTGACAAAAAGAAGTTATATCATTTCTAAACATAGCAGTTTTAGATGGTGGAAATATTTGGATAGAAATTTTTGTGATAATTCTCCCCAAGTTTTAATAGATCCAGGTGCTAACGAATTCAACCACATTTTAGCCTTATCCCTTAATGAAAAAGGAAAAAGTCTAAGTCTTATAAGCATCGTCGAATACTCCTTGATATTTAAAAGTAGCACAAAGTTCTAGAAAACTAGCAAGATGTAAGTTAGGATCTTCGGTAGGTGAACCACTAAATTGATTGTTTTGTACCATTTGGATAATTGCGGGTTTAAGTTCAAATGAATTAGCAGCCTACATCGTGGTTTTGAATAGTTAAATGAATTTCATCTGATGTAGGGTTGGCATAATCTCTTAATGGTCTTTGTTGGTTCATATTTTGAATTTTAGGAATATTCGCCATTTGTGATAAATTTATAATTTGTTTCTTTTGTTTTCTAATTCTTTTAATTGTACACTCTAATTCAGAATCGTAAGGTATTAATTTTTCGTTTCCAAATTTGCACATACAATTTTAGAATAGATATTAATTTATTTATTATGATTATTTTAAAATAGTCCGTTACTCTAGTAAATTTTTCTTACTTTCCCCGGCAATAGCGCCAAAAACTTGACCCACAATTTTATATTATGATATTTTTAATTTAATTGCAACGAAGCCAAAAAGTTGACCCCGCTATATTATATGTATAGAATTGTAATTGTTTATGTTGTGGATGCTACGCAAGTATACGTATCGTATCAAGTAATACGAGGCTCTAGTGGAGTCCCGGTTATCGATCCCATAGGGAAAGAGAAAATTAAATAACAGCTAATTTTAAAAAAATAATAATATAATAATACTACAAAAATTTGGAATTCTGAATTTAAGCGCAATAAAGTAAACTAAGTAGAAAATTAATATGAATTGAAAGTGCAGGAAATTAAACTAATTGCTAAATAAGTCTTAACTATTCAGAAAAAGTATTCTTTCTCCTTGTTTAGAAATTTAAGTGATTGATGAATTTAAATAGATAATTTTAAGGTATTGTAAAAAATAGGAGCATTCCTATTCTTTACCCTTTGGTCCGGGTGTAAAGAATATCGAGTAATCCTATGTTTGATTACCGAATCGCGGCTAGGACGGGAGGATACCGATCGCCACTCGAGCTCCTACGTTCCCCTCGCTCGAGGGCTAACATCTACACTTCGCCTCTCAAAAAATAGGACCGAATTGAATATTTTAGTCCGTCACACTAAAATGCTCAATTCTACGCAGTGATATTATTTCCCTATTTATTTGCACCATCCTTCCAAGGCTTTTGAATTCCCGAATATCGATGTAATTTTTACTATAGGTGATAATCAACATATTTTAACAAATCAAATGGCCAGTTTGAAAGTAAATTAAGTTTTAAGTAAAAATTATCACAATTTATTAGTATATATATAAATATTTCTTTTTTTAGTTCATCAAGTCACTTAATTTCAAAATAGGGAGAAAGACTAATAAACTACTCAGAATGCATGGGAACTAAACTAAGCATGGATTTCATTTAAAGTTAAAAACAATAAATACAAATACTTATCTTAATTTATCTCCAAGCAGACTCCTCGCAGTTCCTTTGACTCTTCCTTCCAGTACAGCAAGACTCACTAAAAACTCACTAACTCACTAAATATCACACGCACTAATACACTAATTTACTCCGAACACAAATTTAACACACAAAAACTGCACTTGACTAATACACTTAAAAAAAATTAACACTTAGAAGCTGAATTTTGGCTTCTATATATAGAGGTGAGCAATGGACCAAGAGGTGTGTAAGTATCTCTTCAAAAAGTGTCCAGGTTCAATGTATCAGTGCCATTTGAACTAGCTCGCTGTCGGCGACGAACAACCTCGCTGTCAGCGAGGCTTCTAGAAGATCTTCAAACCGCGCTATCTCGCTGTCAGCGGGCTCGGGCTCGCTGTCAGCGAGATAGTTATAAATCATTCAGAAATGTCTCCTCTTAACCTCGCCGTCGGCGGCCTCGATCTCGCCGTCGGCGACTCAGCACAAATTGCATTATTTTCTTCCTTTTTGCTCCAAATCCGCTCCTTTTTATGATTTTTGCTTTTATCACCTAAATTCTCCATTCCTGCAATAAAATAAAGAAAATTCCCTTCTTTAAAGTGCAATTTTATCAAAAATAGGTATGAATTTATTAATAAATTTTTCAGTGATCAATGAGGAATGGATTGAACCTATGAAAACCCTTACTCAAGCTAATATAAAGAAATATGAATCCCACGAAGGATGGAGATCTGGGACAAGGGATTATGTACCTTCTTCAAGTAGAGATATACCCTCTACTAGTTATGAACCCCCTCAGTACACCACTCCTACCCTTCAAGATCTGATGATTGAATTAACCCTGAGTAGAAAGAGTTTTGAGTTATTTGGAGAAAATATGGAAAGAAGATTTGAGCATATAGACCAAAGGATCAGAGGCTTGGAAAGATGACACAATTATGATAGTGAATATCTCCAGCAACATTGAAAATATGAAATTGCATACTATGAGGTTGAACGTCGATATAGGAGTGGTGATTTAGATGTTGTCTTTCCTGAGTGCCCCCGCTATTCACAGTACCAGCCTGCTCAGCCTTCTCAGCCTGGAGATCAGGGAGATGACATAGCTTGGGATATTAATACAGAAGATTAGAGCCTTTGTTAGTTTATTCAGTTTGTGTAGATTTGTTGTTATTTTGGGAAACTTTATTATTTTGGATGTAATTATTTTGTACTTTCTAGAGACTATGGATGCCGGTATATGTGCTTATGCTATGATATTAGACTTCTTATGTGTGTTAAATTAGTTTGCAAATTTTTATATATATAGGATGTTAGTCTAAGTTTTTATAAGTTATGAATGTTAACATTGTTTAGATTGTTTTAATATGTTTTAAAATAGATTAGTTAATTGTATGTGTAGTAATAGATTAAGTTTTCAATTGTTATGTTTGATACTTATTTTAAAATTTCATCCCTACACTTTCTTTTAAATACTATATGTGGAAGAATACTAACAGTACAGGTTCTGTAAGTAATGAAAAAGCCTGCAAAAATTTCAATGAAAAGAAATACCTAAAGCTCAAAGGTATGATGAATTTTACTATATACTTTCCCTTTTTCACTATTTAGTATAGATAGAAAAAATTTAAGTTTGGGGGAAGGTAAAAATACAAATTTAATTATTAAAATTGTTCTCAAATTCTATTTACCAAAAAATATTATCAAATTATTTTCTATAGTAGTTTTTCAATTCAATAAACATGAATTTCTTTATTTAATTATTATATAAAGTTAAAAAAAATGTTTCTAATAATTCAATTAATTAATGGAATAAGATATTTGGTTAAAAGGAATAAGAATATAGTAAACTATTTAAAGTAAGGAAAACTATATTCTAAAAATTGAAAATTCTTAAGTATTTAAGTGAAAAAGAAAGGATAGAAACTCAATGAAGTAAAGGCTATGAAATATATATAAGCAAGGAAATATTTTAAGTTTCAAATTTAGGAAGAGAAATTAAAGTTCAAAATTATTAACAGGCTATCCAGATACAGTAATCCTCACTTGAAAAAGAAAAAGAAGAAAAAGGATTAAAAAAAAAGAAAAAGAAAAGAAAAGAAAAGAAAAACATAAAGTGAGGAAAAGCTTGAGGAGATGCCTTCTCAAAAATTGGCTTCAATGAAATCAACCTAAAGGGTAAAACTTAAGTATATTTCTAAACTTTTATTTATGGATTAGTATTTTACTAAATAGTTTTTTCTTGAACTTCTTATCATCTAAATATCTTAAGTAATTTACTCTTTTTAAATATAGTTATTCCTAAAATAAATAGAAAACTAGAAATCTTAGACCTGATAATTAAATAATCTTATATCTATAAAGTTAATTTAATTACTCAGAAAAATTTATATTTAACTTTATTATATTATTATTTAAATTTAATTCATATTATCTGAATTGAAAAATTCAATTATAGAAATCATTATTTTTATTTAATTTAAAAATACTTGAGGACAAGTAATAATTAAGTTTAGGGGATTTTGATCACAGAAAAATACATTAAGAAATTCATATCTATTTTTGATGAAATTAGAGTTTAAAGAGAGGTATTTTCTTTATTTTATTGCAGGAATGAAGATTTATAAGTGATTAAAGCAAAAAGCATGAAATGGAGCGAATTTGGATCAAAAAGGAAGAAATTCATGAAAATTGAACTAAGTTGCCGACAGTGAGATCGAGGCCGCCGACGGCGAGATCATGAGGAGAATTTCTAAAGGAGTTATAACTACCTCACCAACAGCGAGCCCGAGCCCGCCGACAGCGAGATAGCGCGGTTTGAAGTCCTTCTATAAGCCCCGCTGACGGCGAGGTCGTTTCCCGCCGACGGCGAAACAATTCAAAATGCAAAATACATTGAACCTGGATGCTTTTTGAAGAGGCGTTTAAGCACCCCTTGGACCTTTGCCTACCACTATAAATATCGGCCGAATTCTAGTGTATGTGTGTGTCTCTTGAATCTTTAGTGTATATATTTTAGAGAGTCCGAGTCTCTTTTTTGTGTCTTAAGTGTGTTTGTTGTTTGTCATTAGTGAGTTTCTTTAGTTTATTTGAGTTCTATTTAGATGTTTGTTGTACTTAGAAGGAAAAGTCGAAAGGAACTTCAAGGAGTCTCGTTGGGAGGAAATTAAGATAAGTATCTTTGTTTATTGTTGTTGTTAACTTTAAATGAAATCTATGCTTTGTTTTATTCCCATGCATTCTGAGTAGTTTTCTTAGTCTTTTTCCTTGTTTATGAAAATTATGCGGATTAATGAAATTAAATAGAAGTACCTAATATATTAAAATAAATTGTGATAATTTTTACTTAAAACTTAATTTACTTTCAATCCGACCAATTGAGTTCGTTAAAATATGTTGAATTATCAACTATAGTAAAAATTACATCCAATATTCAGGGAAGTCAAAAACCTTGGAAGGAGGGTGCAAATAAATAGGGAAATATTAATTATCGGACGTCGAATTGGACATTTTAGTGTGACAGACTAAAATATTCAATTTGGTTCTATTGTTTGAGAGCTGAAGTGTAGATGTTAGCCCTCAGGTTAGAGGAACGTGGGAGCTTTGAAGTGGCAGCCAGTATCCTCCCAGCCTAGCCGCAGATTCAGTAATCAAACATAGGATTAGTCAATGTTCTTTGCACATTGACCAAAGGGTAAAGAATAGGATTGCTCCTATTTGTCACAATACAATTTAAAAATTCTATTTAGATTCATCATTCACTTAATTTTCTGAAAACAAGGAGAAGGATACTTTTTCTAAATTATTTAAATCAACTTTATTTCAAGCATTAGTTTACTTTAGTTACTTTAAATTTTTGTTTACTATATTAGTAAGTAATTCCTTTAAATTTAGCTGATAACAAATCCGTTAAAAACTTCCACGTGGGATCGATAACCGGGATTCCACTAGAGCCCCGTATTACTTGATACGATACGTATACTTGCGTAGAATCTACATTAAACATTCAATCATATAGTTATATATATATATATATATATATATATATATATATATATATATATATATATTAAAGCGGTATCAAGTTTTTGGTGCCGTTGCTTAAACATAAATTACAAACATATTAAAATTGGGTCAATAATATTATATTTTTCTACTAGTTTGTGAATATATTTGTTTCTAAAATGAGTTTCTCCGTCAGTGATAATCACTCTCGGCATTCCAAATCTAGTAAAAATATTTTTCATTAAAAATTTTGAAACACTTTTAGCATCACAACTAGGTAAAGCTTGTGCTTCGATTCATTTAGAAATATAATCAACAGCTACTAATATATATGAGTCTCCAAGTGAAGGAATAAAAGGTCCCATGAAATCTGATCCCTAAACATAAAAAATTTCAACTTCTAATATAAAATTCAGAGGCATTTCATTTTTTCTTTATATGTTTCCTACTGTTTGGCATTTATCGCAGGTTTTTATATATCTGTATACATCTCTAAATAGAGTAGACCAGTAGAATCCAGATTGTAGAATTTTATACGCAGTTTTATCTGTCCCAAAATGTCCTCCAAAATCAGAATCATGACATTTTTGAATGATTGGTTCAGTTTCATCATAAGGCACGCATCTTCTAATAATTAAATCCTTACATTGCTTATATAAGTATGGTTCATCCCAAAAGTATGTTATAGTATCATGAATGAATTTTTTCTGTTGTTGTAAAGTTAACATAGGTGGTAGAATTTCACTTACAATATAATTTACTATATCAGCATACCAAGGTAATTTCCATTCATTTATATTATAAAGTTGTTCATCAGGAAAACTGTCTAAAATTTCATTATCAGTATCAGATAATTCATGATTTTCTAATCTTGATAAATGATCTGCAATTTGATTATCAGTTCCCTTTTAGTTAATGATCTCAAAATCAAATTCTTGCATTAATAATATCCATCTAATTAATCTTGGTTTAGAATCTTTCTTTTGCATTAAATACTTTATAGCAGAGTGATCAGTATGTACAAAACATTTAGTTCCTATTAGATAATGCAAAAATTTATTAAAAGCATATACTGCTGCTAATAATTCTCTTTCAGTAAATGTATAATTTATTTCAGCATCATTTAGAGTTTTACTAGCATAGTATATAACTTTGAAAATCTTATCGTATCTTTGCCCAAGAACTGCTCCTATAGCATAATCACTAGCATCACACATAAGCTCAAATGGTTTCTCCCAATTAGGTGAAACTATTATAGGTGTTGTAATTAATTTATCTTTTAATAATTTGAAAGCATTCAGGCATTCAGTTGTAAATTCAAATTTATTGTCCTTTTCAAGAAGTTGGCATAGAGGTTTAGTAATTTTTGAAAAATATTTAATATAACGTCTGTAGAATCCAGCATGTCCAAGAAAACTTCTTACCCCTTTCACCGTAGTTGGAAGTGGTAATTTAGCTATAACTTGAATTTTTGCAGGGTCTACTTCCATGCCCTTTTCCGAAATTTTATGCCCTAATACAATGCCGCCTGTAACCATAAATTGACATTTCTCCCAATTAAGAACTAAATTAGTTTTCTCACACTTCAAATACCTTTTCAAGATGATTTAAGCATGTGTCAAATATTGTTCCAAATACAGAGAAATCATCCATAAATACTTCTATTCCATTATTAATTAATTTACTAAATATAGACATCATACATCTCTGGAATGTTGCAGGTGCATTACATAATCCAAAAGGCATCCTTCCAAAAGCGAAAGTTCCATAAGGACTAGTAAATGTAGTTTTCTCTTGATCCTCAGGAGCAATTTATATTTTATGATAACCGGTATATCCATCTAAGAAACAAAAATATTTATGTCCGGTTAATCTATCTAACATCTGGTCTAGAAATGGTAAAGGGAAGTGATCTTTCCTAGTGGTGTCGGCACTATTTTCAGGTTGTGTGTTGTGTTTTGAAGAGGGGTCGCCTACAGAAATTGTCGGCAACTATTTTAATTTAATTTAAATAAATAATTTGAAAAAATAATATTTGATTTTGAAAATAATTTTAAATTTGAAGGTTTTAAGATATGAGATTAAACCGATCTCACATCCCAAATAGTATATATAAATGAGCACCGCACCACAATCGTGTATCTATCCTTAAGGATAGACACACGCTCGACGGTGGGGCTCGATTAAATAAACTAGAAGATTTGTGACATCCGTTTGGTCCACGAACCAATTTTATAAGCCGACAAATTCCCCGCTTAATATGAAAGCATTAAACAGGGTTTATATTACTCGGGTTCTTTAAAATTTCCTATAAGGGCAAGCCCCTATAGTTAATTACATCTTAAGTGATGGGAATCACTTAAGAAAACTCTCGATAATAATCAATAATTCTGCTCTCAAGAATTTCAAGGTTTAAGTTCTCAAAGGATTAAAGTTTGGAATTTCAATAGGGAATGGATCAAATTTGGAACATTTTGTTTTGGGAATCCAAAGGAAGAAAAGTAGGAGAAATTACTTATTCGAAGCGAACTTCGGTAATCTCCCGACTATCCTATTGTTTGGCTTGGATTTAGGAAAGTCCTAATACTTATTTAAATGTTTTGATCTTGCCAATTTTAATTAATTAGGGCTTATATTTGTATGATAAAATCAAACAAATAGCCTCGAAGATGTGAGGGTTTATTGTCGTACCGGACGACTACCTCGGAATCCTAAGACCGGTTAGGGCTTAATTTGCAATGCAAGTGCCTAACGAAGAGGTTGAGGATTTATGTTGCACTAGGCAAACTACCTCGAAATCCTATGGCTTTGTTATTTAATTCTAGGAAAGTTTTGCTGAAGTAGACTCAGGTTTTGCTGATGACGATGGCCGTGCTGCCAACCATGCTCCGAGCTCCTTGTTGTTGCAGAGTTTTAGTTTTAGAAGTCATAGATCAGAGGATGAGAAAAGTGTTTTGGTTTAGAGAAAGTCTTAATTTCCAAGTGTTTTTGTGTTTTAATTAAAACAAGTCTTAAAGTTGATTATAACGACACCGGTTAAGATCCCACGTTTCCATCCTTCCGGCATCATTATTTTTATCGGATTCACTTAGTCCAGATGAATTTGCTAAACTCAACTGAATGAGTTCCACACTTTCATTTAGACCGTGGGAAATCCCGTTAGCAACACGTAGGTTACATCATCCGAGGTATTCCCAATCATCCAACAGGACGTTTTAATTTAGTTGTAATTGTAGTTTTGTGTTCTGTTTGTGATTAAATTTTGAGTTGTTTTATATTTTGAAATGTTGTGGCGGTGAATTTTATCTTGCAATGACTTTTAAATTAGTTTGGTTTCAATTTTAGGGTCTATCCTAAAGGTGTGGGTTTTCATGCAACAGTTGTTTATCATGCAAGAAAAAGTAAGTGCAATGCAATTAAATAAATTGCAAGAAGGTAAATTGCAAGAAAGTAGATTGCAATAAAATAAAAGCGTACCTGGAGGGTCTTCCCGTCATCCCAAGCTGCACTTAAAACACAATTAGAATATTTAAACAAGTTCCTAGGTAATGCTAAGGGAAGGGTTATGGTTTTCTACCAAGTTCCTAATCCTATAGCTAGTCATCTCCTATGACGTCTAGGTTCTTTGTGTTTTGGTTTAAGGACGATTTTCTTCATCAAAGAACAATTAAGTCCAATTGTTCTTATAAACATCCTATCATATTGAGGAAGTGTTTAAGAAGAATTTTAAACATCTTTTCAATATTTCTAGGATTGTTTTAAGTCCAAATGGGTTTAATTATACAAATGAATTAATCGTCCGAGAATTCAAGTTTTGTTGTTATCTTACTCAGTGAACTAGGACATTTGAATATCCTATAGGTGAGGTAACATTTCATTTAATGTTCTGTTTAGGAGTTATAATAACCAAAGCTTTCGAGGGTAAATTGGTATTCAAATGATTTGATTTAGGTTAATGGGTTTAAATTTGGAATAGTGTTCAAGTTGCTTTATATTTAATTTCTTTCAGTTTTAGGTGATGTTATTTAATTCAATTTAATTTAATTTAATTTAATTTAATTGAGTTTTAATTTAATTTAATTCAGTTTAGTTTGATTTGATGTTACATTAAATTAATTTGATTTGATTTAGTTTTAATTTAATTTGATTTAATTTAATTTAATTTAATTTAATCTAATTTAAGTTATTTAATTTAATTTAATTTGTTTATTTTATTTAATTTAATTTAATATTTAATTTAATTTTTAATTTAATTCAACTTTTAATTTCAATTTAATTTAATTTAATTTAATTTAATTTACTTAATTTAATTTAATTTTTAGTTTAATTTTATTTTTAACTTAATTGAAATTTTTAAAAGAGTTTAATGATTTAATTTTAGTTTAATGATTAAGTCTTTTAATATTTTTAATTTGAGTTATCATTTTAATTAAGAATTGAATATTAATGAGATAATTAATTTAGGGATTTTTAAATTAAAGAATAAATCTCCTCCTAATAATATCCCTATTTTAATAATTCCAATTTTATTATTCTTCCAAATTTAATCAATTATTTAATTAAAGTTTAATCATTTTAAATTGCTTAATGGGTTTCTACCCTTTAATTATTTAAATTTCAATCATCCAAATCAGATTAGGATCAAATATTTTACTTGTTAATTTTTTATTAAACCTAAAGTTTTAATTAAGGATTAAAAATTTTAATTACCACTTTACCCTTTAAGCTTAATAATTTCATAACTCACTAAATTGAACTCAAATGAACTTAAAATTTTTATATGACTTCACTCATATGTCAATAAAGACATGAGAGGAGAAAATGTGATTTTTCTGTATTTAATTTATTTATATAATTATTTTTGGTAGAAAATAGAGATTTCCAAGGAAGATTTAATAACATGACCAAGGGAAAGTTTCTGTCCTTAAGAAAATTAGGGGATATTCCTAATGACCAGAGGACCACTTGGACCAATTTTGGTGATTTTTTGAATTATATTATTTTTATTATAATTATTTTAAGTTTTGGAGTGTTAATTAATTTAAAAATAAAATAAATGTTGAAAAATGAATTTTATATTTTTCAAAAATCTCTCTGATTTCAAGGAAATCAGAGAAGCAAATTTTGCAATTTTTTGATTTTTCTATGATTTATTATAATTATTTTAATGAAAAAGCTAGAAAATATATTTTTTTAATTTTAAAATTACCTTAAAGCTTTAAAATTTAATATCTCACTAAATAGACCTAAGAAAAATATGGGGTTTGTTCCTAAGTGATTAAAATTCAAAATTTGACATTTTGGTGAATTTTATTATTTTTGTGATTTTTATTATTTTTTAATTATTAAAAATATTAAAATAATATTAAAAATCAACTTTTTTAGAAAATTGAAATTTTAATTTTTTTAAATTTTCCTGATATCAGAGAGGCTCCAAAACCAATTTGGTGAATTTTTGAAAGATATTTTGAAAGTTATGAATTTTTAAAGTTTAAAATGACTAAGTGGCTTAATCAACCAAATTAGTGGGGCTAACCAAGTCCAATTGACCTCAAATCTTTATGGTGGGTTCCTCTGATCCTAAAAGTCAGTGGAGAATTGATTTCAAGTCAATTTGATGTATGGTTAGCTCTAATTAATTAGAGACCTATTTTTAGTGTTTAAGCCAATTAGGGTTGTTTTAAATGAACTAACTCAAAACCTATTTTTCCTAGGGTTCTCTGGTCATAAGGAACATCATCAAATTTTCCTAGAATTTATTTCATAACATGCTATTTATTGGAATTAAAATACTCAAAACAGTAACATGAATTTGAAAAATCGATAACTCTTCATAGGGATGGCCTCTGACTTTGGAAAATTCAAGGAATGTTCCCAAATTCAGAGGCTTCAAAAGCCCTATGGTCTCATGCCATGGTGAATTGTATACATGCATGGAGAATTAAAAGTATGCGGAGAGTAAATAAATTATTAAAAATAAAATACTTGATGAAATTAAATGATTTCTTTTCCACATTATTCTCCTCTGTTCACTGAGCAAGAGGGTATTTTTATTTTATTTTTCTGATTTTTCTACACAAAGTTATGAATTTTTGAAGTTTAGAGAATTAAATAAATAGAAAATACCCCTAATTTTCTATTTATCCACGCAGCGCCAACTCATCCTCGGCATCTCCGAACGCACACGCGTCGCGCTCCCATTCGACGCCGCCATCTGACTCAGCGCTCCGGGCCCCGCGGTTCTTGTACCGTCTTCTGGTCCGACGCCATCTGAGCCGTCCGTCCGCGCGTGTATTGAATGGACGGCATCCGTTCATCGTCCCCGAGCGTCCTCACCCGAGAGCCGTCCACACTAAATCCCTAAGATCTCGCTCGATACTCAATGGATTTTCATGTTCTTATGCTCTATGGATTCGTCTTGAAGAGACGAACACATCTATACGGTTATCATGCATTGAAATTAAAGCATTTGAAATGGAGAATCTCCAGAAGCTCGGGATGAAGAATTAGTTCATACCTTTGCTCAGAGAAGTGTGGCTTCGATCTGAGAGTTGTTGCACCTTCGATTAGATCCCAGCAAGCTCCAGATGAAGTCTCCTGGTCTGGTGAATTGTCTAGATGTGATTTCGACCAAGCCCGATCACAAAGCTTGGAGGCTGGAGCAACTGGGTGGCCTGGAGATGGGGCTTTTGCTGGTGGACACCTTCCCTTGGTCCGGTGAAGGTGTAGGACCAATCAATTTGAGGATTGGTCCACTCATGGAGAAGTGTCCTGGTTTTGGGTGGAATTTCAACTCGAAATTGAGCTCACAGAGAAGAAATGGCAGGGGATCTCACTGGGGATCAAGTGCTCTGTGTATGGGGAGGAGTCTGGAACAATTTTAGCAGAGTTTCCTTAAGGTTTGTTTTTAGCACCTCTCATGGCCGAGAGGGGTGGTATTTAAATAGGAGAGGGTGGAGGGCCTCCCAGGGAGAGTTAGGGCTTGGGATCAGCTGCTCTTGGCAAGAGAAGAACAGCTCCAATGGCCACTCGGGATGGGGCGACTCGGCGAGTTGAGAATTCCAAGTTGGGCTCACATGTGAGCTCTCGGCCATGGTGTTTTCCGGCGGCTCGGTGGCCGGCCGACCAGGCATGGGTCACCCTCAAGGTTAGGTGGGTCGGAGGTCGGGACTTGGTGCAAGCAATTGGCAATTGCCATGTGTAAAGAGCTTGGATTGAAATAGAATGGGGGAAGACCATTTTGGGTTCAAATGAGTCAACCCATGGTTTTGGGCTAGGTTCACCACCCAAGGCCTGGTCTTGGGCCGAAAAAGATCACTTGGGTCGCCCAAGAGAGAATGGTGTGGTCTCCATCCATGATGAGGTGGCTAAGCATGGTTTAGTGTGTGACATGCTTAAGGTAAAAAGGGTTTAAGGAGGATTAGGAAAGGGGCCCCTCCTTTTGCCATTAATGGCTTGATCACATGTCAAGCCTTCCATGGCTTCATGTGTCTTGTCCATGGCTTGCATGGCTCACCTTTGGCTTGGGAAAAGGTTTGGTCAATTTCATGAAAATGGATTTTAGGAATTTTTGGTAATTTGATGGAAATTTGTATGAAACTTGATTTGGAATAATTTGATGGTGAATTTAGGACTTAGGTAATGGCTTTAATTAAGTGGATGGCAAATGGAGATGTCATGTGGGCTTTAGGGTAGATTTTGGGCTTTTGAATTTGAAGGAAGTGGGCTCTTAGGAAAGTTTAAGGGAAATGGGCTTTTTGATTTTAGGATGGGCATTTGGGTAAAGATTTTGTGAATAAATTTGTCAAATAAATGTCATAATTGGTTTAGGGATGTTCTATGAAGGGCTTGGAGTCAATTTGGTGTGATTTGGAGTTGAATTGGTTTGAATTTGGGTTTATTTGGTAAGTGGGCCTATATGGGTCCAAGTGGGCCAAGTTGGGCTAATGTTTGGCTAGGGTTGAAATTGATGTAAAATCAATGTTGAGAAATGTTTATGGGAGTGTTTCAAAGAGGTTTTGGCTTTGGTTGGGCTTTGATTTTGGGGTTTGGGCTCATTTGGGTTAGGTTTGGGTTTAGGTCAAAAATGGGCCTTTTAGCTTTGGGTCGAATTTGAGTGGGGTTTGGGTCTAAATTTTGGGCAAATAATGTTAGTGTTTTGCTTGTGGGGATGCTAAGGAGGATTTAGAAAAGATTTGGGGTTAATTGGAGTTGAATTGGGTGAGTTTGGGTTAGGTTTGGGTCGTGGGTCCAAATTGGGCTTTAAGGCCAAAAGTGAAATTGGATCCAAATGTCAATCAAATTGGACTTGGATTTGGTCTAGATTGGTATTGGGGATGTTGCATTGAAGTTTAGAATTGAATTGGACCAAAATTGGGGTCAATTGGGTAGGTTTGGTTTAACATTGGGTTCACTTTGGGTTAAAATGGGCCAAATTGGGGGTTTTGACAAAAGTAGGGTAAATTGACAAAATTGGCCCATGATGTAGTTGGAGAAAATGAAATTGGGAATATTTGGGATTTTCTAGAATTTTCTGGGAATTTTCTGAATTTTTGGATTTTTGGGTCAAGAGGGGTATTTTGGGTATTTGGAGGGTATTGGGAGGTTTTCTTGGAATTTTTGGTATTTTTGGGTATGGATGATCAATTTAAGTGATGTGGAAATGTTTGGGATTGATTTTGGAGAATTTTGGGTAATTTGGAAATTTTTGAGAAATTTGGGTAATTTGGAAATTTTTGAGAAATTTGGGTAGGCTAAGCGGGTGTAGGGTCCCGGGGGTCAAAAATTGAAAATTTGGGGAAATTGAAGATTGGGTGGATGTACATGGAAAGAAGTCATTTTGGTTGAGCCATGAAGCCATATCAAGCCCATATGAGCCATGAAAGGACTCATTTGAGGCATTCACTATGTTGTTCCTAACCCTCTTAGCCAGGGGCTTAGGGGTTAAGGACCATCCATGTGAATCACCTACGTGAGTCAGGAGGTCAAGTTGGGTATGGGTGTGGTTTTAGGAGGTGTGTGGAAGTGTAGTGTGTAGGTGTAGTGTATAAGTGTAGTGTGTGTGTAAGTCAGCCCCTTCACCGAGACCGGGCCACCGAGGACGGTCCTAAGGCCAAAGAGTCCTATAGGAACTCATCCTTTAAACTTCCACATTTGATTTCAACCCTCTAGGTGATTAGGGGTCTACGGTCGAGTTTGTGGAGTTTGCGGGGAGTTAAGAAGTGTTTTGAATTTCTAAAAGGTGGGTCCCAATTCTAGTCCTCTAAGATAGTCGAAGGAAAAGCCTAAGGCTAGATCCTAAGTACTAAAGAGAAGAAGAGAAGACCTCATCAAAAATGAGGTCAACAAATGGACCCCCAATAGGTGTGGTGGTCGACGGAGCTCACCGCGCGTATTGGCGTTGACCGAAGCGATCAACAAAACCAACACGGATGTCAAGTGACGAACTTAGGACGAAGTAGAAGAGTTTCCGCTAGGGAGTAGCAAGTATATCTGCGAAACCGAGAGATTCCCGAACTCTCGGCAGGGAAAGGAAAAGGAGGTGGATCCCAAATCACATGATCTGGGGGAATTTCGATTTAGATTTTATTTTGTTTCAATTTAAGTTTTGATGCGTGAGCTTAGATTTTAGTTTGGAGTTTGAAGTTTTGTCAAAATTAATTTGAAGGATTTGATTTGAAATGAAAATTGCAATTCTGAGGTTTTAGGTGTAACAACTTCAACCTCGAAAGAAAATTGAATTGATCGGATTGAATCATTGCAATGAGGAGAGATCTCAGAGCAATGCGGTATTGGATGTAAAATCCTTAACCTCAAGAGTTTGAATTTGATGTATTTCATCGCAATAGGGAAAGAATCCTAAAGCAATGCAGTCTCGGATGTAAAATCCTTAACCCCAGGAATTTGATTTGATGTATTTCATTGTGATAGGGAAAGGATCCTAAAGCAATGCGATCTTGGATGTAAAATCCTCGACCCAAAAGTTTGATTTTGATGTATTTCAGTGCAATAGGGAAAGAATCCTAAAGCAGTGCAATCTTGGATGTAAAATCCTCGACCCAAAAGGTTTGAATTTGATGTGTTTTAGTGCAATAGGGAAAGAATCCTAAATCAGTGCAGTCTTGGATGTAAAATCCTCGACCCAAAAGTTTGAATTTTATGTATTTCAGTGCAATAGGGAAAGAATCCTAAAGCAGTGCAGTCTTGGATGTAAAATCCTCAACCCAAAAGTTTGAATTTGATGTACTTCGGTGCCGTAGGGAAAGAATCCTAAAGCGAGTGCGATCTTGGATGTAAAATCCTCGACCCAAAAATTTGAATTTGATGTATTTCGGTGCAATAGGGAAAGAATCCTAAAGCGGTGCGGTCTTGGATGTAAAATCCTCGACCCAAAATTTGAATTTGATGTATTTCGGTGCAATAGGGAAAGAATCCTAAAGCGATGCGAGTCTTGGATGTAAAATCCTCGACCCAAAAATTTGAATTTGATGTATTTCGGTGCAATAGGGAAAGAATCCTAAAGCGATGCGGTCTTGGATGTAAAATACTCGACCCAAAAATTTGAATTTGATGTATTTCAGGTGCAATAGGGAAAGAATCCTAGAACGGTGCGAGTCTTGGATGTAAAATCCTCGACCCAAAAATTTGAATTTGATGTATTTCGGTGCAATAGGGAAAGAATCCTAAAGCGATGCGATCTTGGATGTAAAATCCTCGACCCAAAAATTTGAATTTGATGTATTTCACTGCAAAAGGGAAAGAATCCTAAAGCGAGTGCGAGTCTTGCATGTAAAATCCTCGACCCAAAAATTTGAATTTGATGTATTTCGGTACAATAGGGAAAGAATCCTAAAGCGAGTGCGATCTTGGATGTAAAATCCTCGACCCAAAAATTTGAATTTTGATGTATTTCGAGTTCAATAGGGAAAGAATCCTAAAGCGATGCGGTCTTGGATGTAAAATCCTCGACCCAAAAATTTGAATTTGATGTATTTCGAGTGCAATAGGGAAATACTCCTAAAGCGATGCGGTCTTGGATGTAAAATCCTCGACCCAAAAATTTGAATTTGATTGATATTTGATTTGAGATCCGGAAGATCGAATTCGAAATTTGATTGAGATTTGAAATGCTGGAAAGATTGAATTTGAGATTTGGAAGGATGAGTTTGAACTCGATTGAAATTTGATTTAAGATTTGATTTGAAATTTGGAAGATCAAATTTGAAATTTGATCGAGAGTGGATTTGGAATTTGATTGAGAATTTGATTTATGATTTGATTTAACATTTATGTTGATTTTGTTTATCTTTTAATGGTTCAAATTTTATTTTATCGTTTATTTAATGTTCATGTGAATTTGGTGTTCGTCATTTTAAATTTTTTTTTTAGAAAGTTTTCTTTTATTCTTCTTTTTATTTCTTTTCTGTTCTTTGTTCGAAGTTCATTTAACTTTAATGGCGTTTCCCAATCAATTTGCACAAAAGAGGTGAAGGCCAATAATGTGACATGGTCACTTTCATTCCAATCATGTAGAAGATACATCATACATTTTGATCTGGAATATATTTCATACAATCCATGTAAACTCAAAACGGACTGTGTATGATCTTTGTCGATCTATCAAAAGAAGCATCTGTCAAAAATCCATGTATTAATAGTGGGGTACATGGTTAATAACATCACCTTCCAAGCCATCCTTGGCAAGGATGCCGGCTGGATGTACGTTGGAGGTGTGATATCTCCCATGTAACTCACAGCTCGTAAGGCCGGAGGTTCTCTAGCTGCGGGTCCGGTCGGAAATGGTAAGGTGTCTTCCTGTCGTCCATTCTCCCGAAAGTAAGCGAGATCCGCTTCACTCGGTACTCCGGTATGCAATGCTTAGCGATATCCGCTCCGTTGCCCTTCGGTATCATGACGGAACCTACCGGTAAAGGTATCTTCACCGGCCCTCGGAACTCACCCGGGCCTCGCTATCCGGAGGTCGGATCCGAACATGATGTTACACTCGTTCGGGAAAGAGGCCGTGCGAAAGGTCCGACAAAGTCGTGGTGATCTATGTGTGGGGGTATGCGGTCACCCTGTTTATAGATGTTGATAATGCAGCTATTGGGTATGCAATCTGCTGGCAGTACCCTCCATGTTATCAATCTCTTTACCATTCTCTTGACGACTAATGGCATCGGATCCACTTTCCCATGACGGAGTATTCCCGGTGGGTTTCCCTTCCTGTCCTCTGCAAAGTTGTAGCAGCATCCGCATTGTATTGTGATTCTTCCCTTCCCTGGCATCCATCTCCGGGGTTCTGAGTAGGTATCTTCCCTTAGGCGGCCTGCTCGGCCCACTCTTTTCAAATCCCGGATACAATCCACGATTTGATGTTGTTCATACTCTGAGAATAAGTCGGTATGTAGCTCGAGGCCCTCTAGTATATTTATTCTTCTAACTTTAATTCTCTCGAAGTATTCAAAGGTTTTCTTTTCAACATTCTGCATTCTCTCCAGCTCGTATTCCGGAATGATTTGCAGATGGCGAGGCCTTGTGACATATTATGGGATATACAGTTCAATGCCTTCACGTTCTCCTGCATACCTCGGCTCCTCAGGGATGATGCTGTCGGGACATCCCCGGGGTTGCTTCGCAACAAGGTCATGCATCACTTGTGGTTCTATCCGGTGGCGTGGTAGCCTTCTTTCTTCTGGTCTTTGTGAGATTTCCCGGTTCTTTTCGTTATCCTAGGAGCCGGCCTCCTTTCTTCGGGTTCTCGGTGAACCGGTGTCCTCGAAGTGTACGTGCTCGGCGTAGTAGCTCGTCTCGTTGCGCTGGTCCGCAGCTAGTTTTGTTAACATCTTACGGATACGGCGATTTTTATTTCTTCGTTGCGTTGCTGTGAGATTAGCTCTCCGCACTTCTTGAATCTTTGTGGGCGCGGCGCTGACAAGCCTGCCTTCTGTTGTAGCGACTACAGACTTCATTTTCTTGTCTTCTTCAGTATTTGCCTTTCTTTTCTTGCTGCTGGATTGGTGGCTTGGGCCACCCACTTTCATCACTGTCTCGCCGGGCAGTTCTTTTCGGTCAACTGGGACCCGGTCACTTTCCTCGTCTCGTAGGCTCGCCGGTGCGAAATCCGAGTCAATCTCGATTATCGCTCCATCTTTCACCCTCTTTTCATGGAGTGCAAGGCTTACGCCATTCTTAAAGTTCGGGACCAACCGCCCGTTCGACATTTCCCTGCAAAAGACAAGGAAAAGGATCAGGGGCTGTACTAAGAACAAGAACATTAAGAAAATGTTTATTAAAGACATTCTTTTTATTATATTATTTTTTGTATTTTTCAAATTTAACAGGAATGAAGTAGGATAAGATCAGGGAAGAGATTTTGATTTGGAAAAGAAAACAAGGAAAACTTAATTATCATGATTTTATTTATTTTAACACATTTTATTATTTTTGGGTTCGGACCCGATCATAAGTAATTACTTCGCCGTGTTTCTTAGGGATGAAGAATTCATTCCTTCAAAACATCAGGTAGCGTAATACTTTTTCAAGTATCGTCCGTTGATCGGAAGCATATGTCGTTCTCCTCGGCAATTCACTAGCTGGTAGGAACCTCCTGAGTATCTTGCTTCAACCACAAACGGTCCTTCCCAAGTGGGTTCAAATTTTCCTCCTATCTTGCGGTGTGCAAGAATAGGTCTCTTGAGAACGAGAACTAAGTCACCAACTTTGAAGGTTCTTGGGCGGACCGGTTTGTCATGGGCTTGAACCATCTTAGCTTGGTATAGTTCTAAATTTTGTTGCGGCTGCAAGTCTTTTCCCTTCCAAGCTTTCTAATTCTTCGAGTTGTAATTTGGCGTTCTCTTCCGTCGTGATCTTGTTTGCAATCGCAATTCGAGTGAAGGAAGGCCGAACCTCTAAAGGTAACACTCGCCTCGGACCCATACACCAGAGCGTAAGGTGTAGCTTGAGTAGGAGTTCTGAAGGTTGTCCGGTAGGCCCATAAGGCTTCTAACAACTTCTCGTGCCAATTTCTCTTATTATCGTCCAAAGTTTTCTTCAAGATTTGAACGAGAGTTTTATTAAAAGCCTCAGCGAGGCCATTTGCTCTTGGGTAGTAAATTGTTGAGTATCGCCGATCGATTCGTGTCTCCGACAAAATTGTTGATTTGCGTGCTTCGAATGCCGACCCATTATCCGAGATGATCCTGCACGGCACCCCGAAACGGTAGACAACTTGGTTCTTGAAAACCGCATAGCACGTGGTGTGCTTTCACTTCTCTAAGTGGAGCCGCCTCTGCCCACTTGGAAAAGTAATCCGTAGCCGCAAGAATGAAGCGATGTCCTTTTGAAGATGGTGGTTCTATCGGACCCACTATATCTGTGCCCCAACATTCAAATGGCCACGACGCGATTGTCGGATGTAGCACATTTGGAGGTTGGTGTAGAACCATTCCGTGCACTTGGCATTGGTGACAGCTCTTGGCGATTTTCATGCGATCGGTCATCATCGAGGGCCGGTAGTACCCTAGTCTTTTAATTTTCATTTTCATCTTCGGACCCGACCGGTGAGCGCCACGAGTCCTGAATGCACCTCCTTAACAATTTCACGGGCCTCGGACCCGCTTAGGCACCTTAGCCACATTTGATCAAAAGACCTTCACGTACGAGTGTGTTGTTTATTAATGCGTAGGACGGAGTTCTTTTCTTGATACGATGGGCTAGCGACCTATCGTCCGGTAGCTTTCTGTTTGCGGGTAGTTCATCAATGGTCGTCGCCAATCTTCGTGTTTTCACGTCACTGCTTGCAACCGATTCTTTTTCCTTTTCGATTTGTGTATTGTGTCTATGTCGAGCCGTGATAGGACTCGACGTCCGTGAACTGACACTTCCATCGATTCATCTTGCAAACGAGCAAATTCTTTTGCGAGACGGGCTAAAGCATCTGCTAAAGCATTTTCTTTTACGGGAATTTTGTAGATTGTCACATTTGGAATGCTGTTCCAACAGCCGTATGACATACTTGGAAGTATTGTTCGAGTCTTGGCTTTAAAATTCTGCATCTTGTCCGGTGATCCGTTGAATGATTAACTGTGAATCCCCGTAGATGTTGATGTCTATTATCCCCATTTGAATAGTTAATTCCGGTCCGTTATGAGGGCTTCGTATTACGCTTCGTTGTTTGTACACGGTTTTGTCAAGTGGTAGGAGTATCTTAACATCCCCCGCTCCGGTGTTATAAAGATTAGCCCGATTCCTGCCTTACCGGGCACTATCACTTGCGATTCTTCGTCTTTGTGTGCTGAAGATGCTCCGTCGAAATATAATTCCCAATGTTGATCATCAAGGTCATCTAGATTCATTATTTGTTCATCTGGCAAATCGTCATTGAGAGGAGATTCGGCCGGCAAAGGGTGTCTTTGCGAGGAAGTCCGCTAAGACTTGTCCCTTTACGGCACGCGAGAGGCACGAAAGTTATATCGAATTGCAATAATATCATTGACCATCCGGCAAGTCTGCCGGAAAGTGTCGGACGAGTCATCAAGTATTGCAATGGATTAAACTTCGAAATCAGGTTGACCTTATGAGAAAGCATGTAGTGCCTGAGCTTTTGAGCGGCGAAGATCAAGGCCAAACAATGCTTTTCAATTGCGGGATACCTTACCTCCGTCGGAAGTAAACGACGGCTTAAGTAGTAAAGAGCATTTTCTTTACCCTCATCATTGACACAGGCTAACAAGGCTCCGAGAGAGTCGTCTAAAGCCGCGGTGTAAAGTATCAACGGTCTACACGAGACCGGGGCTGCTAAGACAGGAGGTGTCATTAAATATTGTTTAATGTCCTCGAAGGCCTTCGGCATTTCTCTTCCCAAATAAATTTGGCGTCCTTTTTAACTAGTGCCGAGAAAGGCTGACACCTACTCGACGAGTTTGAGATAAAGCGTCGAAGATATGCCGACTTCCCTTGAAAAGATCGTAGTTGTTTTAAGGTTTTGGGAGGCGGCATTTCTAAGATAGCTTTAATCTTTTCCGAGGTCGATTTCAATTCCACGATGTCGGACAACGAATCCTAAGAATTTCCCGGAGGTGACGCCGAAGGCACATTTTAAGGGATTCATCTTAAGGTTAAATTATCTTAATCGTTCGAAAATAATTCTCAAATCATACAGGTGGTTTTCCTTTACTTTGCTTTTGATGACCACATCGTCCACGTAGCATTCGACTTAATTGTTGACGAGATCATCAAAAATTCTTGTCATTGCTCTTTGGTAGGTTGCTCCTGCGTTCTTCAGTCCGAAAGGCATTACTGTGTAGCAAAATACTCCGATCGGCGTCCTGAATGCTGTAAGCTTTTCATCTTCTGGAGCCATTTTTATCTGGTTGTATCCTAAAGATCCATCCATGAACGAGAATATTTCATGTGTTGAAGCAATGTCGATCATTAATTCTGGGATCGGTAGAGGGAATTCATCCTTTGGACATGCCTTGTTTAAATCTCTCGAAGTCCACACTGATTCCGATCCGACCATTCTTCTTTACGATCGGCACCACATTGGCTAACCAAGTCGGGTATTGTTCTTCACGGACAAATTTAGCGTCTATTAGTTTTTTAACTTCGGCTATGACTTGTTGTTCGATTTCTAGACGCATTCTTCGGGGACCTTGTTTGACTGGGACAGAAGTAGGATCCACTCCTAGCTTATGGACTGCGACCTCTGGAGCTAATCCTGGCATCTCATCGTAGCTCCAAGCAAAACAGTATTTAAATTCCATTAATAACTTGATTATTTCTTCGGAGTCTTCTTTGTTGAGTAAGGAGCTAACAAAGGTAGGTCTAGGCTCTTCGCTAGTACCTAAGTTAACTTCCGTCAACTCATCTATTGTAGATTTGATTTCTTCTTCAAATTCTGGTGGAGCGTCTCCAATTTGTAAATCTTCGAGTTCGTCCGTAGTTTCCATGCGGTTTTCATTGGACTTGCAAGTGACAACCAAGCAAAATTCGGTATCGTCAGCCGATCCTATCGTGCCGAATCCGAGTCCATACTTTGAATTGGGTGGACGACGGAGTTATTCCATAATTTTTCAAAATGTTGTGATTGGCCTTTTGTCCATTGTCGAGGTAAGAAACCACGTTGAATTAAATTTTGAACACAGGGAGAGTACCACTCAAAAGGTAATTCCATTAATTCTGATGAAGTGGCATCTTCGAATTGTACGTTATTTTCAGTTTTGGAGGTAGAAGCACCACGGTAGAACTTGATTGGCCTTGCACAGTCGTTACGTACTTCTTTGACCACCATACCCTCGATCTTGCTAGATTGGATCGGGGTTAGGGTCATAGTATGTATGTAGTGGTTAATCTTTTCGTACATTGATTTGTATTCTTCGTTCTTCTCATCTTAGAGAGAGATCTTGAATTGTGGCTTCTTCTGACTTATTGTCGTCGCTTCTTGCTTGATTTCTTTTTCTTCTTCGAACTATCTTCCCAATCAACATTGATGGCTGGTTTCCTCTGTCCAACTCGTCCTAACGTCTCTACCACGACCTCGTCCCCGGCCTCGACCTCGGATGCGAGTTGTGGAGAAACCTTCACCATCTCGTCTGGAAGGGAGTGGTGAGTGACTGTTGGACTAGAACTTCGGGTTCTTCGTTGTCCCGAACTTTCTTTGCTTCATTTGTTACGGTATCTCTGGAGAAGATTGTTTTCTTTGGCGGTGCATAATAAGCTGCATCTTCATGGATTCCAATTTCATGTACGGAGAATGGTTGTAAGTCGCCTTTGATGCACTGTTCCCCCCCTTCGTAGTATTTAATGCACTGATGTAGAGATGATGGTACCATCCTGTTTTCATGTATCCACGGTCGGCCCAGCAGAGCGTTGAACGATGTCTACGAATCAATTATGTGAAATTTTGCGGTTGTCTTTGCTAAGTCACCGGTCTTCATCGATAGCGTTATTGACCCGAGGGCTCTTTCTCCTTTACGGTTGAATCCTCTTAATAACATTTTGTACGCTTCGAGCTCGCGAGCATCAATTTCCAAATATGCTAGTGTTCGAAGACTCATTATATTGATCGATGCTCCTGGATCCACCAATACTGCGGAGAGCGTAAACTTCCCAATTGTAGCCGAAATGTACAACGGTCGGTTGTGATCTGCGTCCCGAGTAGTAGGTCGCTGTCCGTGAAGGTAACGCCTCGCTCGTTCTTTTAACGAGCAAACCTCATCTAAGGAATCTCCGGCCATTTGAGCTAAGCAAATTTCCGGATCAAGTAAGGCCTTGATCAGAGCTTCTCTCATCTCCTTTGATAAGATGAGAGCATCGTAAATGCTCAGTTTGGCCGGTAGTTTCCTAAGATGGGCTAGTACGTTGTAGTCCACTTTATTTTCATGCGTCTTGGCTTCTTCTCGAATGGGTATTTCTTCTGCTGGGGTTGGTTCTTCTTGAACAACCACCTGCTTTCCTTTGTCTTTTGGACCCATTCTTGGAGGTAGAACTTTTCCACTTCTCAAGTTGACTTCTGTAATTTCCTCCGAATCTAGTATTGAGCTTGCCGGTGTCTCTTCTTGAATCGGAATGACAGGCTCTTCCGGATTATCTTCAGAATCTGAAGGCTCTAACTCTATCGTGACTGGAGCTCCTCGAAACTCACAGATAGATCCGTTGCTTGTTGAACTCTCGTAGCCTCCTTGATGGATATCTTCTTCATTATTTTGATTGTCGAGATCGTGTATGATTTGAGAATTGTCGTTGGTATCGAAATCGATGTCCGGATTGTTGCTAGTTACGTAATCGTTAGAAACAGTCAAAACGTAGCCAACGCCATCACCCTTATCATTATATGATCCCACCAAAGTGAGCGAGATAATCATACAAAATCGAGAGGTTCGAGGGATTTCTCCCCGAGTCGGAAACAACTATCCTAGGATAAGCGGCCCCTAGTCCTAGCCTTAGGAGTCTCGGTCCTCTCTTCTTCGTCAATTTTCTTCTTTTCTTCAATCATCTCTCGTTGAGGTGGTTCTTCTATCGCAAGTGATAGTACCGGCTTAACGGGTTTTGAACTACGAATTGAAGCTCGCACCGAAGCGGTTTGGATGCTTTGTCTAAAATCTTCTTCGAAGACCTTGTCCGAGGCGGTAGTCCATCCATCGTCGAGTTGCATAGGGATCTATCGGAATGACGGGATCGGTTGAGATAACATTGACGGAACCTCCTTTCGGGGTTCCTTCATGTACTCCTTCGGGATTGTTATATTTCCTTTCCGAAGGTTGTCGTTGAGCCAACTTTTAAAGGTAATGCAATCTTCTATCTTGGGCCCAAGCATCCGGTGGTAGGGGCAAAAGTTGGGATCACCTTTCTTGTTGACTTCCTCCGGTCTTTTAGGCTGCGGCGGCTGGAAATCCGGAGTCTTCATCGGACTACGGAACATTTTCGATCTTGCTTCATTCTTGAACGGATATTCTCTGCTCAGAAGTTCCCTTAATGTACGTTGCGGACGAGACGGTTGTTCATACTGCGGAGACGACTGATAGCTGGACCGGGGTTGCTAGTAATTCTGTTGTGGTTGCTACGGCCGTTCTGGTGGTATTTGCATCGGTTGCTTGCCTTTGTCAGTTCGCTGCAACGATCCCGGATTTCTTTTCGAAGGTCTTCACCGGCTTCTGCTTGTCCGTCTTGTCGGCGAAACTTAATTGCTTCGCCTCTTCATGCAAGCTTCCGGCCTTGCTTGACAACTTCTCGAAAGTCTTAATAGTGAATCCTTTGAGGAGAAGTGTTATCGGGCCGTGAATGCTTTTAAGCAAGATGCCGACTGCATGTTGTTCTTGTAGTTGTGGTTCACACTTCATGCTTAAGTTTCTCCATCGAAGTATGTAATGCACCAAAGTTTCGTTCGGCCTTTGTTTCTCTACCACTAAATCACCTATAGTGATGTGGTGCTCGAGCTCCGGCGAATCGCTTGATGAAGAGGTTCTCTAGTTCCGAGAACGTCTTCACCGAACCATTTGGTAATTCGCATACCGGTCGAAGGCGATTCTCGACGATGGCTGACGAAGCTGTCGGAAGAGTAATGCATCGCTCCCGCCGGCATTACAACAAGCGGCATGAAAGTGTGCAACATGCTTGTCGGGGGTTCCCGGTTCCGTCGAAGGTCTTGAACGGAGGTGGTACGAAGCCTTTCGGGTATTGGACATCGTCGAATTCTTACGGGTAAGGTCTACCCGTCCGAATGGATGTCCCGTTCTTCGATTGTGCTAAGGCTTCTCGCACTCTGTCGTTCCACCAAGTTCTTGATATCCTTTTCGGGGATCATACTCTATGTTGTATCCTTTTTCGGTGATCATCCCCATTGACGGATGTAATCTCCTTTCCTCCGTCTACAATGTGAATGACCTCGCGGGGTGTCTCTCCATGTGGTTGTACTTGACTGCGGAGAGTGGCCGAGCTACGGCCATCTCTTCCATCCTTTTCGCCATTTGAGCGATCGTGTCGTCTTTTCCTCGAAGCTGCCTTCTCATCGGTTTTGGCTCCTCTCTTCTCGCGGGCTGCGAGGAGCACCTTGCGAAGCTGATGAAGCTTGTGTCTCAACCATATTGATTTCTGCGTATTCGTCGTCCATGAATTCCGATGAATCGATCTCATCTCCGAACTTTTCTTCTCTTTCTTTTGCCAACCGTCGGATATCGGTTCTCAACTTTTCCATGGCATCTTCTAGCGGGGCTTTCTGTGTGTCTTTGCGGTTGTCATGCGATAGCTGCCGGGTCCCCTTTTCACGAGTCCCCTTTATCGCAGTAGCACTTTCTTCAGATTCCAGCCTCCTGGCGAGACTTTCTTTCTCGGGCTGCTGTTTCAATCTCAACTGCCCAGTAGTGGGACGCCATACCATCCTTCTAGCAGCGAAGGTCTAGGACCGGATGGTCACGTCGGCCGAATGCTGGAAGGTGGTATCCTCCCTAATCCGTAATCCCGAGACAACAACGGGCGGACTAGCCTTCATTCTCTTGCTTGGCTTTTACGTCATGATGGCGGGTTCTACTCGGGGCCCAAGACGGGATTTGGTCGGCACCCGCCCTATCCTTCGTAGAATCTCCGATACGGGCGGTTTTCCTTCTTTGCTAATTTTTCTACCAAAGTTTGCGGTCGAGCGAACCGGCGTAGTTCTAGTTCTTTTCTTGCGGCTATCGTTGTAATATGCGGGTTGAGGTAATGTGGCAGCAATCTTGCGAACATTCTCCTCATCCTCTGCGGCGGAGAGGGGATGGAACCTGCTTCCTCCCAAGAGTGGTATGTATTCAGGCGATGGTGTAAATTCAGGCAGCGGTGTATATTCAGCGGCGGTGTATATTCGGGCGGTTCGGGATTTCCTCCGGAAAGCAATTTCGGCGGCTACGGCTTCTCTAGCGATCCTTCTACTTTTATTTCTTCTTTGGGTCCTTGTCAGTGACGGAATCTTTGAACTGGACCCGATTTCAAAAACAGAAGGTCTTACAGGAAGATATGTACCCTCCATGGTAACAGGTTTACCATAATTCTGGATTTCTTTCCCCTTTGATTTGGCGAAGTCGGAGTAGGTGCGGAGACAACTAGACCGGCGGGGGTAGTAAAAGCAGTCCTCTTGCGGACGAGCGGTACTCCTCTTAGTCGGGATCCTTTGCGGGGAGGAAACTCTTGGGTCGACCTAAGGTTGAACTCAAGCAGCGGCTCCTCAGCTTCAGATACCTTGTTTGTCAGTGCAAAGAGGGAGACGTCGGTGACCTTGACATTCGTGTTTTCAAATCCTTGCCCGAATCGGATGATCCCATTGTCGGGCAGCTCATCCCTATAGACAGTGAAGTCTAGTTCGTTGGTGAAGGAGAAAATCAGCTTTGGGGCTTCCATTTCGCGGGGTAGATTCGGTCGTCGGTCCCGAGTTATGCTTCTTTTCATCAGGACGAAAAGAAAGGAATCGAAAAGAGTCCGAACTCATTCTTGTTCATGTATTTATAAGAAGGAATTATTTGTTAAAAGAGTCACTTATTAGAGGGTTCATTTATTTAGAATGGAATGTTCAAAGATGTAGAGAAGGTAAGGAATCCGAATCGGAATTGGAAAGGAAAAGAAAGTCTTAAGCAAGACTTCTCGACTCGAAGGATCATTCCTAAACTAACACCTATTGGGGGTCCACCCCACCTCAAAAATGAGGTAAAAGGATCTCAGAACCTCTCTGTTTAGGGGTATCTAAACAGTGGTTCCTAAATCCGAGGGAATGTTGGCTATACTTGTCCAAGGTAGAAATGAACATAGTATTCCAACGGAAAGAAGGGTAGTTTGACCCATTAAGGACATGGATGCACTACCGATTTTTGAAAGCAGAATTATCTGATTATAATGGAGAGAGGAATTTTCCCCAGCGGAGTCGCCAGAAGTTGTCGGCACTATTTTCAGGTTGTGTGTTGTGTTTTGAAGAGGGGTCGCCTACAGAAATTGTCGGCAACTATTTTAATTTAATTTAAATAAATAATTTGAAAAAATAATATTTGATTTTGAAAATAATTTTAAATTTGAAGGTTTTAAGATATGAGATTAAGCCGATCTCACATCCCAAATAGTTTATATAAACGAGCACCGCACCACAAGCTTGTGTATCTATCCTTAAGGATAGACACACTGCTTGACGGTGGGGCTCGATTAAATAAACTAGAAGATTTGTGACATCCGTTTCGTCTCGCGAACCGGTTTTATAAGCCGACAAATTCCCACGCTTAATATGAAAGCATTAAACGGGGTTTATATTACACAGGTTCTTTAAAATTCCCTATAAGGGCAAGCCCCTATAGTTAATTACATCTTAAGTGAGCGGAATCACCTAAGAAAACTCTCGATAATAATCGAATAATTCTGCTCTCAAGAATTTCGAGGTTTAAGTTCTCGAAAGGAATGAAGTTTGGAATTTCGATAGGGAATGGATCAAATTTGGAACATTTTGTTTTGGGAATCCAAAGGAAGAAAAGTAGGAGAAATTACGGATTCGAGCGAACTTCGGTAATCTCCCGACTATCCTATTGTTTGGCTTGGATTTAGGAAAGTCCTAATACTTATTTAAATGTTTTGATCTTGCCAATTTTAATTAATTAGGGCTTATATTTGTATGATAAAATCAAACAAATAGCCTCGAAGATGTGAGGGTTTATTGTCGTACCGAACGACTACCTCGGAATCCTAAGACCGGTTAGGGCTTAATTTGCAATGCAAGTGCCTAACGAAGAGGTTGAGGATTTATGTTGCACTAGGCAAACTACCTCGAAATCCTATGGCTTTGTTATTTAATTCTAAGGAAGTTTTGTTGAAGTAGACTCGGGTTTTGTCGATGACGATGGCCGTGCTTGCCCACCATGCTCCGAGCTCCTTGTTGTTGCAGAGTTTTAGTTTTAGAAGTCATAGATCAGGGGATGAGAAAAGTGTTTTGTTTTAGAGAAAGTCTTAATTTCCAAGTGTTTTTGTGTTTTAATTAAAACAAGTCTTAAAGTTGATTATAACGACACCGGTTAAGATCCCACGGTTCCATCCTACCGGCATCATTATTTTTATCGGATTCACTTAGTCCAGATGAATTTGCTAAACTCAACTGAATGAGTTCCACACTTTCATTTAGACCGTGGGAAATCCCGTTAGCAACACGTAGTTTACATCATCCGAGGTATTCCAGATCATCCAACGGGACGTTTTAATTTAGTTGTAATTGTAGTTTTGTATTACATTTTGTGATTAAATTTTGAGTTGTTTTATATTTTGAAATGTTGTGGCGGTGAATTTTATCTTGCAATGACTTTTAACTTAGTTTGGTTTCAATTTTAGGGTCTATCCTAAAGGTGTGGGTTTTCATGCAACGAGTTGTTTATCATGCGAGAAAAAGTAAGTGCGATGCGGTTAAATAAATTGCGAGAAGATAAATTGCAAGAAAGTAGATTGCAATAAAATAAAAGCGTACACGGAGGGTCTTCCCGTCATCCCAAGCTGCACTTAAAACACAATTAGAATATTTAAACAAGTTCCTAGGTAATGCTAAGGGAAGGGTTATGGTTTTCTACCAAGTTCCTAATCCTATAGCTAGTCATCTCCTATGACGTCTAGGTTCTTTGTGTTTTGGTTTAAGGATGATTTTCTTCATCAAAGAACAATTAAGTCCAATTGTTCTTATAAACATCCTATCATATTGAGAAAGTGTTTAAGAAGAATCTTAAACATCTTTTCAATATTTCTAGGATTGTTTTAAGTCTAAATGGGTTTAATTATACAAATGAATTAATCGTCCGAGAATTCAAGTTTTGTTGTTATCTTACTCAGTGAACTAGGACATTTGAATATCCTATAGGTGAAGTAACATTTCATTTAATGTTCTGTTTAGGAGTTATAATAACCAAAGCTTTCGAGTGTAAATTGGTATTCAAATGATTTGATTTAGGTTAATGGGTTTAAATTTGGAATAGTGTTCAAGTTGCTTTATATTTAATTTCTTTCTGTTTTAGGTGATGTTATTTAATTCAATTTAATTTAATTTAATTTAATTTAATTGAGTTTTAATTTAATTTAATTCAGTTTAGTTTGATTTGATGTTACATTAAATTAATTTGATTTGATTTAGTTTTAATTTAATTTGATTTAATTTAATTTAATTTAATTTAATCTAATTTAAGTTATTTAATTTAATTTAATTTGTTTATTTAATTTAATTTAATTTAATCTTTAATTTAATTTTTAATTTAATTCAACTTTTAATTTCAATTTAATTTAATTTAATTTAATTTAATTTAATTTACTTAATTTAATTTAATTTTTAGTTTAATTTTATTTTTAACTTAATTGAAATTTTTAAAAGAGTTTAATGATTTAATTTTAGTTTAATGATTAAGTCTTTTAATATTTTGAATTTGAGTTATCATTTTAATTAAGAATTGAATATTAATGAGATAATTAATTTAGGGATTTTTAAATTAAAGAATAAATCTCCTCCTAATAATATCCACTATTTTAATAATTCCAATTTTATTATTCTTCCAAATTTAATCAATTATTTAATTAAAGTTTAATCATTTTAAATTGCTTAATGGGTTTCTACCCTTTAATTATTTAAATTTCAATCATCTAAATCAGATTAGGATCAAATATTTTACTTGTTAATTTTTTATTAAACCTAAAGTTTTAATTAAGGATTAAAAATTTTAATTACCACTTTACCCTTTAAGCTTAATAATTTCATAACTCACTAAATTGAACTCAAATGAACTTGAAATTTTTATAAGACTTCACTCATATGTCAATAAAGACATGAGAGGAGAAAATGTGATTTTTCTGTATTTAATTTATTTATATAATTATTTTTGGTAGAAAATAGAGATTTCCAAGGAAAATTTAATAACATGACCAAGGGAAAGTTTCTATCCTTAAAAAAATTAGGGGACATTCCTAATGACCAGAGGACCACTTGGACCAATTTTGGTGATTTTTTGAATTATATTATTTTTATTATAATTATTCTAAGTTTTGGAGTGTTAATTAATTTAAAAATAAAATAAATGTTGAAAAATGAATTTTATATTTTTCAAAAATCTCTCTGATATCAAGGAAATCAGAGAAGCAAATTTTGCAATTTTCTGATTTTTCTATGATTTATTATAATTATTTTAATGAAAAAGCTAGAAAATATATTTTTTTAATTTTAAAATTACCTTAAAGCTTTAAAATTTAATATCTCACTAAATAGACCTAAGAAAAATATGGGGTTTGTTCCTATGTGATTAAAATTCAAAATTTGACATTTTGGTGAATTTTATTATTTTTGTGATTTTTATTATTTTTTAATTATTAAAAATATTAAAATAATATTAAAAATCAACTTTTTTAGAAAATTGAAATTTTAATTTTCTTAAATTCCCCTGATATCAGAGAGGCTCCAAAACCAATTTGGTGAATTTTTGAAAGATATTTTGAAAGTTATGAATTTTTAAAGTTTAAAATGACTAAGTGGCTTAATCAACCAAATTAGTGGGGCTAACCAAGTCCAATTGACCTCAAATCTTTATGGTGGGTTCCTCTGATCCTAAAGGTCAGTGCAGAATTGATTTCAAGTCAATTTGATGTATGGTTAGCTCTAATTAATTAGAGACATATTTTCAGTGTTTAAGCCAATTAGGGTTGTTTTAAATGAACTAACTCAAAACCTATTTTTCCTAGGGTTCTCTGGTCATAAGGAACATCATCAAATTTTCCTAGAATTTATTTCATAACATGCTATTTATTGGAATTAAAATACTCAAAACAGTAACATGAATTTGAAAAATCAATAACTCTTCATAGGGATGGCCTCCGACTTTGGAAAATTCGGGGAATGTTCCCAAATTCAGAGGCTTCAAAAGCCCTATGGTCTCATGCCATGGTGAATTGTATACATGCATGGAGAATTAAAAGTATGCGGAGAGTAAATAAATTATTAAAAATAAAATACTTGATGAAATTAAATGATTTCTTTTCCACATTATTCTCCTCCGTTCACCGAGCAAGAGGGTATTTTAATTTTATTTTTCTGATTTTTCTACACAAAGTTATGAATTTTTGAAGTTTAGGGAATTAAATAAATAGAAAATACCCCTAATTTTCTATTTATCCACGCGGCGCCAACTCATCCTCGGCATCTCCGAACGCACACGCGTCGCGCTCCCATTCGACGCCGCCATCTGACTCAGCGCTCCGGGCCCCGCGGTTCTTGTACCGTCTCCTGGTCCGACGCCATCTGAGCCGTCCGTCCGCGCGTGTATTGAATGGACGGCATCCGTTCATCATCCCCGAGCGTCCTCACCCGAGAGCCGTCCACACTAAATCCCTAAGATCTCACTCGATACTCAATGGATTTTCATGTTCTTATGCTCTATGGATTTGTCTTGAAGAGACGAACACATCTATACGGTTATCATGCATTGAAATTAAAGCATTTGAAATGGAGAATCTCCAGAAGCTCGGGATGAAGAATTAGTTCATACCTTTGCTCAGAGAAGTGTGACTTCGATGCGAGAGTTGTTGCACCTTCGATTGGATCCCGGCAAGCTCTAGATGAAGTCTCCTGGTCCGGTGAATTGTCTAGATGTGATTTCGACCAAGCCCGATCACAAAGCTTGGAGGTCGGAGCAACCGGGTGGCTCTGGAGATGGGGCTTTTGTTGGTGGAGACCTTCCCTTGGTCCAGTGAAGGTGTAGGACCAATCAATTTGAGGATTGGTCCACTTGTGGAGAAGTGTCCTGGTTTTGAGTGGAATTTCAACTCGAAATTGAGCTCGCGAGAGAAGAAATGGCAGGGGGATCTCACTGGGGATCAAGTGCTCTGTGTATGGGGAGGAGTCTGGAAAAATTTTGGCAGAGTTTCCTTAAGGTTTGTTTTTAGCACCTCTCATGGCCGAGAGGGGTGGTGTTTAAATAGGAGAGGGTGGAGGGCCTCCTAGGGAGAGTTAGGGCTTGGGATCAGCTGCTCTTGGCAAGAAAAGAACGGCTCCGATGGCCAGCGGGGATGGGGCGACTCGGCGGGTGAGAATTCCAAGTTGGGCTCACATGTGAGCTCTCGGCCATGGTTTTTCCGGCGGCACGGTGGCTGGCCGGCCGAGCATGGGTCACCCTCGAGGTCGGGTGGGTCGGGGCTGGGACTTGGTGCAAGCAATTGGCAATTGCCATGTGTAAAGAGCTTGGATTGAAATGGAATGGGGGAAGACCATTTTGGGTTCAAATGAGTCAACCCATGGTTTTGGGCTAGGTTCACCACCCAAGGCCTGGTCTTGGGCTGAAAAAGATCACTTGGGTCGGCCAAGAGAGAATGGTGTGGTCTCCATCCATGATGAGGTGGCTAAGCATGGTTTAGTGTGTGACATGCTTAAGGTAAAAAAGAGTTTAAGGAGGATTAGGAAAGGGGCCCCTCCTTTTGCCATTAATGGCTTGATCACAAGTCAAGCCTTCCATGGCTTCATGTGTCTTGTCCATGGCTTGCATGGCTCACCTTTGGCTTGGGAAAAGGTTTGGTCGATTTCATGAAAATGGATTTTAGGAATTTTTGGTAATTTGATGGAAATTTGTATGAAACTTGATTTGGAATAATTTGATGGTGAATTTAGGACTTAGGTAATGGCTTTAATTAAGTGGATGGCAAATGGAGATGTCATGTGGGCTTTAGGGTAGATTTTGGGCTTTTGAATTTGAAGGAAGTGGGCTCTTAGGAAAGTTTAAGGGAAATGGGCTTTTTGATTTTAGGATGGGCATTTGGGTAAAGATTTTGTGAAGAACTTTGTCAAATAAATGTCATAATTGGTTTAGGGATGTTCTATGAAGGGCTTGGAGTCAATTTGGTGTGATTTGGAGTTGAATTGGTTTGAATTTGGGTTTATTTGGTAAGTGGGCCTATATGGGTCCAAGTGGGCCAAGTTGGGCTAATGTTTGGCTAGGGTTGAAATTGATGTAAAATCAATGTTGAGAAATGTTTATGGGAGTGTTTCAAAGAGGTTTTGGCTTTGTTTGGGCTTTGATTTTGGGGTTTGGGCTCATTTGGGTTAGGTTTGGGTTTAGGTCAAAAATGGGCCTTTTAGATTTGGGTCGAATTTGAGTGGGGTTTGGGTCTAAATTTTGGGCAAATCATGTTAGTGTTTTGCTTGTGGGGATGCTAAGGAGGATTTAGAAAAGATTTGGGGTTAATTGGAGTTGAATTGGGTGAGTTTGGGTTAGGTTTGGGTCATGGGTCCAAATTGGGCTTTAAGGCCAAAAGTGAAATTGGATCCAAATGTCAATCAAATTGGACTTGGATTTGGTCTAGATTGGTATTGGGGATGTTTCATTGAAGTTTAGAATTGAATTGGACCAAAATTGGGGTCAATTGGGTAGGTTTGGTTTAACATTGGGTTCACTTTGGGTTAAAATGGGCCAAATTGGGGGTTTTGACAAAAGTAGGGTAAATTGATAAAATTAGCCCATGGTGTAGTTGGACAAAATGAAATTAGAAATATTTGGGATTTTCTGGAATTTTCTGGGAATTTTCTGAATTTTTGGATTTTTGGGTCAAGAGGGGTATTTTGGGTATTTGGTGGGTATTGGGAGGTTTTCTTGGAATTTTTGGTATTTTTGGGTATGGATGATCAATTTAAGTGATGTGGAAATGTTTGGGATTGATTTTGGAGAATTTTGGGTAATTTGGAAATTTTTGAGAAATTTGGGTAATTTCAAGGGTTTTGGGTAGGCTAAGCGGGTGTAGGGTCTCGGGGGTCAAAAATTGAAAATTTGGGGAAATTGAAGATTGGGTGGATGTACGTGGAAAGAAGTCATTTTGGTTGAGCCATGAAGCCATATCAAGCCCATATGAGCCATGAAAGGACTCATTTGAGGCATTCACTATGTTGTTCCTAACCTCTGCGCGAGGGCTTAGGGGTTAAGGACCATCCATGTGAATCACCTACGTGAGTCGGGAGGTCAAGTTGGGTATGGGTGTGGTTTTAGGAGGTGTGTGGAAGTGTAGTGTGTAGGTGTAGTGTATAAGTGTAGTGTGTGTGTAAGTCGGCCCCTTCACTGAGACCGAGCCACCTGGGACGATCCTAAGGCCGAAGAGTCCTATAGGAACTCATCCTTTAAACTTCCACATTTGATTTCAACCCTCTAGGTGATTAGGGGTCTACGATCAAGTTTGTGGAGTTTACGGGGAGTTAAGAAGTGTTTTGAATTTCTAAAAGGTGGGTCCCAATTCTAGTCCTCTAAGATAGTCAAAGGAAAAGCCTAAGGCTAGATCCTAAGTACTAAAGAGAAGAAGAGAAGACCTCATCAAAAATGAGGTCAACAGGTGGCCGTGTTTAATTTTCTATAATCAATACATATTTTCCATCCAGTAACTTGTCTTATAGGGATAAGATCATTATTGTCATTAGCTTTTACGGTCACTTCTCCTTTCTTAGGTACACAGTGAATTGGGCTTACCCAAGCACTGTCAGAAATAGGATATATAATATCATTATCTAACCATTTTAAAATTTCCTTTTTAACTACTTCTTTTATTATCGGATTTAATCTCCTTTGGGGATCTTCTTTAGGCTTATGTTCATTATCTAAAATAATTCTGTGCATACAAATTGAAGGACTAATTCTCTAAGTATCTGCTAAAGTCCAACCAAAGATTTTCTTATATTTTTTTAATGTATCTAAAAGTTTTTGTTCTTGAGATTCATTTAATTCAGATGAAATAATAACTGGTAGAGTTGAAGAATTTCCTAAGTAAGCATATTTCAAATGATTAGGTAACATTTTTAACTCAAGTTCAGAAGGTTTACTAATCGATGGAACTATATTTTTTCAGAGTTTTCTGTGTTATCCAAAAATTCAAATTTCTCTTGAATATAATCTAGTTCTTCATTTATATCGGCTTTTTCAATTAATTCAGTATTTTCTTTTTCTAATTTTTCTTTATAATATTCCTTAAAATGTTCTTTTTGTAAATGATCGAGTATTTCCATTCGAAAACAGTCATCATTTTTTTCTAGCGCAGGATACTTCATTGATTTAGCAATATTAAAAGTTACTTTTTGGTCATTTACTCTCATAGTTAATTCTCCTTTCTGAACATCAATCATAGCTTTTCCATTGGCTAAAAATGGTCTTCTTAAAATGATAGGAATTTCTTTATATTCTTTTGTATCTAAAACAATAAAATCTACAGGGAAGATAAATTTATCCACTTTTACTAATACATCTTCAATAACTCCCTTAGGATATGTAACAGAATGATCATCTAACTGAAGAGTTACTGAAGTAGGTGAAATTTCTCCCAATCCTAATCTTTTAAAAATTGATAGAGGCATTAGATTGATGCTTGCTCCTAAGTCACACAAAGCTTTTCCATAGAATTTTTCTCCAATAGTGCGGGGTATAGTAAAATTACCAGGATCTTTTAATTTTTTAGGAAGCTTTTCTGAATAATAGCACTACACTCTTCACTAAGTGTGACCATTTCATTATCGGTAAATTTTCTTTTTTTATTTAGAATATCTTTTATGAATTTTACATAGTTTGGCATCTGTTCTAAAGCTTCTACGAAAGGAATATTTATTGTTAATTTCTTTAGAATTTCAAGGAATTTAGCAAATTGTTTATCTTTTTTATGTTGAATTAGTCGTTGAGGAAATGGTGGTGGAGGTTTTTCAACAGAAATTTTCATTGGTATTAAAGGATTTTCTAAGATTGGATCTTGTTGATTATTTTTCTTTTCAATTTTCAGTTCCTCTTTATGACTTTCAAGTTCTTTCTGAATTCGAGGTTCTAATTCTTTTCCACTTCGTAATTGTATCGCTTTAATTTGTTCATTTCCCTTGTCTTTGGGATTTAGTTCCACATTACTAGGAAATGTTCCAGGTATTCTATTATTAAGTGCGGTAGCGATATGTCAAAGTTGAGTTTCAATATTTTTAATAGCTGTTCCTTGATTTTGTAATTGATTACCTTGTATTTGTAATTCATTTCCTTGATTTTGTAGATGTTGACCCATATTTAATATTAATTCTTCTATAGATAATTTCTTATCTTTAAATTATGGGTTATTATTATTAAATCCAGGTAGATAATTAGGTTTATAATTAGAATTTTCTTGATTAGATGGATTTCCTAATGGTTGTGTTATGTTATTCATCCACGGTTGATTAGTTGTGTTATTATTCCAATTAAAATTAGGATAATTTTTCCATCCAGAATTATAATAATTCGCATAAGGATTATTGGGTATGTTATTAATTGCATTTATAGTTTCATATTGAGATTGGGATTCTATAAGTTGTCCAGATGAATTTTCTTCTAATATAGTTGGAGAGTAATTCATTCCAAAATGATCTAATTTTTTATATACAACGAGCGATTTGCGAAGCTAACATAGATATTGCATCATTTTCATGAATACTAGCTATCTTTTTCGGATTCATTCTATCAGCAGGCCATTGAAAATTATTGGTTGTCATTTCTTTGATTAGTGCATAGGCTTGATCAAATGGTTTTGACATTAATGATCCTCCAGCAGTAGCATCGATGATTGATCTTAAAGATCCTACCAATCCATTATAGAAAGTTTGAATAATTAACCAATCTGGTAACGCATAATGTGGGCATTTCCTAAGAAGTTCTTTAAATCTCTCCCAACCTTCATATATTGATTCTCCATCAAACTGACTAAAAGAAGTTATATCATTTTTAAGTTTAGTAGTTTTAGATGGTGGAAAATATTTGGATAGAAATTTTTGTGATAACTCTCCCCAAGTTTTAATAGATCCAGGTGCTAACGAATTCAACCACATTTTAGCCTTATCCCTCAAAGAAAAAGGAAAAAGTCTAAGTCTAATAACATCGTTAGATACTCCTTCATATTTGAAAGTAGCACACAGTTCTAAAAAACTAGCAAGATGTAAATTAGGATCTTCAGTAGGTGAACCACTAAATTAATTGTTTTGTACCATTTGGATAATTGCAGGTTTAAGTTCAAATGAATTAACAGCTACATCAGGGTTTTGAATAGTTAAATGAATTTCATCTAATGTAGGGTTGGTATAATCTCTTAATGGTTTCTGTTGATTGATATTTTCATTTTCAGGAATATTTGCCATTTGTGTTAAATTTATAATTTCTCTTTTTTTGTTTTCTAATTCTTTTAATTGTACGCTCTAATTCTGAATCGTAAGGTATTAAATTTTCGTTTCCAAATTTTTGCATACAATTTTATAAAACAAAATAGTCCGTTACTCTAGTAAATAATTTCATTACTTCCCCGGCAACGGCGCCAAAAACTTGACCCACTTTTTATATGTTTGCAAATTATGTTAATAGCAACGGCACCAAAAACTTGATCCTGCTTTAATATATATATATTTGATTTTATGATGGAATGTTTAATGTGGATTCTAGCAAGTATACATATCATATCAAGTAATATAGGGCTCTAGTGGAGTCCTGGTTATCGATCCCACAGGGAAGTTTTTAACAGATTTGTATCAGCTAAAATTTAAAGGAATTACTTACTAATATAGTAATCGGAAATTTTAAGTAACTACAGCAACTAAAGTAAACTAATGCTTGAAATAAAGTTGATTTAAATAATTCAGAAAAAGTATCATTCTCCTTGTTTTTAGAAAATTAAGTGAATTATAAATCTAAATAGAATTTTTGAATTGTATTGTGACAAATAGGAGCATTCCTATTCTTTACCCTTTGGTCCAGGTGCAAAGAACATTGACTAATCCTATGTTTGATTACTGAATCTGTGGCTAGGCTGGGATGATACTGGCTACCACTTCAGAGCTCTCCCACGTTCCCCTCACCTGAGGGCTAACTTCTATACTTCAGCTCTCAAACAATAAGACCAAATTGAATATTTTAGTCTGTCACACTAAAATGTCCAATTCTACATCCGATAAATAATATTTCCCTATTTATTTGCACCCTCCTTCCAAGGCTTTTGACTTCCCTGAATATTGGATGTAATTTTTACTATAGTTGATAATTCAACATATTTTAACAAATCAATTGGCCAGATTGAAAGTAAATTAAGTTTTAAGTAAAAATTATCACAACTTATTTTAATATATTAGGTACTTCTATTTAATTTCATCAATTCGCATAATTTTCATAAACAAGGAGAAAGACTAAGAAAACTACTCGAATGCATGGGAATAAAACAAAGCATGGATTTCATTTAAAGTTAACAACAATAAACAAAGATACTTATCTTAATTTCCTCCCAAGCGTGACTCCTTGAAGTTCCTTTGACTTTTCCTTCTAGTACAGCACACTTCTAACTCACTAAAGATACACTAAGACTCTCTAAATAGACACACTTAAGACTCAGGAGACACACACTTAAAAGACACCAAAAGACACACTTAGATACTAAAATTCGGCCTCTATTTATAGAGGTAGGCAAAGGTCCAAGGGATGCTTAAACACCTCTTCAAAAAGCATCCAGGTTCAATGTATTTGCATTTTGAACTGTCTCGCCATCGGCGGGAAATGACCTCGCCATCAGCGGGGCTTCTAGAAGGTCTTCAAACTGCGCGATATCACTGTCGGCGGGCTCGGGCTCACTGTCGGTGAGGTAGTTATAATTCCTTCAGAAATTCTCCTCATGATCTCGTCGTCGGCGGCCTCGATCTCGCCATCGGTGACTTAGTTCATTTTGCATGAATTTCTTCCTTTTTTATCCAAATTTGCTCAATTTCATGCTTTTTGCTTCTATCACTTATAAATCTTTGTTCCTGCAGTAAAATAAATAAAATATCTTTCTTTAAAGTGCAATTTCATCAAAAATAGATATGAATTTCTTAATATATTTTTCTGTGATCAACTAGTGTTTGGTAAGACATACCATTTACTAGTTGAATTGGAGCATAAAGCATATTGGGCGATAAAAGAGTTAAATTTTAATTTGAAAAATGCTGGAGAGAAAAGATTTATGCAATTGAATGAATTGGAAGAGATTAGAAATACATCTTATCACAATGATAGGATCTATAAAGAGAAAAGGAAATTATGACATGATCGGAAGATATTGAAAAAGAACTTAGAAAATGGACAAAAAGTTTTATTATACAATGCAAAATTAAAGTTATTTCCTGGAAAGCTCAAGTCTAAATGGTTAGGACCTTTTACAGTTGTAAAAGTTCATTCTTTTGGAGCTGTTGATATTAAAGATCCTGATACTCGAAATATTTTCAAAGTTATTGGGCATCGATTAAAGCTTTACTTTGACGAGTCTCAACCTGATTTCAAAGAGGTTTTAATGTTGAGTCATCCTGATTAGCTGAACGGTTTGTCGAGTTGACGACGTTAAACCAAGCGCTTTATGGGAGGCAACCCATATGTATCCTTGTGGTGTGTTTGCTTGTTTGTTGTAGTTGTTCTTTTTAGATAGGTGTTTTCGAATCCTAATTACTCCTAAGTACTTTAAAAATTGATAAATGATGGATCGAATCGAGATATTGAAATATTTTGGACCAAAAAAAGTTCGGTGAGAATTTTTGATCAGTGGCGATGCTGGAGCCATAATGGGCACCGCCAGTGCCCTATCATATTCCCTGTAATGAATTTGACTATTTGAGCACCGCCGGCGCCGAAAATCTGCTTGACATTTTTTAAGATTCAAAATGCTAGTTTTGGAGGTTTTTGGTAGGATCTTCATCCTTATAGCTCCCTAAACTCCATTTTTGACTTCTTAACTCCAGAAAAATGAAAACCACCCATCCCAATTCATATCCTATGTATTCCTTTCCCATTGAAACCCATCAATTTTGTGTTTTCAACCGAAGGAAGTTCATAAGTTTTGAAGCGCAGCATTTGTTCAACAAAGTGATGATGAAAAGTAGGATTATCAAGGAAAGAGGCTTCATAAATCGAGGTATGAATAATCCTACTACTAGAATTGAAAAAATTATTAAAGAGAAACATTGGGAGTTGCTTTGCTACACCACTGCTACCGTTGTTGTTCCCGTCATGAAAGAGTTTTATGAAAATCTCTTTATGATCGAGAACGTACCTATTTTCCATTATTCTTATTTCAATACCAGGAAGGATAGTATGAATGATGTGTATCAATATCTGACGAATGAGAATGAAGAATGGGAAGTTAGAGAGAATGGATACATTAGTTTCCCATCTGCATCTCTCAATCCAGTATCGAAGCTGTGGCATTACTTTGTTTTGGCAAAGTTATTTCCGACATTGAAGATTAGCAAGGTAACTAAGGAAAGCGCCATTTTGAATTTTTGTATTCAAACTGGGAGGCCGGTTGACATTGGTAATATTGTTGTGAGATCAATACTTGAACTAATTGTGCATGGGTCTAAATATGGGCTTGGATACCCTTCCACCATATTTTTGTTATGTAGTCAGTCACAGGTTTCTTATGAAAGTTGGGAAAAGGTTCTTTTTTCATGGAGGCATATTGATCCAACTAATCCCTACGACTACGAGACAGTTAGAGATGAAGATGACATGAATTTGCTTGCTGATTAACCAACACAGACTTCATAGCCGATTCAGACCTATTTTCCTGAAGGTTCTAGAATGATATTGAAGAGGATCAAACAATTGGAGAAAGAGGTACGGAACATTATGAATGTGATCAATAACATTTCTGAGTTATTTCATCATATAGATTGCAGAATGAAAGAGCAATTCGATCACACTAGTCAAATTGAGATGGCCTTGATCAATCTGATGAAGAAGAATGTGGTGATTGCTGAAGAATCTTCTAACGAATTTCCATTTCATCCATTCTATAACTTGTTTGTGCATCAGCAATCAATTGGAGACATTAGAGGAGAGGATAGTTCTGAAACTGATGTGGAGTAATTGATGGATTCTACTTATGTTAGTTTTGTGTTTAGTTTGCTTTGCTTACTCATGTTTGGTTTGTGTAGTATTTTCTTTGAGATTTAAACTTTGGATTTGAATGTGTTTATTCATTGTGTGCTTAGATCTTAGTGCTTGCCTATCGTAGAGTACTTGCTACACTAAACATTTAAGAATAGTTGGTTTGAATGAACATATTTAGTGTCTATGATGTAACTTGGATTTTATCTATATAAGATTGTTGTGTATTGTTTGTATGAAAAATTTTGTTAATTATTGCTTATGGGATGATGTAAATGCTTATTGAAGTGTTAAACATCATTGTGGACGTCAAAATGATCGAAATTATGAAAACATTTTCGGACCCAGAAAATATTTTGGACTGGAGCCGTCGGCGCCCAAATCTAGAGAGTTGGCCAACTTATTTAAATAGAGAGCCGTCGGCGCCCTATGGAGCTCCGCCGGCGCCCGAACTAAGAAAAAGGCCTAAAACACTCGATTTCACGATTTTTGCCCCAAGCCCTGCAAATGTTTCCATTTCCTTCGCCTTCCTCCTCCATTTTCGTGATTTTGAAGATTTAGGGCTTGTTAGATCTCGGATTTAAGGAGATCAAGGCTTTTCGGCACCAGATTTGCACTTCTCTTGGTAAGAGCTTCACTTTAAGTTAAAATTTTAGGATTTTCACCATGGAAATCTCTCACATTGCTTATGGTGGACTTTCTGGAGTTTTAAAGAAATTTTGAGATTTCCATGATGAAATTTGCTCTTACTTTTTTAGAATAGTGTTTGGAGTTATTACATTGTAAATTTGAGATTTATTGGATTTTTCTTGCAAATTTTAGAAATTCACATGGCTCTAGGAGGGAAGAGGAACTTGGATTTTGATGAGGAGAGGTTTGTTAACGTCAAAGCCCAATTTCGCTATAACTCTATCCTTCACAACCAGAAGTGTATCTAGGATAGAGCTTTTGATAGTCCTGGCGGATCTGCAAAATAATTAATTGCAGAGTGAATTTGGGAGCGATTTTGTTATTTCACTGCGAATGTTCTTATGGGAGTTGTTAGAGAATTCTATTCTAACATACCCTGGACTAAGACTGAGTATGTGCTTGTTAGAGGGAAGATGATTGTGTTTACTCCTTACGTATCAATGCTTTCTATCAAACTTGAGAACCATTCGTATGTGAATACGAAAACTTTGACACTGGGAGGGAGAATATGAGAGAAATTATTGCTTTTCTGACTGACGGGCGAGGAGAATGGAAAGTAGTTTAAAACGGTTGATAAATTTCCCCTCCTCCACTTTGAATGTTTCTTCAAAAGTATGACATTATTACATTTCTACAAGACTATTACCATCTTATCAACACAGCGAAGTTACTAGAGAGAGAGAGATTCTAAACTACTATATACAGAAAATGAAAAAGATTGATATTGGATCTATTATTTACAAGAATATTCAGACGATTGCTAGAGACGAGACCACTGGAGGACTAGGACATCCTACTTTAGTTCATGCCCTACGTGTTCGATGCGGAGTGGAGTTCAGTAGTTCTGAGGAAGTGGCTATACCATTGAGACATATTACAAAGAATATTATCCATACTTATAAGTCTCATGTGGGAGCCAGAGCTGAGCGTAGGAGTATTGATATTCCTACTACGAGTTCTGAAGTTTCATCTACTTCTGAGCCGCCTACCTTGTCTGATATTAAGAAGGAGTTGAGACTACAGAGTGTTAGTATGAATAGACTCCCTGGTCGGATGGATGTATTTGAGGCGAGGAGTGATGTGAATGAAGATTAATTGTAGATTAGAGTTGAGTTTGATATTGCTTATTATGATGCTCAGGTCAGATTTGTGAGGGGGGAGTCCGATGTGATATTTCCTACTTTCCCCAGCTATACACCATATAGAACTAACCCTGCTGATGACCCTGCTGCTGATCCTTATGATGGAGACTGGTAGTTTATTTTTTTTTTATTTCTGTTGTTCTTAGTCTGTTGTTTTGTACTGATGTGATGTAGTGGATATTTACTTTTCATGTGATGTGTAACCCTGTGTTGTACTGTTGTGACTTTATCATGAATAATGAAGCTTATACGAAGAGATTGTGACTTTATCATGAATAATGAAGCTTATACTTAAGTATAAAGTAAGGAGATACTTCAAGTTTGAACTTTAGAAAGAGGAGAGTGAAGTTTAAAATCATTAAAGGCTATCCAGATATAGTTATCCTTAATAAAAAAAGAGAAGAAAAGAAAAGAAGTATTGAAAAACAATCCCTAAAATAAAAGAGAGAAATAAAAAGAAAAGAAAAATTTTTATTAGGAGAAGCTTGAGGAGATGCCTAATAAAAAGTTGGCTTTACTTGAATCACCTTAAAGGGAGAGCTTGATTTTATTTCTCAATTTATGTTTTAAGTACCGGCCTACATTCTAATGAAGTTTACATGAACTCCTATCTCACATAATCTTTTAAGGCATTCTTAATGTGACAAATTATAGTTCATCATGAAATAAATAGAATACTAGAACTCTTTTACTTGATTGTTGAATATTCTTATACCTATAGTGTTGACCTGAGTTACTAAATTTCTTTCTAAAAATCTAACCAATATATTCTATTGAATAAAAAAATTTAGTGTCTTACAGTTGAAAATACATTACCTAGATTTATATTTTATTTAGTAAAAAGATTACTTGAGGACTAGTAATAGTTAAAGTTTAGGAGATTCTGATGCACTAAAAATATATATGGTTTTTGCTATCTAATTTTACCCATTTTTTATGATATTGCACTTTAAAGAAAGGTATTTTTCATGATTTGCTGCAGGTATGATGATTTTAGTTGATTGGAGTGAAAAGAAGCAAAGAGGAACAAATTTGAAGTAAAAAGGAGCGAAAAGGAACAAAATGGTGAAAAAGTGTTCTGGCGCCGCCGGCGCCCAAATCCAGAGAGCACAGTAATTAAATGGCACGATAGAGTGTCGCCGGCGCCCGAAGTCGGTGGAGTTCAAATTTGAAGAGTTTTGGCGACTTTTTGAAGGGATGCCTATGAAACCCTTGGGAATTCATCCCTAACTTATAAGTAATTTTATTTGGACGAGAATGGTGGGTACTAGAGTGTGTCTTGTGTGTAGTTTTAGTGAGTGTTAAGTGTCAGGGTTTAGGAGTAGAAAGTAGAGAGTGATGATTTAAGAGGGAATCTTCTTTAAGGAGGAGAGGAGAAGAGGTAAAGTGAGAGATTGCTTCTTCCTTTCCATTCTAAAGAAAGAATCTTGTGTTGTAAAGACGAGAGAAGAAGATTCAAAGGAACTTCAAGGGAATTACATTGGGGAAGAGAAAGAGATAAGTTGTATTTTCTTTTGTGGTTTGTATGACTTTTCTTTTATATATAAAGTCCATGTTTTATTGTATCTTCTCCATGAATGCTGAGTAGTCTTCCTTATCTTTCTTCTTGCATAGAGATGTGATGATGGAATAATGTGGATTTGATGTGCTTTTAATGTAATGAAGAAATTGTGATGGTTTTTCATTTAGAACTTAATTTAATTTTGATTTGGCCAATTGAAATGTTAAAATATGTTGTTGAACATTAAGTTTTAAAGTATTTAATGTCCTATAACAATAATGAAAGATCCATTCAATTTCTATGGATGAATTGTGTAGTTCATGGGAATTGCGTGCAAATAAATAGTGAAATATGTTTTGATGGACTTCAATGTAGAGATTTTAGGGTGACAGGCTGAAATCCCCAAATTGGTTCTAAGATTTGTAACTAATATCAAAGATTAGCCTTCGGGTGAAGGGTGAGTGGGAGCTCTGAAGTGAGAGCTGGTATCCTCCCAGCCTTGCCTTAGAGTTAGTGACTAAACTTAGAATATGTCAATGTTCTTTTCTTACATAGAAGAGGGGGTACTCTTTTAAGGGTAAAGAATCATCTATGCTCCTATTTGGCACAATAATATAGATAAGTATTCCATATCAATCCACACATCATATTCTCATTGCAAGAGGAAGGATACTTTTCTCATATATAAAAAACCTATCAAATACTGAATTTAGTGTGTTTGTTAGTTAATTCTGCATTAATGTTAGAAGTAATTGTAGTTAGTTAATTATTACTGTTTCATTTTTCTTACTATTTCCTGCATAGTAGTAGTAAGTAGTAAATCTTAACTTTAGTGCTTATTACACATCCTGTAACGTTTTCTTAAAACTTCAATATTTCCCTATGGGATCGATATACAGGACTTCATTAGAGCCCTGTATTACTTGATACGATACGTATACTTGCGTTGAATGCTTGTACTTAACAAATATGTTATAAATCTATAAATCCGAGTTCATAAATTCTTGCAAAATATAAAGTCTAGCAACACCCTCCAAGTCTGCAAGGGATAAAACCAGATCCAGATCTCAGCTTTAACTCCGCCCATCTCATCTATGATAAATTTCCTATGCTGGAATATTAGGGGCATTGCTCATCCCCTCTCTATCAAAAGAATTATACATTTAAACAGGAAAGAATTTTCAACATTACTATCCTTGCGTTGAATGCTTACTAGTTATGGTGAATTACTATCCTTGAACCTTTGGTTCATAAATACCCACAAATGTTTATTAGCAAGTTCAATGGCTTTTCGCATTATGCCAACATTAAAAACAAGGTTTGGATTTTATGTAGAAAGAAGATCTCTTATAACATTCAGGTAGATCATCAACAAATTGGTCATCTTTCCTTCCAGATGAATGGACATGTGGGCTTTGCCTCCTTCATTTATGCTGGCTACAATAAGGATGATAGGAAAGAATTTTAGTCATGTCTTCATAATATTAGTGCACATATACACTCCTCATGGATGGTGGGGGGTGATTTTAACTTCATCAGCTCCTCTGTTCAGCAATCTGGGGGCAGAACTCTCAACCTCTCCAAATAACTACTTTCAGTAATAATATTCATTTGTTAGTTTGTTTGATCTAGGTTTTAAGGGGCCTATTTTTACCTGGAAGAGTAGGTTCTATTTGGGAAAGGTTAGATAGGATCCTGGTTAATGGTCCCTGGCTTTCCCATTTTCTCTTTACCTTTGTAACCCACCTCAGTCTTGCTGGGTCTGATTGTAGACCACTGTTAATCTCCATTACCCTCCCTCCAAAACTTGTCACTCCCCCCTTTCAGATATCTCAATATGTGGTCCTCCCATCCTTCCTTTTGAGTATGGTCTCCACTTCCTGTGGTGGTGTCACTCATCCTGAACTATTTACTAAACTTAGTCTACTACACTTAATGGTTGGAAGAGCACTTAGAAAATGTGGCTGAAACTCTTTTGGAAATGTTTTCACTGCTGTGGAGAATGCTGAGAAAGTGGTGGTTCAATTGGAGCTGGATTTTCAGAAAGGAACTGCTGAAGAGAAGAGTTTAATAGCTGCTCAAAACTATCTTCTTACATCAATTGAAAAGCAATAAATTTTTTTAGAATAGAAGGCTTCCATAAATATTTTCACTGACGGGGTATAGGAAGACAAAGTTCTACCATGCTTTCATTAAACATAGAAGGAAGTGCAACACTAATCACACCATCTAGTGTATGTTGGCATATTTTTAGGTTAAGTTGTTGAATTTTGAAAAGGGGTCGCCTACAGAAATTATCGGCGAATTTTTAATTTAATTTAAATAAATAATTTGAAAAGTAGTATTTGATTCTTAAAAATGATTTTTAAATTTGAAGATATTAAGATATGAAATCAAACCGATCTCACATCCCAAATAGTTTATATAAACGAGCACCACATCACAAACCGTGTATCTATCTCGAAGGACAAACACACTGCTTGACGATGGGGCTCGATTAAATAAACTAGAAGATTTGTGACATCCGTTTGGTCTGCGAACCAATATTTATAAGCCGACAAGTTCCCTTGCTTAATATAAAGGAATTAAACAGGATTTATATTACCTGGGTCCTTAAAGTTCCCTATAATAGCAAGCCCCTATAGTTAATTACATCTTAAATGACAGAAATCATTTAAGAAAACTCTCGATAATGATCAGTAGTTTTGCTCTCAAGAATTTCAAAGTTTAAGGTTTTCAAAGGATTGGATTTTGGAAATTTTAATAGGGATTAGCTTAAATTTGGAACAATTAATTTCAGGAGTCCAAAGGAAGAGAAGTAGGAGAAGTTGAGGATCCAAGAAGAATCTTGGCAACTTACCAAACTATCCTATGGTTTGGCTTCAATTTGGGAATTCATTTAATGTTGCAATCCTACCAATTTTAATTAATTAGGACTTATATTTGCATGACATGATCATACAAATAGCCTTGAAGATGTGAGGGTTTATGTCGTACCAAACGACTACCTCGGAGTCCTTAGACCGGTTAGGGCTTAATTTACATGGCATGATCATGCAAATGCCTAACGAAGAGTTGAGGATTTATGTTGCCCTAAGCAAACTACCTCGGAATCCTATGACTTGGTTATTTAATTCTAAGGAAAGTTTTGTTGAAGTAGATTCGAGTTTTGCTGACGACAATGGCCGTGCTGCCCACTATGCTCTATGCTCCTTGTCATTGCAGAAGTTTAGTTTTAGAAGTCATAAATCAGGAGATGAGAAAAGTGTTTTGGTTTAGAGAAAATCTTAAAATCCAAGTGTTTTTAGTGTTTTAATTAAAATAAATCTTAAAGTTAATTAAACAAAACCGATTAAGATCCCACGGTTCCGTCATCCCGGCATCGTTATTTTAATCAAATTCACTTAGTCAAGATGAATTTGCTAAACTTAACTGAATGAGTTCCACACTTTCATTTAGACCGTGGGAAATCCCGTTAGCAACATGTGGGTTAAATCATTCGAGGTATTCCCGATCATTCAATGAGACGTTTTAATTTAGTTGTGATTGTAGTTTTGTTGTTCTGTTTGTGATTAAATTTTGAGTTGTTTTATATTTTAAATGTTGTGGCGGTGAATTTTATCTTGCAATGACTTTTAATTTAGTTTTGGTTTCAGTTTAAGGACTATCCTAAAGGTTTTGGTTTTCATGCAACAGTTTTATTTATCATGCAAGAAAAGTAAAGCTCGCTGCATGTAAGTAAATTGCAATAAAGTAAATTGCAATTAAATAAAAGTGTACCTGGAGGGTTTTCCCGTCATCCCAAGCTTCACTTAAAGCACATGTTAATGCATTTAAATATTTTGCAAGAAATACCTAGGTAAAGCTAAGGGAAGGGTTTTGGTTGTCTACCAAATTCCTAATCCTATAACTAGTCATTTCCTATGACGTCTAGGTTCTTGGTTTGGTTTAAGGATGATTTTCTTCATCAATGAACAATCAAATTCAATTGTTCTTCTAAAACATCTCGTCGTATTGAGGAAGTGCTTAGGACGAGTCCTAAACATCTTTTCAATACTTCTGGGATTATTTTAAGTCCAAATGAATTTTTTTTGTACGGATGAATTGATCATCCAAGGATTTGTATTTTTGTTTTGTTTCTTGCACAGTGAACTTAGGCGTTTGATTACCTGATAGATGAAGTGACATCTCACTTAATACTCTACTTACGAGTTATAACAATTAAAGCCTTTAAGGGTAAGTTGGTTTATCGAAAATTTTAATCAAATTAATTGAAAGTTTGAGTTAATGGTTTAAAGTATTTTAATTTAATTATGAGGTTTTAATTAATAATTCTAAGTTTGGAATAGTGTTCAAATTATTTTAGATTTAATTCTTTAATGATTTCATTTAGGTTTGTTGTTAAATGATTTTAATTTAATTTAATTCATTTTGATTTTAATTTATTTTCATTTAATTTAATTTAATTTTAATTTTAATTTGATTTTAAATTTAATTTAATTTTAATTTTAATTTTTAATTCAATTTAATTTTAATTTAATTTAATTTTAATTTAATTTTAATTTAATTGGATTTAATTTGATTTAAATTTTGATTTTAATTTTAATTTTAATTGTTAGTTTTAGTTTAACTTTAATTTTAATTTGATTTTAATTTAATTTCTTTTAATTTTAGTTTTAATTATTAATTTAGATTATTATCTTAATTTTTTTTTATTAAGAACTAAATATTGTTAAAGTGTCTCATTTAGGGATTTTTAAATTAAAGAATAAACATCCTCTTAATAATATCCCTATTTTAATGATCCAAATTTAAATGTATTCTTTCCAAAATTTAAATTATTTAATTAAATAAAGTTTCATTTTTTTTATATTTTCAAAGTGTTTAATGGGTTCCTACCCCTTAATTTCCCTAAGTTTCAATCATCCAAGAGAAAACTAAAATCAAATATTTTACCCTCTATTTTGATTAAACCTAAAGTTTTAATTAAGGGTTAGAATTTTTTAATTACCTTTATGCCCTTTTAAGCTTATTTATTTTATAACTCATTAAATTGAGAGCAAATGAATTTGAAATTTTTATGTCACCTCACTCACATATCAATTAAGACAATACAGGAGAAAATGTGATTTTTCTGAATTTAATTTATTTATATAATTATTTTTAGTAGAAAATTAATTTTTCAAAGAAAATTCAACAACATGACCAAGGTAAAGTTTCTTTCCTTAAGAATATTATGGGATGTTCCTAATTACAAGGGGACCACTTGGACCAATTTTGGTGATTTTTTGAGTTATATTTTATTTATTATAATTATTTTGAATTTTAGAGTATTAATTAATTTTTAAATAAAATAAAAGTTGAAAAATGGATTTTATATTTTTCAAAAATCTCTCTAACCTCAAGGAGTTCAGAGAAATAAATTTTATAATTTTCTAATTTTTTTTATTTATTAGAATTAATTTAGTAGGGAAGGCTAGAAAATACATTTTTTAATTTAAGAATTGTTTTAAGGCTTTGAAATTAAATATCTTAACCTAGAGACTTAGAAAAAATATTTGTTTGGTTCCTAAGTGATTAGAGGACTAAATATGACATTTTTATGATTTTTATTATTTTTGTGATTTTTATTATTTTTTAATTATTAAAAATATTAAAATATGCTTAAAAATGAAAATTTTTATAAAATTCCAATTTTATTTTTCTTAGACTCCTCTGATATCAAAGGAGTCCCAAAATCAATTTGGTGAATTTTTGAAATGTATTTTTAGAGTTATGAATTTTTAAAGTTTGATTTTGATTATGTGGCTTAATTAGTCCATTTAGTGGGGTTAAATATTTCCAATTGACTTCAAATTTTTTTGTGAGGTCTCTATGATCCTAAAGATCAGTGGAGAATTATTTTCAAGTCAATTTGGTGTGTGGTTAACCCTAATTAATTCAAATTTAATTTTTTGGGTTTAGGCCAATTAAGGTTATTATGAATGAATTAATTCAAAATATATTTTTCATAGGGTTCTCTGGTCCTAAGGAACATCACCAAATTTTCCTAGAATTTATTTCACAACATGCGAATTATTGGAAATAAAATACCTAAAACAGTGGAATGAACTTGAAAAATCAATAACTTTCCACAGAGATGGCCTCTGACCTTGAAACATTCAGGGAATGTTCCCAAGATCAGAGGCTTCAAAAACCCTATGGTCTCATGTCATGGTGAATTGTCTATGCAAATGTAGAATCAATACATTAAAAATAGTAAATAAATTATTAAAAATAAAATACTCATCCAATTAACTTGATTTATTTTCCACATTATTCTCCTCTGTTCACTGAGCAAGAGGGTATTTTTATTTTATTATTGTGATTTTTTTATGCAAAGATATAAATTTTCCAAATTCTGGTATTTAAATAAATAGAAAATAACCCTATTTTTCTACTTATCCACGTGGCGCCATGCCATCCTCGGCAGCTCCGAAAGGCCACGCGACGCGTTTTGATTCGGCGCCGCCATCTGAGTCAGCGCTGCAGGGGCCCGCCATTCACGTACCATCCACTCAACCGACGTAATCCTGGCCGTCCAACCAATACACTCGCGATCCAACAGCTCCGGGTCATCGTCTCCGACTGGTGTGCACCCTTGACTGTCCACACTAAAACCCTAAAATCTCACTCGATTCTTAATGGATTTTTGTGTTCTTATGCTCTATGGATTCGTCTTGAAGAGACGAACACATCTATATGGTAAACATGCATTGAAATTGACTCAAACAAAATGGAGAATCTCCAGAAGCTCAGGAGGAAGAGTGAGTTCATACCTTTGCTCAGAGAAGTGAAGCTTCGATCTGAGAGTTGTGTCACCTTCGATTGGGTCTAGGCAAGCTCCAGATGAAGTCTTTGGCTTTGAGGAATTGTCTAGGTAAGAAAGTGACCAAGCACGATCACAAAGCTTAGAGGCTAGAAGCAATGGCTGGCCTGGTGAGGGGGCTTTTGCTGAGGAACTTCTCCTCTTGGTCTGGTGAAGGTGTAGGACCAATCAATTTGGAGATTGGCTCACTGTGGTGAAGTGTCCAATTTTTGGGTGGATTTTCAACTCAGATATTGAGCTATGTCAATGGGAATTATGGCAAAGGAACACTGGGGATCAACTACTCTGGGTTAGGAGAAGGTCCTGGAGCAATTTTGGCAGAGTTTCCTTAAGGTCTAGTTCATCTCTTTTTTTTTGTCGAGAGGTGAGTGGGTTTAAATAGAGGTGGTTGGAGGGCTTCCCAGGGGGTTTGAAGGCTTGGATCAGCTACTTATGGCAAGGGAAGAACAGCCATGGTGTTCAATTGGGCTGGGACAACTCAGCAAGGAGAAATTCAAAAAAATGGCTCACATGGGTGCTCTCGGCCTGGTGGTTTCCGGTTGCTATGGTGGCTGGCCGGCCAGGGTCAGGTCACCCTCAAGGTCAGGAGGACCAGTGCTGGAGGTTTGTGCAAGCAATTGTCCAATGCCAAGTGTAAAGGGTTGGATTTAAGTAGTAAAGGGAGAAGAGTGATTTTGGGTTCACATGTGTCAACCCATGTATTTGGGCTTGGTTCACCTCCCCATGGTCTGATTTTGGGCCAAGGGGATCAGTTGGGTCAGCTGCCATGGAGTGGTGAAGTCCCCATTAAAATAGTTTAAGTTAATTTTGGGTTATGGTGTTGCATTAAAGAGGTTAAAATGGCTTATGGGAAGCTTAGGAAAGGACTCCCTCTTCTTGCCATTAATGGCTTGGTGACAAGTCAAACCCCCCATGGCTTCATGTGGCTTGTCCATGGCTTGCATGTGGCTCCATTTGGCTCATCCTTGGCTTAGGAAAAGTGGATTCATTTATATGAAAAAGGAATTTGGATATTTTGGAAATTTAGTGAAAAAATTAGATGGTGCTTGATTTAGGTTGATTTGATGATTGATTTGGGACTTAGAAATTGATTCCAATTAAAGGGATGATGAGAAGGAATTGTCATGTGGGCTTTTGAATGGGTTTGGGCTTTTGGATTTCACTTGGGTTGGGCTTTCAAAATGGTTTAAGGAAGTAGGCTTTTGGATTTTAGGATGGGCTTTTGGATGAAAATTTTGTGAAGGACCATGTCAAATAAATGTTGCAATTGGTTTAGGGATGTTTCATGAATGGTTTGGAATCAATTTGGTGTGATTTGGAGTAGAATTGGGTTGAATTTGGGCTTTTTTTAGTTAAATGGGCCAAAGTGAGCAAAATTGGGCTAACTTGGGTTAAGGTTGGGCTAATGTTGGATTTGATGTAAACTTAATGTTGAGAAATGTTCATGGGAGTGTCATAAAAAGTTCTCAACTTTGTTTGGGCTCTAATTTTGGGATTTGGGCCCGTTTGGGTTAGGTTTGGGCTTAGGTCAATTTAAGGGATTTGGTTTTGGGTTAGGTTTGGGTGGAGTTTAGGTTCAAATTTTGGCCAAATAAAGTTAGTGTTTTGTTTATGGGGGTGTTAGGAAGGTTTTAGAAAAGATTTGGGGCCAATTGGAGTTGAATTGGATGGGTTTGAGCTAGGTTTGGGTCATGGGCCAAAATTGGGCCTTAGGCTTCAAATTGAAATTGGGCTTAAATGTCAATCAAATTGGACTTGAATTTGGTATAAATTGATATTAGGGATGTTTATTTGAAGTTTAGAATTGAATTGGACTGAAATTGAGGTCAATTGGGGTGGTTTGGTTTAACATTGGGTTCACTTAGGTTTAAAATGGGCCAAATTGAGGGTTTTGGTAAAAGTTGGGTAAATTGGCAAAACTGGCTCATGGTATAGTTGAACAAAATGAAATTAGGAATATTTGGGATTTTCTGGAATTTTTTTGGGAATTTTTGGATTTTTGCGCTAAGAATGACATTTTGGGTATTTGGAGGGTATTGGGGGGTACTTTTGGAATTTTTGGTATTTTTGGCTATGGATGATCAATTTGAGTGGGGTGAAATGTTTAGGACTGATTTTGAGGAATTTTGGGTAATTTAGGTGATTTTCCAAATTTTGGGTCATTTCAAGGGTATTTGGTAGGTTTGGTGGGTCCGGGGCCCCGGGGGTCAAAAATTGAAATTTTGGGAAAATGAAGATTGATCAAATTTGAGTAGAATGGAATCACTTTGGTTGAGCCATGAAGCCATATTATGCTTATATGAGCCATGATAGGTCTCATTTGAGGCATTCACTATGTTGTTCCTAACCCTCTTAGCCAGGGGCTTAGGGGTTAAGGACCATCCATATGAATTACCTACATGAGTCATGAAGTTAAGTTGGGTGAGAGTGTGGTTTTAGGACTTGGAATGTGTGTGGGAGTGTAGTGTATGTGCAAGTCAACCCTCACCAGACCAGGCCACCCAGGGTATTCCTAACGTCAAAAAGTCCTATAGGGAACTCATCCTTAAAACCTCCACATTTGATCTCAACCCTCTAGGTGATTAGGGGTCTACAATCAAGCTTGTGGGGTTTACAGGGAGTGAAGAGGTGTTTGAATTTCTAAAGGGGTGGATTCCACTTCTAGTCCTCTAAGTTTAGTCAAAGGAAAAGCCTAAGGCTAGATCCTAAGTACTAAGGAGTGAGAAAAGAAGAGACCTCATCAAAAATGAGGTCAACAGTGTACTGGAGGGATTTGGCTCAATTACAATGCTGAAATTGCTAGAGATGCAGTGTCATACTATACTAAACTTCTCAACCATGTATCTGATGAATGGATCCCCATTGATAGATCTTATTTTATTGAGGAACTACCCTACACTAGCAACCTTAGGCTAACTGATCCCCCCACTGAACAGAAGATTTTAAGAACTTTAAACTCCATGGAAAGTTCCAAAATTGCTGGGCCAGATGGCATCACTACAAATTTCTACAAAAAATCCCAGGATATCATCAAGATGGATGTCATTGCTGCAATTCAAAGTTTTTTCAAGGGTATGATCTTCCTAGTCACATCAGTGCTTCCAATTATGTCCTTGTGCCAAGTCAAAAGTTCAAAAGAACTGGGAACATTTCAGTCCTATGAGCCTCACCTCAGTGATTGGTAAAACCATCAGTAAAGTTATTATTAGCAGACTTCAACCTCCTTTGGAGAAACTGATTTGCCCCAATCAGATTGCATTTGTTAAGGGGAGATCCATCACTAAAAATCTTTTTCTATCTCAGGAATTGTTGTTGGATTCAGACAAGGTATTTAGGGGGGGTGGGGGGGGGTAATCTTGTTTATAAATTGGACATCAAAAAACTTATATACCATAAGCTGGGATTTTATCTTGGAAATCATATCAGCTTGAGGTTTCCAACCTGAATTATGCACCTTCATTTGTAGATGGTGACAAATAATGTTCATTATATTCTCATAAATAGGAAAGCTTGGGGCTCTTTCATTGCTGCAAGAGATCTGAACCAAGGTGATCCCTTATCACCCACATTTTAAGCCTGGCAATGGATGTTTTTGTCTAGAATCCTTAAGAAGAATCTGCTATCTCAATATTATACTAGGTTCCACCACAGGTCAAATTTGGCTATCTCTCATCTAGTGTATGGTGATGATGTTATGGTGTTTTCCAGTGCCAATAAAAATGCTGTTTAAAAAGTGTCTCATTGTCTTCAGCTTTTCAATCTCACTCAGGGATGCTTTTAAACCCTGGAAAATGCCAGCTGATCTTCCCAAAAAGATTCTTTCCCAATAACAAGCAATGGACTGTCAGCTACACTGGGTTCTCTAGTTCCCCAGTTCCTATTAAATGCCTCGACGTTCTTCTCATTACTGGGAGGTCCAAGCAGGTGCAGTTTGAGGAGGTTCTAAACAAAATCACCACCTACCTTTCCACTTGGACCCATTCCTTTCTCTCCAATGGTGGCAGAATCACTATTTTAAAGAGTATCCTCACAACATTGCTCCTTATACATTTGACAACTCTAAAGAAGAGTACTCAAATCCAACTAGAAAGGGCTTTCATTAGTTCCTGTGGTCCGAAAATAGGAAGCAACTGCATTGGGACACTTGACAAAAAGTTGCCAAACCCACTAGGCTGGAGGGATAGGGTTTAAAGGGCTCCAACATCACCTTCAAGTCAACTTGTGCAAAAATTTGATTTAGTTTAGATCTCAATCTTCCTTCTCGACAATGTATATGTGGGGAAAATATCGCAAAGACCAGTATACTTCTCTTACTGTTAGGAAAACTGTGGATTCCAGAATGTGGGTCAGCTTACTCAAAGTCAGACACATTACTGATGATTTATTCGTTTGGGATATGGGGAATGGGGAAGTTAATTTTTAGCTGGATCATTGGTGTTCAAAGGAGTGGTTTTTCCTACCTCTGACCAACATGATTGTCTCCTGAAAGTAGTTGGTTGTTTGGAGGGTTATTCTTGGTCCCTTCCTACACTTTCTACTCTACTTTAAAAGTTTTCTGCTACCCATATCTCTAAGTTACACTTTGATAGGAGTCACCCAAATAGCATAATTTGGCAGGCTTACACTAACCAGAGTCTTGCTAAAGCCATCTAATCCAAATTGTTCAGCTAGGATCAGAACCAGGTGACTTGGGGGCAGCTGTTTGGAACAACTTCTTATCCCCATCATTGTCTTTTTTCTGCTAGAGAGCACTTCAAAAAAATTTTCCAACTTATGACATCCCCAAGTTAAAAGGTTTGAGGGGCCCCTCCAAATGCTGCTTGTGTCTGAGGGAGTAGGAGTCTATTCCACATCTGTTATTTAAGTGCAGTTTCTTCCAACCTATCTGGTCAGAACTCCTTAAACACTTGTCATTAGTGACATCCACTCTACAATGGGCACATCTCCACTCTTGCTAGCATAGCTAGAAAGCAAAGAATTGTGAGTCTATCCCTTTCTTGCTTGCCTGGTTCTTTTGGATGGCAAGAAATTAAGCCAAATTTGAGGATAAAGCCCTTTCTACTGCTCAGGTGGTGAGGAACTATCTCTTTTTTCTCCATAAATTGATTCATCACAAAAAGTTTCCCAACATTTGTGCTTCCCTTCCACCTATGAAATTGTCCTCTCCTCTGATCCACAAAGTCTATTGGAAACCCCCTAAACAACACACTATCAAAGTCAATACTTATGGAAACATCTCTGACCTTACTACAAGAGTGGGAGGGTTTTTAGAAATCATAAATAGAAATGCATCTTGTTCTTCCATGCCCCTGTCACTGCCTCTGATGCCCTTAAAGCTAAACTGATAGCTATTTTTTGGGCAGCCCATTTTGCTGTAAGGGTCTCTTGGTCATCTCTTCTAGTTGAAGTGGACTCCACTGTTTTGATTCATCATCTTGATTCTGAGGAGCAGTCCCCATCGCACCATACTCATTGGATTCAAAAGAATAGATAGCTCAGCTCTCAATTAAATGTTATCTTTTCCTTTAACTATAGGGAGGGCAACAAACCTGCAAACTAGCTTGCTATATTTGGTTTGCACTTTAACTCAATCTTTCTGTCAGCCTTTCCCCTCCTCCTCTTCCTTCTTACTTGCTGGGGATCTCTTGGGAGTCCCTTACATCAGAATTGTAAGTTGATTTTTCTTATTAATAGAAGCCCTTTTGCTAATTCATATATATATATATATATACATACACATATATATGTATATATATATACATATGTATATATATATACATATATATCACATATGCACACACACATACATGTAAAAGGAAGTTTCTAGTGCCCAATAGAAGATTAAATGGATTCCAAATCAGACAAGCTTATATTAAAATTGAATATTTTTATGAAATAAATACAATGAGTCTGAGATTACTCAATTTAAACATGGTTAAGTCACTCAAAAGTCCACAAAACACTGTTCAATCATGGTAACCTCTCCGGGCCATATAACATATTTAACCTAATTTCTTCTTTATTTGACTGGAAGCCTCTCCCACACTCTAAAAATAGAGCCCTATCTTCATCATGAAAGGGGAGTTAGACCACAAATCAGAGGAAGCTTGAAAGTTGGAGGAGAGAAACTAAGATATAGTGCTCTATACTAAAGATTCAGTGAATGTCACTTTTTCCTGAAACAGCTGATCACTGTTGACCACTGTTAATCACTGCTCATTAACCCCTTGCAGAATCATGTTGTGCACTGCAAAATCCTGGTATAAATTGTAAAGTAACGAAGCACCCTATAGAAAAGTGCAATGATGCACCATGAGGTGATGTAATGATGCACCATGAAGATGTTGCAAGAAGTACTTCACACAGGGTGTAAGAATGCACCCTAAAGATGGTGTAATGAGGTGCCCTGCATATGGTGCAATGACACATCTCGAAGATGCTACAACAACACACTGCAAAAAAATTGCTTACAATAGTTGTACTTAAAATACAATGACTTTCTCTGGAATTTTGAATCTCTCTTCATTTAGCCACCATTATGGTTTACATTATCTGCCTATGTGGTCCAAAATTCATACATCTCTCAACTCCTACCATTGTAACTTACAAACATTTTTATAGCTCACCACTATGGCCTACATGATCAATTATGGCCAATGTGGTATAATGATCATGCAGTTCTCAACTCTGGCCTCTATAATTTAAATACATTATAACACTCACCACTTTGGCCTATACGGTCCATAGCTCGTGAAACTCCCAACTATAGCCTCTATAGCCTACAGACATTATCATAGCTTACAGAGTGTCATATATGACTTATCCACTCGATAATTATGCTTACGATATATATATATATATATATATATATATATATATATATATATATATATTAATACACCTTTTAATGATTTTATAATGTGGATACTACGCAAGTATACATATCAATTATCAAGTAATATAGGTTTTCTGATTAAGCCTTTGAGATATCAAACCCATAAAGAAAGTGATTAATATAGAAAATATCTTCTGATTTAGAAATGAAAAATTAACTTTTTACTTATAAAAAAGATTTTACTTGATAGAAAGATAATAACTTAGAAAGAATAATTCGATTTTTTTTGTTAATTTTATAATTTTAAATAAAAGTAAGAAACTACTTTAACTAAACTTTTGTGAGAAGAAAACTTATGAAAATGAAATATCTTTTTCCTTTTTATGAGTCAGTAACAAGTTATGTGGAATATTTTTTGTGAAAGTATCTAAAATGTGTTGTGTCAAATAGGAGCAATTATATTCTTTACCTTTATGATACACCTAAAACATATAGTGTTTTTAAATACATTTTTATACATATTTTTGATGATATTGCACTTTAGTGGATGGTATATTTTTGTTTTTCTTATAGATATAATTAAAATAATTGAATATGATGAAAGGAGCAAAAGAGGATTAAATTTTGAGCAAAAATTTGAAGAATGAAAACTTTGACTTGTGGCGGCTAAGCGCCAGACCATTGGTGCATAGGCGCGACAGATAAAAAATACAAATTAAATCAAATTTGGTACCATTTTCAAGGGATGTTTGAAGTAAATTTTGATGGTAACTTCCTTAACTTCTTTTTGGGAAGTAGATTTGAATGAAGAGATGCATTCCTGGGTGGATACATTGAATTTGGACATGATTTGAAGAGACACCAAGGCACCTTTTGGACAATTTTAAAAAGAAGACTTGAAGATCAGAAAAAATGGTAGTTGCTGGAGCGTGTGATTAATGTTAATAGTAAAGTTTACGTTAGAGAGTTATTGAGAGCACACTTTACCACTTCACCACTTTTATTATCAATTGTATCTAGTTTTTTTTAAGAGTTCAATAGAGATTTGGAGTCAACGGAGTTGGGCGCTAACCTCTATTGTATCTTTTAAAGGGAATGCAAAGTTTCAAAGGTACTTCAAGAGTCTTGTAAAGAGGATTTTCAGATAAGTATTTATCTTGTTTTACATTTAGTTTTAAAGTATGACTTGTTGTGTTTTCACTATGATTTCTACTTTCCAATCACGTTGTGATTGTGTTTTCTCCATGAGTTCTGAGTAATTTTCTTATCTTTTTTCCTTTTAAATGATGAAGTAATTAAATTATGGAAGAAAGTTGTGTGAAGTATAGGATTTCAATGTTGGAAGAAGTTGTGATGATTCACTACCTTGCACTTCATTTACCTCTTGATTTAGCCAATTAAGTTGTTAAAATTTGTTGCGAGAACATGTAAGAACCAATGTGGTATTGTCTCAATCAACAATTGGAAAGTATCACATGCAATTGTATGGGTGAGAATTCTCGTCCATATGGTTGGGTACAAATAAATAAGAAGATATGTTTTGAATGGGGAGTAAAATTAGAGGACTTTAGAGTGATAGGCTAATGCCCCCTAATTTGGTTTGATGTTTTAAATTTTATTATGTTATGTTAGCCCCCAGGAGGAGGGAATAGAGGGAACTCTAGAGTGAGAGCTAGTATCTTCCCTACCTAACCCATTTACATGATTTCAGAACTTCAAATTAACCAATGATCTTTATAGAACCAAGTAAGGTTAAAGAATATAATTATTTCTATTTGGCACAACACACTTAGATACTTCCACAACAAAATTCCATAATTATTACTTATTCATTGAAAGATGAAAAAGATATTTTATTCTCATTTACTTTCATACTATTTTATAGTTTTGTTACTTTTAGTTGTTTGTTTTACCTTTTATTTAGAAATACAAAAAACAAATTTGAAAAAATTTATATCTTAAAACATACTTTACAAAACCATTTTAAAAAGTTAAAAGTTATTTTTCTTATTTCTTTAAAATTTAAGACATTTCCTTTTCGGTTTAATATCTCGGGGCTTAATCAAAAAGTCATATATTACTTGATAAGCGATACATAAATTTGCTTAGTATCCCATATTATAAAATAATTAAAATATATCTCTTATTTGCTTCAAAATCATGTTTTTAGCGTTGTTGCAAAGAAAGAGATAATATCATTAAAAAGAAATATAAATTTAAAAACGTAAGGGTAAATATTCGGGGATAACCTTACTAGAGATGATATAAAGAACATAGGTTAATTCACTTTTTTAAAAATCTTAAAGACGGGTTAGGCAAGAAAGATACTAGCTCTCACTAGAGTTTCTTCAATTCTCTCCACCTTGGGGCTAACATTTCGTATCATAACATAAAACAATAAATCAAATTGGAGGCTTTAGCATGTCACTTTAAAGTCCACTAATTCTATACCCATCAAAGTTTATCTCCCAATTTATTTACAATCAACCATATGGATTACATTCTCACCTATACAATCTCATGTGATTCTTTCTAATTGTTAACTGAGACAATACTGCACTGGATGTTACATGTTCTCACAACAAATTTTAACATCTTAATTGGCCAAATTAAGAAGTAATTAAAGTGCAAAGTTTTAAATCATCACAACTTCTTCGAACATTTATATCATATACTTCACACAACATACTTCCATGACTTATTTACTTCATCACTTAAGGAAAAAGAAAAAGAAAACTACTCAAAATTCTTGGAGAAAATGCAATCATAACTTGGTTTGAAAGTAGAAATCATAGTGAGAACACAAGCATTCTTAATTAAAAATCAATTGTAATAAAAAGATAAAGACTTATCTGTAATTCCTCTCCACAAGCCCCTTGAAGTTCCTTTGAAAAACTTTGCTTTCCTTTAACAATACTCTCTAGAGGTTGGCGCCCAACTCCATTGACTTAATCCCAATTCTACTCCTAATACAAATTACATAAAATGAAGTAAAGATGGTGAAGTGAAGAGGTGTGTTTAAAATAACTCTATAACATAAACCTCACTCTTAAACACAATCCACACCCTCCAACAACAATCATTTTTCTGATCTTCAAGTCCTCTTTTTATACTTCTCCAAAAGGTATTTTCATATCACTTCAAATTGTGTCCAGATTCAACGTATCTTCCAAGTGATGCATCCATTCAAGTGTATTTTGAATTAAACTTGACGCCAATAGGAAGTTACACACGTTCTCACTAAGAGGTGCTTCAAATACCTCTTCAAAATGGTGACTAAATTAAAAGAACACCTCATTTTTAGCTGCCATTCGTAAGCAAAGGTACCGGTGCTAAGCTGCGAGCTTGCCGGTGCTTAAGCTCCAGCTCTGAGCGCATAGTCGCAGTATCTTGGCGCGTAAGCGCGGGTTCTGGCGCTTAGCTGCCACACAACACTTTCTCAATTATCTTCATTTTTGCTTCAAATTTGATCATTTTTCATTCTTTTCATCACAATCATCTGTTTAATCATATGTATAAGAAAAACACACAAAACACCTTCCATTAAAGTGCAATATCATCAAAAATAAATATAAAAATGTGTATAAAAAATTATATATTTTATGTGTTACAAAATTCCTGGGCATTTACATACCATTCATCCTATGTATTTATATATCTAACATCGAAAAGTTACATTTATACCATTCAGAATTTTCATAGCGCATAACTAATATCACTATTTTAGGTATGGTGGGATCTATGCAAAATCTAAAATTTATGTATTAGATATTTAATTATAAAAGAATTAAGTGGTTTGAATGTAATATAAAAAAAGAAGTAATTTACACTTGATAGATTTTCTTCTTTTAGTGCTTGAGAGTCAAAATCAGCCAAACTTAATATTCTAACTAATTGGCTTCAGAACTTATTGACTGTGTTAGTTGTCCTCAAGTGACACTTTAATCATATAAAAATCATACAACTATATTATGTAATGAGTTTCTTTAGGAGTTTTTAAAATTTTGTTCTAGAAATGTAGTAGTACAATTTAAAAAAAAAATGGTAAATGAGACCAATTTAAAGCTTTGAAATCTATTAGGTAAAGGTTAATAAAAAATATTAGTTCCTATCTTATTCAAAAATATTTATAGATTCTTCAAAATATAGGGCCATAGGCATTTTATTTTCTTTACTTAAAAGTCTATACTAAAAATAATTATACTCACTGTATTATATTTATAAGCTTCAAGACTTTCATCAAATCTGATACTCTAAAAAGTTCAGGTACTTTTATTACATTCAAATTTTCGATTAGGCCCTTAAATCCTCAAGCTTCTCCTTCCATTTCACATACTTTTATTTTTTTTAGCTTTTCTTCTCTTTTTCTTTTCATTTATTCCTTTCTTTTCTTTTATAAGACAATGATTACTGTTTCTAGATAGGCCCTTAATGACTTTCACTTCCACCCTTCCTTTCCTAAAGGACAAGGTAGAATAATATATATCTTAAACATAGAAATATAATAAAAGCTTTCAAAAATATTTTTAATAAAAGAAACTTAAGTTTTAAAAATAAAAGTTTAATCATTCAACATTTCAAAAAATATAACTTTTCCTACTAATGACAGATATAAAATATTCATCATTTCTTACTAAGAAATGTTTATCATTAAATTTTTCATCTTTACTATAGTTTTAAATAAATTCTCTTACTCATTTCAATATTCTAAATATTATTTCCCTATTATAACATCATACACATAGTTATTTTTCAGTCAAAATTAAATTTTTATTACATTTGAGAACAAATAAAATTATAAGTTTTTTGAAAATTTTTTCTCATTACCCCTCCCACAAAACTTTAAATTTTGATTATAATGAAACATTTAAGTATAGTAACAAAATACATTGGTAGGCACAGAAAACTATAAATATTAAAATTGTAGGAATTTTTAATATCCTAAACATGTAGGTATTAAAAACATGAATGAAAATGACTAGATTCAAAATTTAAAATTTTTTTCAATTTGTATAAAAAAAATTCAAAAGACTTCTAAAGAAGTAGAGGACAAAAAATAAATTTACACACTTAAATAAAAATTCATAACTAAGAATAAAAATATGGCAGTAAATTGAAAACTTAAGTATGAAATTTAAATTAGTGGATTTTAATAGCATTTTAAAGCCTTCCTAAATAGTTTCTGGAAAAAGTTCTAACTAACAAAAAAAATACACTAACAGATCACTAACACATTTATTACCACAAACATTCATATCACATATCACAAACACATAACATCCATAACTAAAATAAACACAAACTATGGTGTTTTAGCAACTATTACAACAAAATGAAAAACATAGAGTAGTCCTCTTTAACATCCACAATTGATAATAAGCCACACAACAACAACAAAAATAAAAATAGTCCACCACATATCACATCAAAAAATATAACTCAAAATAAAATATCAATCCTAATCAACTTTTTCCTCTTCCTCGTCATCCCCTTCGTTCCAGGTATAGGTAAGTACATATGGGCTATAATGTGGATGAGTAGGTAGCACAGCATTAAAATCACCTCTAATTAGTCTATCCATATAACTGTGATCTATCCCCTCATACTCACTATGTTTTTGAAGATATTCCCCCATATGGTCTACCTTCCCGTCTAAATCATGCACTCGATCTGAAGTATAGTTAACATTATCTCTTATCTTATTCAAATGCTTAGTCTATGAATCAGAAAATTGTCCTGAAGGTGCCTGAGATGTGGAAGCATGAGATGTAGATGCAGCAGAAGCTGATGCACTGGAACCCCTAGAATATCCTCCTCTCCAGCCAAAAATTGAATGCTTAGCATAAATCTTAAAATTTGAACTGGTAATAGGCTTAATAGGCTGAAGAACCTCTTCCCAATTCTCAGATCTAACACTAGCCTGCTCACACAATGAATGTATAAGGGAAGCAAATCTCATACCTGCAGTGGTGGCAGATCTAGCAGCACACCAGATACATTCATAAATAATCTTTCCAATGTCTATTGACTTCCTCTACTAAATACAGTCGTTCAAAGTGGCTCTTTCCCTAGTTACTTCGCTTAGATGATTTTTAGGAAGTAGCTTTGATGATATGAAGTAATGTCATGTTTTGGAGTTGGCAATAGTTGTCCTAGCATGTAGGTAATGTCATGTTTTAGAGGTAGTAGTAGGTAAAATCCGTTAATTACCTCAGAAGTAAAATGTACTAGCTGTCTTAGCATGACAACAATGTTCTCATATGTCTTAGGGAGATTTCCATAGAACTCCCGAACAACATAAGTAAGAGCTACAACAGTAAAACAATAGAATTTACCAGGATCAATTTAGGAGACTGTAACGCTTGCACGTAATGATCTTGAGCTTTCGAACAAACAAACTTATCAGAAACGAATGTGGCTCTCATTGCTTCTTTGGGTGTTAATGCGAATTTTTTTATTTGCCAAAATTTATGAACTTAGATTTAGATATATAAAAGTTTTATAAAGAGTCACACAATTAAACACAAGTATACATATCGCTCAAATAATACAAGGCTCTAGTGGAGTCCTAAATATCAATCCCATAGGGAGGCATTAATTTTATGGCGTAGTACAGAAATCACTTATCGAATCACAACACAATCACATGGAAGTTCAATTCTTAGAAAAAAGACAAACAATTTTAATTACTATTTCTACCAAAATACGTTTTAGCAAGTTAAACTAACACAAGACTAAATTTATAATAAAGTTCAGTTGTAAGAAAGAGCCTTCCTCCTTTCCAATCATAATGTGATGATTGTTGTGACATAGATCAGTGATACAAATATATTGTGCCAAATAGGAGCATTCCTATTATTTACCCATATAAAGAATATTTGCTAATCCTAAGTTTAGTCCCCAAATCCGTGGTTAGGCTGGGAGGATACTGGCTCTCACTCCAGAGCTCCCACTTCCCTTCGCCTGAAGGCTAACACTCACTTTAGTTTCCAAACATTAGGACCAAATTAAAGATTTTAGCCTGTCACTCTGAAATCTCAAATACTACGCCCATCAAAGTATATTTCCCTATTTATTTGCACTCAATCCCCATGAACTACATCTCTCATTCATGTAAGTTGAATGTGACCTTCACTTTTGTTTTGGAACTCATAATCCTTTTGGAACATATGTTTCCCAATAAGTTTTAACAATTCAATTGGCTAGATCAAAAAGTAAATGATGTTCGAAGTGAAAAGGTCATCACAAATTCTACATAATAAATCAACACATCATTTCTATATCACAACATCAACACATCACATGAAAAGGAGAAAAACAAAAAAATCTACTCAAGACTGATGAGGAAAAGATGATGAAACATGGATTATATATATATAAAAAAAGTCATACAAGCAGAGTAAAGTAAAGATAGCTTATCCTAAATCTTCCCTAAGCGAATCTCAAGGAATTCCTTTGACTCCTCTTCTTTCTTCACAATAACAAACAATTTTCTCTTTAGATATGTAAGGAAGAAGAAATCTCTCACCTTCCCTCTCACCTTACACTCCGTAGAAGAGAAAACACAAAACATAGATTTCATAAACTAAATAAAAAGACACTCTCTCTAAACCCTCTTTGCACTCTAAAATCTTCTCTCCACTCTAAACTTGGCTCAAAAGGAGTTTGAATTCCACCAAAACTGATTTTACAAGAGTTTCCTCAAGCAACCCTCCAAAATCCAGCAAAATACATTAAATCTAGTTTGAAGTCGGGATAGGGCACGGTCTGGCGCTGGATAGGGAACTATTCGGTGCATTATTCCTCCAATTCGGTCGCAACTCTCTGTAAAATAGTGCGGTTTGACGCTGGTGACAATGTTGTTCAGTGCTAGTTCAATAAAATGCTCTTTTGTCCCTTTTTGCTCTAAATTTGCTCCTTTTTGTTTTCTTTTGCTCCAAAGGCCTAAAATCGTTGTACCTGCATGAAATCATGAAAAATACCTTTCTTTAAAGTGCAATATCATGAAAAATAGGTATGAAATGAATAGTAAAAAGCTATCAATTTTAAGTGGATCAAGATCCCCCAAACATAACTATTACTTGTCCTCAAGTAATTTTAGTTAATACATAAAATAGTGATCCACTACAATGAATTTTCTTTCTAAAATACCATAATTTTGATTTAGATAAATAAAATAGTAAGATTTTCAGAAAGATCTTTGAATAATTCAAGTAAACTTTGCATGTGTATGACTATTTAGTAATCAAGTCTAAGAGTTCTAGCCTTCTATTCATTTAAAAAATGATTGTAAATTGCCATATGAAGGCACATAAAAGGATTATATGAAAAGAAGTTTATGAGAACACTACTAGTAAAGATGTCAATCGACACTAATAAGTTCAGGAAAGTAATTAAGTTTTTCCCTTTAGGTCGGTCCAAGTGAAGCCAATTTTTGATTAGGCATCTCCTCAAGCTTCTCCTTACTTTTCTTTTTTTTATTTTTTTTTTGCTTTTCTTCTCTTTTCTTTTAAGTGAGGATTACTGTATCTTGATAGCCTTTAATAATTTTGAACTTCACCCTTCTCACCCTAAATTTGAAACTTACCACATTCCTTTAACTTATAGGCATTTCTTTAGCTTATTAATGATTCATCATAGAGTCTCAATCCTTTCCTATCACAAAAAGTTTTAAGATTCTTAATATTTTAAACCTACAATTTTTCTTACTTTAAAAAGTTGACTATAGTCCTATTCTCTTATACCAAATATCATAGCCTACAAAATTACTTTTCATTATCAAATACTTTCATTCAACTTTACAAAATACTTAAATAAAATCTAAATACAATTATCTAAAATAGAGTTATATTACAGGAAATCATGTTAATAATTTTGAAAATACTTTTAAAAGAGAGCAATTAACAGTTAATTCTTTCCCTCCCCCAAACTTAGATTTTTGAATATCAATACTATTTACTTGGGAAGAATGAAAAGATCTAAACATATAACTCATACCTCAATATTTTGGTCTTTTCATACCTTTGAGTTTAAGCAGGTTTTTCTTCATAACGTAGAACAATAGGCCTGAAATAATTAAGGGAATTTCTATACACAAATATGGGTTAGAATTTTTTAAGGGAAGAAGTTTAAAAACATGCAACATAAACTATGCACACAACATTAACATCCAACTGTTACTAACACAAATTAAACTAGTAAACAATACACATGAAAACTCTACTATCACATCACATACATCACAAATCCACATAAAGTCTGCTACAAGTACAACCAAATACACATGACATCACAAATACTAATCAGAAAGAGTCTAAGGTACATAACATATACAAAACACAAATACAAAATAAAATGAAAATAAAATTATAAAACTACCAATCTTCTTTTGCAGGAGCTCCACCATCATTTGGTTCTTCAGGCTGGTATGGAATATACTCAGGGTAAGTAGGAAATATAGCATTAGTGTCTCCCCTGAAAAATCTCATTTGTGCATCATGATAAGCTATCTCATATTCTCTCCACCGCACTTGATAATCATTATTTATCTTGTTCCTTACTTCTAGTCTGTCTATTCTGGTGTTCAACATTTCCAACTAATCCATAACATCATGCAGAGTAGGCTCCTTAGATGTAGATGGTCTTACATGACTAGAAGAAGGCTCATCAGCTAACACATTTAGATGTAGATGGTCTTTCATCAACTAACACATTTACTACCACAAACATTCATATCACATATCACAAACACATAACATCCATAACTAAAATAAACCCAAACTATGGTGTTTTAGTAACTATTACAAGAAAATGAGAAACATAGAGTAGTCATCTTTAACATCCACAAATGATAATAAACCACACAACAACAACAAAAAATAAAAAATAGTCCACCACATTTCAAATTACAAAATATAACTCAAAATAAAATATCAGTCCTAATCATCTTCTTCCACTTCTTCATCATCCCCTTCGTTCCAGGTATAGGTAGGCACATATGCGCTATAATGTGGATGAGTATGGAGCACAACATTAAAATCACCTCTAATCAATATATCCATATAAGTGTGATAAATCCCCTCATACTCACTATGTTTCTGAAGATATTCCCCCATATGGTCTACTTTCCCCTTTAAATCATACACTCAATCCACAGTATACTTAACATTATCTCTTATCTTATTCAAATGCTTAGTCTATGATTTAGAAAACTATCTTGAAGATGCCTGAGACGTGGAAGCATGAGATGTAGATGCAGCAGATGCTGATGCACTGGAACCCCTAGAAAATCCTCCTCTCCAACCAAAAATTAAATGCTCAACGTAAATCTTAAAATTCAAACTGGTAATAGGCTTATGAGGCTAAAGAACCCCTTCCCAATTGTTAGATCTAACACCAGCTTGCTCACACAATGAATGTGTAAAAGAAGCAAATCTAATACCCGCAGTGGTCGTAGATCTGGCATTACTCCAGATACATTCATAAATAATTATTCCAATGTCTATTGATTTCCTCTACTAAATATAGTTGTTCAAAGTGGCTTTTTCTTTAGTCACTTCGCCTAGATGTTTTTTAGGAAGTAGCTTGGATGATATGAAATAATGTCATGCTTTAGAGTTGGCATTCAACTTTGATACAGAGAAGTTAACTCTTTTCTCATTTGTAAGTTTTCATAACCCACTCCCATCAGTCAAAGTAGATAATCTCATCTAGTTCTTCCTTAGTAAAATTGTAATTTGAATAAAAACAAAGCATACTAGGCGGTAGTAGGTAAAATCCATTAATTACCTCAGAAGTAAAATGTACTCGCTGTCCTAGCATGACAACAATGTTCACATATGACTCAGGGAGATTTTCATAGAACTCCCGAACAATAGAAGTAACAGCTACGACAGTAAAACAATAGAATTTACCTGGATAAATTTACGAGACTGTAATGCTTGCATGTAACGATCTTGAGCTTTCGAACTGACAAACTTATTAGAATCAGATGTGGCTCTCATTACTTCTGTTTGGTGATAATGCGACTTTTTTCATTTGCCAAAATTTATGAACTCAGATTTGGATATATATTGATTGAGTTTTATAATGAGTCACACAATTAAACGCAAGTATACGTATCGCTCAAGTAATACAAGACTCTAGTGGAGTCCAAGCTATCGATCCCACAGGGAGGCTTTAACTTTATGGCGTAGCACAGAAATCACTTATTGAATCACAACACAATTACATGGAAGTTCAATTCTTGAAGAAAAGACAAATAATTTTAATTACTATTTCTACCAAAGTACATTCTAGCAAGTTAAACTAACAGAAGACTAAATTTACAACAAAGTTCAGTTGTAAGAAAGATTCATCCTCCTTTCCAATCAAAATGTGATGATTGTTGTGGCATAGATCAGTGATGCAAATGTATTGTGCCAAATAGGAGTATTCCTATTCTTTACCCATTTTTCAGCATAAAAATAACATTGGCTAATCCTAAGTTTAGTCCCCAAATCTGTGGTCAGGCTGGGAGGATACTGGCTCTCACTCCAGAGCTCCCACTTCCCTTCACCTAAAGACTAACTCTCGCTTTAGTTTCCAAACATTAGGACCAAATTGAGGATTTCAGCCTGTCACTCTGAAATCTCCAACACAACGCCCATCAAAGTATATTTCCCTATTTATTTGCACTCAATCCTCATGAACTACATCTCTCATTCATGGACATTGAATGTGACCTTCACTTTTCCTGTGGAACTCATAATCCTTTTGGAAAATATGTTTCCCAATAAGTTTTAACAATTTATATGGCCAGATCAAAAAGAAAATGAAGTTTGAAGTGAAAAGGTCATCACAAATTCCTTTTAATAAATCAACACATCATTTCCATAACACAACATCAATACATCACATGAAAGGAGAAAAAAAAGAAATCTACGCAAGACTCATGAGGAAAAGATGATGAATCATGGACTTTATATATAAAAACAATATCATACAAACAGAGTAAAGTAAAGAAAGCTTATCTCAGACTCTTCCCTAAGAGAATCTCAAGGAATTCCTTTAACTCCTCTTCTTTCTTCACAACAACAAACAATTCTCTCTTTTGATAAGTAAAGAAGAAATCTCTCACTTTCCCTCTCAGCTTACACTCCGTAGAAGAGAAAACACAAAAGCTAGATTTCCTAAACTAAATGGAAAGACACTCTTTCTAAACTCTCTCTGCACTCTAAACTCTTCTCTCCACTCTAAACTTAGCTCCAAAAGTGTTTAAATTCAGCCAAAATTGATTTCACAAGAGTTTCCTCAAGCAAACCTCCAAAATCTAGCTAAATACATTGAATCTAGTTTGAAATCGGGATAAGGCGCGGTTCGGTACTGGATAGGGTGATCCATAAAAAAAATATACCTATTTTTATGCCTTAATTCTTATCAATTTTTAAGGTTATTATGCTTTAATGAAAGGTATTTTTGTGTTTTTGGATGTAAGTGATGTAAAAAAGGTCCAAAAAAGAAAAAGGAGCAAAAAGGAGAAAAATGGAGCAAAAATGGAGCAAAATACAAAAATTATAAAAAATATGGCCTGGCGCCTAAGCGCCAGACTCGATACAGAACTGTCAAGTTTTTGACAATGTTTGAACGGTTATGTTGACGCAGTGAGCGGTTATTGGACATTCTAGAAGACTGACAGTTGTTCCTTGATAATAGGACATGTGATACATTGCATTTGGAAGCTCCAAAATGGTTTTAATCACGAAGAGGTGCGAGCCAAAGTGAAGAGGTATGAAGAACTGTACGCGGTGTCCGACGCCTAGGCGCCAGATTCCGGGGCCTAGGCGCCAGACATACCTTCTAGAAGATTCATTGAATGTGGACATGTTTTGAAGAGGTGCCTCAAGGCAACCCTTGAAGCCTATAAATAGGAGTCTATTTCTTCAGAAAAACATGCCCCTCGTTGTAAACCCTTTCTCTTAGAACTTTAGGATCTCTCATCCTTAGAGAGAGAAATAGAGAGAGAAATTTAGGGCCACTTTTATTTAGTTTAGTGAGTTTATTTTCAAGTTGTTCATCTGGAGTTTATTTTCAAGTTGTTTATATTCAATGTGTTCTAAGTAGTTAGTTTACTTTCTTCCTTCAATTATGAAAAGATAAATAAGATAATATAAGATTAGATGGAGAATTGAAATTCAAAATATTTTCAAAATATTGTGATGATATTAATACCTGATCTTACTTTCCTTTTTAAATTGCCATTTAAATTGTTAAAACCTGTTGAAGAGTTTTGAGATCTAGAAGGAGAAGAACTCTTAACTTGTAAATGTCACATGAATCCTTGGGTAGTCGAAGGCAATGTGCGGGCTATTCAAGGTGAAATGCAAATAAATAGGAAGATAAGATTTAAAAGGCGTAGAATTGATAAGTTTTTAGAGTGACAGACTAAATTCTTATAATTTGATTTATAGATAAGGAAAGGGTCACTAGTAGGGCCGACCATAGCCACCCTTGGACATCTAATAGTGTGAGTCTAGATTAACCCATTCTATTAACAATACAACCGGACCTGATCTGTAAATTACCAATGTTCTCTGCGCCTGGATCAAAGGGTAAAGAATAGGAATTCTTCTATTTGGCACAATACCATAAATCAAATTCTCCAACGAATATTAAATTATCATAAAAAAATCTTAAATTAATTGAAGGGAAGAAAGTTGTTTATTTTATATAGTTTTCACAAAATCATTTTCTTATTATTGTTTTCTTTAACTGCATCTAGTAAATTAAAAGTAACTTATAGTTAGATTAAAATACAAAAAGATTTTTGAAATGCAATATTTAAAAATTTATTACCATATTTTTTCCCGTGGGATCGATACTGGGGTCTTTGTTTCAAAGCCCTATATTACTTGAAACGATATGTATACTTGCGTAGTACCCAAAAAGTATATAAAATATTTTCTTTTTAAATTATATTTTGCTATATAAACATATATTTAAAAAAGTATTAAACATTAACGGCCTAGCATTCAGTAGCAATCAAGTTTTGTTTAATGTTATTGTTGTAATTAAAATTTTGTACGCATCTATATAGCAAGTTATTCTAGGTCAAGTGTTTTGCGCCTTTGCCAGAAATTAAATTTTCTAGCAGTGATAACAAATCATTGTATTTGGAAATACAAAAAAATCGTGTCAAATTTTTAGCGCCGTTGCTGGGGAAGGAAAAAATAGTTATAGATTTTTAAATATTATATTTCCAAAAACATAAAAAAATAAATAATATAATAATATAAAATAAAAAAATATATAAATATTTTAATTCCATGTTTTATTTTTTTATGCAAAGTTTTGGTTCTTAAGGATTAATACCTTTAAATTCTGAACTAGAAAGAACAATTAGAAAAAAGAAAAAGGGAAAACAAATTCAAAAATTTCAAGAAATGGCTACTTTACAAAATCCAATTAAACTTAATGATCAAAATGTTTATAAACCGTTAAGGGATTATGTTAACCCTACAGTTGATGAACTTCATAGTAGTATTCAATTACCCACTGTAGATGCTAATTATTTTGAACTTAAACCGTCTATTATTCAAATGGTGCAAAATAATCAATTTGGTGGAACACCAAATGAGAATCCAAATTTACACCTTGTTAGTTTTTTAGAACTTTGTGCTACCTTTAAATATAACAATGTTTCTGATGATGCTATTAGACTTAGACTATTTCCTTTTTCTTTAAAAGATAAAGTAAAGATGTGGTTAAACTCATTAGCAACTGGTTCTATTAAAACATTGGCTGAAATGGCACAAAAATTCCTTGCTAAATATTTTCCTCCTTCTAAAACTACTAAATTAAGAAATGATATTACTTCATTTAGTCAATTTAATGGGGAGACAATATATGAAACATGGGAAAGATTTAAAGAACTATTAAGAAAATGTCCTCATCATGCTTTACCTGATTGGTTAATTATTCAAACATTTTATAATGGATTAATTGGATCTTTAAAATCAATTAGCTGGAGGTTCTTTCATGTCTAAATCATTTGAAGCAGCTTACACTTTAATTGAAGAAATGGCTAATAACAATTTTCAATGGCCTTCCGAAAGGATTAATCCTAAAAAGATGGCAAGTATTCACGATAATGAAGCCTTTTCTATCTTAACTTCACAAGTAGCAGCAATGTCTAAGAAATTAGATAATTTTGCAATTAATATTTTACATAATAACTCTGCTAATAATGAAGATTCTCAAACTATTTATACTTTACAAGCTATTGCAAGTAAAAATAATCCTTATTCAAATTATTATAATCCTGGGTGGAAAAATCATCCTAATTTTAACTGGAATAATTCACAACAGCAATGGAGTAATAATCAATCTCATCCTACTGGAAATTGGAATAATCAAGTTAATCTAAATTATAAACCTCCTGGATTTAATAATCAACAGAAAACGTTATCAATAGAAGAATTAATTTTACAAATGAATAATTAATTACAAAATCAAAATACTGCTATTCATAATATTGAAAATCAAACAGGGCAAATTGCTACTTTAATTAATAACAAACCCTTAGGAACACTTCCTAGTAATGTTGAAATTAATCCAAAGGAAACTGGAAAAGAACATGAACATGTTAAGGTTGTGCAACTTAGAAGTGGAAAGGAATTAAAAGAAAGAATGCAGAATGAAATTGAAAAAGAAATTAAGGTTGAAGAGATTGAAAAACCTAAAGAAACTCTCTCTCCTAGTCAAGATAAGACTGTTATACCTATTAATGTGGAAGTTGAAAAACTACCACCACTTTTTCCTCAAAGACTTAAACAGCAGAAACTTGATCATCAATTTTCTAAGTTCTTTGAAATTTTTAAGAAACTTACTATTAACATACCTTTTGCTGAAGCTTTGGAACAAATGCCAACTTATGTAAAATTTATGAAGGATATTTTAAGCATGAAACAAAAATTTGAAGCTTTTAAAATTGTTGCACTAAGTGAAGAATGCAGTGCAATAATTCAAAAGAAATTACCTGAAAAGTTTAAGCATCCTGGAAGTTTCACTATACCCTGTGCTATTGGAGAAAAATTTTGTGGAAAAGCTTTATGTGATTTAGGAGCAAGTATTAATCTCATGTCATTTTCTATCTTTTGAAGATTGGATTTAAGAGATATTACTCCCACCACTGTAAGCCTTCGATTAGGCGATAGATCTATCACTTATCCTAAAGGAGTTATAGAGGATGTCCTTGTTAAAGTGGATAAATTTATCTTCCCCGTAGATGTCATCGTACTTGATATGGAAGAAGATAAAGAGATACCTATTATTTTAGGGAGACCTTTTCTAGCTACCGGGACGAGCTATGATTGATGTGCAAAAGGGAGAACTAACCATGAGAGTTAATGATCAAGAAATTAAATTCAATGTTCTTAAATCTATGAAGTACCCTGATAAAGAGAAATGTTATCGAATGGATATAATTTATTATTTAATCGAGAAACATTATCAAGAAAAATCTAAAGTCATTTCTGAAGAAAAATTTGAATATTTAACTTATGAAAATGAAGAAGTAGAAGAAGAAACTCATTTTATTAAAGATAACTGGGAAACTTTAGACATAACAGAAAATGATATACTTTTTCCATCAATTAAAAAACCCCTGAACTGGAATTAAAAATATTACCTTCACATTTAAAATATGCATTTCTTGAAAATTCGTTAACTTTACCTGTTATTATTTCTTCTGAACTGAGTAAAGATCAAGAAGAAAAACTACTAGGTGTGTTAAAGAATTATAAGAAAGCTTTTGGTTGGACTATTGCTGATATAAGAGGAATAAGCCCTTCCATTTGTATGCATAAAATTTTAATGGAAGAAAATTTTAAACCTACTATTGAATTGCAAAGAAGATTAAATCCTATCATGAAAGAGGTTGTTAAAAAAGAAATCATTAAGTGGTTAGATGCTGATATCGTTTATCCTATTTCGGATAGTCAATGGGTAAGTCCTGTTTATTGTGTTCCAAAGAAAGGAGGTGTAACTGTCATTGTTAATGATAAAAATGAACTAATTCCTACAAGACAAGTTACTGGATGGTAAATTTGTATTGACTATAGGAAATTAAATAAAGCCACTACAAAGGATCATTTTCCTTTACCTTTCTTGGATTAAAAGCTCGATAAATTAGCTGGACACCCATATTTCTGTTTTCTGGATGGATATTATAGTTATCATCAGTTACTTATTGCTCCTGAGGACCAAGAAAAAACAACATTTACAAGTCCTTATGGAACATTTACCTTTTGAAGAATGCCTTTTGGTTTATGTAATGAACATGCAACTTTTCAAAGATGTATGATGTCGATATTTTGTGATTTGATTGATAAAGGAATTGAAATATTCATGGATGTTGTTTCAGTTTTTGGAACTTCTTTTGAATCTTATTTGGAAAACATAGCCAAAGTTCTGAAAAGATGTGCATAAACAAACTTAGTTCTTAACTGGGAAAAATGTCAATTCATGGTCACAGAAGGCATTGTACTTGGTCACAAACTGTCACAGAAAGGGATCGAAGTAGATCAAGCAAAGTGAAAATTATTGCTGAATTGCAGCCACCTACTACTGTTACTGAGGTGAGAAGTTTTCTAGGTCATGCTGGATTCTATAGAAGATACATAAAGAATTTTTCTAAAATTGCTAAACCTTTTTGTCATTTATTGGAAAAAGATACGAAATTTGAATTTAACAAAGAATGTATTAATGTTTTTAATATTCTAAAAGAAAAATTAATAACTGCACCTATCATTGTTGCACCTAATTGGAATAAATCTTTTGAATTAATGTGTGATGCAAGTGATTTTACAATTGGAGCTGTATTAGGACAAAAATATGAGAATATTTTCAAAGTTGTATATTATGCTAGTAAAACTCTTACTGAAACACAAAGAAATTACACTGCCACTGAGAAGGAGCTTCTAGCTATAGTATATTCCTTTGATAAATTTAGACCTTATCTTCTTGGTACTAAATGCATAGTTCATACTGATCATTCTGATATTAAATATCTATTATCTAAGAAGGATTCTAAACCTAGACTTATAAGATGGGTTTTACTTCTATAAGAATTTGATTTTCAAAAGTAGATAGAAAAGGAACTGAAAACCAAATTGCTAATCATTTATCTAGAATTAAAAATGATATTATTTTGGAAGAAAATATAAATGAGAAATTTCCTGATGAATCTTTATATGTTATTCAAGGATGCAAAACACCTTGGTATGCTGATATTGTTAATTATATAGTTAGCAATATTTTGCCTTATGAATTAGATAACAAATTAATTAAGAAATTTAAATATGATGATAAATCTTATATTTGGGAAGATACTCATTTATTTAAAATTGGAAGAGATTCTATGATTCAAAGATGTGTACCTTATGAGAAAACTTTTGCTATTATACAAAAATGTCATGATTCTGATTTTGGAGGACACTTTGACATAGATAAAAATGCATTTAAAATTTTAAATTCTGGATTTTATTGGCCTACCTTATTTAAAGATATGAGACATTATGTGAAAACATGTGATCGATGTCAAAGGATGGGAAATATATCTAGGGAAAATGAAGTGCCTTTAAACTATATATAGGAAGTTGAAATGTTTGATATATGGGGTTTAGACTTTATGGGACCATTTGTTCCATCATCTGGAAAAATTTATATTTTATTAGCAGTTGATTATGCTTCAAAGTGGATTGAAGCTCGTTGCTTTTACCAAACTCGTCATTCCAAAAGTGTTTCTAAATTCTTAAAGAAAATAATATTTTCAAGATTTGGAATGCCTAAGGTAATTATCACTGATGGTGGAAGTCATTTCAGGAATATAAGAATTTAATCATTACTACAAAAATTTGGAATCAAACATAGAATTGCAATTGCTTATCACCAACAAACAAGTGGAATGGCTGAAGTATCAAACAAAGAAATTAAAAGAATTTTAGAGAAGACTGTTAATCCTAAAAGAACTGATTGGGTTCATAAACTTGGTTCTGCATTATGGGCTTATAGAATGGCTTAGAAGACACCAATCGGAATGTCACCTTACCGGTTAATATATGGTAAACCTTGTCACTTACTTGTAGAACTTGAACATAAAGCTTATTTGGGCAATGAAGGAGTTTAATTTTAATTTGAATAAAGCAGGAGAAAAATGATTATTGCAATTGAATGAGATGGAAGAGATAAGAAATGAATCATATGAAAATGCAAGGATTTATAAAGAGAAAATGAAGATATTGCATGATAAGAAAATTTCAGGAAAAATTTTTGAGCCTGGACAAGAAGTATTACCGTTTAACTCTCGTTTAAAACTTTTTCCTGGAAAATTATGATCTAAATGGATTGTATCTTATATAGTTGAGAAAGTATACCATTATAGAGCTATGAATATTAAAGACCCCAAAACAGGAAAAATTTTTAAAGTAAATGGATTAAGATTGAAGCCTTATTTGGGAGATATTAAAATGATTTATAAAGAGACTTATGAATTGAGTCAACCTGATTAAAGATTTACTTAAGTCGGGCTGATGATGTTAAACCAAGTGCTTTGTGGGAGGCAACCCATAATTATCTTTTGTTATGAGTCTTTTTATGTTTTAATGTAAGGTTATGCCTCGATTTTGACTAATTTTATATTACTTTAAATTTTTTTTTATGCTTATAAGTCTTTGTTGACTTAGGCTGAAGATTATTTTGAAGTATGTAAGATTTAGAAATTAGATCACTCTATTCTAAATATGAGTAAAAAGGAGACCAAGTTAACCTTCATTATGATTGTTTACAATGTGCATTATTGAGTCTAGATTACTCTTACCAGTTTAATTTACCTATCTTGGGCAACGAAACTTTGAAATTTAATGATTAGGTGAAACGGAGTTGAACATAGTTCCGGCGCCTAGGCGCCAAGATTCGGCGCCTAAGCGCCAGAGTCAAACTATGTATCAATAGATCCGGCGCCTAGGCACCAGATTCGGCGCCTAAGCGCCACGGTTACTGGGTCGTGCAAAAACTGAAAATTTTCAGTTTTTCACATGATTTTCACCGTTACATCAACTTATCTTCATAACAAACCACCAAGAAATCAAAGTTACGTCCATTACACTTCATTCTTGAGAGATTTGAGAAATTTTTGAAGAAATGGAAAGAAGAAATCATGGAGATGAAGCTAAGGACAAGGTCTCAAAGGATCCTCAACCCTACTTCAATGGTTTCATCGCAGTAAGTTTAGTGAAAATTTCTAGTCATTTGGATAAGTTTGAAGCGGAGTTTAAAAGCATTGGAGATCGCCTTCATGAGATGTTTCATCAGATTAAACATCTAGAATGGCAAATGAAACTTCAATTTGATCATTTTGCGGCTTACCAAGATGCTTAAGTGTAAATGTTTAGAATAGTCACAAAACTGAAACCTAAAACAAAATTAAAAGTCACCACAAGATAAAATCCACCGCCACAACATTCCAAAATATAAAACAACTCTAAATTTAATTACAAACAGAACAACAAAACTACAATTGCAACTAAATTAAAATGTCTCGTTAAATGATCGGGAATACCTCGGATGATGTAACCCATGTGTTGCTAACGAGATTTCCTACGATCTAAATGAAAGTGAGGAACTCATTCAGTTGAGTTTAGCTAATTCATCTGGACTAAGTGAATTCGATGAAAATAATGGTGCCGAGATGACGGAACCGTGGGATCTTAATCGGTTATGTTTAAACAACTTTAAGATTTGTTTAAATTAAAATATTAAAAATATTTGGACTTTAAGATTTCTAAACCAAACACTTCTCTCATCTCCTGATTTTCACCATCTACAACTAAACCTCTGCAACAACAAGGAGCTTGTAGCATGGTGGGCAGCACGCCTATCGTCATCAGCAAAACTCGGGTCTACTTCAGCAAAACCTTTCTTAGAATTAAATAACCAAGCCATAGGATTTCGAGGTAGTTTGCCTAGTGCAACATAAATCCTCAACTTTTCGTTAGGCATTTGCACAATCATGTTATACAAATTAAGCCCTAACCAGTCTTAGGACTCCGAGGTAGTCATTCGGTATGACATAAACACTCACATCTTCGAGGCTATTTGTATGATTATGTCATACTAATATAAGTCCTAATTAACTAAAATTGGCAGGATTGCAACATTAAATAATTTTCCTAAATTAAAACCGAACCATAAGATAGTTTGGAAAGTTGCCAAGATTCTTCTTGGATCCTCAGCTTCTTCTACTTCTCTTTCTTTGTATTCTTAAAATAAACTATTCCGAATTTGAGCTAATCCCTATTGAAATTTTTAAAACTCAATCCTTTGAAAACCTTAAACTTTGAAATTCTTGAAAGCAAAACCACTAATCATTATCGAGAGTTTTCTTAAATGATTCCCGTCATTTAAGATGTAATTAACTATAGGGGCTTGCCCTTATAGGGAACTTTAAGAACCCGGGTAATATAAACCCTGCTTAATTCATTTATATTAAGCAGGGGAACTTGTCAGCTTATAAAATTGGTTCGCAGACCAAACGGATGTCACAAATATTCTAATTTATTTAATCGAGCCCCACTATCAAGCAGTGTGTTTATCCTTAGGGATAGATACACGGTTTGTAGTGTGAGATCGGTTTGATTTCATATCTTAAAATTTTCAAACTTAAAAAAAAATTATTTAAAAAAAAAACAAATACTACTTTTCAAATTATATATTTAAATTAAATTAAAAATCCGCTGACAATTTCTGTAGGCAACCCCCTTTTCAAAATACAACAACAACACTCAAACTAAAAATATGCCGACGCTTTATAATATAAATGAGTGAAAATACCTTGGTATGCTGATATTGTTAACTATATAGTAAGCGATAGTTTGCCACCTATGCTAACTCTGCAGCAATAGAAAATATTTATTCATTATGCAAAAGAATATTTTTGGGACGAACTATATTTATATAAAAAATGTAACGATCTTATTATTAGGAGACATGTGTCTTATGAAGAAACTAAACAAATTATTCAAAAATGCCACAATTCTGAATTTGGAGGACATTTTGGGATTGAAAAAACTGCGCATAAAATTTTGCAAGCTGCATTTTATTGGCCTACTCTATTTAGAGATGTTTACAGATATATCAAAACTTGTGAAAGATGTCAACTAGTAGGTAATATATCTAGAAAAAATGAAATTATTCTGAATTTCATGTTAAAAGTTGAGATTTTTTATGTTTGGGGATTAGATTTCATGAGACCATTTATTCCTTCATTTGGGAACTTATATATTTTAATTGCAGTTGATTATGTATCAAATTTGATTGAAGCACAATCTTTACCTCGTTGTGATGAAAAACATTTTCACAAGATACGGAATGCCGAGAGTGATTATCACTAACGGAGGATTCCATTTTAGGAATAAATATATTCAAAGATTGACATAAAAGTTTAACATTGTTCATAGATTTTCTACTGCCTATCATCCTCAAACCAGAGGTTTAGATGAAGTTTCTAATCGTGACATTAAACAAATTTTATAAAAGACTGTAAATCCTAGTAGAGTAAATTGGTCTACGAGACTAGATACTGCATTATAGGCATACAGAACAGCTTATAAAACTTCTATTGGTTTGACTCCTTACAGACCTATTTATGGAAAAAAAAAATTTACTTACAAGTAGAATTGGAACATAAAGCATATTAGGTGATTAAAGAATTCAATTATAATTTGAAAAATGTTGGTTAGATGAGATTGTTGCAATTGAATGAATTAGAAGAATTAAGAAATGAATCTTATGATAACGACATAATTTATAAGGAAAAACTGAAGTTAATGCATGATTGAAAGATTAACCAGAAGAACTTTGAACCAGGACAAGAAGTTTTTCTTTACAATACAAGGTTGAAATTATTTCCTGGAAAATTGAAGTCTCGTTGGTTAGGACCCTTTTCTGTGACTCAGGTTTACACTTATGGAGCTGTTCAAATTGAAAACCTTATTTTGAAGATGAAAGACCAAATTTTAAAGAGGTTTTAATGCTCAGTTAACCTATATAACACCTGAATAGGTCGTTCTGATGACACTAAACCAAGTGCTTTATGGTAGGCAACCCATAGTTCTCTTTATTTGTTTGAGTGTTTGTTTGATTTTATCATTAGTTTGTAGTAATATTCAATTCTACTACTTGTATTTACCCTTTGATTATCAAGAATTTGGATCCATAGAGAAAATTTGGAACGTATTTGACCACGGCATAAATGTGCAAATTTTTGCCTAGGGCGCCGACGGCGCGCTCGATGCCATCAACAATGGTTTTTTCCTAAGAGCTCTGGAATTTAATTGCACAAGGCTCGCCGACAGTGCCATTGAGGCCGTCGACAGCGGGATCAGTGAGTGGGCAGTTTTTCGAGTTCGAAATATCGATGTTTTGTAGTTTTTAGCGAATTCGTCCCTTATAAACTCCAATGGACGGTTCCTAAATACTCCAACTCCCAAAAACGAATGAATACTACTTTCAATTCCTCTATAATGCCTTCCAATACTGCAGATTACCCCAGATTTCAAGTGTACAACCAGAGATTGTTCATTAGTGCCGAGGCGTGGCGACTTTTCAACATGGTGATGTCCAAGAGAAGGCTAATCAAGGAACAAGGATTCGTCAATCGAGGATTAAGTAATACTTCATCACCAATTGAAGAAATGATTGTGCGGCAGAGATGGGAAGTGTTTTGCTATACTACTGCCGCAGTAGTCATTTCAGTGGTGAAGGAATTCTATGTCAATTTACATGGAATCAACCACGAAAGCGTCTACGTGCGAGTTAGGTGGATAACATTTAATTCTGGAAGGATTAATGAGTTATATATGCTTGAGAATGTTCCTGTCTGCCATTATTCGAATTTCGTGCTGATGAGAGACAAGATGAATGGAATATACTAATTTTTTATGGAGGAAACCGATGACTGGGAAGTTAGACAAAATTGGTACATTAGTTTTTCTGCAACACTTTTAAATCTCGTTTCAAAAAATTGGCACTTTATTATATCTACAAAGTTATTGCCGACGATGAAAATAGGCAAAGTTACGAAAGAAAGTGTTATATTGAACTACTGTATTTAAATGGGATGGCCTACTGATACTGGATCAATTATTATGAAGTCTGTGTTTGGCCTGATCGTTCAAGGATCATCTCAAGGGCTTGGACATCCTTCAAAAATTTTCTCAATATGCAGTTTGTTTCAAGTATCGTACGAGATTTGGGAGAAAGTACTGCTACCCTGGAAACCTTTAGACCCAACTCGTATGTTCCCAGCCAATGATGAGGAGAATGACACGGGCGTGATTATGGATCAGGCATTACAAAATTTTGTTCCTATTCAGCCTTTACTAGCGGACAAGACACCTATGATTTTACGCCTAATCAAGAATCTGGAGGAGCAGGTACAAAATTTAACAAGTTCAGTTAACAATATGTCTAATTTCTTTGATCATATCAATTGGAGGATGAAAGAACAATTTGATCATACTGAGCAATTTGAAGCGAGTTTGATACGCTTAATGAAGAGGATGGGATGGATTGATGAAGATTAAACTGAAGAATTTCCATTCTGACCTTTTTATAACATGTTTGTCCATGTTCAAGCAATGGGTGATATCAGAGGAGAAACAAGCACTGATTCAGAAGAGTAGTAGATTTGCTTTGGCACAGTTGTAAAGGAAGAAATTTTAATAAGAAAATAAAGGATTAAACTCTTGTAAATTGTAATCGGGGATCAAGTTTTTGGCTCCGTTGTCAGGGATTGCAATGGTTGATCTTGAATTTTATGAGGATTTTAGTTGAAGTATTTAGTTAGACTTGGAAAATTGTAGTGTCATAAAAATAGTTTTATGTGAAAAGTGTTTTTTGTATGAAAAAGTGTAGTGAAGAAATTTTTTGTGTGAAAAATAAGGTGTTTGTGAAAATGTTTTCTTCTATTGAAAATATTTTTTATTTAATTATTAATGTATTTTATGTTGTGTTATACATGCAGACTAAAGTATCTGTAGGACATGTGCCTTATGATCCCGAGTTAAAAAAATGAAAAAAATCAAAAAACATAAAGGACTTGAAATACTAGAAATGGAAATGGAAAATATTCAAAATAATAACTTGGGAAAATCATCATAAATCATTGATGGATTATGTAAATCCTACGATATGTGAAAATCACTCAAGTATACAAATCCCTGTTGTATAAGCTGACTCGTTTGAACTTAATCCAGAGATTATCCAACTGGTGCAGAACAACCAGTTTGGGAAAACTTCTTCGGAGGATCCCTATTTACACTTATCATGTTTTCTAGGACTTTGTGCTACATTTCGTTATAATGGAATGTAAAATGATGTTGTTAGCCTAAGGCTTTTTCCATTATTACTAAGGGAAAAGGCTAAACTGTGGTTATATTCATTAGCACCTGGCTCTATTAAAAATTGGGAGGAGTTAACTCAGAAATTACTTGCTAAGTATTTTCGACCTTCAAGAACTACTAAACTTAGAAATGATGTTATCTCAGTTTTTTAGTATGAAGGGGAATCAATATACGATGCCTGGGAAAGATTTATAGAACTCCTAAGTAAGTGTCCACACCATGCTCTGCCCGACTAGTTAATCATTCAAACTTTTTACAATGGGTTAGTAGGATCCCTTAGGTCTATAATTAACGCTGCCACTGGTGGATCATTAATATCAAAATCATTTGATGAAGCATCTGTGTTAGATGAAAATATGGCTACAAATGAATTCAATGGTCCTCTACAAGGTTAAATCCTAAAAAGGTAGCCAGTGTTTATGATAGAAATGTGATTGTAATTCTTGCATCTCAGGTTGCTGCAATATCAAGGAAGTTGGACTAAATTGGAATGAACTAGCCTCAATTTACTCCAGTAAGTGAGGAATGTTCATTATGGCATATGATTGATTCTAACTTATCATATGAGACTTTAAATACCATAAACAACTGTACGGCTTATTTTTAGGTTGAGTGTTGTATTTTTGAAAAGAGGTCGCCTACAGAAATTGTCGGCGAAATTTAAATTTTAAATTTAATTTTTAATTTAAATATATATATAATTTGAAAAGTAGTATTTGATTTTTGAAAATAATTTTAAATTTGAAAATTTTAAGATATGAAATCAAACTGATCTCACATCCCTAATAGTTTATATAAACGAGCACCGCACCACAAACTGTATATCTATCCCGGAGAGTAGACACACTGCTTCATGATGGGGCTCAGTTAAATAAACTAGAAGATTTGTGACATCTGTTTGGTCTACGAACCAATTTTATAAGCCGGCAAGTTCCCCTGCTTATTATAAATGAATTAAGCATGGTTTATATTACCTGGGTTCTTAAAATTCCCTATAAGGGCAAGCCCCTATAGTTAATTACATCTTAAATGATGAGAATCACTTAAGAAAACGCTCGATAATAATCAATAATTCTGCTCTCAAGAATCTCAAAATTTAAGTTTTCAAGGGATTGAATTTTAGAATTTCAATAGGGAATGGATCAAATTTGGAACATTTTGTTTTGGGAATTCAAAGGAAGAAAAATAGGAGAAATTACATATTCGAAGAGAACTTCTGTAATTTCCCGACTATCCTATTGTTTGGCTTGAATTTAGGAAGGCCCTAATGTTTATTTAATGTTTTGATCTTGCCAATTTTTAATTAATTTGGACTTATATTTGTATGATAAAATCATACAAATAGCCTCGAAGGTATGAGGGTTTATGTCATATCGGATGACTACCTCGGAATCCTAAAACCGGTTAGGGCTTAATTTGGAATGCAAATGCCTAACAAAAGGTTGAGGATTTATGTTGCACTAGGCAAACTACCTCGAAGTCTTATGGCTTAGTTATTTAATTCTAAGAAAGTTTCTGTCAAGCGCATTCGGGTTTTGTCGATGACGATGGTCGTGCTGCCCACTGTGCTCCAAGCTCCTTGTTGTTGCACAGGTTTAGTTTTAGAAGTCATAAATCAGGAGATGAGAAAAGTGTTTTAGTTTAGAGAAATTCTTAATTTCCAAGTTTTTTTTATGTTTTAATTAAAACAAATCTTAAAGTTGATTATAACAACACCGGTTAAGATCCTACGGTTCCATCCTTCCGGCATCGTTATTTTTATCGGATTCACCTAGTCCAGATGAATTTGTTAAACTCTACTAAATGAGTTACACACTTTCATTTAGACCGTGGGAAATCCCGTTAGAAACACGTAGGTTACATCATCCGAGGTATTCCCGATCATCCAACAAGACGTTTTAATTTAGTTGTAATTGCAGTTTTGTGTTCTATTTGTGATTAAATTTTGAGTTGTTTTATCTTTTGAAATGTTGTGGCGGTGAATTTTATCTTGCAATGACTTTTAATTTAGTTTTGGTTTCAGTTTTAGGGACTATCCTAAAAGTGTGGGTTTTCATGCAACAGTTGTTTATCATGCAAGAAAAGGAAATGCGATGCGATTAAGTAAATTGCAATAAAGTAAATTGCAACAAAATAAAAGCGTACCTGGAGGGTCTTCCCGTCATCCCAAGCTGCACTTGAAACACAATTTAGAATATTTAAGCATTTAGAACAAGTTCCTAGGTAAAACTAAGGGAAGGGTTATGGTTTTCTACCAAGTTCCTAATCCTGTAGCTAGTCATCTCCTATGACGTCTAGGTTCTTGTGTTTTGGTTTAAGGACGATTTTCTTCATCAAAGAACAATTAAGTTCAATTGTTCTCATAAACATCCTATCATATTGAGAAAGTGTTTAAGAAGAATCTTAAACATCTTTTCAATATTGCTAGAATTGTTTTAAGTCCAAGAGAATTTAATCATACAAATGAATTAATCGTCCGGGAATTCAAGTTTTGTTGTTATCTTACTCAGTGAACTAGGACATTTGAATATCCTATGAGGGAAGTAACATTTCATTTAACGTTCTGTTTAGGAGTTATGACAACAAAAGCTTTCGAGGGCAAATTGATGTTCAAATGGTTTGTGATTTAATTTAATTTCAGTTAACGAGTTTAAATTTGGAATAGTGTTCAAGTTGCTTTATATTTATTTTTAAATTTCTTTATGTCTTAGGTGATGTTATTTTAATTCAATTTAATTTAACTTTAATTTAATTTAATTTGGTTTAGTTTTAATTTTAATTGAATTGAATTTAATTTGATTTAATTTAATATGTTTTAATTTAATTTAATTTAATTTAATTTAATTTAATTTAAATTTTAATTTAATTTTATTTTTAATTTTAATTTAATATTTTATCTTTTATGTTTTAAAGATGATTTAATTATAATTGATAAAGTATTAATTTAATTGAAATTTTAAAAGGTTTTAATTTAAATAATTTAACTTTAATTTAATTTAATGATTAAGTCTTTTAGCATTTTAAATCTCAAATTTGAATTAGCATTTTAATTAGGAATTAAATATTATTGAGATGATTAATTTAGGAATTCTTAAATTAAAGAACAAATCTCTTCCTAATAATATCCCTATTTTAATAATTCCAATTTTATTATTCTTCCAAATTTAATCAATTATTTAATTAAGGTTTATTTCAATTATTTTTAAATTGTTTAATAGGTTTCTACCCTTATTATTCAAATTTCAATCATCCAAATCAGATTAGGATCAAATACTTTACTTTTTAATTTTATTAAGCCTAAAGTTTTAATTAAAGGTAAAAATTTAAATTACCATTTTGCCCTTCAAGCTTGATAATTTCATAACTCACTAAATTGAGCTTAAATGAACTTGAAATTTTTATGTGACTTCACTCATATGTCAATAAAGGCATGAGAGGAGAAAATGCGATTTTTCTGTATTTAATTTATTTATGTAATTATTTTTGGTGGAAAGTAGGGATTTCCAAGGAAAATTTAATAATATGACCAAGAGAAAGTTTACGTCCTTAAGAAAATTATGGGACATTCGTAATGACCGAGAGGATCACTTGGACCAATTTTGGTGATTTTTTGAATTATATTCTTTTTATTATAATTATTTTGAGTTTTGGAGTATTAATTAATTTAAAAATAAAATAGAGGTTGAAAAATGAATTTTATATTTTTCAAAAAATCTCTCTGATATCAAGGAAATCAGAGAATCAATTTTTTATATTTTTCTGATTTCTCTTTGATTTATTAGAATTATTTTAGTGGAAATACTAAAAATATACATTTTTTTTTAATTTTAAAATTACCTTAGGGCTTTAAAATTTAATATCTCATTATAGGGACTTAAGAAAAATATGGGGTTTGTTCCTAAGTGATTAAAATTCAAAATGTGACATTTCGGTGAATTTTATTATTTTTGTGATTCTTATTATTTTTTTAATTATTAAAATATTAAAATAATGTAAGAAAATCAACTTTTTTGAAAAATTGCAATTTTATTTTTCTTAAATTCCCCTGATATCAGAGAGGCTCCAAAACCAATTTGGTGAATTTTTTAAAAGTATTTTGAAAGTTATGAATTTTTAAAGTTTAAATTGGCTAAATAGTTTAATCAACCCATTTGGTGGGGCTAACCAAGTCCAATTGACTTCAAATTTTTATGGTGGGTTCCTCTAATCTTAAAGGTCAATGGAGAATTAATTTCAAGTGAATTTAATGTATGATTAGCTCTAATTAATTAAGGATCTATTTTGGGTGTTTAAGCCAATTAGGGTTATTCCAAGTGGATTAATTCAAAACCTATTTTTCCTAGGTTCCTCTAGTCATAATAAACATCACCAAATTTTCCTAGAATTTATTTCACAATATGCTAATTATTGGAATTAAAATACTCAAACTAGCAACCTAGAGTTGAAAAATCAATAACTCTTCATGGGGATGGCCTCGACTTTGGAAAATTCGGGAATGTTCCCAAATTCGGAGGCTTCAAAAGCCCTATGGTCTTATGCCATGGTGAATTGTATACATGCATGGAGAATTTAAAATGTGCAGAGAGTAAATAAATTATTAAAAATAAAATACTTGATGAAATTGAATGATTTCTTTTCCAGATTATTCTTCTTTGTTCACTGAGCAAGAGGGTAATTTTATTTTATTTTTCTGATTTTCCTACACAAAGTTATGCATTTTTGAAGTTTAGGGAATTAAATAAATAGAAAAATAACCTATTTTTCTACTTATCCACGCGGCGCTGACTCAACCTCGGCATCTCCGAAAGGCCACGCGGCGTGTTCTGATTCGGCGCCGCCATCCGACTCAGCGCTCCAGGGGCCCGCTGTATCGTTCCGTCTCCTCATCCGGCGCGATCCTGGCCATCCGTCCGCGCGTGTATTAAATGAACGGCATCCGTTCATCGTCCCCAAGCCTCCTAGCCCGAGAACCGTCCACACTAAATCCTTAATATCTCACTCAATACTTAACGGATTTTCGTGTTCTTGTGATCTATGAATTCGTCTTAAAGAGACGAATACATCTATACGGTGATCATGCATTGCAATTAAGGCATTTGAATTGGAGAATCTCTAGAAGCTCGAGATAAAGAGTTAGCTCATACCTTAGCTCAGAGAAGTGTGGCTTCAATCTGAGGGTTGTGTCACCTTCGATTGCGTCCCAGCAAGCTCCAGATGAAGTCTCCTGGTCTGGTGAATTGTCTAGGTAGGATTTCGACCACGAACTGATTACAAAGCTTGGAGTCCGGAACGGATGGGTGGCCCGGAGAGGGGCTTTTGCTGGTGGACTTCTTCCCTCGGTCCGGTGAAGGTGTAGGATCAATCAATTTGGGGATTGGTCCACTGTGAAGAAGTGTCCTGGTATTGTGCTGAAATTTGAACTCAAAATTGAGCTCAGCTTGAGGGAATTGGGGCTGGAATCCAGTGGGAATCAAGTGATCTATGTGTAGAGAGTGGTCTGGAATGATTTTGGCAGAGTTTCATTTAGGTGTGTTCAGCACCTCTCCCATGGTCGAGAGAGGGGGTGTTTAAATAGGAGAGGGTGGAGGGCCTCCCAGGGGGGCTTAAGGCTTGGGATCAGCTGCTTAGGTCAAGGGAAGAACAACCATGGTGGCCATTGGGCATGGGGCAGCTCAGCAAGGTGGAATTTCAATGCTTGGCTCCTACCCATGTCTCGGCCATGGTGTTTTCCGGGGCCCAGGTGGCTGGCCGGCAGGCAAGGGTCACCCTCAAGGTCAAGGAGGTCAGGGGTTGAAGTTGGTGAATTCAATTGAAGCCTTACATGTGTAAAGTGGTTGGATCAAAATGGCATGGGGAGGTGGCTTCTTTTGCACTTGGTTTGGTCAACCCATGGAAATGGGCTTGGTTCACCTCCCCAAGGCTGATTTAGGCTGAGGGAGGATCAGATGAATCAGCTAGGAAAGGTTAGAGAAGTCACCATCCATGAATAATTTTATTAATCATGGATTAAGGTGAAGCATTAAATGGGTTAAAACCTTTTTAAGGGGGCTTAAAAGAGGCTCCTCCTTTTGCCATTAATGGCTTGGTCACATGTCAAACCTTCCATGTCTTCATGTGGCTTGTCCATGGCTTGCATGTGGCTTCATTTGGCTCATCCTTGACTTAGGAAAAGTGGATCCATTTATATGAAAAAGGAATTTGGAGATTTTGGCAATTTAGTGAAAAATTTAAATGGTGCTTGATTTAGGTTGATTTGATGATTTATTTGGGACTTAGGAATTGATCCCAATTAAAGGGATGATGAGAAGGAATTGTCATGTGGGCTTTGGGCTTTTGGATTTCACTTTGGATGGGCTTTCAAGATGGTTTAGAGAGTGGGCTTTTAGATTTCAAAACAAATTTTAGGATGAGAATTTTGCAAAGGATTGGATCCAATAAGTGTTTAATTTAATTTAGGAATGTTTCATGAATGATTCGGAATAAATTTGAAGTGGTTTGGGCTTGAATTGGGTTGGATTTGGACCTCTTTGGTAAATGGGCCAATGTAGGTCAAATTGGGCTAACTTGGGCCAATGTTGGGCTAGGGTAGAAATTGATGTAAAATAAATGTTGGGAAATGTTTATGAGAGTGTTTCAAAGAGGTTTTGGCTTTGGTTGGGTTTTGATTTTGGGGTTCGGGCTTATTTGGGTTAGGTTTGGGTTTAGGTCAAAATTGGGCCTTTTAGCTTTAGGTTGAATTTGAGTGGGATTTGGGTCTAAATTTTGGGCAAATCATGTTAGTGTTTTTTTTGTAGGGATGCTATGGATGATTTAGAAAAGATTTGGGGTTAATTGGAGTTGAATTGGGTGAGTTTGAGTTAGGTTTGGGTCATGGGTCCAAATTGGGCTTTAAGGCCAAAAGTGAAATTGGATTCAAATGTCAATCAAATTGGACTTGGATTTGATCTATATTGGTGTTTAGAATGTTAAAGTGAAGTTTAGAATTGAATTGGACCAGAATTTTGGTTAATTGAGTAAGTTTGGCTTGACATTGGGTTCACTTTGGGTTAAAATGGGTCAAATTGGGGGTTTTGACAAAAGTAGGGTAAATTGACAAAATTGGCCCATGGTGTAGTTTAACAAAATAAAATTGGGAATATTTGGGATTTTTTGGAATTTTCTGGGAATTTTCTGAATTTTTGGATTTTTGGGTCAAGAGGGGTTTTTTGGGTATTTGTTGGGTATTCGGAGGTATTTTTGGAATTTTTGGTATTTTTTGTCCTTGGATGATCAACTTGATTGGTGAGGAAATGTTTAAGGTTAATTTTGGGGATTTTTGGGTGATTTGGAAATTTTGGAGGATTTGGGTAATTTCAAGGGTTTTGGGTAGGTTAAGCGGGTGTAGGGTTCCGGGGGTCAAAAATTGAAAATTTGCAAAATTGAAGATTGAGTGAATGTAAGTGGAAAGAAATCATTTTGGTTGAGCCATGAAGCCATGAAGCCATGAAGCCATATCAAGCCCACATGAGCCATGAAGGGACTCATTTGAGGCATCCACTATGTTGTTCCTAACCCTCTTAGCCAAGGGCTTAGGGGTTAAGGACCATCCATGTGAATCACCTTCATGAGTCAGGAGGTCAAGTTAGGTATGGGTCTATTTTTAGGAGGTGTGTGAAAGTGTAGTGTATAAGTGTAGTGTGTGTGTAGGTCAGCCCTCACAAGACCAGACCACCCAGGGCAGTCCTAAGGCCAAAGAGTCCTATAGGGACTCATCCTTTAAACTTCCACATTTGATTTCAACCCTCTAGGTGATTAGGGGTCTACAATCAAGTTTGTGGAGTTTGCAGGGAGTTAAGATGTGGTTTGAATTTCTAAGTGGTGGGTCCCAATTCTAATCCTCTAAGATAGTCAAAGGAAAAGCCTAAGGCTAGATCCTAAGTACTAAAAAGAAGAAGAGAAGACCTCATCAAAAATGAGGTCAACAACAACCAGTATTCTAACTTTGATAGTCTAGGTTAGAAGAATCATCCTAATGTTAACTTGAATCATACTATTGGGGGTGGAAACCAACAATGGGAAAATAATCATGTAAATCCTAATGGAAGTTGGAATAATCAGGGGAACACAAACTATAGACCTTCATATCCACTGGACTCTAACAATGATCAACAATTTGAGAATAAGAAGATGTATATAGAAGAAGTGGTCATGTAAATGGGAGACCAGTTACAAAGTCAAAATGCTATAGTTAGAAAAAAAAAGAATCAATTAGGAAAAATTGCAAATTCGCTTAGGAATAGACCCCAAGGAACACTTCCTAGCAACATTAAGTCAAACCTAAAGAGAACACTAATGAGCAAGTAGAAGCTGTCTGATTAAGAAGTGAAAGAGAGATAGAGGATAGGGTTATAAAGGAGAAAGAAGTTGTGAGAGAAACAAAAGAAGAAACTAAAAGACCAAAAGAATATGATTCTAAGGATCTGGAAAAATTATTATCACCAACGAAAATCAATTTAGAAAGACCACCACCTCCATTTCCTCAAAGACTTAAACAGCATGAGTTAGATAAAAAATTTCTAGAATTCTTGAAAGTACTTAAGAAGTTAACGATTAACATTCCTTTCGCTGAAGCTTTGGAACAGATGCCAAGTTATGCAAAGTTTATGAAGAAGATATTAAATAATAAAAGGAAACTTGGGGATTACGAGACATTTGCACAAAGTGAGGAGTGCAGCGCATTACTTCAGAAAAAGCTTCCCCAGAAACTTAAAGATCCTTGTAGCTTTACAATTCCTTGTGCAGTTGGAGAAACATTATGTGGAAAAGTTTTATGTGATTTAGGAGTGAACATTAATGTGATGCCTCTATCCATATTTAAAAGGTTAGGTTTAGCTAATATTTCTCCCACTATGGTAAGCCTTCAGTTAGCTGATCAATCTATCATTTATCCAAAAGGGGTTTTAGAAGATGTGCTTGTTAAAGTGGCTAAAGTTAGCTTTCCTTTGGACTTTACTGTATTAGATATGGAGGAAGATAATTATAATCCCATTATTTTGGGGAGACCTTTCCTTGTTACTGGGCAAGCTATGATAGATGTGCAAAAAGGAGAGTTAAATATGAATATTAATGACCAGGAAGTAACTTTTGATGTATTAAAGATTATGAAATATCCAACCGAGAGAAAAGAAGATGATTGATTTTGGATGGATGAAATTGATTATCTAAGTAAAAACCATTTCCAAGAGAGTTTTGAGAGTAAGATAACAGATGCTATCGAAGTGAACTTTCAAGATGAGTTGAAAACGTTATTTAAAGAAGACTGTATGTATGTTCAAGAGAGGTGTTAAAGAATGGGTGTTACCGAAAATAGTAAACTTTTAATTCCAACCATTGAAAAATCTCATGAACTTAAGATGAATGTACCCCATACAATTTTAAAGCCTACTTATTTAGGGAATTTATCTATAGTAGTCTTTATATCTTCGCATTCGACTCAACCACAAGAAGAACCTAAATTGACTGATGAAATCAGTAAAAGATCTCCTAAGGAGTTATTCAAAATGACCAAAATGGCATATTCTGTGGTATATAGCCAAAATGAATGAGATTCTAATGCTGGGGCAACCAAAGTAAACATTGGATACATCATGTCGTCGAAGTTAGACCAAGTGCTTCGTGGGAGTCAATCCATGGTTATCTTTGATCTCTGTTTAGTGTGATTGTTGTTATGTTGGATTGGATAATAGTGAGATGTTGTACTTTGATCCTTGTTTGATTTGTAAGAGTTGGTGTTAATGTTATGAGGTTATGCCTTGGTATTGACTAAATTTCTATATGACTTCTTGTAGTAGTAGGATGACGAGTCTATTACGACTTAGTTAACAACCGGAGATGATCATTACGTTAAAAAATGTAGTTTTTGGACTTAGACCCCTCCATGTCAACTTTATTACTTCCTTTATCTGACTTTGTTTTTACTGAGTATGGTCATGAACTTACTTAGTGAACAACATCAGGATGAATTGCGCTACTTTTATTTACCAGATTGTGTGTACATTAGACTTAGACTAATCTTAAAATTGGTAACACATGATGGAATTCTAGTCCATGGGTGAAACCATAAACAAAATTTTATATTACACCCATGTTATTAGATTAGTTTCTACTGTTATAAATTGAAAGTAAGGAGGGAAAATGTGAGTAGAAGGGAGATCAAATTAACCCCAGTTGTTGTTGTTTATGAAATCTGTGAGCCTATAAATTGGATTTTGTGTGTCTATATTTGTGAGTCAAGTAAAATGAGTCATTGGAGACAACAAAACTTATCTTAATACTTTAAACTTGTTAACATTAATAATATCTTTATAAATTTTCAAATTTTTTCTTTTTTAGTTTTCAGTTTTTACCTATTCTACTATTTAAAATTCCTTTATAGTGTTATGTCAAGCATGTTTAAGCTAGATTTACTTTCTACTGCAATATTCTACCAAGTGCTATTTGTTGATATTTTTGTAGGATGTGTAGTAAATTGTAAAAATGATCTTTCCCTACCGCATATTTTTGTACTTCTTTGTTACACATGTTTGAGCTTAAGTTTGGGGGGGGGGGAGAAAAATATTACAAATTTAAACCTTACTTGTTTTCAAAACTATTACAAATAAATTTGTATTTTTTTCTAATGATTATTGTTATGTGGGGTCACCTTAAGGATATTAGAATTTTAAGTATATAAATGGAGTAGAATGACTTAGATGATATTTTTAGTGAAAATGGTGAACCTAGAGTTAAGGATATTTAGTGGAGAACATGGGAAAATGAATAACTATTTTTAGTACAAAGAAGGGTATTTTTAAAAAAACTAAGGATTCTAAGAATTTTTATTTTCAAACATTTAAGGCTCTTTTAGAAAAAAATTTTAAAAAAATACATCTTTTTAAGCTAAGGAAAGTAATAAGTTTTATCTTTAGAGGAGAATAGTGGAATTCAAAATCATTTAAGGACTTCTCTAGATATAATAATCCTCAGATATATAAAATAAATAAAAAATGGATCAAAATGATCCTAAGAGAAAGGAGAAAAAAAATAAAAAAGATCCTAAAAAATAATAAAAAAAAGTGTGAGGAGAAGCTTATGGAGAGGTCCTAATCAAAAATTGGTTTCACTTGAGTCTTTCTAGACTAAGGAACTTATAGCGATCCTAAGCTTGTTTTTAATACTTATAGTAGTAAAATTATTTTTAAGAGAGTTCTTAGATCTAGAAAGTAAAGTTCATAGGATTCGAAGTTTGAAAAATCTGCATATGTTTTTGAATTAGATAGGAAAACAAATTTCAAAATTTGATGATAAATATATTGGAACCTGGGCTAGTTTGATTCACTAGAAGTTCTTCTAGGTTGAACTATCCATTTTACAACAAAATTTTAGCAATTCTATAGGGTGACCCATTATCTCTAATCTATAAAAAATATTTTAAAAATGTAATATTACTTGAGGATAAGTAATGTTTAAATTTAGGATATTTTAATCAACCTAAAAATGTATTACTTTTTATGCTAAATTTTATAATGATACTGCACTTTAAAGGTATAATTTCTTGTGTTTTTTGTTGCAGGTACATCAAATTGATGAATTTGGAGTGATTGGAGCAAAAAGAAGAAAAATGGACCAAAATGGAGCATACCAGAGCAAAATGGCTGAACCGGCGCATACCAGAGCAAAATGAGTCGAACTGAACACTTTTGTACCTGTGTCTAGCGCCTAGCTGCCACTAGTTGGTGCATAGCCGCTAGGCAGTGGCGCCCGTGCCAAACCATCGACGCATAGCCGCCAGTTACAATTTTTAGCAAAATGTAAGTCAGATTTGGATAATTTTTGAAGCGTTGCGAAGTGTGTCTCATGGGGAATTTATTAGAAATGATAAAAGTAACATTTTATAATAGTTTGGATTGGTTAGAAGGCGTTATGATGGAAGTGATGTGTCTCTTAGAGTGAAAAGGCACTTAAGGCACCCATTGGAAGATTCATTGAATGTGGACTCTTTTTGAAGAAACACTTAGGCATCTCTTGGGAAATTATAATTAGGGTGTGGAATCACTTGAAGATTAAGATTTAGAGAGTAGGAGAAGATTAGAAGAGGAGAAGAAGGCTTGGGCATGAGCCCAAGTGGGGCGACAAGGTGAGAAAGAAAGAGAAAGTATGAGAATTTCTTCTTTTCTTTTCACTTTATTCTTGGAGAAGATTGGAAGGATTGCTCTTGCTATACAAAGAGATTTCGATTTCCATCAGTGATAAGTATTTTAATTGTATTTTGGTTTGAATTGGGTACTTTGTTTGTAAGGTTTCAAAGTGTTGTTCAATGAAATTTTGTTGTTATTTCTCCATGTGTATTGAGTACTTTTCATTACTCTTCCCTCATACAATGAATAAGCATGCATGTGTAGGATATAGAATTGAGTAGAGTTCTAATATATTGTGATGATTTTATTTTGGTCTTCATTTACATGTAAACTTGATCAACTTGCATGTTAAAATCTGTTGTTGTAAGAACCAATGCGGTAATGTCTCAGTCAACTATTGGTAAAAATCACATGATATTATATGGATATGGTTAAGTGCACATAAATAGAGAGATATGCATGTTTAAGAGGTGTAGAATTAGAGGAATTTAGGGTGACAGACTAAGCCCCTAATTTGGTTTGATGTTAAAAGTTTTATTATGAGATGTTAGCCCCCAGGTGGAGGAAGAAGAGGGAACTCTAGAGTGAGAGCTAGTATCCTCCCTGCCTAGCCCATCTTCAAAATTTCAAATCATCAAATTATCATATGTTCTTTATAGAACCAAGTAAGCGTAGAAAATATAATTTCTCTTATTCATCACAATCTCTCTCTCTACTTGTTTTACTTTTACACATGTCACTAATTTCATTGCATGAGGAAGAGTACTTTTATTATATTCAACCCCACTTTCTGTTTTTCTATTAGTATTTCTATTTAGAAGTATTATTGTAGTAATAATTGTTAGATATAATCAAAGCCAAGCTTTTATCGACCTTTTAAGCTAGGGCTTGTTATTATAAACTATAAGTTGTCTTGAAAGCCGCCATGATTAACCACGATCTTTGTGGGATTGATATTCGAGGCTTAATCAGAAAGCTCTATATTACTTGATAACAATACATATACTTGCATAAAATCACTACTATTTAATGATATAATTTAAATCTTACTTTGCTTTAGAGTCGAGTTTTTGGCACAGTCGTAAAGGAAGAAATTTAAACAAGAAAAATAAAGGATTAAACTCTTGTATACTGTAATCAAAGATAAAAAAGAAATCAGAAATATTGAGAATCATTTGGGACATATTGCCAATTCATTAAGTATTAGATCCCAAGGAATACTTCCTAGTAATAATAAAGTAAATCCAAGAGCCAAGGCTAAAGAGCACGTACAAGCTATTCAGTTGAGAAGTGGAAGAGAGTTGGAAAGTAGAGTTCAAAAAGAGACCGAAGTAGAGAAAGATGAAATTGAAAAACCAAAAGAGGACACTCTAAAAGGTTTTGAAAGACCTATTTCTCCACTTATAGTTAATTTTGAAAAGCTACCACCTTCATTCCCTCAGAGACTTCAACAACAAAAATTGGATAAGCAATTTTCAAAATTCTTGGAGATATTTAAGAAGCTAAAAATCAACATTCCATTTGCTGAAGCCTTAGAACAAATGCTAATCTATGTGAAATTTATGAAGGATATTCTCAATAGAAAGAAGAAGTTTGAAGATAATGAGACAGTTACCCTTAGTGAACTGTGCATTGCAATAATTCAAAAAAAGCTTCCTAAAAAACTTAAGGATTCTGGAAGTTTTACTATTCCATGTGCAATCGGAGATAGATTTTTAGGAAAAGCTTTATGTGATTTGGGTGCAAGCATTAACCTTATGTCCTTATCAATATTTAAAAAAATGTGATTAGGAGAAATAATCCCTACCACTGTAACTTTGCAATTAGTTGATCATTCGATCACATATCCTAAAGGAGTTATAGAGGATGTTTTGGTAAAAGTGGATCAATTTATTTTTCCCATTGATTTCATTGTGTTAGATACGGACGAAGGTAAAGAGATACCAATAATTTTAGGGAGGCATTTCCTAGCCACAGGCAGAGCAATGATAGATGTATAAAAAAGGGAATTAACAATGTGATTTAATGATCAGAATGTTACAATTAATATTTCAATTTCAATGAAATATCCTGCAAGAGGCAAAGATGATGAATGTTATAGGATGGATGTTATCAAATATCTGAGTGAATACCATTTCAAGTCAACCTATGAAAAAAAATTTGAATGTGAAGAATTGGAACACAAGCAAGAAGAGGAATTACAAGATTCTGAAGATTTTCGTGAGGAAGATTTAAATTAGGTTCATGAATATTTTGAAATTTCGGACATGAATGAAAAAGATGAATCTTTTGGTCCATCAATTGAAAAACCTCCTGAACTCTATTTAAAGATGCTTCCTAATCATTTAAAGTATGCCTTTTTAGGTGATTCCTCAACTTTTCCAGTTATAATTTCATGTCAATTAACTGAAAGAGAAGAAGAGAGTTTGCTTGAAATTTTAAAGAAATATAAGAAAGCCTTTGGATGGACAATAGCTGATAATAAAGGAACCAGTCCTTCAATTTGTATGCATAGAATCCTTATGGAGGATAATTGCAAACCTTGGGTTGATCCTCAAAGGAGATTAAATCCTAAAATGAAAGAAGTTGTTAAGAAAGAGATCTTAAAGTGGTTGGATGCTGGAATTATCTACCCTATTTTAGATAGTGCATGTGTTAGTCTTATTCACTGTGTACCTAATAAATGAGCAGGTACTGTGACTGTGAATGAATGTATGTAATAATACCAGTAAGAGAAGTTACAGGATGATAAATATGCATTGATTATAGAAAATTAAACCTTGCCACCAGGAAAGATCATTTTTCGCTTTCTTTTCTAGATCAAATGTTGGATAGACTAGCTGGGCATTGTTGACCTCATTTGTGGTGAGGTCTTTCTTTCCTCTTAGTGCTTAGGATCTAGCCATAGGACTTCTCCTTTACCATCGTAGAAGACTAGAGATGGAACCCACCATTTAGAAATTTAAACCAAATCTTAACTCTCTTTGGAATCCTACATGGATGGTCATTAACCTCCAAACCACTTGGAAGGTTAGGACCAATGTGCAGGAATACAATGATGAGTTCCTATACGATGCTCAAGCCCTAGGATAGCCTTGGGTGGCTTAGTCTTGGTGAGTTTTAGCTTGCACACACTTCACCATTACACCCATCAAAAACCTAAACCATCTTTACCCAATCTTGACTACCGGTTCATTAGAGCACTCATATGAATAAGTCCAAACCCCTACCCTCTTGGCTAAGAGGGTTAGGAACAATACATAAGAGATGTTGAAAATGAGCACATTCTTGGTCCATGGCTCAATTTAAGCTTTTTACTCCACTTAACCATTACAAAATTTCATTTTTCCATTTTTTTTGTTTTGAGATTGGGTCCTTAAACCTACCTAAAATTACCTAAATTGCCCCTATAACCACCAAACTCTCCAAAATTTCCCAAAAAATACACAAAATTCCCAAAATTCCTAAAAATCATTTCACAAGAATTCCCACCTTTAAATCCACCAAAATACCCCAATACCCTTCAAATATCGTCCAAATATCCTAAATACCCTTTTTGCCCAAAATTCAGAAAATTCCAGAAATTCCCAAAAATTTCCAAAAAATCCCAAATATTCCCAATTTCATTTTATTCAACTACACTATAACCCAATTTTGCCAAATTAACCCACTTTCAATCCAAAATCCTAACATGGCTCATTTTTGCTCAAATGGACCCAATGTCAAACCAAATCAACCTAATTGACCCCAATGCTGATCAAATTCAATTCTAAACTTCAATTCAACATCCCCAATACCAATCTAAACCAAATACAAGCCCAAATTTACCCACATTTGAGTTCAATTCCACTTGAAATCTAAATCCCCAATTTTGCTTAAATGATCCAAATCCCCTAATTAACCCAATGTCAACCAATTCCCCCAAGATTTCAATCCTAAACCCTCCATGACACTCTTATGAAGCCCATGCAACATTCAATTATCCCAATTTGAGCTCATGTTTAACCTAAATATACTTGAAATACAAGAATACCACATTTTAACCCAAATTGAACACATGCCCAAATTCTACCAAATTGATTGGCCAAACCCTAAAATTTCCTCCCAATTGATGTTGGGAACTGTTCACCACATTCCCTTAGACCATCTAAAACATTCACTTGGGTCTAAACACCACCTTATCCCAACTTAGACAAAAGTTGACCCAACATTACCCAAATTAACCAAAATCTCAAAATCCACCAAATTTACCCATCAATTGAACTCAAAACCATTCCATGTCTTCATGAAAACTCTTCATGGAAATAATGTACACAATGTTGCTCAAGAAATTTGGACCCAAATAAAACCCAAACCGAAGTTATCCCAACCTTAACCCAAATGAACCAAATTAAACCTATGACCTAACCTAGCCAAATTAAACCAAATGTGGCTAAACCAACCTTTCCACAGCCACTAAGTGAACCCTAGGAACTACCCTAGATCCACCTAACCCAAGCTAGGTGAGCCATGGACCAAGGGTCCCCTATTTTAGGGGATTTCATCCCTTAAGTGGTTTAACCCTCTTTTGCTTTACCCCAAAACCTCCCCACAACTGTTAATCACCGTTAAACCTCTCCCTGGCTTACCTGACCTCAGGGGCCAGCTCCCTTGTCCTTGCTGGCCGGCCTAGCTGCCAGAGGGCGTCAAAACCGAGAACCACCACCAAGTGAAACTCACCCAAACTCCATCAATTCGCCACCTAAGCAAAAATTGCCACTGGAGCCCTTCTGCCCTCCACCTAAGCAACTGAATCCAACCACCAATTATGCCCCAGGTTAGCCCAATGGCTCTAGCCTTATAATCACCACCTTTCGGCCAAACCAAGGTGTTGAAGTTTTCTTCAAAGAAATTCCTTCAAACTGCTCCCAAGCCTTCCCACAACACAGAGAAGCTCAGCCCCACTGCATTTCTACCCTAATTTACATTGATTGAGCTCAATTTTAGGCCAGAAAATAGGACACCCACTGAATCTTCACTAAAACCAAATTAACTCTTCCCACACCTTCACCAGAGGTAGAGAATAAGTTCCCTAGTGAAAGCCCCCTCACCAGGCCACCCACCTCTTATATCGGCCAGAACACCAAATCTGGTTTGGTCACTTTCATAGCCAGACATGTCACCATCGCTCGAGGTTCAATCCGTAGGCTCCTTGGACTCCAACGAACATGTCGAGCACATTCAATCGAGGCTTCACCTCTTGAACCAAGGTATGGAGACTTTTGTTTAACCCGAGCTTCCAGTGGATCTTCATTTTGTTTGGCTTAATTTCGACGCATGTTAGCCGTATGGATTTGTAGCCCTTGCTTAGACAAACACATAGGATCAAACCTCATGTGATTTGGTTTAGAAATGAGGGAGATATAAGGTCTAGAAAACGTGCAGTTGCGGGTTCACACCAGGAAGAGACGATGACGCAGAGCCGTTGGATCACGCGTTTAACGAATGGACGGACAGGATTGTGCCAGAATAACAGCTGAAACAGATCCGCAGAAACGCGTGGCACTGACTCAGAAGGCGGCGCCCAATAAAGGGAGGTCGCGTGTACGCTTAGAGCCGCCCTAGGTTGAGGTGGCGCCTAGGTTGAGGTAGCGCTAACTGGGTTAAGTAAGAAAATCTGATTTTTTGAATTATTTAAATATCAGAAACTTCAAAAATTCATATCTTTAAGTAGAAGAATCCAAAAATTAAAAGAAAAATACCCTCTTGCTTAGTAAACAAAGGAGAATTATGTGGAAAAATAATTGGGTTATTTTATAGAGTATTTATTTTTTGATTAATTAAAGTTTGCTCTGAGTATTTCAATTCTCCACTCACACACACAATTCACTATGACTTGGGACTATGTTGCTTTTGTTCCCTCTATTATTAGGGACATTCCCTGATAATTTCAAAATCAAAGAAGGTCCCTATGGCAAGATATCTATTTTTCAAGTTTTTATGCCTGTTTTGATATTTTAATTCCAATAATTAGCATATTGCTTGGAAAATTCCAGGAAAATTAGGGTAGGTCCCCTATGACCAGAGGAACTTAGGAAATCTATTGTATGAGCTAAAACATTAAAAATAACTCTGGTTATTCACATGACCTCAAATCAATTTTCAAATTAATTAGAGTAAATTAAAAATGGAAATAACTTAAAATCAATCCTCCACTGTTCCATAAGATAATAGAAACCTCCATAAAAAGTTTGAAGTTAATTAGAAATGGTTTAACCCATCAAATGAATTTTCTAAATAACAAAGCCAAATTTGAAATTAAAAAATTCATAAAACCCAAAAATATAATTCAAAAATTCACTAAATTGGTTTTGAGGGCTCTTTGATATCAGAGGAGTCCAAGAAAATTAAAATTAGATTTTTCTTAAACATGTCATTTTTCACATATTTTTGAATATTTTAATAATTAAAAAATTATAAAAATCATAAAAATATTAAAATTCATAAAAATGTCATATTTGGTCTCCTAATCACTTGGGAAGCAACCCCATATTTTTCCTAAGTCTCTAAGAGAAGATTTTGAAGTTTAAAGGCTTAAGGTAATTTTTAATATTAAAAATGGATTTTCTAACCTTTTCACTAAAATAATTCTAAAAATTTAAAGAAAAATCATAAAAATAAAAAAAATGTTTCTCTATTTTCCTTCGGATCGGAGAGATTTAAGAAAAATATAAAACTTAATTTTATTTTATAATTAATTAATACCCCAAAACTAAAAATAATTATAATAAATAAAATAAAATTCAAAAAATCACTAAAATTGATCCAAATGGTCCTCTTGTCAGTGGGAACCTCTCATAATTTTCCTAAAGACGGATGTTTCATCTTGGTCATATTGTTGAATTTTCATTGAAAATCCTTATTTTTCACTAAAATAATTATATAAATTAAATTAAAATCAGAAAAATCACATTTTCTCCTCTAATGTCTTAATTGATATGTGAGTAAGGTGACATAAAAATTTCAAGTTCATTTGAGCTTAAGTTAATAAATTATGAGATGAACAAGTCTAAGAGGACATAAAGGTAATTAAGGAACTTTAACCATAATTAAAATTTAGGCTAAACCAAAGGGAACGGTAAACATTTGATCTTAATTTTGCTCTTAGATGATTGAAACATAGGAAGCTAAGGGGTAGAAACTCATTAATCACCTTAAACATTAAAGAAGAAACTTTAATTAATTACACCACCTAAACTTTGGAAGATTGATTAAGGCTTGAATTATTAAGATTAAGAGATGTAATATAGGAGAGCTCTAATTCATTAAATTGAATCCCTAATCAATAATTTGATCAAACATTATTTAAACATCAATTAATAGAACACTAAAAATGATAATTGAAACTAATAAAAAAAGAGATAATCTTGAAAATTTATAATCAAACTAAACTTAAAACATTAAAACCAATTTGAAGTAAGAAATTAAAATAAAACAAACATAAACATATCAAAACTAATCTAAAATTCTTTAAAACATAAGTTAAGACAAATTTAAGACATTAAGGTTAATTCGAAACAATTCATAATTAAAACATTAACTTAAATCAGTTTCAAATATTTAAAATTAATCTAAAAAGTCAAGACCCCTTAAAATGTTAAAACTTAACTGAATTAAATAACTATAATACTATTCCAATTTGAAATAATTTAAAACATTTAAAAAGATCAACCAAAACCCTATAACTAAATTAAATCACTTTCAACCATTAATTCAAATTTTAAATTAAGAATGGTTAAATTCTTTAATAAACTAACTTACCTCTAAAAGATTTTATTATCATAAATCTTAAATGAAGCATCAAATGAAACATCAACTCACTCATAGATAATCTAACATCCAAACTCACTGAGTAAGAGTCAAAACTCAACTAAACCTGAGTGATTGATTCATCACCATAATGAAACTAACTGAACTCGAAATAATCCCTAAAATGTTTAAGAAGATGTTCAGATATAAGTTCCGAGTACTTCCCTAACTTGATTGGTTGTTTTAAAAAAATAGTGAGACTTCATTGTTCTTTAAAGAAGAAAATCATCCTTAACCAAAACAAAGAATCTAGACGTCATAGGAATTGACTAGTAATAGGATTAGGAATTTGGTAGATAACCAAAACATATCCCTTAGCTTTACCTAAGTATTTGTTGCAAATATATAAATACCCTAATATTTATTTTAAGTGCAGATGAAAATGATGGAAGTGCCCACCATGTACGCATTTAAGTTTATTACAGTTTACATTCTGTAATTTATTAAATGTCTTATTTCCCGCATTTATAAATGCATGAAAATGATTGAACCCAGCATGTTTAAAAAACTCAAAATTTAATCACCAACAAAACAAAACTGCAATTATAATTAAAACTAAAACGTCTCATTGGATGATCGGGAATCCCTCGGATGATATAACACACGTGTTGCTAACGAGATTTCTCACGGTCTAAATGAAAGTGTGGAACTCATACAGTTGAGATTAGCAAATTCATTTGGACTAAGTGAATCCGATGAAAATAGTGGTACCGGGAGGATAGAACTGTGGGATCTTTATCGGTTCTGCTTAATCAACTTTAAGATTTGTTTTAATTAAAACACTAAGCCATCTCAATTTTTAACTTCTCTAAATCAAAACACTTCTCTCACCCCCTGATTTCCACTTTCTTAAACTAAAACTTTTGCAACAACGAGGAGCTCGGAGCAAGCACGGTGGGCAGCCCAACCATCTTCAACAACAAAACAAATCTTCATCAGCTTGACCTTTCCTTAGAATTAAATAACCAAGCCATAGGATTTTGAGGTAATTTTCCTAGTGCAACATAAATCCTCAACTTTACTTTAGGCATTTGCATAATCATGTTATGCAAATTAAGGCCTAACTCGTCTTGGGATTCTGAGGTAGTCATTTGATAGGACATAAACCCTAACATTTTCGAGGGTATTTGTTTGAATATATCATACAAGTATAATTCCTAATTAATTAAAATTGGTAGGATTGCAACATTAAATAAACTCTTAAATTAAAACCAAACAATAAGATAATCGGGAGGTCACTAAGGTTCACTTCGGGTCCATGACATCCCCTACTTCTCTTCCTTTGGACTCCTGAAATAATTGTTCCAAATTTGATCCAATCCCTTTTGAAAATTCTAAAATTCAATCCTTTGAACCCTTAAACTTTGAAATTCTTGAAAGCGAAACCATTGATCATTATTGAGAGTTTTCTTAAATGATTCCCGTCATTAAAGATGTAATTAACTATAGGGGCTTGCCCTTATAGGGAACTTTAAGAACCCAGGTATTGTAAACCCTGCTTAATTCCTTTATATTAAGAAGGGGAATTTGTCGGTTTATAAAATTGGTTTGCAGACCAAATAGATGTCACAAATTTATTAGTTTATTTAATCAAGCCCCATTATCAAGCAGTGTGTATGTTCCTCGGGATAAACGCACGGTTTGTGATGTATGATAATTTATATAAATTTTTTGAGGTGTGAGGTCGGTTTGACTTCATACTTTAAAATTTTAAACATAAAACTGTTTTTTAAAAAATCAAATTGCTACTTTCCAAATTATATATATATATATATATATATATATTTAAATTTAAAATTTAAAATTTAAAATACAGCACTCAACCTAAAATACACCAATAACTTTCTGCCGACTCCATTGGGCACTAGTTCCTCTCTCCATTTTGATCAGATGGTTTTGCTTTCATAAATCGGTAGTGAGTCCATATCCCTAGTGGATCAAAAAACTATCATTCTTTCCGTTGACATACCACATTCATTTATACCTTGAACGAGTATAGTCAACTCTTCTTGGATTTTGGAGCCACAATTTAGAAATCCTTAAACAGAGAGGTTCCGGAATTTTTCTACCTCTCCGAGGTGGGGTGGACCCCCAATAGGTGTTAGCTTATGAGCGATTCATCGAGTTGAGAGTTTTGTGAGGTTTTCTCTTCCTTTTCGGTTCTTGATTGGGTCCTTTACCTTTCTTTACCCTTCCTCCTTTAATTATTTCATTCCTAACGAACCTTTTAAATTACAAACAAATGAACTTTTTAAAATTACAAACAAACGAACCTCTTAAACTATAAACGAACAAACAAAATGGAATTTGAAATACTTTATAAACAAAACTAAGAAAATGGATAAGAATGTGTTTGGACTCTGTTTTTTTCTTTGAGTGGTTCTTTTTTGTCCTAAGAGTTTTATGACGGAAGGAAGCATAGTATGGAACTGACATTCAGAATCTACCCTGCAGAAGATGTCTGTGCCGATGCTGATTTTCTCCTTCACCAATGGATTGGACTTGGCAGTCAGTAAGGATGAACTGCTCGATGATGTGATCATTCGCTTCAGACAAGGATTCGATAATACGGACATCAAGTTCATGGACGTTACCCTCTTTGCACTAATGGCCAATGTACTGGAAACTGTGGAGCTTGTGATTGAATTCAACCTGAAGTCAACACAAGAGATTCCTCCCCTATAGAGGGTTCCATCTGAGGAATCCATCGCTGCCCGCAGGAGATTAACTGCCACTCCCAGGACTGTTGTCTCTACCACCACTGGTCTGATCATCACTGTACCTACCCCGGATCCCACCAAACTAAAGGGGAAGGAAGTCCAAGTTAGTGATGAACCTGTTACCGTGGAGGGTTCAACTTTTTCTGCAACACCATCTATTTTCGAGATAGGGTCCAGTTCAAGATTTGCACCCATAAACAGAACTCAAAGGAGGAACATGAACGGGAAGATTGCTAAGATCAGAAAGACCTGGGCTGTTGAAGCTCCCTATTTTGAAGAAATTCCTGAAGAAGAGGAAGAGCTGCCAAAGATCTCACCGCTGCTAGAGGGGAGTAGGTTCCACCCTCTCTCTGCTGCCTCTGATGAAGAAGATGCCCGAAAGATTTCCGCTGCATTACCCCAACTTGCATACTACGATGATTACAGGAGGAGAAAGATGAAGACTACGCTGCTTGCCCGATTACGAGCAATGGTTGAGAAGTTAACAAGAAAAGAGGGATGCCCTGTATCAAAAATTTTGAGAAGGATGGGGCAAGTACCAGTTAGATCCTGCCTCGGACTGAATGTCCCTATCACTGCTCTAGAGAGACTTAGAAAGAAGATAAAAACTACTGAGAGGAGGTTACCTGTCATTGTATCAGGTCATCATATTAGAGAACACACCACCTACCGACGTGTAGCGACAGACCGTCTGGTCCTAGGCTCCTAACAACAAGATGGACGATGTGGCAACCTAATATTGTCGAACCAATACTGACAGAATGCCCTGAGAAGAGAAGTCTCGCCAGGGAGCCCGGATCTGAGGAAAGTATCTCGCCAGAGAGCCTCCAGCCTTACGAGCTATGAGCTACATGGAAAATAGCACACCTCTAATGAACTTCAAAAAGACATTTCCTGCCAAGGATGCCTTGGAAGGTGATGTTATTGCTTGTGTCTCACTATCCAGACATGTATTTTGATAGATGTTTTTGGAGAAACTAACTAGGATCTTGCACAGTCTATTTTAGATTTATATGGATTTTATGAGATGCTTAATTTTCAAGGAAAATATCATCTTGTTTTGGATCAAGCTATATGACGTATTTTCAGTAATTTGAATAGAAACGATCGTGTCATATTTTGCCTTCATTTCTTTCGTGCAAATTGATTGGGAATGCTATTAAGTTGAATCAACATCGAATGAAGAACAATTTGAAAATAAACATATAAATAAGATAAAATGAAAATGAACATCAAACAATAAAACAAAAAGAAAAAAAAGATAAAGAAAAGAAAATGAAAGAAAAAGAAAATGAATGAAAACTCTTTTAAGAATCTAAATGTCAAAACAAATTCCAAATAACATGAACTCTAATTAAACAAAAATAAAATCAAATCACTAAAACAAACAAAACGAATCTAAGCCTTGAATTGAAATTCAGTCTGAATCCGTCAATTCGAATCTTTCAATTCTTCTTCCAATTAAAATCTGTTTTGAACTCTTCTGAAGTTCAAATCCTTTCCTTGACCTATCGCTAGGTCGAGTCTTTTCAACTTTGTATACTTACCAATTCCTTTCAACTCTTTTCGTCATGTGTTAGAGGATTAACTAGTTCTATTGACACGGAACTACAAGTTTTATTCGATTTGGTTCTGATGGCATGGGACTGGGTCCCTCCTCACACGGATCTTGTTTTCAAAGAAGCCCTTCGAGCAGGATTTGAATAACCTTCATATCCCATTCTAAATCTTCGAGGCTGGAGCCTAATTTCCCGTTCTCTTTCAATCTTCGAGATTGGAGCCTAATTTCCAGTTCTCTTTCAAATCCTAGAGTCTGGAGCCTAATTTCCAGTTCTCTTTCAATCTTCAAGGCTGAAGCCTAATTTCGAGTTCTCTTTTAAATCTTTGAGGCTGGAGCCTGATTTCCAGCTCTCTTTCAAATCTTCGAGGCTGAAACCTAATTTTCAGCTCTCTTTCAATCTTCGAGGTTGGAGCCTAATTTCCATATCTATTTCAAATCTTCAAGATTGGAGCCTAATATCTAGTTCTCTTTCAATCTTCGAGGCTGGAGTCTAATTTCCAGTTCTCTTTCAAATCTTCGAGGCTAGAGCCTAATTTCCAATTCTCTTTCAATCTTCGAGGCTGGAGCCTAATTTGCAGTTCTCTTTCAATCTTGAAGGCTGGAGCCTAATTTCCAGTTCTCTTTCAGATCTTCGAGGTTGGAGCCTAATTTCCAGTTCTCTTTCAGATCTTCGAGGCTGCAGCCTAATTTCTAGTTCTCTTTCAGATCTTCGAGTCTGCAGCTTAATTTCCAGTTCTCTTTCAGATCTTCAAGGTTGGAGCCTAATTTCCAGCTCTCTTTCAATCTTGAGGCTGGAGCCTAATTTCCAGTTCTCTTCCAATCTTGAGCCTAGAGCCTAAATTCCATCCCTCACTTTAAATCACGAGATTAGAACATAGGTTCCAATTCTCATTCCAAAGTCTAATCCCTTGGAAATCTTGCGAATTTGAAATTCATCTCCTTTTTCCCCAGTTAGAGTTCTGGAATCTTCAGTCTTGGAGATTCACCTGATACTCCCAGACGGAAATTTTCTACGCTTTGCTCTAAGTGTGTTACTTAGACGTCTGTGTTGGATCTGTTGATCTCTTCGGTCAACGCCAATACGCGCGGTATGTTTGGTCAGCACACCACACTTATTGGGGGTCCATTTATTGATCTCATTTTTAGTGAGGTCTTTATTTCCTCTTAGTGCTTAGGATTTAGCCATAGGACTTCTCCATGACTATCCTAGAAGACAAGAGATGTAACCCACCATTTAGAAATTTAAACCAAATCTTAACTCTCTTTGGAATCTTACATGGATGGTCATCAACCTTCAAACCACTTGGAAGGTTAGGACCAATGTGCAGGAAGACAAGGATGAGTTCCTATAGGATGCTCAAGCGTTAGGATAGCCTTGGGTGGTCTAGTCTTGGTGAGGTCTAGCTTGCACACACTGCACCCCTACTCCCATCCTAAACCCTAAACCCTAAACCATCTTTACCCAATCTTGACTCCTGGTTCATTAGATTACTCATATGAATAAGTCCAAACCCCTAGCCCATTGGCTAAGAGGGTTAGGAAAAATACATATGAGATGTTCAAAATGAGCACCTTCTTGGTCCATGGCTCAATTTAAGCTTTTCACTCCACTTAACCATAACCAAATTTCATTTTGGTTTTGACATTGGGTTCTTAAACCTACTTAAATTTACCTAAATTACCCCTATAACCACCAAACTATCCAAAATTTCCCAAAAATTACCCAAAATTCCAAAAATTTCTAAAAATCATTTCAAAACAATTCTCACCTCTTAAATCCACCAAAATACCCCAATACCCTTCAAATATCCTCCAAATACCCTAAATACCCTTTTTGCCCAGATTTCCAAAAATTCTAAAAATTCTCAATAAATTCTAAAAAATCCAAAATATTCTAAATTTCATTTTGTTCAACTACACCATAACCCAATTTTGCCAAATTAACCCACTTTCAATCCAAAATCCTAATTTGGCTCATTTTTGCCCAAATGGACGCAATGTCAAACCAAATCAACCCAATTGACCCCAATGCTGATCAAATTCAATTACAAACTTTAATTCAACATCCCCAATACCAATCTAAACAAAATATAAGCCCAAATTGGCCCACATTTGAGTTCAATTCCACTTGAAATCCAAATCCCCAATTTTACATAAATGATCCAAATCCCCTAATTAACCTAATGTCAACCAATTCCCCCAAGATTTCTATCGTAAACCCTCGATGACTCTTCTATGAAGCCAATGCAACTTTTAGTTGTCCCAATTTAAGCCCAAGTTTAACCTAAATCTACTTGAAAGCCAAGAATACCCCATTTTAACCCAAATTGAACACATGCCCAAAATCTACCAAATTGATTGGCCGAACCCTAAAATTTCCTCTCAATTGATGTTTGGAACTCTTCACAACATCCCCCTAGACCATTTGAAACATTCACTTGGGTCTAAACCCCACCTTAGCCCAACTTAGACCCAAGTTGACCCAACATTACCCAAATTAACCAAAATCTCAAAATCCACCAAATTGACCCATCAATTGATCTCAAAAACATCCCATGTCTTTATGAAAAATCTTCATAAAAATCAAGTACTTAATGTTGTTCAAGCCATTTGGACCCAAATTAAACCTAAACCCAAGTTAGCCCAACCTTAACCCAAATGAATCAAATTGAACCTATGACCAAACCTAGCCAAATTAAACCAAATGTGGCTAAACCAACCTTTCCACAGCCGCTAAGTGGACCCTAGGAACTACACTAGATCCACCTAACCCAAGCAAGGTGAGCCATGGATAATGGGTCCCCCATTTTAAGGGATTTCTTCCCTTAAGTTGTTAAATCCTCTTTTGCCTTACTCCAAAACCTCCCCACAACTGTTAATCACCATTAAACCTCTCCCTGGCTCACCAGACCTCAGGGGCCAGTTCCCTTGTCCTTGCCGGCCAACCTAGTCGCTAGAGGGAGTCAATACCAAGAACCACCACGAAGTGAAACTCACCCAAACTCCACCAATTAGCCACCTCAGCCAAAATTGCCACTAGAGCCCGTCTACCCTCCACCTAAGCAACTGAATCCACCCACCAATTGGCCCCTAGCTCAGCCCAATGGGTCTGACTATATAACCACAACCTTTTGGCCAAACCAATGTGCTGAAATTTTATTCAAAGAAATTTCTCCAAATTGCTCCTAAGCCTTCCCACAATAAAGAGAAACTCAGCCCAACTGCATTTCAGCCCTAATTTCCATTGATTGAGCTAAATTTAAGAGCTCAATTTCAGGCTAGAAAATAGGACACCCACTAAATCTTCACCAAAACCAAATTAACTCTTCCCACACCTTCACCAGAGGTAGAGAAGAAGTTCCCCAGTGAAAGCCCCCTCACCAGGCCACCCATCTCTTCTATCGGTCAAAACACCAAATCAGGTTTGGTCACTTTCATAGCCAGACATTTCACCATCGCTCGAGGTTCAATTCGTAGGCTCCTTAGACTCCAACCAACGTTCCGAGCACATCCAATCGAGGCTTCACCTCTTGGACCAAGGTATGAAGACTTTTGTTTAACCCGAGCTTTCAGGAATTCTTCATTTTGTTTGGCTTAATTTCGACACATGTTAGCCATATGGATTAGTAGCCCTTGCTTAGACAAACACGTAGGATCAAACCCCATGTGATTTGGTTGAGAAATAAGGGAGATATTAGGTCTAGAAAATGTGCGGTTGTGGGTTCACACCAGGCGGAGACGATGACCCAGAGCCGTCGGATCGTGCATGTAACGAATGGACGGACAGGATTGCACCGGATCAATAAATGAAAAAGATCTGTGGAGACGTGTGGCGCTGACTCAGAAGGCGGCACCCAATCTGGAGAGGCCGCGTGTGCGCTCGGAGCCACTGTAGGTTGAGGTGGCACTGACTGGGTTAAGTAAGAAAATCCAATTTTTCTGAATTATTTAAATACTAGAAACTTCAAAAATTCATATTTTTATGTAGAAAATTCCAAAAATTAAAAGAAGAATACCCTCTTGCTTAGTGAACAGAGGAGAATTATGTGGAAAAAAAATTGGGTTATTTTTTTAGTATTTAATTTTTAATTAATTAAAATTTAATCTGATTATTTCAATTCTCCACTCACACACACAATTAACCATGACTTGGGACTTTGGGGATGTTGTTCCCTCGATTATTAGGGACATTCCCTGATTTTTTTAAAAATAAGAGAAGATCCCTATGGTAAGATATCTATTTTTTTTAAGTTTTTATGCCTGTTTTGATATTTCAATTCCAATAATTATCATATTGATTGGAAAATTCCAAGAAAATTAGGGTAGGTCCCCTATGACCAGAGGAACTTAGGAAAATTATTGCATGAGCTAAAACATTAAAAATAACTCTGATTGTTCACATGACCTCAAATCAATTTTGAATTAATTAGAGTAAATTAAAAATGAAAATAACTTAAAATCAATCTTCCACTGTTCCATAGGATAATAGGAATCCCCATAAAAAGTTTGAAGTTAATTGAAATTGGTTTAACCCATAAAATGAATTTTCTAAGTAACATAGCCAAATTTGAAATTAAAAAATTCATAAAACCCAAAAATATAATTAAAAAATTCACCAATTTGGTTTTGAAGGCTCTCTAATATCAGAGGAGTCTATGAAAATTAATATTAGAATTTTCTTAAAATTGTCATTTTTCACATATTTTTGAATATTTTAATAATTAAAAAACTATAAAAATCATACAAATATTAAAATTTATAAAAATGTCATATTTGGTTTCCTAATCACTTAGGAATAAGTCAAATATTTTTCCTTAGTGTCTAAGTGAAGATTTTGAATTTTAAAGGCTATGGGTGATTTTTAATATTATAAATGGATTTTCCACCCTTTTCACTAAAATAATTCTAAAAATTTAAATAAAAAATTAGAAAAAAATATAAAAATTGTTTCTTTGAGTTCCATGGGATCGGAGAGATTTATGAAAAATATAAAACTTAGTTTTCCACTTCAATTTTATTTTATAATTAATTAATACTCCAAAACTCAAAAAATTATAATAAATAAAATAAAATTAAAAAAATCACCAAAATTGGTCCAAATGGTTCTCTAGTTAGTGGAAACCTCCCATAATTTTCCTAAGGACAGATGTTTCAACTTGGTCATGTTGTTGAATTTTCATTGAAAATCCCTATTTTTCACTAAAATAATTATATAAATTAAATTAAAACCGGAAAAATCATGTTTTCTCCTCTAATGTCTTAATTGACATATGAGTGAGGTGACATAAAAATTTCATGTTCATTTAAGCTTAATTTAATAAATTATGAGATGAATAAGTCAAGAGGACATAAAGGCAATTAAAGAACCGTAACCTTAATTAAAATTTAGGCTAAACCAAAGAAAAGGGTAAACATTTGATCTTAATTTTCCTCTTGTATTGAAACATATGAAGCTAAGGGGTAGAATCTCATTAATCACTTGGAACATTAAAGAAGAAACTTTAATTAATTACATCACCTAAACTTTGAAAGATTGATTAAAGCATGAATTATTAAGATTAAGGGATGTAATATAGGAGGGGTCTAATTCTTTAAATTTAGTCCCTAATCAATAATTTGATCAAACATTATTTAAACATCTATTAATGGAACTCTAAATATGATAATTGAAACTAATAGAAAAAGAGATAATCTTGAAAATTTATAATCAAACTAAAATTAAAACATTAAAACCAATTTGAAGAAATAAAATTAAAATAAAACAAACTTAAACATAGTAAAACTAATCTAAAATTGTTTAAAACTTAAACTAAGACAAATTTAAAACATTAAGGTTAATTCAGAACAATTCATAATTAAAACATTAACTTAAATTAGTTTAAAATATTTAAAATTAATCTATAAAGTCAAGACCCCTTAAAATGTTAAAACTTAATAGAATTAAGTAACTAGAATACTTTTCCAATTTGAAATAATTTAAAACATTTAAAAGGATCAACCAAAAACCTATAACTTAATTAAATCACTTTAAACCATTAATTCAAATTTTAAATTAAGAATAGTTAAATTCTTTAATGAACTAACTTGTCCCTAAAGGCTTTCATTATCATAACTCTTAAATGAAGCATCAAATGAAACATCACCTCACTTATAGGATAATCAAACATTCGAATTCACTGAGTAAGAGTCAAAACTCAACTAAACCTGGGTGATTGATTCATCACCACAATGAAACTAACTGAACTCGAAATAATCCTTATAATGTTTAAGAAGATGTTCAAAATTAACTTCCTAGCAGTTCCCTAACTTGATGGGATGTTTTAAAAGAATAGTGAGACTTCATTGTTCTTTGATGAAGAAATTCATCCTTAACCAAAACCAAGAATCTAGACGTCATAGGAATTGACTAACAATAGGATTAAGATTTTAGTAGATAACAAGAATCTTTCCCTTAGCTTTACCTATGTATTTGTTGCAAATATATAAATGCCCTAATATGTATTTTAAGTGCAGATGAAAATGACGGAAGTGCCCACCAGGTACACATCTAAGTTTATTGCAATTTACAATCTGCAACTTATTAAATGTCTTACTTTCCCGCATTAATAAACGCATGAAAATGATTGAACCCAGCATGTTTAAACAACTGAAAATTTAGTCACCAATAAAACAAAACTGCAATTATAAGTAAAACTAAAACGTCTCATTGGATGATCGGGAATCCCTAAGAAGATGTAACCCGCGTGTTGCTAATGAGATTTCCCACGGTCTAAATGAAAGTTTGGAACTCATTCAGTTGAGTTTAGAAAATTCATTTAGACTAAGTAAATCCGATGAAAATAGTGGTGTCGGGATGATGGAACCGTGGGATCTTAACCGATTCTGCTTAATCAACTTTAAGATTTGTTTTAATTAAAACACTAAGCCATCTAAATTTTCAACTTCCCTAAACTAAAACACTTCTCTCATCCCCTGATTGCCAATTTCTTAAACCAAACCTTCTGCAACAACGAGGAGCTTGGAGCAAGCATGGTGGGCAGCATGGCCATCTTCAACACAAAACAAGTCTTTATCAGCTTAACCCTTCCTTAGAATTAATTAACAAAGTCATAGGATATCGAGGTAGTTTTCCTAGTGCAACATAAATTCTCAACTTCTCTTTAGGCATTTGCATACTCAAGTTATGCAAATTAAGCCCTAACTTGTCTTAAGACTCCGAGTTAGCTGTTTGGTATGACATATACCCTCATATTTTCGAGGCTATTTGTGTGAATATATCATACAAGTATAAGTCCTAATTTAATAAAAATTGGCATGATTGAAACATTAAATAAACTCTTAAATTGAAGCCAAACAATACGATAGTTGAGAGTTCACCGAGGTTTTCTTCAGGTTCATGACATCCCCAACTTCTCTTCCTTTAGACTCCTGAAATAATTGTTCCAAATTTGATCCAATTCCTTTTAGAAATTCCAAAATTCAATCCTTTGAACCCTTAAACTTTGAAATTCTTGAAAACAAAACCATTGATCACTAACGAGAGTTTTCTTAAATGATTCCCGTCATTAAAGATGTAATTAACTATAGGGGCTTGCCCTTATAGGGAATTTTAAGAACCCAGATAATATAAACCCTGCTTAATTCCTTTATATTAAGCAAGGGAATTTATCAGCTTATAAAATTGGATCGCAGACCAAACATATGTCACAAATATATTAGTTTATTTAATCGAGCCCCATTATCAAGCAGTGTATCTGTTCCTCAGGATAGATGCACAGTTTGTGATGTGGTGCTTGTTAATATAAACTTTTTGAGGTGTGAGGTCGGTTTGACTTCATACCTTAAAATTTTTAAACTTAAAACCATTTTTTCAAAATTCAAAATGCTACTTTCCAAATTATATATATATTAAAAATTATAATTTAAAATATAACACTCTATCTAAAATACGCCGACATGCATAAATACTTTTACTTTCTAGATGGATAAACTGGTTACCACGAAATTCAAATTGCTCCTGAGGATCAAGAGAAAATAATGTTTAACAGTTCTTATGGTACATTTGCTTTTAGAAGAATGCCCTTTGGTTTATGTAATGTCTCTGCTACATTTCAAAGATTTATGATGGCAATTTTATGTGATTTAATAGAAAAAGGAATTGAAGTTTTTATGTATGATTTTTCATTGTTTGGATTTTCATTTTAATCATGTTTAGAACATCTATCTAGAACACTATGAAGAAATTAATTTAGTTCTTAACAGGGATAAATGCCAATTTATGGTGGCAGGAGAAATTATTTTGGGACATTGTATATTAGAAAATAGTATGGAAGTAGATCCTATAAAAACTGAAGTGATCTCTAATTTACCTTGCCCGACCAATGTAAGCGGAATTAGAAGTTTTCTGGGACATACTGGATTTTACAGGCGATATTTTAAAGACTTTCAAAAATTTCAATGCCTTTATGCCGTTTTCTAGAAGAAAGATGTAATTTTTAAATTTGATTATGAATGCCTAAAAGCTTTTGAAACTTTAAAAGAAAAATTAATCACTGCACTTGTTATAGTTTCACCTAATTGGGAAAAACCTTTTGAATTAATGTGTGATGCTAGTGATTATGCTAATGGAGCTATTTTAGGTCAGAAATATGTTACGATTTTCAAAGTGATTTACTACGCTAGTAAATCTCTTAATGAAGCTCAAATTAATTATACCACTATTGAGTAAGAGTTATTAGCTATAGTATTTACCTTTTATAAATTTAGATCATATTTAATTAGAACTAGATGTGTGGTTAGTACTGATCATTATGCTATTAAGTATTTAATGAAGAAGAAGGACGCAAAACAAAGATTAATTAGATTGATTCTTCTTTTGAAAGAATTTTATTTCGAGATAGTAGATAGGAGGGTGCTGATAATCAAATTGTTGATCATCTGTCCAGGCTTGAAACTGAAAAAATCTCTCTATGATGCTAAAGAAACTAATGAAAATTTTTCTGATGAAAAATTGTTCGATGTTAATGAGTGGTGTGTTATGTGGTATGCTGACATTGTAAACTTTATTGTCCGTGATATTTTACCCTATGATTTGACATACTAGGAGAGGAAGAAATTTTTATCTAAAGCTAAGACATATTTTAGGGATGTCCCGTTTTTATATAAATAAGGAAGTGATTTGATTATTTAAAGATGTGTGCCTCTGGAAGAAAATTATGAAATTATTCAAAAATTTCATAATTCTGATTGACATGTTAGAGTTGATACAACTGCATATAAAACCTTACAATCTGGATTTTATTGGCCTACAATTTTTAAAAATGTTAATGTTTATATCAAGAATTGTGATCAATGTTAACATGTAGGAAATATTTCTAGAAGAAATCAGATGCCCCTCAATTATATGTTAGAAGTTGAAATATTTAACATTTGGGGATTAGATTTCATGGGACCATTTATACCATTTTTCGGAAATACATACATTTTGATAACAGTAGAGTATGAATCTAAATGAATAGAAGATATTGTTTTACCTCAATGTGATGCTCAAAGTATTGCAAAGTTTTTAAATAAGAATATATTTTGGAGATTTTGAATACCTAGAGTAATCATAACTGATGGGAGAAGTCATTTTAGAAATACGATTATGGAAAATTTAGTAAAGAAATATCTTGTTAACCATTGCATTGCTACTGCTTATCATCCACGGACATGTGGTTTGGTTGAATTATCCAATCGTGAAATTAAAAAAATATTGGAAAATACTGTTAATCCAAATAGAAAGGATTGGTCAATCAAATTGGATTATGCTTTGTGGGCTTATAGGACTACCTACAAAACTCTTATAGGAATGTCCCCATATAGGCTAATTTTTGAAAAGCTTGTCATTTACCAGTTGAATTTTAGCATAAAGCATATTGAGCTATTAAAGAGTTCAATTATAATTTGAAAGATGTTGGAGAAAAGAGAGTTGCAATTAAATGAGTTTGAAGAGATAAGGAATGAATCTTATGAAAATGCTAAGATTTATAAAGAATGATGAAGTTATGGCATGAATGGAAGATTCTTACTAAAAATATTGAGCCAGGGCAAAAATTTTTGTTGTATAATGCTAGATTGAGAATTTTTACTAGAAAACTAAAGTCCAGGTGGACATGGCCATTTATCGTGATTAAAGTTTATTCATATAAAGCTGTGGATATTCAAGATCCTATGACTAGAAAAATATTTAAAGTGAATGGTCATAAACTTAAACCTTACTTTTCAGTCAATCAATCTAAACCTGATAAGAATCTGATGTTGGTTTAGTCAGAATAAGCTCTTGGTATGTCAGGAAGATGACGTTAAACCTAGCGCTTTGTGGGAGGCAACTCATATTTATCGGTGTGTTTTGCTTTATGTTTGCTTTGTGTACTTTTATTTGGTTTGATTTGAGAAATGTGGTAGCATTTTGGAGTTTTTTTATGTTATAGTGGTCTTTATTTGACCTTATTTGATGACTTAAAGGAGTCAGAATGAGGATTTTGACGTTTGGCAGAACTGTACAAAAATGTGCACTGTCAACTATGCAACCCTGGTTGGTGCATAGGCGCCACAGTCATAAAAAATGTGAAAATGAGGTTCTAGAAGCCAAAATCGTGGGTGAGTAGTTTTTGGAGTTATTAAGGAGTTTTAACACTTCTAGGGTCAGTTTTGTGCCCTCCCAAGTCTATAAAAAGACACTGAACTTATGAGATACTTGCCCCAGTTCTTATTTTCATTCCTGAGTTTAAAGGAGAGTATTTTGAGTGCAAAAATATCTTCTTGGGAGAGCAAAGTTGAGACGAAAAAGGATGCCAACAATTAAAAGTTTATTTGTGATAGTGCTCAAGAGTTATATAATGGATTTCTGGTTTTAGTATCCAACGAATAGTAGAAAGGATTACAAAGATCGAGACTGTTGTGGAGTCTATTGATGCAAAGGTAAACAGAATTAATGCTCATTTGGCGCACATTGGATGGCAACTCAAAATGCAATTCAGTCATACAAGTCATGTGGAAGAAGAGAATAGAGCGATGTATCGAAAAAATAAATGGATAGAAGAAGATGTAAGATCTTTTAATCATCGCCCGTTTTATCAGATTTACATTACAGATGGTTCAAATAAAACTAAAGGTGGTTCTTGATATATTCCATCTAATGGAGATTTTAAAATATGTGTGGTCTTGTGGTTTGATTATGTGTGTTTAGTGTTTTAAGTGTGTAATTTTAGTTAAATTTTGTGTTTGTTGCACTTTACATATGTTTGTTACATCTCAATTGTGTATGTTAGTGTTTAATTACATGTGTTTGAACTTATGTATTGCAGAATTTCATCCAAAGTGTTTGGATAGAAATTTGTAGTTTGTATTAAGTGTGTTTTAATATTTAATATAATATAAGTTTGTGTTTGTGAGAAATTTGTATGGAACCATTGGAAATTTTAGTGTACTTTTGGAGTATTAGAAGAGTTTATGGGGAAAATAATTATTTGAAGAGATTAAAGGTGATTAACTCAAATTTTTGATGGAATTAACTTAATTGTCAAAATTTGGGCACTAGCGCCTAAGCACCGAACCGACGACGCATAAGCACCAGATTTCGCGGCTAAGCATCGTATTCCTTGCGCATAGGCGCCTGTTCGCGAAAATTGATTTTCTACAGTTGCAAAATTGAAAATTGCCATTTTTAAGACCCTTATCACCTTCAACCTGTCGGGTTCGTGAAATAGGAGCCTAAGGCATCACTATTTGGATTATTTTAGAGCCGATTTCATCGAAATTTGTTGGATTTGAATTCCTTAAGGTATGATCACTACTCCAAAGTAAAATTTTTTTATTTTCACTATGTATTTTGAGTACATTATTGAAAAATCCAAAAATCTCTACTCATGGTGAAAATTTGAAGAAAGCATGGGAAATTCCTTGGATTTAGTGGAGTTTGCCATTGGAAATTGAGTAAACAAGTTTAGTTTAAATAACAAATTTATGGTGAATTTATTTATGAATTTTTAGAAATGGATCCAAATTTAAAACGCTCGAAAAGAAAAGAAAATTTTGATGCACTCGCATCGTGGAAATTGATTCCAGGACGATTTTTTAGTAAGCCAGCAGAAGGGATTAACGAGATGATTTCTAGAAGGAATTGGGAAATATATTGTTGGTTCTCTGCTGTTGCAGTTGTTTCTGTGGTTAGATAGTTCTATGCTAACATGCCAGCAGCAGAAGACAATTTAGTGATGGTTAGGGGGCAACAAGTGGATTTTTCATCTACAGTAATTAATACTTTTTACCGATTACCTCCTGTGATGTTTTATTTTTATGTGAATTATCATCCTTCTAAGGGAGAGTTAGATGAGATTATGGCCTTTCTTACTGATGAAAGAGGTTTGTGGATGATTACAAATTAAAGGAGAGTGAATTTTCAAGCCTCTAAATTTAATGCAACTTCAAAGGCATGGCATTACTTTATCTCATCTAAGCTTCTGCCTTCAAGTCATGTCAGTAAAGTTACAAGGGAGAGAGCTATTTTGAACCATTTGTTGACCTCATTTATAATGAGTCAATACCTTCTGACCTAAAAAGTCAACGTTGGTCAAAATGGTCAAACCAGACCCCCAATGACCATTCCTGTTGACCCCATAGGTCAACCCTAAACCCAATGACCGACCCTGTTGACCCATAGGTTAACCTTTTGACCTAAAAGTCAACTTTGGTCAAAATAGTCAAACCAGACCCAATGACCAACCCTGTTGACCCAATAGGTCACCCTTTTGACCTAAAAAGTCAACTTTGGTCAAAATGGTCAAAACAGACCCAATGACCAACCTTGTTGACCCAATAGGTCACCATTTTAACCTAAAAAGTCAACTTTAACCTAAAAAGTCAACTTTGGTCAAAATAGTCAATCCTGACCCAATGACCAACCTGTCGGCATATTTTTAGGTTGAGTGTTGTATTTTTGAAAAGAGGTCGCCTACAGAAATTGTCGGCGAATTTTTAATTTAATTTAAATAAATAATTTAAAAAGTAGTATTTGATTTTGAAAAAAATTTTAAATTTTAAAATTTTAAGATATGAAATCAAACTGATCTCACATCCCGAATAGTTTATATAAACGAGCACCGCACCACAAACTGTATATCTATCCCAGAGAGTAGACATACTGCTTGATGATGGGGCTCGATTAAATAAACTAGAAGATTTGTAACATCCGTTTGGTCTACAAACCAATTTTATAAGCCGACAAGTTCCCACGCTTAATATAAAGGAATTAAGCGAGGTTTATATTACACGGGTTCTTAAAGTTCCCTATAAGGGCAAGCCCCTATAGTTAATTACATCTTAAATGAAGTGAATCATTTAAAAAAACTCTCGATAATGATCAGTGACTTTGCTCTCAAGAATTTCAAAGTTTAAGGTTTTCAAAGGATTGGATTTTGGAAATTTCAAAAGGGAATGGATCAAATTTAGAACAATTTATTTTAGGAGTCCAAAGGAAGAGGAGTAGGAGAAGCTGAGGATCCAAGAAGAATCTTGGCAACTTCCCAAACTATCCTATTGTTTAGCTTCGAGTTTAAGAAAATACTAATATTATCTGAGATTTCAATCTTGCCAGTTTTAATTAATTTGGACTTATATTTGTATGATAAAATAATATGAATAGACTTGAAGATGTGAGGGTTCATGTCGTACCAAACGACTACCTCGGAATCCTAAGACTGGTTAGGGCTTAATTTACATGATATGATCATGCAAAAGCCTAACAAAAAGGTTGAGGATTTATGTTGCACTAAGCAAACTACCTCAAAATCCTATGGCTTGGTTATTTAATTCTAGGAACGTTTAACTGATGTAGAGTTGTTTTGCTGACGAAGATGGTCGTGCTGCCCACCATGCTCCAAGCTCCTTGTTGTTGCAGAGGTTTAGTTTTAGAAGATTGTAATCAAAAGAGACGAGAAGATTTTGGTTTTAGGAATCTTAAAGTCCAAGTGTTTTTTAGTGTTTTAGTTAAAATAAATCTTAAAGTTATTAGAACAGAACTGATTAAGATCCCACGGTTCCGTCATCCCGGCACCGTTATTTTCATCGAATTCTCTTAGTCCGGAAGAATTTGCTAAACTCAATCGAATGAGTTCCACACTTTCATTTAGACCGTGGGAAATCCCGTTAGCAACACGTGGGTTACATCATCCGAGGTATTCCCGATCATTCAACGAGACGTTTTAATTTAATTGCAATTGTAGTTTTGTGTTTTGTTTGTGATTAAATTTTGAGTTGTTTTTATGTTTTGAAATGTTGTGGCGGTGATTTTTATCTTGCAGTGACTTTTAATTTAGTTTTGGTTTCAATTCAGGGACTACCCTAAAGGTTTTGGTTTTCATGCAATAGTTGTTTATCATGCAAGAAAGGTAAAGTGCATTTGCAATAAAGTAAATTGCAATAAAACAAAAGCGTACCTGGAGGGTCTTCCCGTCATCCCAAGCTGCACTTAAAACACATGTTAAGGAATTTAAATATTTCAACAAGTACCTAGGTAAAGCTAAGCGGAAGGTTTAGGTTATCTATCAAAGTCCTAATCCTATAGCTAGTCACCTCCTATGACGTCTAGGTTCTTGTATTTTGGTTTAAGATGATTTTCTTCGTCAAAGGATAATTAAGTTCAATTGTTCTTATAAACATCATATCATATTGAGGAAGTGCTTAAGACAAATCTTAAACATCTTTTCAATATTTCTAGGATCGTTTTAAGTCCAAGAGAATTTAATTATGCAACTGAATTAATCATCCGGGAATTTAAATGTTATTCCTTTGCTCAGTGAACTTAGGACATTCGAATATTCTATAAGTGAGGTAACACTTCACTTGATGTTTCATTTAAGAGTTATAATAATAAGAGCTTTAAAAGGGCAAATCAAGTTATTAAGTATTTTTATGATTTAAACTTAATGATTCAATTTTTTTTTTTTTGATTTAATTATAGAAAATTAGTTTAAGTTCGGAATAGTGTTCAAGTTATTTTAGGTTTAATTCTTAATAATTTCATTTAGGTTTGTTATTAAATGATTTTAATTTAATTTAATTCAGTTTAATTTAATTTAATTTACTTTAATTTAAATTTAATTTCAATTTAATTTAATTTCAATTTAATTTATTATTATTTTTTTAACTTAGTTTAATTTAATTTAATTCAATTTAATTTAATTTTTATTTTAATTTTAATTTAATTACTTTAATTTAGTTTTAATTTAATTTAATTTATAATTTAGTTTAATTTAATTTAATTTGATTTGATTTTAATTTAATTTAATTTAATTTACTTTAATTTAATTTAATTTTAATTTAATTTTAATTTGGATTATTATTTTAATCTTTTAATTAAGAATTAAGTATTATTGAAGTGATTTATTTAGGGATTTTAAAATTAAAGAATAAACATCTTCTTAAATAATATCCCTACTTTATAATTTCAATTTTTTTATTAATCTTCCAAATTTAATTAATTAATTAATTAAGGTTTACTTTAATTATTCTTAAAATGATTGGTGGGTTTCTAGCCTTAACCATTTAGGTTTCAATCATCCAAAATCAGATTAAAATCAAATATTTTACCCTTCCCTTTTGATTAATCCTAAAATTTTAATTAAAGGTGGAAAATTTTAATTACCATTTTGCCCTTCAAGCTTAATAATTCTATAACTCAATAAATTAAGCTCAAATGAACTTGAAATTTTTATGTGACCTCACTTACATGTCAATTAAGACATTAGAGGAGAAAATGTGACTTTTATGTATTTAATTTATTTATGTAATTATTTTTAATGAAAAATAGGGGTTTTCAAGGAAAATTCAATAACATGACCAAGGAAATGTTTCTGTCCTTAATAAAATTATGGGATGTTCCTAATGACTAGAGGACCACTTGGACCAAATTTAGTGATTTTTTGAATTATATTTTATTTATTAGAATTATTTTTAAGTTTTAGAATATTAATTAATTATAAAATAAAGTTAAAGTTGAAAAATGGATTTTATATTTTTCTTAAATCTCTCTAACCTCAAGGAGTCTAGAGAAATAAATTTTATATTTTTCTGCTTTTTCTTTGATTTATTAGAATTATTTTAGTGAAAAAGTTGGAAAATACATTTTTTAATATTAAAAATTACATTAAGTCTTTAAAATTCAATATCTTACCCTAGGGACTTAAGGAAAATATTTGGTTTATTCCTAAGTGATTAGACATCAAAATGTGACATTTTTATGATTTTTAATATTTTTATGATTTTATTATTTTTTAATTATTAAAAATATTAAAAAAGCTTAAAAATCAACCTTTTTAGAAAATTGCAATTTTAATTTTTTTTAAATTCCTCTGATATCAGAGAAGCTCCAAAAGCATTTTTGTGAATTTTTGAAAAGTATTTTGTGAGTAATGAATTTTTTAAATTTTAATTTTATTCATTATTACTTAAGAGGCATAATCAACCCATTTGGTGGGGTTAATCAAGTCCAATTGTTTTTAATTTTTTTTGTGGTGTTCTCATATCACTAAAGGACAGTGGAGAATTGTTTTTAAGTTAATTTGATGAATGGTTAACCCTAATTAATTAAAGTTCACTTTTGGGTATTTAGGCCAATTAGGGTTGTTCAAAGTGAATTAACTCAAACATTATTTTTCCTAAGCCTCTCTGGTCACAAGAAACATCACCTAATTTTCCTAGAATTTATTTCTCAACATTCTAATTATTGGAATTAAAATACTCAAAACAGCAACATGAATTTGAAAAATCAATAACTTCTCATAGGGATGGCCTCTGACCTTGGAAAACTCAGGGAATGTTCCCAAGTTCAGAGGCTTCAAAAGCCCTATGGTCTCATGCCATGGTGAATTTCCTATATGCATGGAGAATTAAAACAATGCAGAGAGTAAATAAATCATTAAAAATAAAATACTTAATGAAATTCCATTATTTCTTTTCCACATTATTCTCCTCTGTTCACTGAGCAAGAGGGTATTTTTATTTTTTTTTAGGATTTTTCTATACAAAGTTATGAATTTTCAAAGTTATGGTAATTAAATAAATAAGAAAAATCCTAATTTCCTACATATCCACGCGGCGCAGCGTCAACCTCAGCGTCTCCGAAGCTCCACGCATCGTCTTTTGATTCGGCGCCACCATCTGATTGGGATGCCACGCGGCCCGTGGTTCATGTCCCGTTGCTCCATCCGGCGCGATCCTGACCGTCCGCTCGATACACACGCGATTCGACGGCTCCTGGTCATCGTCTACGACTGGTGTGAACCCGTGACCGTCAACCTTCTAACCCTAATTTCTCACTCTATTCTCAATGAATTTTTGTGTTCTTATGCTCTATGAATTTGTCTTAAAGAGACGAACACATCCATACGGTAAACATGCATTGAAATTGATTCAAACTAAATGGAGAATCTCTAGAAGCTCGGGAAGAAGAGTGAGTCCATATGTTTGCTCAGAGAAGTGAAGCTTCGATCTGAGAGTTGTGTCATGTTCGATTGGGTCCAAGCAAGCTCCAGATGAAGTCCCTTGGCCTGGTGAATTATCTAGGTATGAAAGTGCCCACAACCTATCACAAAGCTTGGAGGCTAGAAGCAATGGCTGGCCTGGAGAGGGGGCTTTTGCTGGTAAACTTCTTCTCTTGGTCTGGTGAAGGTGTAGGACCAATCAATTTGGGGATTGGCTCATTGTGGTGAAGTGTCCTGGTTTTGGGCTTAGATTTCAACCCTAAAATTGAGCTCACAAAGAGGAAATGGCAGGGGGATTTATGTGGGGATCAAGTTCTCTATGTGTAGAGAGTGGTCTGGGATGATTTTGGCAGGGTTTCAGTAAGTTTTGGTTCAGCACCTCCTTTGGCCGAGAGGTGGTGGTGTTTAAATAGGAGAGGGTGGAGGGCCTCCTAAGGGGGTTTGAAGGCTGGGATCAGCTGCTCTGGTGAGGAGAAGAAGAGCTATGCTGTCCATTTGGGTTGAGACAAGTCAGCAAGGTGGAATTCCAAAATTTGGCTCCTACCAAGGTCTTGGCCATGGTGTTTTCCGGCGATACAGAGCGGCCGGCCGCAGTGCATGGGTCACCCTCAGGTCCAGGTGGGTCAGGGCTGGAGGTTTGTGCAGGCAATTGAGCTTTGCCATGTGTAAAGAGGATGGCTTGAAATGGAATGGGTAAGGGCTCATGTGTAAAGAGGATGGCTTGATTTGGATTTATTTGGTGATGGATTTTAGAACTTAGGAAGTGTTTTAAATCAAATGGATGATGATAGAGGATTGTCATGTGGGCTTTGGGCCTTTTGAAATCATTTTTGATGGGCTTTTAGGAAGGCTAAAGGGGATGAGCCTTTAGGTTTGAAAATGGGCTTTTGAATGGAAAAAAATTGCAAAGGGCCATGCCAAATAAAATGTTGAGTTTTGTTTAAGGATGTGTCTTGAATGATTTGAAGCAAATTTGGGGTAGTTTAGAATTGAATCGGGTGGAATTTGGGTTCATTTGGTAAATGGGCCAATGTAGGTCAAATTGGGCTAACCTGGGCCAATGTTGGGCTAGGGTTGAAATTGATGTAAATTTAATGTTGGGAAATGTTTATGGGAGTGTTTCAAAGAGTTTTCAACTTTTGTTGGGCTTTGGTTTTGGGACTTGGGCATATTTGGGTTAAGTTTGGGTTTAGGTCAAAATTGGGCTTTTTGGTTTTGGGTTGAATTTGAGTGGGGTTTGGGTCCAAGTTTTGGGAAAATCTTGTTAGTTTTTTGTTTATGGGGATGTTATGAAGGTTTGGGAAAGATTTAGGATCAATTGGAGTTGAATTGGGTCAAATTGGGTCAAGTTTATGTCATGGGTCAAAATTGGACTTTAGGCTCCAAATTAGAATTGAATCCAAATGTCAATCAAATTGGACTTGTATTTGGTCTAAATTGATATTGAGGATATTTAATGGAAGTTTAGAATTGAATTGGACCAAAATTGGGGTCAATTGGGGAGGTTTAGTTTGACATTGGGTTCATTTGGGTTAAGAATGGGTCAAATTGGGGGTTTTGGAAAAAGTGGGGTAAATTGAAAAAATAAGCCCATGGTGTAGTTGAACAAAATGAAATTAGGAACATTTGGGATTTTCTGGAAAATTCTGGGAATTTTCTGAATTTTTGGATTTTTTGGCTAAGAGGGGTATTTTGGGTATTTGAAGGGTATTGGGGGGTATTTTTGGAATCTTTGGTATTTTTGGCTATGGATGATCAATTTGATTGGTGAGGAAATGTTTAGGGCTAATTTTGGGGAATTTTGGGTGATTTGGAAATTTTGGAGGATTTGGGCAATTTTAAGCGGCTTTTGGTAGGTTTGATAGGTATAGTGGTCTCCGGGTCAAAAATTGAAATTTTGGAAAATAGAAGATTGATCAAATATGAGTGAAATGGAATCACTTTGATTGAGCCATGAAGTCATATTAAGCCTATATTATCCATGAGAGGACTCATTTGAGGCATTCACTATGTTGTTCCTAACCCTCTTAGCCAGGGGCTTAGGGGTTAAGGTCCATCCATATGAATCACCAAAATGAGTCAAGGAGTCAAGTTGGGTATGGGTGTGGTTTTAGGATTTGGATTGTGTGTGTGAGAGTGCAGAGTATGAGTGTAGTGAGTGTGTAAGTCAACCCTCACCAGACCAAGCTACCCAGGGTGGTCCTAAGGCCAAAGAGTCCTGTGGGGAACTCATCCTTTAAACCTTCACTTTTGATTTCAACCCTCTAGGTGATTAGGGTCTACAATCAAGCTTGTGGGGTTTGCAGGGAGACAAGAAGTGGTTTAAATTTCTAAAGGATGGGTCCCAATTCTAGTCCTCTAAGATAGTCAAAGGAAAAGCCTAAGGCTAGATCCTAAGCACTAAAGAGGGAAGAGAAGACCTCATCAAAAATGAGGTCAACACAACCCTGTTGACCCCACAGGTTAACCTTTTGACCCAAAATGACAATTTTGGTCAAAATGGTCAATCCTGACCCAATGACTAATCCTGTTGACCCCACAGGTCAACCTTTTGACCTAAAATGAAATTTTTGGTCAAAATAACCAATCTAGATCCAATCACCAACCTTATTGACCCAATGGGTCAACACATGACCTAAAAAGTCAATTTTGGTTAAAATGATCAATTTTTGATCAAACAACCAATGACATGTTTAAAACCCCATAATGACAAAAAAATTAATCAAATTAATTTCAAAAAATTATTTTGATTAATTAAATTGACTAATAATTTGATTTTCAATATTTTAATTAATCAAATGACATGATTAATTAAAATGAAAATTAAATTAAAGTCATAAAATGAAAAAATTAATCAAATAATTGATTCCAAAATTATTTTGATTAATTAATTGGCTAATGAATTAATTTTTAAAATTTTAATTAATGACCAAACTAATTAAAATGAAAAATTATATTCAAAAGCCATAAAATCACAAAATCCATAAATTGATTAAAAATAATGGAATTAATCAAATAATTAATCCCAAAATTATTTTTATTTAATTAATTAACCAATAATTTAATTTTCATGTTTTAATTAATGACTTAATTAATTAAAGTGAAAATTAAACTGAAAAGTCATGAAAAGAGACAAAAATCAATTTTAATGACATGGATATTAATCAAATAATTAATTGGAATTATTTCCAATTAATTATTGATTAAAAAATAATTTCCAATATTTAAATAATGACATAATTAATTAAATATGGAAATTAAAATGAAAAGAACATAAAATGGAATTTTAACCCATGAAACCATGATTTTTAAAATTCCAAATCTCTTTATTACATCCTAAATGACGTCATCCATGGATTATTCATGACTCATGGGACTCATTAAGTGTAGGTTAATACATTAAAATAACCTATAAACCATGGTTAAAGAAAATAATCATTAAAGAAAATGAGGTGTCATCCTCTCATGAAATTAAAATTTGAGGTGGCTCATCCTCATAAACTCACGAATGAAAATTAGACACCAATTAAACTCACATGAGCAACTTACTTAACCATGGTTATAACCAAATTTTAAGAATTTTGCATGAGAAAAATATGTGTCACCTTCTCATCCAAACCTTAAATGAGATGTTGGAAGGGGAAGGGCTCACTCTCATGACTCATCCTTCACCTCTTAGACCACCCAATGGAAGGGAGACAAGAAGCTAACCCATCCTACACCTTGGTTAAGAGCCATCATGGCTAAGGCTTGCATGAGATGAGTAAGGGGCTAATGTGTCACCACCTCATGAAATGGTAAATGAGGTGTTGTAAGGAGAGGGTCTCAACTATTTGAGTCACAATGAACCTCCCACTTAGCCAATGGAATGGAAACAAAGAGGCTAAAATCCATCACGACAAGATTTAAGCCAAATTGCCATGAAATGTGCACTTGCTTAAGTGGCAAAATTCTCATGGAGGAAGAAGAGGTGAAGCTTGGTTTACATGGGGGAGGTTGTACTCTACAGCCCTAACTATACCAAGGTCAAATCCAAGCCAACCAAGGTTAATCCATAGCCATTCATGGCTATAAATACCCCCCCCCCTTTGCCAAAATATCCAAGAGGAGAAAAAAATTAGAAATACCTATAGGCTGCTCAAATCCTCTGACTCCCAACATAAAAACTCTTCCTAAGAGTCTTAGCAATCCATTAGGATCAAATCAAAGCCATAGATTGAGCCCAATCGAGCCAATTTGAGCAAAACTCAAAAACAGTCCAAACCAACCACTTCTTCAAAATTCCCTTTTAAGCCTGACTTCTGGATCAAATTGCTGCAGCAATAATCTTCCATTGGGGTCCTAGAAGACAACTACAAGGTCTGATCTAGCTTGATTTGCTTGTGGCAAAGGTATGGAATTATTTTTCACAAAATAATTCGTATTTTTGAAATATCATGGGTTATACTAGCCCAGAAATGTATCATCACCATATAGATACATTCTACACATTCAGATGATTCCATAGGTTCAAAAATCACTCAATTTCGTTGAGAAATGAGTGATATATTGACTCTAGAAGTTGGACGGTTCAGGAATTTTCTGAATTATCTGGATTAATCCAGTCGTCTGATCCCATGTTTCGGAATAGACGACCCAGATCAAACCGCGTTGTATTCGGTGTTCGGATCCGCTCAATAAATCTTCCTGCCCATCGATCGTACGAGGACACGTGGCAGCGCCTGGATTTTTCTGGGCTGGATTAATTCAGGGAAACCTTAAAAACTTCAAAAATTCATATCTTTGGATCCAGAGGTCATAAAAATAAAATAAAAATACCTCTAGAAAGCTCTTGAAGAGGAGAAAATTATGAGACCAAAATCATAATTGAATTCTCAGTATTTAATTTTTAATTAATTAAATACTCTCTGGATTATTTTAATTATTAAAAATTATTGGCAAGTCAGAAAAATATGAAATTTTAAGGGAATTACCTTTAAGTCCTTAGGCACATCTTCTGATTTTTCTAAGGCTATGATAGCTTTCTAGGATATGATTTCCAAATTTCCATGATATTTTGTAATTATTTTTAAAACTAATTATAAATTTTGGAAAATTGGAAAATTTAAATGTAAAATGATTGAGAACATTAGGATAACAAACAAAAATCCTAAAACAACAATTCTTAAGTCATTAAAACAATCTAAAAGACATTTTGAAATAAGGTTAAGATGTATTAATTTTAAAATTAATAATTCAAAACCTCCTCTTCACATATTTAATCCATCTCATCATGGATTAAGCAAGTGATGAATCCAACTTAAATCAAACAATAATTAGGTTTAAAGACAACTTAAACCTAGTTAAATCATTAAACCTTAGGGTTTAATACAAAAACAAACTCTTTAATTAAGTTTAAGGACATATTAAACTTAATTATCCCATTAAACCTTACCTAAATTAGGTTTAATATAAAAATAAAATCTTTAATTACGTTTAAAGACATTAAACTTAATTAACCCATTAAACCTTACCTAAATTAGGCTTAATACAAAAACAAACCTTTAATTAAGTTTAAGGACATATTAAACTTAATTAACACATTAAACCTTACCTAAATTAGGTTTAATATAAAAATCAAATCTTTAATTAAGTTTAAAGACATATTAAACTTAATTAACCCATTAAACCTTACTTAAATTAGGTTTAATACAAAATCAAAACCTTTTAAATAGGTTTAAGGACATATTAAACTTAATTAATCAAAATCAAACCTTTAATTAAGTTTAAGGACATATTAGACATAATTAATCAAAATCAAACTCTTTAATTAAGTTTAAGGACATATTAAACTTAATTAATCAAAATCAAACTCTTTTAATTAAGTTTAAGGACATATTAAACTTAATTAGCCCATTAAACCTTAACTAAATAAGGTTTAATACAAATCAAACCTTTAATTAAGTTTAAGGACATATTAAACTTAATTAACCTCCTTAAACATTAGGTTTAATCAAACCTGAACCCTAATTAGGTCTAACCCATTAGACCTAATTAAACCATTAAACCTTAACTAACTAAGGTTTAATCAAACCTAAACCCTAATTAGGTCTAATCCATTAGACCTAATTAAACCATTAAACCTTAACTAACTAAGGTTTAATCAAACCTAAACCCTAATTAGGTCTAACCCATTAGATCTAATTAAACCATTAAACCTTAACTATCTAAGGTTTAATAAAACCTAAAACCTAGTTAGGTCTAACCCATTAGACCTAATTAAACCATTAAACCATAACTAACTTAGGTTTAATCAAACCTAAACCCTAATTAGGTCTAGCCTGTCGGCATATTTTTAGGTCGTGTGTTTTATTTTGAAAAGGGGTCGCCTGACAGAAATTGTCGGCGTATTTTTAATTTAGTTTAAATAAATAATTTGAAAAGTAGTATTTGATTTTGAAAATAATTTTAAATTTGAAGATTTTAAGATATGAGATGAAACCGATCTCACATCCCAAATAGTTTATATAAACGAACACCACACCACAAACCGTGTATCTATCCCTAAGGATAGACACACTGCTTGATGGTGGGGCTCGATTAAATAAACTAGAAGATTTGTGACATCCGTTTGGTCTGTGAACCAATTTTATAAGCCGACAAATTCCCCGCTTAATATGAAAGCATTAAACAGGGTTTATATTACTCGGGTTCTTTAAAATTCCCTATAAGGGCAAGCCCCTATAGTTAATTACATCTTAAGTGACGGGAATCACCTAAGAAAACTCTCGATAATAATCAATAGTTCTGCTCTCAAGAATTTCAAAGTTTAAGTTTTCAAGGGATTGAATTTTGGAATTTCAATAGGGAATGGATCAAGTTTGGAACATTTTGTTTTGGGAATTCAAAGGAAGAAAAGTAGGAGAAATCACAGATTCGAAGCGAAATTCGGTAATTTCCCGACTATCCCATTGTTTGGCTTGGATTTAGGAAAAGTCCTAATGTTATTTAATGTTTTGATTTTGTCAATTTTAATTAATTAGGGCTTATATTCGTATGACACGATCATACAAATAGCCTTGAAGATATGAGGGTTTATGTCGTACTAAATGACTACCTCGGAGTCCTAAGACCGGTTAGGGCTTAATTTTCATGACATGATCATGCAAATGCCTAACGAAAAGTTGAGGATTTATGTTGCACTAGGCAAACTACCTCGAAGTCCTATGGCTTGATTATTTAATTCTAAGAAAGTTTTGCTGATGACGATGGCCGTGCTGCCCACCATGCTCCGAGCTCCTTGTTGTTGCAGAAGGTTTAGTTTTAGAAATCATAAATCAGGGGATGAGAAAAATGTTTTGGTTTAGAGAAAATCATAATTCCCAAGTGTTTTCAATATTTTAATTAAAACAAATCTTAAAGTTGATTATAACGACACCGGTTAAGATCCCACGGTTCCATCCTTCCGGCATCATTATTTTTATCAGATTCACTTAGTCCAAATGAATTTGCTAAACTCAACTAAATGAGTTCCACACTTTCATTTAGACCGTGGGAAATCCCGTTAGCAACACGTAGGTTACATCATCCGAGGTATTCCCGATCATCCAACAGGACGTTTTAATTTAGTTGTAATTGTAGTTTTGTGTTACGTTTGTGATTAAATTTTGAGTTGTTTTATATTTCGAAATGTTGTGGCGGTGAATTTTATCTTGCAATGACTTTTAATTTAGTTTTGGTTTCAGCTTTAGGGACTATCCTAAAGGTGTGGGTTTTCATGCAACAGCTTGTTTATCATGCAAGAAAAGTAAGTGCAATGCGGTTAAATAAATTGCAATAATGTAAATTGCAAGAAAGTAAATTGTAATAAAATAAAAGCGTACTCGGAGGGTCTTCCCGTCATCCCAAGCCGCACTTAAAACACAATTAGAATATTTAAGCAAGTTCCTAGGTAAAGCTAAGGTAAGGGTTATGGTTTTCTACCAAGTTCCTAATCCTATAGCTAGTCATTTCCTATGACGTCTAGGTTCCTTGTGTTTTTGTTTGAAGACGATTTTCTTCACAAAGAACAATTAAGTTCAATTGTTCTTATGAACATCCTATCACATCGAGGAAGTGCTTAAGGCAAATCTTAAACATCTTTTCAATATTTCTAGGATTGTTTTAAGTCCAAATGAATTCAATTATACAAATGAATCAATCGTCCGAGGTTTAGTTAAGTTTTGTTATTATCTTACTCAGTGAACGAGGATATTTGAATGTCCTATAAGTGAAGTAACATTTCATTTAATATTCTGTTTAGAAGTTATGACAACAAAAGCTTTTGAGGGCAAATTGATGTTCAAATGGTTTATGATTTAATTTTAGTTAGTAGGTTTAAATTTGGAATAGTGTTCAAGTTGTTTTATTTTTGAATTTCTTTATGTCTTTGGTGATGCTATATTTAATTCAATTTAATTTAATTTAATTTAATTTATTTTAGTTTTAATTTTATTTGATTCAATTTAATTCAATTTAGTTTGGTTTGATGTTAAATTAATTTAATTTGATTTGATTTAATTTTAATTTAATTTACTTTTAATTTAATTTAATTTAATTTAATTTAATTTAATTTAATTTAACTTAATTTTAATTTTAATTTAATTTGTTTTAACTTAATTTAATTTAAATTTGATTTTATTTATTTAATTTAATTTAATTTAATTTATTCATTTAATTTAATTTAATTTGTTTATTTAATTTAATTTAATTTAATCTTTAATTTAATTTTACTTTTACTTTTAATTTAATTTAATTTAATTTAATTTAATTTGTTTATTTAATTTAATTTAAATTTGATTTAATTTAATTTAATTCAATTTGATTTATTTAATTCAATTTAATTTTTAATTTAATTTTACTTTTAATTTTAATTTAATTTTAAAAGAGTTTAATGATTTAACTTTAGTTTAATGATTAAGTCTTTTAATATTTTAAATTTGAATTTAAATGTTGAAAAATGAATTTTATATTTTTTAAAAATCTCTCTGATATCAAGGAAACTAGAGAATCAATTTTTGTAATTTTCTGATTTTTCTATGATTTATTATAATTATTTTGGTGAAAATGCTAGAAAATACTTTTTTTTTTAATTTTAAAATTACCCTAGGGCTTTAAAATTTAATATCTCATTAAATAGACCTAAGAAAAATATGGGGTTTGTTCCTAAGTGATTAAAATTCAAAATGTGACATTTTGGTGAATTTTATTATTTTTGTGATTTTTATTATTTTTTAATTATTAAAAATATTAAAATAATATTAAAAATCAACTTTTTAGAAAATTGAAATTTTAATTTTCTTGAATTCCCTAATATCAGAGAGTCTCCAAAACCAATTTGGTGAATTTTTGAAAGATATTTTGAAAGTTATGAATTTTTAAAGTTTAAAATGACTAAATGACTTAATCAACCCATTTAGCAGGGCTAACCAAGTCCAATTGACCTCAAATTTTTATGGTGGGTTCCTCTGATCCTAAAGGTCAGTGGAGAATTGATTTCAAGTCAATTTGATGTATGGTTAACTCTAATTAATTAGAGACCTATTTTGGGTGTTTAAGCCAATTAGGGTTATTTTAAATGAACTAACTCAAAACCTATTTTTCCTAGGGTCCTCTGGTCATAAGGAACATCACCAAATTTTCCTAGAATATATTTCACAACATGCTAATTATTGGAATTAAAATACTCAAAATAGTAATATGAATTTGAAAAATCAATAACTTTTCATAGGGATGGCTTCTGACTTTGGAAATTTCAGGGAATATTCCCAAATTTAGAGGCTTCAAAAGCCCTATGGTCTCATGCCATGGTGAATTGTATACATGCATGGAGAATTAAAAATGTGCAGAGAGTAAATAAATTATTAAAAATAAAATACTTGATGAAATTAAATGATTTTTTTTCTACATTATTCTCCTTTGTTCACTGAGCAAGAGGGTATTTTTATTTTATTTTTATGATTTTCCTACAAAAAGTTATGAATTTTCCAAGTTTAGGGAATTAAATAAATAGAAAAATACCCTAATTTTCTATTTATCCACGCGCCGCCGCGTCAACCTCGGCAGCTCCGAATGCACACGCGTCGCGCTCCCATTCGACGCCGTCATCTGACTCAGCGCTCCGGGTCCCGCGGTTCACGTACCATCTCCTGGTCCAACGCCATCCGAGCCGTCTGTCCGCGCGTGTATTAAATGGACGGCATCCGTTCATCGTCCCCGAGCGTCCTCACCCGAGAGCCGTCCACACTAAATCCCTAAGATCTCACTCGATACTCGATGGATTTTCGTGTTCTTATGCTCTATGGATTCATCTTGAGAAGATGAACACATCCATACTGTTTATGTGGGATGAAATTTACGCAATAAAAATGGAGAATGTTCAGAAGCTCGGGAAGAAGAGTGAGGCCATACCTTTGCTCGGAGAAGTGCGGCTTCGATCCGAGGGTTGTTTCACCTTCGATCGGATCCCGCAAGCTCCGCATGAAGTCTCCCGGTCCGGTGAATTGCCTAGTAGGATTTCGACCACGGCCGATCACAAAGCTTGGAGGCCGGAGCAACCGGGTGGCCTCGAGATGGGGCTTTTGCTGGTGGACACCTTCCCTCGGTCCGGTGAAGGTGTAGAACCAATTAATTTGGGGATTGGCTCACCGTGGAGAAGTGTCCCGGTTTTAGGCTCGGATTTCAACTCCGAAATCGAGCTCGCGAGAGGAAATGGCAGGGGGATTTCAGCGGGGATCAAATGCTCCATGTATGGGGAGTAGTCCGGAACAATTTTGGCAGAGTTTCCTTAAGGTTTGTTTCAGCACCTCTCATGGCCGAGAGGGGTGGTGTTTAAATTGGAGAGGGTGGAGGGCCTCCCGTGGAGAGTTGGGGCTTGGGATCGACCGCTTAGGTCGAGGGCAGAACGGCCATGGTGGCCATTGGGCATGGGGCGGCTCAGCAAGGAGAATTCCAAAGTCGGCTCACATGTGAGCTCTCGGCCATGGTGTTTTCCGGCGGCCTCGGTGGCCGCCGGCCGAGCATGGGTCACCCTCAAGGTTAGGTGGGTCGGGTCGGGACTTGGTGCAAGCAATCGGCAATTGCCATGTGTAAAGGCTTTGATCCAAAGTAGAATGGGGCATGGCTAGTTTTGAGTCTAAATGGGTCAATCCACCCATTTGGGCTTGGTGCACCCCTCAAGGTGGCTTTGGATGCTTGTGGGGGATCAAAGGGATCAGACTGGTTTGGCATGGAGAAGTCTCCATCCAAATATATTTGGATTAAATTTAAGTTTAGGTGAAACATGATTAAGGTTAATGAGCTTTAGGGATTAAGGAAAGCCCTCCCTCTTCTTACCCAATATGGCATGGTGGAGTGTCCAAGGCTCTCATGGCTCACATGTGGCTCATGCATGGCTTCATGGCTCACCTTTGGCTTTGAAAAGTTTGGTCAATTTCATAAAAATGGATTTTAGGAATTTTTGGTAATTTGATGGAAATTTGTATGAAACTTGATTTGGAATGGTTTAATGATGAATTTAGGACTTAGGTATTGAGTTTAATTGAAGGTATGATGAGGGGAAATGTCATATGGGCTTTGAGACCAATTTTGGGCCTTTGGATGTGGTAAAAGATGGGCTTTTAAAATGGTTTAAGGAATGGGCCTTTAAGTTTAAAAATGAATTTATGGATGGGAATTATGTAAAGAGGTTGGGCCAAATAATTGTTGGGTTTAGCTCATGGATGTGTCATGAGTGACTTGAAGCAAATTGGGGGTGATTTGGGTTTGAATTGGGTTGAATTTGGGCTCTTTTGGTGAATGAGCCAATATAGGTCCAAGTGGGCCAAGTTGGGCCAATGTTGGGCTAGGGTTGAAATTGATGTAAAATTAATGTTGAGAAATGTTTATGGGAGTGTTTCAAAGAGGTTTTGACTTTGGTAGGGCTTTGATTTTGGGGTTTGGGCTCATTTGGGTTAGGTTTGGGTTTAGGTCAAAATTGGGCCTTTTAGCTTTGGGGTTGAATTTGAGTGGGGTTTGGGTTTAAATTTTGGGCAAATCATGTTATTTTTTTGCTTGTGGGGATGCTAAGGAAGATTTAGAAAAGATTTGGGGTTAATTGGAGTTGAATTGGGTGAGTTTGGGTTAGGTTGGGGTCATGGGTCCAAATTGGGCTTTAAGGCCAAAAGTGAAATTGGATCCAAATGTCAATCAAATTGGACTTGGATTTGGTCTAGATTGGTGTTGGTAATGTTGAATTGAAGTTTAGAATTGAATTGGACCAGAATTTGGGTCAATTGGGTAGGTTTGGTTTGACATTGGGTTCACTTACGGTTAAAATGGGTCAAATTGGGGGTTTTGACAAAAGTAGGATAAATTGACAAAATTGGCCCATGGTGTAGTTGCAAAAAATGAAATTGGGAATATGTGGGATTTTTTGGAATTTTCTGGGAATTTTCTGAATTTTTGGGATTTTGGGTTAAGAGGGGTATTTTGGGTATTTGAAGGGTATTGGGAGGTATTTTGGGAATTTTTGGTATTTTTGGGTATGGATGATCAATTTGAGTGATGTGGAAGTGTTTGGGATCACTTTTGGGGAATTTTAGGTGATTTGGAAATTTTGAAAAATTTGGGTAATTTCAAGGGCTTTGGGTAGGCTAGGCGGGTGTAGGGTCCCGGGAGTCAAAAATTGAAAATTTGGAAGATTGAAGATTGGGTAAATTTGAGTGGAATGAAATCATTTTGGTTGAGCCATGAAGCCACATCAAGCCCACATGAGCCATGAAGGGACTCATTTGAGGCATTCACTATGTTGTTCCTAACCCTCTAGCCAAGGGCTTAGGGGTTAAGGACCATCCATGTGAATCACCTACATGAGTCGGGAGGTCAAGTTAGGTATGGGTGTGGTTTTAGGAGGTGTGTGAAGGTGTAGTGTATAAGTGTAGTGTGTGTGTAAGTCAGCCCCTTCACTGACACCGGGCCACCCGGGCGATCCTAAGGCCAAAGAGTCCTATAGGAACTCATCCTTTAAACTTCCACATTTGATTTCAACCCTCTAGGTGATTAGGGGTCTACGATCAAGTTTGTGGAGTTTGCAGGGAGTTAAGAAGTGGTTTGAAATTCTAGATGGTGGATCCCAATTCTAGTCCTCTAAGATAGTCAAAGGAAAAGCCTAAGGCTAGATCCTAAGTACTAAAAAGAAGAAGAGAAGACCTCATCAAAAATGAGGTCAACAAATGGACCCTCAATAGTGTGTGGTGAGCCGACGGAGCACACCGCGTGTATTGGCGTTGACCGAAGCGATCAGCAAAACCAACACAGATGTCCAAGTGACAAACTTAGGACGAAGTAGAAGAGTTTCCGCTGGGGAGTGTCAAGTATATCTCTGAAACTGGAGATTCCTGAACTCTCGCTGGGGAAAGGAAAAGGAAGTGAATCCCAAATCACATGATCTGGGGGAATTCAATTTAGATTTCATTTTGTTTCAATTTAAGTTTGGATATGTAATTTTAGATTTTTGATTTTTAATTTAGATTGAAGTTTGATTTAAAATTAATTTGAGAAAATTTAGATTTGAAACGAGAATTGAAACTTAGGTTCCATCTCGGGATTGCAAAGAAAACTGGAATTTAGGTACCAGGCTCGGAGTGGGAATCGGAGTTTAAGTGTCGATTGAAAAGGATGAGAATCAAAATTTAGGTACTGATCTCGAAAGGGATGAGAATTGAAATTTAAGTATCAATCTCGAAAGAGAGTCGAAATTTTGGTATAGACCTCGAAAATGATGAGAATCAGAATTTAGGTACTGATCTCGGAATGAGAACTAGAATTTAGGTACTAGTCTCGAAATGAGAGATGGAATTTAGGTACCAGTCTCGAAAGTTTAGAATTGAAATTTAGGTATAAATTCAAAAGAGAATCGAAATTTAGGTATCGATCTCGAATTGAGAACTAGAATTTAGGTACTAGTCTCGAAATGAGAGCTGGAATTTAGGTACCAATCTCGAAAATTTAGAATTGAAATTTAGATATCAATTCAAAAGAGAATCGAAATTTAGGTATCGATCTCGAAATGAGAACTAGAATTTAGGTACCAGTCTCGAAATGAGAGCCGGAATTTAGGTACTGGTCTCGAAAGTTTAGAATTGAAATTTAGGTATCAATTCAAAAGAGAATCGAAATTTAGGTATCGATCTCGAATGAGAGTCGGAATTTAAGTATCGACCTCGAAGGAAGAGGACTGGAATTTAGGTACCAATTCTCGAAATTTTGAATTGAAATTTAGGTATCAATTCGGATGAGAATCGAAATTTAGGTATCGATCTCGGAGTGAGAACCGGAATTTAGGTACCGGTCTCGTAAATTTTGAATTGAAATTTAGGTATCAATTCGGATGAGAATCGAAATTTAGGTATCGATCTCGTAATGAGAACCGGAATTTAGGTACCGAGTCTCGAAATTTTGAATTGAAATTTAGGTATCAATTCGGATGAGAATCGAAATTTAGGTATCGACCTCGGAATGAGAACTCGGAATTTAGGTACCGATCTCGAAATCTTGAATTGAAATTTAGGTATCAATTCGGATGAGAATCGAAATTTAGGTATCGATCTCGGAATGAGAACTGGAATTTAGGTACCGGTCTCGAAATTTTGAATTGAAATTTAGGTATCAATTCGGATGAGAATCGAAATTTAGGTATCAACCTCAGAATGAGAACTGGAATTTAGGTACTAGTCTCGGAAATTTTAAATTGAAATTTAGGTATCAATTCAAATGAGAATCAAAATTTAGGTATTGATCTCGGAATGAGAACTGGAATTTAGGTACCAGTCTCGGAAATTTTGAATTGATATTTAGGTATCAATTCGGATGAGAATCGAAATTTAGGTATCGATCTAGGAATGAGAACTGGAATTTAGGTACCAGTCTCGGAAATTTTGAATCGAAATTTAGGTATCAATTCGGATGAGAATCGAAATTTAGGTATCGACTTCTAATGAGAACTGGAATTTAGGTACCGATCTCGGAAATTTTGAATTGAAATTTAGGTATCAATTCGGATGAGAATCAAAATTTAGGTATCGATCTCGGAATGAGAACCGAAATTTAGGTACCGATCTCGGAAATTTTGAATTGAAATTTAGGTATCAATTCGGATGAGAATCGAAATTTAGGTATCGATCTTGGAATGAGAACTGGAATTTAGGTACCAGTCTCGGAAATGAGAGCTGGAATTTAGGTACCAGTCTCGGAAATTTTTAATTGAAATTTAGGTATCAATTCGGATGAGAATCGAAATTTAGGTATAGATCTCGGAATGAGAACTGGATTTTAGGTACCAATCTCGGAAATTTTGAATTGAAATTTAGGTATCAATTCGGATGAGAATCGAAATTTAGGTATCGATCTCGGAATGAGAACTGGAATTTAGGTACCAGTCTCGGAAATTTTGAATTGAAATTTAGGTATCAATTCGGATGAGAATCGAAATTTAGGTATCGATCTCGGAATGAGAACTGGAATTTAGGTACCGGTCTCGTAAATTTTGAATTGAAATTTAGGTATCAATTCGGATGAGAATCGAAATTTAGGTATCGATCTTGGAATGAGAACTGGAATTTAGGTACCAGTCTCAGAAATTTTGAATTGAAATTTAGGTATCAATTAGGATGAGAATCAAAATTTAGGTATCGATCTCGGAATGAGAACTGGAATTTAGGTACCGATCTCGGAAATTTTGAATTGAAATTTACTGTGGAGATTTGGATTTAGCGGGAGATCGAAATGAGATATGAAAGTGTTTCATATCCCATGGGAATCAATCAAAGTCTGATTACTTGTCGAGGGGTACAAACCCATGCCATCCGGATCAAATTGAAAATTCTTCGTGATTCTGAAATCATCCCGAGAGAGGGTTTCAAGGGAGGTCCAGAATAGATCTTGATTTGAAGAAAGATTGGAGGGTTTGAGAAGATGGGTTTAAACTGGAATTCGATTTGAGCTTTAGATTTGTTTTGTTTGTCCTTTAACTATCCCGTTTTTTTTTTTGTTTATTTAGTGTTCATGTGGATTTGGTGTTCGACATTTTTTAAAAAATTTTTTTTTAAGGAAAGTTTTCTTTTATTCTTTTTGTTTCTTTTCTGTTCTTTGTTCGAAGTTCATTTAACTTTAATGGTGTTTCCCAGTCAATTTGCACAAAAGAGGTGAAGGCCAAAAAAATGTGACATTGTCACTTTCATTCCAATCATGTCGAAGATACATCATACAACTTGATCTGGCATATATTTCATACAATCCATGTAAACTCAAAATGGACTATGTATGATCTTCGTCGATCCATCCAAAGAAGCATCTATAAAAAATCCATGTCTGAATAGTGGGGTACATGGTCAATAACATCACCTTCCAAGCCATCCTTGGCAAGGATGCCGTATAGATGTACATTGGAGGTGTGATATTTTCCATGTAACTCACAGCTCGTAAGGCCGGAGGCTCTCTAGCTCCGGTCCGGTCGGAAATGGTAAGGTGTCTTCCTGTCGTCCATTCTTCGAAAGTAACCGAGATCCGCTTCATCGGCACTCCCGGTATGCAATGCTTAGCGATATCGGCTCCGTTGCCCTTCGGTATCATGACGGAACCTACCGGTAATGGTATCTTCACCGGCCCTCGGAACTCACCCGGGCCTGCTATCCGGAGGTCGGATCCGAACATGATGTTACACTCGTTCGGGAAAGAGACCGTGCAAAAAGGTCCGACAAAGTCGTGGTGATCTATGTGTGGGGGTATGCAGTCACCCTCGCTTGTAGATGTTAATAATGCAGCTATTGGGTATGCAATCCGCTGCGCGTACCCTCCAAGTTATCAATCTCTTTACCATTCTCTTGATGACTAGTGGCATCGGATCCATTTGGCCATGACGGAGTATTCCTGGAGGGTTTCCCTTCCTGTCCTCCGTAAAGTTGTAACAGCATCCACATTGTATTGTGATTCTCCCTTTCCCTGGCATCCATCTCCGGGGTTCTAAGTATGTGTTTTCCCTCAGGCGGCCCGCTCGGCCCATTCTTTTCAAATCCCGGATACAATCCACGATTTGCTCGTTGTTCATATTCGAGAATACGTCCGTATGTAGCTCGAGGCCCTCTAGTATATTGATCCTTCTGCCTCTAATTCTCTCGAAGTATTCAAAGGTCTTCTTTTCAACATTTTGTATTCTCTCCAGCTCGTATTCCGGAATGATCTGCAGATGGCGAGGCCTGGTGACATATTGTGGGATATACAGTTCAATCCCTTCACGTTCTCCTGCATACCTCAGCTCCTCGGGGATGATGTCCGTCGGGACATCCCCGGGGTTGCTTCGCAACAAGGTCATGCATTACCGGTGGTTCTATCTCGGTGGCGTGGTAGCCTTCTTTCTTCGATCTTTGTGAGATTTCCCCGGTCCTTTCTATTATCCTAGGAGCCGGCCTCCTTTCTTCGGGTTCCTGGTGAACCGGTGCCCTTGAAGTGTATGTGCCTGGCAAGTAGCAATCGCCTCGTCGCGCCGGTCCGCTGCTAATTTGGTTAACATCTTACTGGATACGGCGATTCTTATTTCTTCGCTGCGTTGCTGTGAGAGTAGCTCTTCGAACTTCTTGAATCTCTATGGGCGTGGTGCTGACAAGCCTGCCCTCTGCTGTAGCGACTACAGACTTGATTTTCTTATCTTTTTCAGTGTTTGCCTTTCTCTTCTTGCTGCTGGATTGGTGGCTTGGGCCACCCACATTCAACACTGTCTGCCCGGGCAGTTCTTCTCGGTCAACTGGGACCCAGTCACTTTCCTCGTACTGTAGGTCTACTGGTGCGAAATTCGAGTCAATCTCGATTATCGCTCCATCTTTCACCCTCTTTTCATCGAGTGCAAGGCTTACGCCATTTCTAAAGTTCAGGACCAACCGCCCGTTCAACATTTCCCTGCCAAAAGACAAGGAAAAGGATCAGGGGCTGTACTAAGAACAAGAACATTAAGAAAATGTTTATTAAAGACACCCATTTTTTATTACTTTTGTGTTTTTAAATTTAACAGGAATGAAGTAGGATAAGATCAGGGAAGAGATTTTGATTTGGAAAAGAAAACAAGGAAAACTTTATTATCATGATTTTATTTATTTTAGCACATTTTATTATTTTTTGGGTTCGGACCCAATCATAAGTAATTACTTCGCCCGTGTTTCTTATGGATGAAGAATTCATTCCTTCGAAACATCAGGTAGCGTAATACTTTTTCAAGTATCGTCCGTTGATCGGAAGCATATGTCGTTCTCCCTGGCAATTCACTAGCTGGTAGGAACCTCCTGAGTATACTGCTTCAACCACAAACATGCTATTTTAATTTTAATTCAAAGCCTTTACACATGTCAAAGCCCAATTGCCTTCACCAACTTCAAGCCCTGGACTCCTTGACCCTGAGGGTGACCCATGCTCGCCGCCGCCCGCCCGGGTCGCCGGAAAACTCCATGGCCGAGACATGGGGAGGAGTCAAATTTTGGAATTCCACCTCGTCGAGCCGCCCCATGCCCAATGGCCATCATGGCCGTTCTTCCCATGACCGGAGCAGCTCGATCCCAACCCTTGGCCTTCCCCGCGAGGCTCTCCAGCCACCTTTATTTAAACCCGACCCCCTCACGGCCATGAGAGGAGAGTTGCACAAACCTTGCCGAAACTCTGCCAAAATTGTTCCAAACCCTTCTCCATCCTTAGAGCGGTTGATCCCCAGTGCCAATTTGCCCTAATCCCCACCAACATAACCCAATTTCTCAGCCAAAATTCCACCCAAAACCAGGACACTTCTCCACAAGTGAGCCAATCCCCAAATTGATTGGTTCTACACCTTCACCGTACCAAGAGAAGGTGTCCACCAAGAAAAGCCCCATCTTCGAAGCCACCCAGCTTGCTCCAGCCTCCAAGCTTTGTGATCGGCTTGGTCGAAATCCAACCTGAGACAATTCACCGGACCGGAGACTTCATCCGGAGCTTGCTAGGATCCAATCGAAGGTGCAACAACTCTCGCATCGAAGCCACACTTCTCCGAGCAAAGGTATGAGCTAATTCTTCATCCCGAGCTTCGGAGATTCTCCATTTCAAATGCTTTAATTTCAATGCATGATAACCGTATAGATGTGTTCGTCTCTTCAAGACGAATCCATAGAGCATAAGAACATTAAAATCCATTGAGTATCGAGTGAGATATTAGGGATTTAGTGTGGACGGCTCTCAGAGCGAGGACACTCGGGGACGATGAACGGATGCCGTCCATTCAATACACGCGCGGACGGACGGCCAGGATCGCGTCGGATCGAAGACGGAACGATACAGCGGGCCCCGGAGCGCCGAGTCGATGGCGACGTCGAATGGGAGCGCGCCACGCGGCGTTTCGGAGCTGCCAAGGTTGACGCGGCGCCGCATGGATAAATAGAAAATTAGGGATTTTTCTGATTTATTTAATTCCCTAAACTTCAAAAATTCATAACTTTGTGTAGAAAAATCAGAAAAATAAAATAAAAATACCATCATGCTCAGTGAACAGAAGAGAATAATGTGGAAAAGAAATCATTTAATTTCATCAAGTATTTTATTTTTAATAATTTATTTACTCTCTGCATACTTTTAATTCTCCATGCATGTATACAATTCACCATGGCATGAGACCATAGGGCTTGAAGCCTTCGAATTTGGGAAAATTCCCCGAATTTTCCAAAGTCGTAGGCCATCCCTATGAAAAGTTATTGATTTTTCAAATTCATGTTACTCGTTTTGAGTATTTTAATTCCAATAAATAGCATGTTGTGAAAAAAAATTCTAGGAAAATTTGGTGATGTTCCTTATGACCAGAGGACCCTAGGAAAAATAGGTTTTGAGTTAGTTCCTTTAAAACAACCCTAATTGGCTTAAACACTCAAAATAGGTCTCTAATTAATTAGAGCTAACCATACATTAAATTGACTTCAAATTAATTCTCCATTGACCTTTAGGATCAGAGGAACCTACCATAAAAATTTGAGGTCAATTGGACTTGGTTAGCCTCTACTAATCGGGTTGATTAAGCCATTTAGTCAATTTAAACTTTAAAAATTCATAACTTTCAAAATATCTTTCAAAATTTCACCAAATTGGTTTTGGAGCCTCTCTAATATTAGGGAATTTAAGAAAATTAAAATTTCAATTTTCTAAAAAAGTTGATTTTTTAATATTATTTTAATATTTTAATAATTAAAAAATAATAAAGATCACAAAAATAATAAAATTCACCAAAATGTCACATTTTGAATTTTAATCACTCAGGAATAAACCCCATATTTTTCTTAGGTTTATTTAGTGAGATATTAAATTTTAAAGCTCTAGGGTAATTTTAAAATAAAAAATGTATTTTCTAGCATTTTCACTAAAATAATTATAATAAATCATAAAAAAATCAGAAAATTACAAAATTTGATTCTCTGATTTCCTTGATATCAGAGAGATTTTTGAAAAATATAAAATTTATTTTTCAACATTTATTTTATTTTTAAATTAATTAACACTCCAAAACTTAAAATAATTATAATAAAAATAATATAATTCAAAAAATCACCAAAATTGGTCCAAGTGGTCCTCTGGTCATTAGGAATGTCCCCCAATTTTCTTAAGGATAGAAACTTTCCCTTGGTCATGTTATAAAATTTTCCTTGGAAATCTTTATTTTCTACCAAAAATAATTATATAAATAAATTAAATACAGAAAAATCACATTTTCTCCTCTCATGTCTTTATTGACATATGAGTGAAGTCACATAAAAATTTCAAGTTCATTTGAGTTCAATTTAGTGAGTTATGAAATTATTAAGCTTAAAGGGTAAAGTGGTAATTAAAAAGTTTTAATCCTTAATTAAAACTTTAGGTTTAATAAAAAAATTAACAAGTAAAATATTTGATCCTAATTTGATTTGGATGATTGAAATTTAAATAATTAAAGGGTAGAAACCCATTAAGCAATTTAAAATGATTAAACTTTAATTAAATAATTGATTAAATTTGGAAGAATAATAAAATTGGAATTATTAAAATAGGGATATTATTAGGAAGAGATTTATTCTTTAATTTAAAAATCCCTAAATTAATTATTTTATTAATATTTAATTCTTAATTAAAATGATAACTCAAATTCAAAACATTAAAAGACTTAATCATTAAACTAAAATTAAATTATTAAACTCTTTTAAAATTTTAATTAAAATTAAAATAAATTAAATTAAATTAAAAATTAAATTAAATTAAGTTAATTAAATTGGATTAAATTAAATTAAATTAAAATTAAAAGTTGAATTAAATTGAATTAAATTAAATTAAATAAACAAATTAAATTAAATGAATTAAAGTTGAATTAAATTAAATTAAATAAACAAATTAAATTAAATTCAATGAATTAAAATTAAATTAAAATTTAATTAAATTAAATTAAATTAAATTAAATTAAATTAAAATTAAATCAAATCAAACTAAATTAAGTTAACATCAAATCAAACTAAATTGAATTAAATTGAATTAAATTAAATTAAAACTCAATTAAATTAAATTAAATTAAATTAAGTTGAATTAAATATAACATCACCAAAGACATAAAGAATTCAAATTAAATCTAAAATAACTTGAACACTATTCCAAATTTAAACCCATTAATGGAAATTAAACTAAATCACAAACCATTTGAACACCAATTTGCCCTCAAGAGCTTTGGTTATCATAACTCCTAAACATAATATTAAATGAAATGTTACTTCACCCATAGGACATTCAAATACCCTAGTTCACTGAGCAAGATAACAAAACTTCAGATTCTTGGACGATTAATTCATTTGTATAATTGAATTCATTTGGACTTAAAACAATTCTAGCAATATTGAAAAGATGTTTAAGATTCTTCTTAAACACTTTCTCAATATGATAGGATGTTTATAAGAACAATTGAATTTAATTGTTCTTTGATGAAGAAAATTGTCTTCACACCAAAACACAAGGAACCTAGGACGTCATAGGAAATGACTAGCTATAGGATTAGGAATTTGGTAGAAAACCATAACCCTTCCCTTAGCTTTACCTAGGAACTTGCTTAAATATTCTAATTGTGTTTTAAGTGCAGCTTGGGATGACGGGAAGACCCTCCGAGTACGCTTTTATTTTATTGCAATTTACTTTCTTGCAATTTACATTATTGCAATTTCATTAATCACATCACACTTACTTTTCTTGCATGATAAACAACTGTTGCATGAAAACCTACACCTTTAGGATAGTCCCTAAAACTGAAACCAAAACTAAGTTAAAAGTCATTGCAAGATAAAATTCACCGCCACAACATTTCAAAATATAAAACCACTCAAAATTTAATCACAAACAGAACACAAAACTACAATTACAATTAAATTAAAACGTCCTGTTGGATGATCGGGAATACCTCGGATGATGTAACCTACGTGTTACTAACGGGATTTCCCACGGTCTAAATGAAAGTGTGGAACTCATTCAGTTGAGTTTAGCAAATTCATCTGGACTAAGTGAATCCGATAAAAATAATGATGCCGGAAGGATGGAACCGTGGGATCTTAACCGGTGTCGTTATAATCAACTTTAAGATTTGTTTTAATTAAAACATAAAAAACACTTGGAAATTAAAATTTTCTCTAAACCAAAACACTTTTCTCATCCCCTGATTTATGACTTCTAAAACTAAACCTCTGCAACAACAAGGAGCTCGGAGCATGGTGGGCAGCACGGCCATCGTCATCAGCAAAACCTGAGTCTACTGCAGCAAAACTTTCCTAGAATTAAATAATAAAGCCATAGGACCTCGAGGTAGTTTGCCTAGTGCAACATAAATCCTCAACTGTTCGTTAGGCACTTGCATTGCAAATTAAGCCCTAATCGATTTTAGGATTCCGAGGTAGTCGTCTGATACGACAATAAAACCTCACATCTTCGAGACTATTTGTTTGATTTTATCATACAAATATATGCCCTAATTAATTAAAATTGGCAAGATCAAAACATTAAATAAATATTAGGACTTTCCTAAACTCAAACTAAACAATAGGATAGTCGGGAAATTACCGAAGTTCGCTTCGAATCTGTGATTTCACTTACTTTTCTTCCTTTGAATTCCCAAAACAAAATGTTCCAAACTTGATCCATTCCCTATTGAAATTCCAAAATTCAATCCCTTGAAAACCTTAAACTTTGAAATTCTTGAGAGCGAACTATTGATTATTATCGAGAGTTTTCTTAGGTGCTTCCCGTCACTTAAGATGTAATTAACTATAGGGGCTTGCCCTTATAGGGAATTTTAAAGAACCTGTGTAATATAAACCCCGTTTAATGCTTTCATGTTAAGCTGTGGAATTTGTCGGCTTAAAAATTGGTTCGCAGACCAAACGGATGTCACAAATCTTTTAGTTTATTTAATCGAGCCCCACCATCAAGCGAGTGTGTCTATCCTTAGGGATAGATACACGGTTCGCGTGCGGTGCTCGTTTATATAAACTATTTGGGATGTGAGATCGGTTTAATCTCATGTCTTAAAACCTTCAAATTTAAAAATAATTTTTAAAATCAAATACTACTTTTCAAAGTTATTTATTTAAATTAAATTAAAAATTCGCCGACAACTTCTGTTAGGCGACCCCTTTTCAAAATAAAATACACACCCTAAAAATATGCCGACATGGTGGTCAAAGAGGTACGTAGCGGCGGTGCAAAGCCAATCAAATTCTACCGAGGTGCTCATTCCTCCAAAACTGAAAATAATGTATAATTTGAAGATATCACTTCATCAGAATTAATGGAATTACCTTTTGAGTGGTACTCTCCCTGTGTTCAAAATTTAATTCAGCGTGGTTTCTTACCTCGACAATGGACAAAAGGTCAATCACAACATTTTGAAAAATTATGGAATAACTCCGGTCGCTCACCCAATTCAAAGCATGGTCTCGGATTCGGCACAGTAGGATCGATCGATGATACTGAACTTTGCTTGGATGTCACTTGCAAGTCTAATGAAAACTACATGGAAGCTACAAAAGAACTTGAAGATTTACAAATTGGAGACGCTCCACCAGAGTTCAAAAAAGAGATCAAATCTATAATAGATGAGTTAACGGAAGTTAACTTAGGTACTAACGAAGAACCTAGACCTACCTTTGTTAGCTCCTTACTCAATAAAGAAGACTCCGAAGAAATAATCAAGTTATTGATGGAATTTAAAGACTGTTTTGCTTGGAGCTACGATGAGATGCCAGGATTAGCTCCAGAGGTCGCAGTCCATAAGCTAGGAGTGGATCCTACTTCTTCCTAGTCGACAAGGTCCCGTAAGGATGCGTCTAGAAATCGAACAACAAGTCATACGTCGAAGTTAAAAATCTAATAGACGCCAAATTTGTCCGTGAAGAACAATACCCGACTTAGTTAGCCAATGTGGTACCGAGCTAGGAAGAAGAATGGTCGGATCGAATTTGTGTGGATTTCGGAGATTTAAACAAGGCATGTCCAAAAGATGAATTCCTCTACCGATCCTGAATTAATTGTCAACATTGCTTCAACACATGAAATATTCTCATTCATGGATGGATCTTCGGGATACAACCGGATAAAAATGGCTCCGTAAGATGAAAAGCTTACAAGCATTCGAACGCCGATCGGAGTATATTGCTACACGATGATGCCATTCGGACTGAAGAACGCGGGAGCAACCTACCAGAGAGCGATGACAAGAATTTTTGATGATCTCATCCACAATCAAGTCGAGTGCTACGTGGACGATGTGGTCATCAAAAGCAAAGTAAAGGACAACCACCTATATGATTTGAGAATTATTTTTGAACGATTAAGACAATTTAACCTTAAGATGAATCCCTTAAAATGCGCCTTTGGCGTCACCTCCAGGAAATTCTTAGGATTCGTTGTCCGACATCGTGGAATTGAAATCGACCCAGAAAAGATTAAAGCTATCTTATAAATGTCACCTCCCAAAACCTTAAAACAACTACGATCTTTTCAAGGGAAGCTGGCATATCTTCGACGCTTTATCTCAAACTTGTCAGGTAGGTGTCAGCCTTTCTCGACGCCAAATTTTTTTGGGAAGAGAAATGCCAGAAGGCCTTCGAGGACATTAAGCAATATTTAATGACACCTCCTGTCTTAGCAGCCCCTGGCCTGTGTAGACCGCTGATACTTTATACCGCGGCTTTGGACGACTCACTCGAAGCCCTGTTAGCCCTGGTCAATGATGAGGGTAAATAAAATGCTCTTTACTACCTAAGACGTCGTTTACTTCCGACGGAAATAAGGTATCCCGCAATTGAAAAGCATTGTTTGGCCCTGATCTTTGCCGCTCAAAAGCTCAGGCACTACATGCTTTCTCATAAGGTCAACCTGATCTCGAAATTTAATCCTTTGCAATACTTGATGACTCGTCCAACACTTTCCGGCAGACTTGCCAGATGGTCAATGATATTATTGCAATTCGATATAACTTTTGTGCCTCTTCGTGCCGTAAAGGGACAAGTACTAGCAGACTTCCTCGCAGCACACCCTTTGCCGGCAGAATCTCCTCTCAATGACGATTTGCCAGACGAACAAATAATGAGCCTAGAAGACCATGATGATTGACGTTGGGAATTATATTTCAACGGAGCATCTTCAGCACACAAAGACAAAGAATCGCTTGTGATAGTGCCCGGTAAGGCAGGAATTGGACTAATCTTTATAACACCGGAGCGGGGGATGTTAAGATACTCCTACCACTTAACAGAGCCGTGTACAGACAACGATGCAGAATACGAAGCCCTCATAACAAGACTGGAATTAGCTATTCAAATGCGGGATAACAGACATCAACATCTACGGGGATTCGCAGTTAATCATTCAACAGATCGCCGGACGAGCATGAATTTTAAAACCAAGACTCGAGCAATACTTCCACTATGCCATACAGCTGTTGGAACGCATTCGAATGTGACAATCTACAAAATTCCGTAAAAGAAAATGCTTTAAGCAGATGCGTTAGCTCGCCTTGCGAAAGAATTTGCCTGTTTGCAAGATGAGTCGATAGAAGTGTCGCTTCACGGACGTCGGGTCCTATCACGACTCGACATAGACACAATACACAAATCGGAAAAAGAAGAAGAATCAGCTGCAACAAAGTGATAGAAAACACGGAAGATCGGCGACAACCATTAATGTACTACACTCGCAAACAAAGAAAACTACCGGACGATAGGTCGCTAGCCCATCGGATCAAGAAAAGAACTGCTCGTAACAACACGTTATACGGAAGGTCTTTCGATCAAATGTGGCTAAGGTACCTAAGTGGGTCCGAGGCCCGTGAAATTGTTAAAGAGGTGCATTCGAGACTCCGTGGCGCTCACCAGATGGGTCCGAAGATGAAAATGAAAATTAAAAGACTAGGGTACTACCGGCCCTCGATGATGACCGACCGCATGAAAATCGCCAAGAGCCGTCATCAATGCCAAGTGCACGGAGTGGTTCTACACCAACCTCCAAATGTGCTACATCCGACAATTGCGTCGCGGCCATTCGAATGTTGGGGCACGTATATAGTGGGTCCAATAGAACCACCATCTTCAAAAGGACATCGCTTCATTCTTGCGGCTACAGATTACTTTTCCAAGTGGCGCGAGGCAGCTCCACTCGGAGAAGTGAAAGCACACCACGTGCTACAGCTTTTCAAGAACCAAGTTGTCTACCGTTTCGGAGTGCCGCGCAGATTATCTCGTATAATGGTCCGCATTCGAAGCACGCAAATCAACAATTTTGTCGGGAGACACGGAATCGACCGGCGGTATTCAACAATTTACTACCCAAGAGCAAACGGCCCGTCGAGGCTTTTAATAAAACTCTCGTTCAAATCTTAAAGAAAACTTTGGACGATAATAAGAGAAATTGGCACGAGAAATTATCGGAAGCCTTATGGGCCTACCGGACAACCTTCATAACTCCTACTCAAGCTACACCTTACGCTCCGGTGTATGGGTCCGAGGCAGATGTTACCCTTAGAGGTCCAGCTTCCTTCGCTCGTAATTGCAGCTTGCAAACAAAATCACGACGTAAGAGAATGCCAAATTACGACTAGAAGAATTGGAAAGCCTGGAAGGGAAAAGACTTGCAGCGCAGCAGAATTTAGAACTATACCAAGCTAAGATGGTTCAAGCCCATGACAGACTTGTCCGCCCAAGAACCTTCAAAGTTGGTGACTTAGTTCTCGTTCTCAAGAGACCTATCCTAGCACACCGCAAGATAGGAGGAAAATTTGAACGCACTTGGGAAGGACCGTTTGTGGTTGAAGCAGTATACTCAGGAGGCTCCTACCAGCTAGTGAATTGCCAAGGAGAACGACATATGCTTCCGATCAACGGACGATACTTGAAGAAGTATTACGCTACCTGATGTTTCGAAGGAATGAATTCTTCATCCCTAGAATCATGTGCGAAGTAATTACTTATGACTGGGTCCGAACCCAAAAAAAAACAAAAAAAAAACAAAAAATGTGCTAAAATAAATAAAATCGTGATAATAAAGTTTTCCTTGTTTTCTCTTCCAAATCAAAATCTCTTACTGATCTAATCCCACTTCATTCCTGTTAAATTTAAAAATACAAGAAGCAATAAAAAATGTCTTTAATAAACATTCTCTAAATGTTCTTGTTCTTAGTACAGCCCCTGATCCTTTTCCTTATCTTTTCACAGGGAAATGTCGAACGGGCGGTTGGTCCTGAACTTTAGAAATGGCGTAAGCCTTACACTCAACGAAAAGAGGGTGAAAGATGGAGCGATAATAGAGATTGACTCAGACTTCGCACCAGTAAGCCTGCAATACGAGGAAAGTGACTGGGTCCCAGTTGACCGAGAGGAACTGCCCAGTCAGACAACAATGAAAGTGGGTGGCCCAAGCCACCAATCCAGCTACAAGAAAAGGAAAACAAGCACCGAAGAAGACAAGAAAATCAAGTCTGTAGTCGCTACAGCAGAGGGCAGGCTTGTCAGCGCCACGCCCACAGAAATTCAGGAAGTACAAAGAGCTACTCTCACAAAGAACTCGGCGAAGAAATAAAAATCGCCGTATCCGCAAGATGTTAACTAAACTAGCAGCGTGACCAGCGCGACGAGGCGAGTTGCTACGCGCTACATATACTTTAAGGACGCCGACTCACTAGTGCACCGAAGAAAGGAGGCCAGCTCCGAGGATAACGAAAATACCGGGGAAATCTCAAGAAGATCGAAGAAGGAAGGCTACCACGCCTCCAGATAAAGCCACCAGTAATGCATAACCTTGTTGCAGAAGCAACCCCGGAGGATGTCCCGACGGACACCATCGCCGAGGAGCCGAGGTATGCAGGAGAACGTGAAGTGATTGAGCCGTATATCCCACAATACGTCACCGGACCTCGCCATTTCCGCATTATTCCGGAATACGAGCTAGAAAGAATGCAGAATGTCGAGAAGAAAACTTTGAATACTTCGAGAGAATCGAGAGGCGGGAGGATCAATATACTAGAAGGCCTCGAGCTACATATAGACATGTTCTCGAATACGAACAACAATAAATTGTGGACTCGCATCCGGATTTGAAAAGAATGGGCCGAGCGGGCCGCCTAAGAGAAAACACTTACTCGAACCCGCGAGATGGATTTCGGGGAAAGGGAGAATTACAATACAATGTGGATGTCGCTACAACTTCGCAGAAGACAGAAGGGAAACCCACCGGAATACTCCGTCATGGCCGGTGGATCCAATGCCATTAGTCATCAAAAGGATGGTAAAAAGAATGATAACATGGAGGGTACCGCGCGATTGCATACCCAACAGCTTGCATCATTAACATTTACAAGAAGGGTGACCGCATACCCCCGCACATAGCATCACCACGACTTTGTCGATCCTTTCGCACAGCTTCTTTTCGAACGAATGTAATATCATGTTCGGATCCGACCTCCGGATAACGAGCCCAGAGTGAGTTCCGAGGGCCGGTAAAGATACCATTACCGGTAGGTTCCGTCATGATACTAAAGGTCAACGGAGCGGATGTCGCTAAACATTGCATACCGGAGTACCAATGAAGCGGATCTCGCTTATTTTTAGAAGGATGGATGACAGGAAAGCACCTTATCACTTCCGCCAAACCCGGAGCTAGAGAGCCTCCGGCCTTACGAGCCGTGAGTTACATGGAAAATATCACACCTCCAACGTACATCCATACGGCATCCTTGCCAAGGATGGCTTGGAAGGTGATGTTATCGACCATGTACCTCACTATTCGTACATGGATTTCGACGATGATACCTTTTTTGGATGGATCGACAAAGATCATACATAGTCCGTTTTGAGTCTATATGGATTGTATGAGATATATTCCAGATCGAGTTGTATGATGTATCTTCAACATGATTGGAATGAAAGTGACTATGTCACATTTTTGGCCTTCACCTCTTTTGTGCAAGTTGACTGGAAAACGCCAGTAAAATTAAATGAACTTCGAACAAAGAACAGAAAAGAAACAAAAAGAATTAAAAAAAAAACTTTCCTTAAAAAATCTAAAAAAAAAAGATGAACTCCTAATTCGCATGAACATTAAATGAACGATAAATCGTTAAAAAAAATAAACAAAATGAACACAAATTTTAAATCAATTTCAAATTCAATCTTTCCAAATCTCAAATCAAATCTCAATCAAATTTCAAATTCAATCTTTCCAGATCTCAAATCAAATCTCAATCAAATTTCAAATTCAATATTTCCAAATTTCAAATCAAATCTCAATCAAATTTCAAATTCAATCTTCCAAATTCGAAATCCAATCCGTTCTACTCTCTCCGTTGTCCGGGATGAAAGCGGTTGATTCCATTGACACGGATCGAATCTGATGGCGAGGAATTATATCCAATCCAAACCAACAACTTCCGATCAACTCTTTTGAATGGGATATGTAGCATCTACATATTCCCTCCTAATTTGTTTCTTTCCACAAAATCTCTTACAACTTTCATGAAATTCTCGAAACACCAAAATCCCACGCTGCAAATCTTTGCAAAATCAATTACATCAAATTCAAACTTTTGGAGTTGAGGATTTTACGTCTGAGACTGCATTGATTTAGGATTCTTTCCCTATCGCAATGAAATACATCAAACTCAAATTCTTGGGGTTGAGGATTTTACATCCGAGACTGCATTGCTTTAGGATTCTTTCCCTATCGCAATGAAATACATCAAATTCAAATTTTTGGGGTTGAGGATTTTACATCCGAGATCGCATTGCTTTAGGATTCTTTCCCTATCGCAATGAAATACATCAAATTCAAATTTTTGGGGTTGAGGATTTTACATCCGAGACTGCATTGCTTTAAGATTCTTTCCCTATCGCAATGAAATACATCAAAATCAAATTCTTGGAGTTGAGGATTTTACATCCGAGACTGCATTGCTTTAGGTTCTTTCCCTATCGCAATGAAATACATCAAAACTCAAATTCTTGGGGTTGAGGATTTTACATCCGAGACTGCATTGCTTTAGGATTTTTTCCCTATCGCAATGAAATACATCAAAAATCAAACTCTTGGAGTTGAGGATTTTACATCTGAGACTGCATTGCTTTAGGATTCTTTCCCTATCGCAATGAAATACATCAAATTCAAACTTTAAGGGTTGAAGATTTTACCTCCGAGACTGCATTGCTTTAGGATTCTTTCCCTATCGCAATGAAATACATCAAAATCAAATTCTTGGGGTTGAGGATTTTACATCCGAGACTGCATTGCTTTAGGATTCTTTCCCTATCGCAATGAAATACATCAAAATCAAACTTTTGGGGTCGAGGATTTTACATCCAAGATCGCATCGCTTTAGGATTCTTTCCCTATCGCAATGAAATACATCAAAATTCAAATTTCTGGGGTTGAGGATTTTACATCCGAGACTGCATTGCTTTAGGATTCTTTCCCTATCGCAATGAAATACATCAAAATCAAATTCCTGAGGTTAAGGACTTTACATCCAATACCGCATTACTCTGAGATCTCTCCTCATTGTAGTGGTTCAATCCAATCAATTCAATTTTCTTTTGAGGTCGAAGATGTTACATCTAAAACCACAAAATTCCAATTTTCATTTCAAGATTCAAATCCCTCCAAATTAATTTTAACAAAACTTCAATCTAAATTAAAACTCCAAACTAAAATCTAAGCTCACACATCAATACTTAAATTGAAACAAAATAAAATCCAAATTGAAATTCCCCCAAGTCATGTGATTTGGGATTCACCTCCTTCTCTTTTCCCCAGCGAGAGTTCAGGAATCTCCAGTCTCAGAGAGATACTTGACACTCCCCAGCGGAAACTCTCTTACTTCATCCTAAGTTTGTCACTTGGACATCTGTGTTAGTTTTGTTGATCTTTTCGGTCAACGCAAATACGCGTGGTGTGCTTGGTTAGCACACCACACCTATTGGGGTCCATTTGTCGACCTCATTTTTGATGAGGTCTTCTCTTCTTCTCTTTAGTACTTAGGATCTAGCCTTAGGCTTTTCCTTCGACTATCCTAGAGGATTAGAATTGGGACCCACCACTTAGGAATTCAAACCACTTCTTAACTCCCCGCAAACTCCACAAACTTGACCGTAGATCCCTAATCACCTGGAGGGTTGAAATCAAATGTGGAAGTTTAAAGGATGAGTTCCTATAGGACTCTTTAGCCTTAGGACTACCCTGGGTGGTCTGGTCTGGTGAAGGGCTGACTTACACACACACTACACTTTCACACACATCCTAAAAAAAAACACTCCCATACCTAACTTGATCTCCTGACTCATGAAGGTGATCCACATGGATGGTCCTTAACCCCTAAGCCCTCAGCAAGAGGGTTAGTGAACAACATAGATGGATGCCTCAAATGAGTCCCCTCATGGCTCATGTGGGCTTGATATGGCTTCATGGCTCAACCAAAATGATTTTATTCCACTTACATTCACCTAATCTTCAATTTTCCAAATTTTCAATTTTTGGCCCCCGGGACCCTACACCCGCCTAGCCTACCCAAAACCCTTGAAACTACCCAAAATTTGCAAAATCACCTAAAATTACCCAAAATTCCTAAAAATCAATCCCAAACATTCCCACATTACTCAAATTGATCATCCATGCCCAAAAATACCAAAAATTCCAAAAATACCTCCCAATACCCTCCAAATACCCAAAATACCCCTCTTGACCCAAAAATCCAAAAATTCAGAAAATTCCTAGAAAATTCGAGAAAATCCCAAATATTCCCAATTTCATTTTGTTAAACTACACCATGGGCCAATTTTGTCAATTTACCCCACTTTTGTCAAAACCCCCAATTTGACCCATTTTAACCCTAAGTGAACCCAATGTCAAGCCAAACCTACCCAATTGACCCAATTCTGGTCCAGTTCAATTTTAAACTTCAATTCAACATTCCCAACACCAATCTAGACCAAATCCAAGTCCAATTTGATTGACAGTTGAATCCAATTTCACTTTTGGCCTTAAAGCCCAATTTGGACCCATGACCAAAACCTAACCCAAACTAACCCAATTCAACTCCAATTAACCCCAAACCTTTTCTAAACCTTCCTTAACATCCCCACAAACAAAAAACTAACATGATTTGCCAAAAATTTAGACCCAAACCCTACTCAAATTCAACCCAAAGCTAAAAGGCCCTATTTTGACCTAAACTCAAACCTAACCCAAATAAGCCCAAACCCCAAAATCAAAACCCAACCAAAGCCAAAACCTCTTTGAAACACTCCCATAAACATTTCCCAACATTTATTTTACATCAATTTCAACCCTAGCCCAACATTGGCCCAAGTTAGCCCAATTTGACCTACATTGGCCCATTCACCAAAGAGGTCCAAATCCAACCCAAACCTAGCCCAAACACTTCAAGTTTATTCCAAATCATTCATGAAACATTCCTAAACTAAATTCAACACTCATTGAATCCAATCCTTTGCAAAATTCCCATCCTAAAATCTACTTTAAAATCCAAAAGCCCACTTCTCTAAACCATTTTAAAAGCCCATTTCCACCAAATACAAAAGCCCAAAATTGGCCCTAAAGCCCACATGACAATTTCTTTTCATCATACCTTTAATTTATATCACCCCTAAGTTTCAAAATTATCATTAAACCATTCCAAATCAAGCTTCATCCAAATTTCCACCAAAAATGCCAAGATGCCTAAAATCTACATCCATGAAATTGACTAAGCTTTGCCCCAAGCCAAATGGAGCCATGAAGCCCCATGCAAGCCATGAACAAGCCACATGAAGCCATGGAAGGTTTGACATGTTATCAAGCCATTAATGGCAAAAAGGGGAACCCCTTTCCTAACCCTCCCTTAAGCAATTTTAACCCTTTTTTATGCAACACCTAAACCCAACATTTACTTAAACCAAGTTGATAGGGACTTCACCACTCCATCTCAGCTAGCCTATCCGATTCCCCACAGCGACCCAAAGCCCCTCGGAGGGTGCACCATGCCCAAAACCATGGGTTGACCCAAACTAAGCCAAAATGATCCCTCCCCCTTCTACTTTGATTCAACACCTTTACACATGGCCAACTGCAATTGATTTCACCATTCGCCAAGACCTGACCTCCCTGAGCCTGAGGGTGACCTGACCCTAGCCGGCCAACCACCATAGCCGCCTGAAACCGCCAGGCCGAGAGCTCACATTTGAGCCCAAACTTGGAATTCTCACCTGCTGAGCTGCCCCTTCCCCAGTGGCCATTGTAGCCGTTCTTCTCTTGCCAAGAGCAGCTGATCCCAAGCCCTAACTCCCCCTAGGAGGCACTCCACCCTCTCCTATTTAAACCTCACCTCCTCTCGGCCATGAGAGGTGCTGAACCAGATCTTACTGAAACCCTGCCAAAATTGTTCCAGAACACTCTCCATACATAGAGCAGTTGATCCCTAGTGATAATTTGCCCTAATCCCCACCAACAGAGCCCAATTTCTCAGCCAAAATTCCACCCAAAACCAGGACACTTCTCCACAGTGGATCAATCCTCAAATTGATTAGTCCTACACCTTCACTGCACCGAGGAAGGAGTCCACCAGCAAAAGCCCCCTCTCCGAGCCACCCATCCGTTCCGGACCCAAGCTTTGTGATCGGGCTTGGTCGAAATCATACCTAGGCGATTCACTGGACTCGGAGACTTCATCTCGGAGCTTCGCTGGGATCCAATCGAAGGTGACACAACCCTCAGATTGAAGCCAAACTTCTCTGAGCAAAGGTATGAGCTAATTCTTCATCTCGAGCTTCTGGAGATTCTCCATTTTAAATGCTTTAATTTCAATGCATGATCACCGTATAGATGTATTCGTCTCTTCAAGATGAATCCATAAAGCACAAGAACACCAAAATCTGTTGAGAAATGAGTGAGTTCTTAGGGTTTTAGTGTGGACGGCTCTAGGGTGAGAACGGCTGGGGACAATGAACGGATGCCGTTCATTCCATACACGCGCAGACAGACGGCCAGGATCACGCCGGATGAGGAGACGGAACGATACAGCGGGCCCCCGGAGTGCTGAGTTGGATGGCGGCGCCGAATCGAAGGCGACGCGTGTGCGTTCGGAGCCGCCGAGCTTGAGCGCGGCGCCGCGTCACTTAAATAGAAAATTAGGGTATTTTCTTATTTATTTAATTCCCTAAACTTTAAAAATGCATAACTTTGTGTAGAAAAATCAGAAAAATAAAATAAAAATACCCTCTTGCTCAGTGAACAGAGAAGAATAATGTGGAAAAGAAATCATTTAATTTCATCAAGTATTTTATTTTTAATGATTTATTTACCCTTTGCATTATTTTAATTCTCCATGCATATAGGAAATTCACCATGGCATGAGACCATAGGGCTTTTGAAGCCTCTGAATTTGGGAACATTCCCTGAATTTTCCAAAGTCAGAGGCCATCCCTATGAAAAGTTATTGATTTTTCAAATTCAAGTTTCTATTTTAAGTATTTTAAATCTAATAATTAGCATGTTGTGAAATAAATTCTAGAAAAATTTGGTGATGTTTCTTATGACCAGAGGACCCTAGGAAAAATAGCTTTTGAATTAATTCACTTGGTATAACCCAAATTGGCCTAAACACCCAAAATAGGTCCCTAATTAATTAGAGCTAATCATACATCAAATTGACTTGAAATTAATTCTCCACTGACCTTTAGGATCAGAGGAACCCACCATAAAAATTTGAAGTCAATTGGACTTGGTTAGCCCTACTAAATGGGTTGATTAAGCCATTTAGCCAATTTAAACTTTAAAAATTCATAACTTTCAAAATACTTTTCAAAAATTCACCAAATTGGTTTTGGAGCCTCTCTGATATTAGGGGAATTTAAGAAAATTAAAATTTCAATTTTCTAAAAAGTTGATTTCTTGTATTATTTTAATATTTTAATAATTAAAAAAATAATAAAAATCATAAAAATAATAAAATTCACCAAAATGTCACATTTTGAATTTTAATCACTTAGGAACAAACCCCATAATTTTCTTAGGTCCCTTTGATGAGATATTAAATTTTAAAGCCCTAAGGTAATTTTAAAATTAAAAAAATGTATTTTCTAGTATTTCCACTAAAATAATTCTAATAAATCAAACAAAAATCAGAAAATTGTAAAAATTGATTCTCTGATTTCCTTGATATCAGAGAGATTTTTGAAAAATATAAAATTTATTTTTCAACCTTAATTTTATTTTTAAATTAATTAATACTCCAAAACTCAAAATAATTATAATAAATATAATATAATTCAAAAAATCACCAAAATTGGTCCAAGTGGTCCTCTGGTCATTAGGAATGTCCATAATTTTCTTAAGGACAGAAACTTTCCCTTGGTCATATTAATAAATTTTCCTTGGAAATCCCCATTTTCCACCAAAAATAATTACATAAATAAATTAAATACAGAAAATCACATTTTCTCCTCTCATGTCTTTATTGGCATATGAGTGAAGACACATAAAAATTTCAAGTTCATTTAAGCTCAATTTAGTGAGTTATGAAATTATTAAGCTTCGAAGGGCAAAATGGTAATTAAAATTTTAACCCTTAATTAAAACTTTAGGTTTAATAAAATTAAAGAGTAAAATATTTGATATTAACCTGATTTGGATGATTGAAATTTAAATAATTAGAGAGTAGAAACCTACCAAACAATTTGAAAAAAATTAAAACAAACTTTAATTAAATAATTGATTAAATTTGGAAGAATAATAAAATTAGAATTATTAAAATAGGGATATTATTAGGAAGAGATTTGTTCTTTAATTTAAGAATCCGTAAATTAATCATCTCAATAATATTTAATTCCTAATTAAAAATGATAATTCAAATTTAAGATTTAAAATGTTAAAAGACTTAGTCATTAAATTAAATTAAAGTTAAATTATTAAACTCTTTTAAAATTTCAATTAAATTAAAATTAAAATTAAAATTAAATTAAAATTTAAATTAAATTAAATTAAACAAATTAAATTAAATTGAATTAAATTAAATTAAAATTAAATTAAATTAATTAAATAAAATTAAATTAAAACATATCAAATTAAATTAAATTAAATTAAATTAAATTAAATTAAATCAAATTAAATTAAATTAAGTTAATTCACATCAAATTAAACTAAATTGAATTAAATTAAATTAGATAATAGAATCAAGTTAAAATTAAATCAAATTAAATTAAATTAAAATTAAAACTAAACTAAATTAAATTGAAGTTAAATTAAATTGAATTAAAAATGACATCACCTAAGACATAAAGAAATTCAAAATAAAGCTACTTGAACACTATTCCAAATTTAAACCCGATAACTGAAATTAAATTAAATCACAAACCATTTGAACATCAATTTGCCCTCGAAAGCTTTCGTTGTCATAACTCCTAAACAGAACGTTAAATGAAATGTTACTTCACTTATAGGAAATTTAAATGTCCTAGTTCACTGAGTAAGATAACAACAAAACTTAAACCTTGGACGATTACTTCACCTGATTGATTAAATCCATTTGGACTTAAAACAATCCTAGCAGTATTGAAAAGATGTTTAAGACTCGTCTTAAGCACTTCCTCAATGTGATAGGATGTTTATAAGAACAATTGAATTTAATTGTTCTTTGATGAAGAAAATCGTCCTCAAACCAAAACACAAGAACCTAGACGTCATAGGAAATGACTAGCAATATGATTAGGAACTTGGTAGAAAACCATAACCCTGCCCTTAGCTTTACCTAGGAACTTGCTTAAATATTCTAAAATTGTGTTTAAGTGTAGCTTGGGATGACGGGAAGACCTTCCAGGTACGCTTTTATTTTGTTGCAATTTACTTTATTGCAATTTATTTAATCGCATCGAACTTACTTTTCTTGCATGATAAACAACTGTTGCATGAAAACCCACACCTTTAGGATAGTCCCTAAAACTGAAACCAAAACTAAATTATAAGTCATTGCAAGATAAAATTCACCGCCACAACATTTCAAAATATAAAACAACTCAAAATTTAATCACAAACAGAACACAAAACTACAACTATAACTAAATTAAAACGTCTTGTTGGATGATCGGGAATACCTCGGATGATGTAACCTACATGTTGCTAACGGTATTTCCCACGGCCTAAATGAAAGTGTGGAACTCATTTAGTTGAGTTTAGCAAATTCATCTGGACTAAGTGAATCCGATAAAAATAACGATGCCGGAAGGATGGAACCATGGGATCTTAACCGGTGTTGTTATAATCAACTTTAAGATTTGTTTTAATTAAAATATTAAAGACACTTGAACTCTAAGATTTTTTTTTTCTCTAAACCGAAATACTTCTCTCATCTCCTGATTTATGACTTCTATAACTAAACCTCTGCAACAACAAGGAGCTCGGAGCATGGTGGGCAGCACGGCCATCGTCATCAGCAAAACCTGAGTCTACTTCAGCAAAACCATTCTTAGAATTAAATAACCAATCCATAGGATTTCGAGGTAGTTTGCCTAGTGCAACATAAATCCTCAACTTCTTCGTTAGGCATTTGCATGATCATGTCATGTAAATTAAGCCCTAACCGGTCTTAGGACTCTGAGGTAGTCGTTCGGTACGACATAAACCCTCATATCTTCAAGGCTATTTGTATGATTGTCTCATACGAATATAAGTCCAAATTAATTAAAATTGGCAAGATCAAAACATTAAATAAACATTAGGACTTTCCTAAATTCAAGCCAAACAATAGGATAGTCGGGAAATTACCGAAGTTCGCTTCGAATCTGTAATTTCTCCTACCTTTCTTCCCTTGAATTCTCAAAACAAAATGTTCCAAACTTGATCCATTCCCTATTGAAATTCTAAAATTCAATCCTTTTGGAAACTTAAACTTTGAAATTCTTGAGAGCAGAATTACTGATTATTATCGAGAGTTTCCTTAGGTGATTCCCGTCACTTAAGATGTAATTAACTATAGGGGCTTGCCCTTATAGGGAATTTTAAGAACCCAGGTAATATAAACCCCGCTTAATGCTTTCTTATTAAGCGAGGGAATTTGTCGGCTTATAAAATTGGTTCGCAGATCAAACGGACGTCACAAACCTTTCTAGTTTATCTAATCGAGCCCCATTATCAAGCAGTGTGTCTATTCTTCGGGATAGATACACAGTTTGTGGTGCGGTGCTCGTTTATGTAAACTATTCGTGATGTGAGATCAGTATGATTTCATATCTTAAAATTTTCAAACTTAAAATTATTTTCAAAATCAAATACTACTTTCTAAATTATATATATATTTAATTTAAATTTAAAATTTAAATTTCTCCGACAATTTCGTAGGCGACCTCCTTTTCAAAAATACAACACCCAACCTAAAAATATGCCGACAATTTCGGCGACTCCACTGGGAAAATTCCTCTCTCCATTTTAATCGGACAATTCCGTTCCAAAATCGGTAGTGTATCCATGTTCCTAGTGGATCAAACTACCCTTCTTTCCGTTGGAATACTATGTTCATTTCTACCTTGAACAAGTATAGCCAACATTCTCTCGGATTTAGGAGCCACTGTTTAGACACCCCTAAACAGAGAGGTTCCGAGATACTTTTACCTCATTTCTGAGGTGGGGTGGACCACCAATAGGTATTAGTTTAGGAGCGGTCTTGCGGGTCGAGAAGTTTCTACAAGACTTTCTCTTCCTTTTCCAGTTCCTAATCAATTCCTTTTACCCTTCCTACAACTCTCCTTCTTTTAATAATTCTCTGTCTTAACGAACAAATCTTTTCGAAAAAATAATCTTCCTTTAATACCACAAATACACTAAGATAAACAGAAATGTGTTCGAACTCTTTCTTTTTCGTCATAAGTTATACGATAAGAGGAAGCACGATTCGGGGACTAACACTTGGAATCTGCCCTGCAGAAATGGAAGCCCCAAAACTGATCTTCTCCTTCGTCAACGGACTCGACCTGGCCATATTCAAAGACGAACTGCCTGACAATGGAATTATTCGATTCGGACAAGGATTCGGGAACACCGACATTAAAATCCCCGACGTCACTCTATTTTCACTCACAAGCAAAGTACCAGAAACTGAGAAGCCGTTGATTGAGTTCAACCTCGAGTCAACTCACGAATTCCCTCCTCTGCAAAAGATTCCAACTGAGAGGAGTACTGCTGTCCACAAAGAAGATCGTTGTTGCTACCCCCACCGGTCTAGTTGTCTCCGCACCTACCCCGGCTCCTCGCCAAACTAAAGGGGAAGGAAATTCGGAACTATGGTGAACCTATTACCGTGGAGGGTACGGACCTTCCCGTGAAACCTTCTATTTTTTAAATCGGGTCCAGACTCTAGAATTCCATCGCCGACACGGACTCAAAGAAGGAACGAGCAGAAGGATCGCTAGAGAAGCCGTAGCCGCCGAAGTTGCTTTCCTGGAGGAAATCCCGTAACCGCCCGAGTATACACCGCCGCCCGAATACATACCACTTTTGGGAGGAAGTAGATTCCATCCCCTCTCCGCCGCGAGAGGATGAAGAAAATGTTCGCAAGATTGCTGCCGCATTGCCTCGAGCCCGTATATTACAACGATAGTCGTAAGAAAAGGGCCAGAACTACGCCATTTGCTCGACTGCAAACTTTGATAGAGAAGTTAGCAAAGAAGGAAAGGTGCCCCGTATCAGAAATTTTAAGAAGGATAGGGCGGGTGCCAGTCAAATCCCGTCTTGGGCCGCGAGTAGAACCTGCTATCGTTGCAGAAAAGCCAAATAAGAGGATGAAAGCTAGTCCGCCTGTCGTTGTTTCGAGACTACGGATTAGGGAGGATACCACCTTCCAGACATTTGGCCGACGTGACCATCCGGTCCTAAACCTTCCGCTGCTAGAAGGATGGTATGGCGTCCCACTACCTGGACAATTAAGATTGAAACAACAACACGAGAAGGAAAGTCTTGTCGGGAGACTTGAATCCGAAGAAAGTGCTACTACAGTAAAGGGGACTCATGAGAAGGAAACCCGACAGTTATCACATGAAAACTGCAAGGATGTACAGAAAAGACCACTAGAAGATGCTATGGAAAAGCTAAGAACCGATATTCGGCGATTAGCAAGGGAAAGAGAAGAGAAATTTGGAGATGAGATTGATTCGTCAGAGTTCATGGATGATGAGTATGCAGAAATTAACATGGTCGAAACACGAGCTTTGTCAGCTTCACAAGGTGCCCCTGCAGCCGCAGAAAGAGAGGAACCAGAAGTAATGAGGAGGCAGCTTCAAGAGAAAGATGATACGATCGCCCAAATGGCAAAAAAGATGGAAGAGATGGCTGTAGCCTTAGCCACTCTCCAGAGTCAAGTGCAACCCCAAAGAGAGACACCCCCAGAGGTCATTCACATTGTAAATGGAGGAAAGGAGATTACGTCCGTCAACGGGGATGATCAGCTAAAGAAGGATACAACACAAAGCATGATTCCGGAAAAGGATATTAAGAACATGGTGGAACAGCAGGTGCGAGAAGCCATGGCACAATCAAAGAGCGTGACATCCATTTGGAAGGGTAGGCCTTTCCCCGAAGAATTTGACGCTGTCCAATATCTGAAAGGCTTCGTACCACCTCTGTTCAAAACCTTTGATGGAACCGGAAACCCTCGGCAGCGTGTTGCACATTTTCGTGCCAGTTGTTGTAATGCTTGCGGAAGTGATGCTTTACTCTTCAGACAATTTGTCAGCAGCCTGTCAGGGATCGCCTTTGATTGGTATGCAGAATTACCAAACGGTTCGGTGAAAACATTTTCAGAACTAGATAACCTCTTCATCAAGCGATTTGTCGGAGCTCAGGACCACATCACTATAGGTGATTTAGTGGTAGAGAAGCAGAAGCCGAACGAAACATTGGTGGACTACATACTTCGATGGAGGAACCTAAGTATGAAGTGTGAGCCACAACTATAAGAACAGCATGCAGTCGGCATTTTACTTAAGAGCATTCATGGCCCGATAGCACTTCTCCTCAAGGGATTTACTATTAAGACTTTCGAGAAGTTGTTAAGCAAGGTCGGAAGCTTGCAAGAGGAGGCGAAGCAATTAAGTTTCACCGATAAAACAGACAAACAGAAGCCCGTGAAAACTTTTGAAAAGAAGTCCGGGATCGTTGCAGCAGTCGATAAAGGCAAGCAACCGATACAAATATCATCAGAACGGCCGCAACAACCTCAACAGAATTACCAGCAACCCCGACCCAGCTATCAGTTATCTCAACAATATGAACAACCGCCTCGTCCGCAACGTACGTTAAGGGAGCTTCTGAGCAGGGAGTATCCGTTCAAGAATGAGGCAGTGCCGAAAATGTTCCGCAGTCTGATGAAGACACCAGATTTCCAACTGTCAGAGCCTAAGAGACCAGAAGAAGTCGACAAGAAAAGTGATCCCAACTTTTGCCCTTACCACTGGATGCTTGGACACAAGATAGAAGATTGTATTACCTTCAAAAGTTGGCTCAACGGCAATCTTCGAAAAGGGAACATAACAATCCCAAAGGAATACATGAAGGAACCCCAGAAAGGAGGTTCTGTCAATGTTATCTCAACGGATCTCATTGTTTCGATAGATCCCTAATTAATTAGAGCTAATCATACATCAAATTGACTTGAAATCAATTCTCCACTGACCTTTAGGATCAGAGGAACCCACCATAAAAATTTGAAGTCAATTGGACTTGGTTAGCCTCTACTAAATGGGTCGATTAAGCCATTTAGCCAATTTAAACTTTAAAAATTCATAACTTTTAAAATACTTTTCAAAAATTCACCAAATTGGTTTTGGAGCCTCTCTGATATTAGTGGAATTTAAGAAAATTAAAATTTCAATTTTCTAAAAAAGTTGATTTTTTGTATTATTTTAATATTTTAATAATTAAAAAAATAATAAAAATCATAAAAATAATAAAATTCACCAAAATGTCACATTTTGAATTTTAATCACTTAGGAACAAACCCCATATTTTTCTTAGGTCCCTTTGATGAGATATTAAATTTTAAAGCCCTAAGGTAATTTTAAAATTAAAAAAATGTATTTTCTAGTATTTCCACTAAAAAAATTCTAGTAAATCAAAGAAAAATCAGAAAATTGTAAAAATTGATTCTCTGATTTTCTTGATATCAGAGAGATTTTTGAAAAATATAAAATTTATTTTTCAACCTTTATTTTATTTTTAAATTAATTAATACTCCAAAACTCAAAATAATTATAATAAATATAATATAATTCAAAAAATCACCAAAATTGGTCCAAGTGGTCCTCTGGTCATTAGGAATGTCCCATAATTTTCTTAAGGACAGAAACTTTCCCTTGGTCATATTATTAAATTTTCCTAGGAAATCCCCATTTTCCACCAAAAATAATTACATAAATAAATTAAATACAAAAAAAATCACATTTTCTCCTCTCATGTCTTTATTGGCATATGAGTGAAGTCACATAAAAATTTCAAGTTCATTTAAGCTCAATTTAGTGAGTTATGAAATTATTAAGCTTGAAGGGCAAAATGGTAATTAAAATTTTAACCCTTAATTAAAACTTTAGGTTTAATAAAATTAAAGAGTAAAATATTTGATATTAGTCTGATTTAGATGATTGAAATTTAAATAATTAGAGAGTAGAAACCTACCAAACAATTTGAAAATAATTAAAACAAACCTTAATTAAAAAATTGATTAAATTTGGAAGAATAATAAAATTACAATTATTAAAATAGGGATATTATTAGGAAGAGATTTGTTCTTTAATTTAAGAATCCGTAAATTAATCATCTCAATAATATTTAATTCCTAATTATAAATGATAATTCAAATTTAAGATTTAAAATGTTAAAAGACTTAGTCATTAAATTAAATTAAAGTTAAATTATTAAACTCTTTTAAAATTTCAATTAAATTAAAATTAAAAATAAAATTAAATTAAAATTTAAATTAAATTAAATTAAACAAATTAAATTAAATTGAATTAAATTAAATTAAAATTAAATAAAATTAAATTAAAACATATCAAATTAAATTAAATTAAATTAAATTAAATCAAATTAAATTAAATCAAGTTAAATTAAATTAAGTTAATTCACATCAAATTAAACTAAATTGAATTAAATTAAATTAGATAATAGAATCAAGTTAAAATTAAATCAAATTAAATTAAATTAAAATTAAAACTAAACTAAATTAAATTGAAGTTAAATTAAATTGAATTAAAAATGACATCACCTAAGACATAAAGAAATTCAAAATAAAGCTACTTGAACACTATTCCAAATTTAAACCCGATAACTGAAATTAAATTAAATCACAAACCATTTGAACATCAATTTGCCCTCGAAAGTTTTTGTTGTCATAACTCCTAAACAGAACGTTAAATGAAATGTTACTTCACTTATAGGATATTCAAATGTCCTAGTTCACTGAGTAAGATAACAACAAAACTTAAACCTCGGACGATTACTTCACTCGATCGATTAAATCCATTTGGACTTAAAACAATCCCAGCAAGTATTGAAAAGATGTTTAAGACTCGTCTTAAGCACTTCCTCAATATGATAGGATGTTTATAAGAACAATTGAATTTAATTGTTCTTTGATGAAGAAAATCGTCCTCAAACCAAAACACAAGAACCTAGACGTCATAGGAAATGACTAGCTATAGGATTAGGAACTTGGTAGAAAACCATAACCCTGCCCTTAGCTTTACCTAGGAACTTGCTTAAATATTCTAAAATTGTGTTTAAGTGTAGCTTGGGATGACGGGAAGACCCTCCAGGGACGCTTTTATTTTGTTGCAATTTACTTTATTGCAATTTATTTAATCGCATCGAACTTACTTTTCTTGCATGATAAACAACTGTTGCATGAAAACCCACACCTTTAGGATAGTCCCTAAAACTGAAACCAAAACTAAATTAAAAGTCATTGCAAGATAAAATTCACCGCCACAATATTTCAAAATATAAAACAACTCAAAATTTAATCACAAACAAAACACAAAAATACAACTACAACTAAATTAAAACGTCTTGTTGGATGATCGGGAATACCTCGGATGATGTAACCTACATGTTGCTAACGGGATTTCCCACGGCCTAAATGAAAGTGTGGAACTCATTTAGTTGAGTTTAGCAAATTCATCTGGACTAAGTGAATCCGATAAAAATAACGATGCCGGAAGGATGGAACCGTGGGATCTTAACCGGAGTTGTTATAATCAACTTTAAGATTTGTTTTAATTAAAATATTAAAGACACTTGAACTCTAAGATTTTTTTTTTCTCTAAACCGAAATACTTCTCTCATCTCCTGATTTATGACTTCTATAACTAAACCTCCGCAACAACAAGGAGCTCGGAGCATGGTGGGCAGCACGGCCATCGTCATCAGCAAAACCTGAGTCTACTTCAGCAAAACCATTCTTAGAATTAAATAACCAATCCATAGGATTTCGAGGTAGTTTGCCTAGTGCAACATAAATCCTCAACCTCTTCGTTAGGCATTTGCATGATCATGTCATGTAAATTAAGCCCTAACCGGTCTTAGGACTCCGAGGTAGTCGTTTGGTACGACATAAACCCTCATATCTTTAAGGCTATTTGTATGATTGTCTCATACGAATATAAGTCCAAATTAATTAAAATTGACAAGATCAAAACATTAAATAAACATTAGGACTTTCCTAAATTCAAGCCAAACAATAGGATAGTCGGGAAATTATCGAAGTTCGCTTCGAATCTGTAATTTCTCCTACCTTTCTTCCTTTGAATTCTCAAAACAAAATGTTCCAAACTTGATCCATTCCCTATTGAAATTCCAAAATTCAATCCTTTTGAAAACTTAAACTTTGAAATTCTTGAGAGCAGAATTACTGATTTTTATCGATAGTTTCCTTAGGTGATTCCCGTCACTTAAGATGCAATTAACTATAGGGGCTTGCCCTTATAGGGAATTTTAAGAACCCAGGTAATATAAACCCTGCTTAATGCTTTCTTATTAAGCAGGGGAATTTGTCGGCTTATAAAATTGGTTCGCAGACCAAACAGATGTTACAAACCTTTCTAGTTTATCTAATCGAGCCCCATTATCAAGCAGTGTGTCTATTCTTCGGGATAGATACACAGTTTGTGGTGCGGTGCTCGTTTATGTAAACTATTCGTGATGTGAGATCAGTATGATTTCATATCTTAAAATTTTCAAACTTAAAATTATTTTCAAAATCAAATACTACTTTTTAAATTATATATATATTTAAATTAAATTTAAAATTTAAATTTCTCCGACAATTTCTGTAGGCGACCTCCTTTTCAAAAATACAACACCCAACCTAAAAATATGCCGACAATTTCTGGCGACTCCGCTGGGGAAAATTCCTCTCTCCATTTTAATCAGACAATTCTGCTTTCAAAAATCGGTAGTGTATCCATGTTCCTAGTGGATCAAACTACCCTTCTTTCCGTTGGAATACTATGTTCATTTCTACCTTGAACAAGTATAGCCAACATTCTCTCGGATTTAGGAGCCACTGTTTAGACACCCCTAAAAAGAGAGGTTCTGAGATACTTTTACCTCATTTCTGAGGTGGGGTGGACCACCAATAGGTATTAGTTTAGGAGCGGTCTTGCGGGTCGAGAAGTTTCTACAAGACTTTCTCTTCCTTTTCCAGTTCCTAATCAATTCCTTTTACCCTTCCTACAACTCTCCTTCTTTTAATAATTCTCTGTCTTAACGAACAAATCTTTTCGAAAAAATAATCTTCCTTTAATACCACAAATACACTAAGATAAACGGAAATGTGTTCGGACTCTTTCTTTTTCGTCATAAGTTATACGATAAGAGGAAGCACGATTCGGGGACTAACACTTGGAATCTGCCCTGCAGAAATGGAAGCCCCAAAATTGATCTTCTCCTTTGTCAACGGACTCGACCTGGCCATATTCAAAGACGAACTGCCTGACAATGGAATTATTCGATTCGGACAAGGATTCGGGAACACCGACATTAAAATCCCCGACGTCACTCTATTTTCACTCACAAGCAAAGTACCGTAAACCGAGAAGCCGTTGATCGAGTTCAACCTCGAGTCAACTCACGAATTCCCTCCTCTCGCAAAAGATTCCAACCGAGAGGAGTATCGCTCGTCCACGAAAAGATCGTTGTTGCTACCCCCACCGGTCTAGTTGTCTCCGCACCTACCCCGGCTCCCGCCAAACTAAAGGGGAAGGAAATTCGAACCATGGTGAACCTATTACCGTGGAGGGTACAAACCTTCCGTGAAACCTTCTATTTTGAAATCGGGTCCAGCCTCTAGAATTCCATCGCCGACACGGACTCAAAGAAGGAACAAGTAGAAGGATCGCTAGAGAAGCCGTAGCCGCTGAAGTTGCTTTCCGGAGGAAATCCCGTAACCGCCCGAGTATACACCGCCGCCCGAATACATACCACTTTTGGGAGGAAGTAGATTCCATCCCCTCTCCGCCGCAGAGGATGAAGAAAATGTTCGCAAGATTGTTGTCGCATTGCCTGAGCCCGTATATTACAACGATAGTCGTAAGAAAAGGGCCAGAACTACGCCATTTGCTCGACTGCAAACTTTGATAGAGAAGTTAGCAAAGAAGGAAAGGTGCCCTGTATCAGAAATTTTAAGAAGGATAGGACGGGTGCCAGTCAAATCCCGTCTTGGGCCGCGAGTAGAACCTGCTATCGTTGCAGAAAAGCCAAATAAGAGGATGAAAGCTAGTCCGCCTGTCGTTGTTTCAGGACTACAGATTAAGGAGGATACCACCTTCCAACGATTTGGCCGACGTGACCATCCGGTCCTAAACCTTCGTCGCTAGAAGGATGGTATGGCGTCCCACTACTTGGACAATTAAGATTGAAACAACGACTCGAGAAGGAAAGTCTCGTCGAGGAGACTTGAATCCGAAGAAAGTTCTACTGCAGTAAAGGGGACTCATGAGAAGGAAACCCGACAGTTATCACATGAAAACTGCAAGGATGTACAGAAAAGACCACTAGAAGATGCTATGGAAAAGCTAAGAACCGATATTCGGCGATTAGCAAGGGAAAGAGAAGAAAAATTCGGAGATGAGATTGATTCATCAGAGTTCATGGATGATGAGTATGCAGAAATTAACATGGTCGAAACACGAGCTTTGTCGACTTCACAAGGTGCCCTCGCGACCGCAGAAAGAGAGGAACCAGAAGTAATGAGGAGGCAGCTTCAAGAGAAAGATGATACGATCGCCCAAATGGCAAAAAAGATGGAAGAGATGGCTATAGCCTTAGCCACTCTCCAGAGTCAAGTGCAACCCCAAAGAGAGACACCCCCAGAGGTCATTCACATTTTGATTTTCGGGAAGAAGCCGAGACACATGAAAATAAAGTGGACTACAACGTGCTAGCCCATCTTAGGAAACTACCGGCCAAGCCGAGCATCTACGACGCTCTCATCTTATCAAAGGAGATGAGAGAAGCTCTGATCAAGGCCTTGCTTGATCCAGAAATTTGCTTAGTTCAAATGACCGGAGATTCCTTAGATGAGGTTTGCTCGTTAAAGGAACAGCGAGGTGTTACCTTCACGGACTATGACCTACTACTTGGGACAGCAGATCACAACTGACCGTTGTACAATTCAGTTACAATTGGGAAGTTTACACTCTACAGAGTATTGGTGGATCCAGGAGCATCAATTAATATAATGAGTCTTCGAACACTAGCATATCTGGAAATTGATGCTCGCGAGCTCGAAGCCGACAAAATGTTATTAAGAGGATTCAACCAGAAAGGAGAAAGAGCCCTCGGATCAATAACGCTGCTAATGAAGACCGGTGACTTGGCAAAGACAACCGCAAAATTTTACATAATCGATTCAGAAACGTCGTTCAACGCTCTATTGGACCGACCATGGATACATGAAAACTGGCTGGTACCATCATCTCTACATCAGTGCATCAAATACTACGAGGGAGGGGAACAGTGCATCAAAGGTGACTTACAACCATTCTCCATACATGAAATTGGAATCCATGAAGATGCAGCTTATTATGCACCTCCAAAGAAAACAATTTTCTCCAGAGATACCATAACGAATGAAGCAAAGGAAATTCGGGATGACGAAGAACCTGATGTTCTAGTCCAACAGTCACTCACCACTCCCTTACGGCGAGATGGTGAAGGTTTCTCCACAACTCGCATCCGAGGTCGAGGCCGTGGACGAGGTCGTGGAGGAGACGTTAGGACAGTTGGACAGAGGAAACCAGCCATCAATGTTGATTGGGAAGACAGTTCTGAAGAAGAAAAGGAGATCAAACAAGAAGCAGCGACAATAAGTTGGAAGAAGCCGCAATTCAGGATCCCTCCCGAAGATGAAAAGAATGAAGAATATAAATTGATGTACGAGATGATTAACCACTATGAGCATACTATGACCCTGACCCCGATCCATTCTAATAAGATCGAGGGTATGGTGGTCAAAGAGGTACGTAGCGGCGGTGCAAATCTAATCAAATTCTACCGAGTTGCTCCTTCCTCCAAAACTGAAAATAATGTACAATTTGAAGATGTCACTTCATCAGAATTAATGGAATTACCTTTTGAGTGGTACTCTCCCTGTGTTCAAAATTTAATTCAGCTTGGTTTCTTACCTCGACAAAGGACAAAAGGTCAATCACAACATTTTGAAAAATTATGGAATAACTCCGGTCGCTCACCCAATTCAAAGCATGGTCTCGGATTCGGCACAGTAGGATCAGTTGATGATACTGAACTTTGCTTGGTTGTCACTTGCAAGTCTAATGAAAACTACATGGAAGCTACAGAAGAACTTGAAGATTTACAAATTGGAGATGCTCCACCAGAGTTCGAAGAAGAGATCAAATCTACAATAGATGAGTTAACGGAAGTTAACTTAGGTACTAACGAAGAACCTAGACCTACCTTTGTTAGCTCCTTACTCAATAAAGAAGACTCCGAAGAAATAATCAAGTTATTGATGGAATTTAAAGACTCGTTTTGCTTGGAGCTACGATGAGATGCCGGATTAGCTCCAGAGGTCGCAATCCATAAGCTAGGAGTGGATCCTACTTCGTCCCGCGTCGGACAAGGTCCCTGAAGAATGCGTCTAGAAATCGAACAACAAGTCATAGCTGAAGTTAAAAAGCTAATAGACGCCAAATTTGTCCGTGAAGAACAATACCCTACTTGGTTAGCCAATGTGGTACCAGTTAAGAAGAAGAATGGTCAGATCAGAATTTGTGTGGATTTCAGAGATTTAAAAAAGGCATGTCCAAAAGATGAATTCCCTCTACCGATTCCAGAATTAATGGTCAACATTGCTTCAACACATGAAATATTCTCATTCATGGATGGATCTTCAGGATACAACCAGATAAAAATGGCTCCAGAAGATGAAAAGCTTACGAGCATTCGGAACGCCGATCGGAGTATATTGCTACACGGGTGATGCCATTCGGACTGAAGAACGCGGGAGCAACCTACCAGAGAGAGATGACAAGAATTTTTGATGATCTCATCCACAATCAAGTCGAGTGCTACGTGGACGATGTGGTCATCAAAAGCAAAGTAAAGGACAACCACCTATATGATTTTAGAATTATTTTCGAACGATTAAGACAATTTAACCTTAAGATGAATCCCTTAAAATGCGCCTTTGGCGTCACCTCTGGGAAATTCTTAGGATTCGTTGTCCGACATCGTGGAATTGAAATCGACCCAGAAAAGATTAAAGCTATCTTAAAAATGTCACCTCCCAAAACCTTAAAACAACTACGATCTTTTCAAGGGAAGCTGGCATATCTTCGACGCTTTATCTCAAACTTGTCGGTAGGTGTCGACCTTTCTCGACACTAGTTAAAAAGGACGCTAAATTTATTTGGGAAGAGAAATGCCAGAAGGCCTTCGAGGACATTAAGCAATATTTAATGGCACCTCCCGTCTTAGCAGCCCCAGTCTCAGGTAGACCGCTGATACTTTATACCGCGAGTTTGGACGAATCACTCGGTGCCCTGTTAGCCCTGGTCAATGATGAGGGTAAAGAAAATGCTCTTTACTACCTAAGCCGTCGTTTACTTCCGACGGAAATAAGGTATCCCGCAATTGAAAAGCATTGTTTGGCCCTGATCTTTGCCGCTCAAAAGCTCAGCACTACATGCTTTCTCATAAGGTCAACTCCGATCTCGAAATTTAATCCATTGTAATACTTGATGACCGGTCCAACACTTTCCGGCGTACTTGCCGGATGGTCAATGATATTATTACAATTCGATATAACTTTTGTGCCTCTTCGTGCCGTAAAGGGACAAGTCCTAGCGGACTTCCTCGCAAAGACACCCTTTGTCGGCGAATCTCCTCTCAATGACCATTTGCCGGATGAACAAATATTGAGCCTAGAAGACCCCGATGATCGACGTTGGGAATTATATTTCGACGGAGCATCTTCAAGACACAAAGACGAAGAATCGCATGTGATAAGTGCTCCGTGAAGGCAGAATTGGACTAATCTTTATAACACCGAAGCGGGGATGTTAAGATACTCCTACCACTTAACAGAGCCGTGTACAAACAACGAAGCGAATACGAAGCCCTCATAACGAGACTGGAATTAGCTATTCAAATGGGGATAACGGACATCAACATCTACGGGGATTCGCAGTTAATCATTCAACGTATCGCCCGACAAGTACAAAATTTTAAAACCAAGACTCGAGCAATACTTCCAAGTATGCCATACAATTCGTTGGAATAGATTCCGAATGTGACAATCTATAAAATTCCCGTAAAAGAAAATGCTTTAACAGATGCGTTAGCTCGCCTTGCAAAAGAATTTGCCCGTTTGCAAGATGAGTCGACAGAAGTGTCGGCTCACTGACGTCGAGTCCTATCACGGCTCGACATAGACACAATACATAAATCGAAAAAGAAGAAGAATCAGCTGCAACAAGAATCGTAAAAACATGTAAGATTGGCGACAACCATTAATGTACTACTCGCAAACGAGAAAACTTCCAGACGATAGGTCGCTAGCCCATCGGATCATGAAAAGAACTTTGTCCTACGCATTAATAAACAACACGTTATACGAAGGTCTTTCGATCAAATGCGGCTAAGGTGCCTAAGCGGGTCCGAGGCCCGTGAAATTGTTAAAGAGGTGCATTCAGGACTCTGTGGCGCTCACCAGTCGGGCTCGAAGATGAAAATGAAAATTAAAAGACTAGGGTACTACTGGCCCTCGTTGATGACCGACTACATGAAAATTGCCAAGAGTTGTCATCAATGCCAAGTGCACGGAGTGGTTCTACACCAACCTCCAAATGTGCTACATCCGACAATTGCGTCGTGGCCATTTGAATGTTGGGGCACAGATATAGTGGGTCCAATAGAACCACCATCTTCAAAAGGACATCGATTCATTCTTGCGGCTACGATTACTTTTCCAAGTGGGCGAGGCAGCTTCCACTCGTAGAAGTGAAAGCACACCACGTGCTACAGCTTTTCAAGAACCAAGTTGTCTATCGTTTCGGAGTGCCGCGCGAGATTATCTCGGATAATGGGTCAGCATTCGAAGCACGCAAATCAACAATTTTGTCGGGAGACACGGAATCGATCGGCGGTATTCAACAATTTACTACCCAAGAGAAAACGGCCCGGTCGAGGCTTTTAATAAAACTCTCGTTCAAATCTTAAAGAAAACTTTGGACGATAATAAGAGAAATTGGCACGAGAAATTATTGGAAGCCTTATGGGCCTACCGGACAACCTTCGAACTCCTACTCAAGCTACACCTTACGCTCCGGTGTATGGGTCCGAGGCGAGTGTTACTCTTAGAGGTCCAGCTTCTTTCACTCGGAACTGCAGTGCAAACAAAATCACGACAGAAGAGAATGTCAAATTATGACTAGAAGAATTGGAAAGCCTGGAAGGGAAAAGACTTGCAGTGCAACAGAATTTAGAACTATACCAAGCTAAGATGGTTCAAGCCCATGACAGACTGGTCCGCCCAAGAACCTTCAAAGTTGGTGACTTAGTTCTCGTTCTCAAGAGACCTATCCTTGCACACCGCAAGATAGGAGGAAAACTCGAACCCACTCGGGAAGGACCGTTTGTGGTTGAAGCAGTATACTCAGGAGGCTCCTACCAGCTAGTGAATTGCTAAGGAGAACGACATATGCTTCCGATCAACGGACGATACTTAAAGAAGTATTACGCTACCTGATGTTTCGAATGAATGAATTCTTCATCCCTAGAAGCACGGGCGAAGTAATTACTTATGACTGGGTCTGAACCCAAAAAAAAAACAAAAAAAGCAAAAAATGTGCTAAAATAAATAAAATCGTGATAATAAAGTTTTCCTTGTTTTCTCTTCCAAATCAAAATCTCTTCCTGATCTTATCCCACTTCATTCCTGTTAAATTTAAAAATACAAGAAGCAATAAAAAAATGTCTTTAATAAACATTTTCTTAATGTTCTTGTTCTTAGTACAACCCCTGATCCTTTTCCTTATCTTTTCACAGGGAAATGTCGAACGGGCGATTGGTTCTGAACTTTAGAAATGGCGTAAGCCTTGCACTCGACGAAAAGAGGGTGAATGATGGAGCGATAATAGAGATTGACTCAGACTTCGCACTAGCAAGCCCGCAATACAAGGAAAGTGACCGGGTCCCGGCTGACCGAGAGGAACTGCCCAGTCAGACAGTAATGAAAGTGGGTGGCCCAAGCCACCAATCCAGCAGCAAGAAAAGGAAAACAAGCACTGAAGAAGACAAGAAAATCAAGTCTGTAGTTGCTATAGCAGAGGGCATGCTTGTCAGCGCCGCGCCCACAGAAATTCAGGAAGTACGAAGAGCTACTCTCACAGCAACTCAGCGAAGAAATAAAAATCGTCGTATCCGCAAGATGTTAACTAAACTTGCAGCGGACCAGCGCGACGAGGCAGTTGCTACTGCTAGTACATATACTTTAAGGACGCCAGTTCACCAGGTACCTGAAGAAAAGAGGCCAGCTCTGAGGATAACAGAAAATACCAGGGAAATCTCAAGAAGATCAGAAGAAGGAAGGCTACCACGCCTCCAGATAAAGCGACCAGTAATGCATAACTTTGTTGCAGAAGCAACCCCGGAGGATGTCCCGACGGACACCATCGCCGAGGAGCCGAGGTATGCAGGAGAACGTGAAGGGATTGAGCCGTATATCCCACAATACGTCACCAGACCTCGCCATTTGCAGATTATTCCTGAATACGAGCTAGAAAGAATGCAGAATGTCGAGAAGAAAACTTTTGAATACTTCGAGAGAATCAGAGGCAGGAGGATCAATATACTAGAAGGCCTCGAGCAACATACGTACATGTTCTCGAATACGAACAACAACAAATCGTGGATCGCATCCGGGATTTGAAAAGAATGGGCCGAGCGGGCCGTCTAAGAGAAAACACTTACTCAGAACCCCGGAGATGGATGCCAGGGAAAGGGAGAATTACAATACAATGTGGATGTTGCTACAACTTCGCAGAAGACAGGAAGGGAAACCCACCGGGAATACTCCGTCATGGCCGAGTGGATCCAATGTCATTAGTCATCAAAAGGATGGTAAAAAGAATGATAACATGGAGGGTACCGCCAGCGGATTGCATACCCAACAGCTTGCATCATTAACATTTACAAGAAGGGTGACCGCATACCCCCGCACATAGATCACCACGACTTTGTCGGACCTTTCGCACAGGTTCTTTTCGAACGAATGTAATATCATGTTCGGATCCGACCTCCGGATAGCAGGCCCGAGTGAGTTCCAAGGGCCGTAAAGATACCATTACCGGTAGGTTCCGTCATGATACTAAAGGGCAACGGAGCAGATGTCGCTAAACATTGCATACCGGGAGTACCAATGAAGCGGATCTCAGTTACTTTTAGAAGGATGGATGACAGGAAAGCACCTTATCACTTCCAGCCAGACCCGGAGCTAGAGAGCCTCCGGCCTTACGAGCTGTGAGTTACATGGAAAATATCACACCTCCAACGTACATCCATACGGCATCCTTGCCAAGGATGGCTCGGAAGGTGATGTTATTGACCATGTACCTCACTATTCGTACATGGATTTCGACGGATACCTTTTTTGGATGGATCGACAAAGATCATACATAGTCCGTTTTGAGTCTATATGGATTGTATGAGATGTATTCCAGATCGAGTTGTATGATGTATCTTCAACATGATTGGAATGAAAGTTTCTATGTCACATTTTTGGCCTTCACCTCTTTTGTGCAAGTTGACTGGAAAATGCCAGTAAAGTTAAATGAAATTTGAACAAAGAATAGAAAAGAAACAAAAAGAATAAAAAAAAAACTTTCCTTAAAAAATCTAAAAAAAAATGATGAACTCCAAATTCGCATGAACATTAAATGAACGATAAATCGTTAAAAAAAATAAACAAAATGAACACAAATTTTAAATCAATTTCAAATTCAATCTTTCCAAATCTCAAATCAAATCTCAATCAAATTTCAAATTCAATCTTTCCAAATTTCAAATCAAATCTCAATCAAATTTCAAATTCAATCTTCCAAATCTGAAATCCAATCCGTTCTACTCTCTCCCTTGTCTGTGATGAAAGCGGTTGATTCCATTGACACTGATCGAATCTGATGGCGAGGAATTGTATCCAATCCAAACCAACAACTTCCGATCAACTCTTTTGAATGGGATATGTAGCATCTACATATTCCCTCCTAATTTGTTTCTTTCCACAAAATCTCTTACAACTTTCATGAAATTCTCGAAACACCAAAATCCCACACTGCAAATCTTTGCAAAATCAATTACATCAAATTCAAACTTTTGGAGTTGAGGATTTTACGTCCGAGACTGCATTGATTTAGGATTATTTCCCTATCGCAATGAAATACATCAAACTCAAATTCTTGGGGTTGAGGATTTTACATCCGAGACTGCATTGCTTTAGGATTTTTTCCCTATCGCAATGAAATACATCAAATTCAAATTTTTGGGGATGAGGATTTTACATCTGAGACTGCATTGCTTTAAGATTCTTTCTCTATCGCAATGAAATACATCAAAATCAATTTCTTGGAGTTGAGGATTTTACATCCGAGACTGCATTGTTTTAGGTTCTTTGCCTATCACAATGAAATACATCAAAACTCAAATTCTTGGGGTTGAGGATTTTACATCCAAGACTGCATTGCTTTAGGATTTTTTCCCTATCGCAATGAAATACATCAAAAATCAAACTCTTGGTGTTGAGGAATTTACATCCGAGACTGCATTGCTTTAGGTTTCTTTCCCTATCGCAATTAAATACATCAAATTCAAACTTTAAGGATTGAGGATTTTACATCCGAGACTGCATTGCTTTAGGATTCTTTCCCTATCGCAATGAAATACATCAAAATCAAATTCTTGGGGTTGAGGATTTTACATCCGAGACCGCATTGCTTTAGGATTCTTTCCCTATCGCAATGAAATACATCAAAATCAAACTTTTGGGGTTGAGGATTTTACATCCGAGACTGCATTGCTTTAGGATTCTTTCCCTATCGCAATGAAATACATTAAAATTCAAATTTCTGGGGTTGAGGATTTTACATCCGAGACTGCATTGCTTTAGGATTCTTTCCCCATCGCAATGAAATACATCAAAATCAAATTCCTGAGGTTAAGGATTTTACATCCAATACCGCATTACTCTGAGATCTCTCCTCATTGTAGTGGTTCAATCCAATCAATTCAATTTTCTTTTGAGGTTGAAGATGTTACATCTAAAACCACAAAATTCCAATTTTCATTTCAAGATTCAAATCCCTCCAAATTAATTTTAACAAAACTTCAATCTAAATTAAAACTCCAAACTAAAATCTAAGCTCACACATCAATACTTAAATTGAAACAAAATAAAATCCAAATTGAAATTCCCCCAGGTCATGTGATTTGGGATTCACCTCCTTTTCCTTTCCCCAGCGAGAGTTCAAGAATCTCCAATCTCAGAGAGATACTTGACACTCCCCAGCGGAAACTCTCCTACTTCATCCTAAGTTTGTCACTTGGACATCTGTGTTGGTTTTGTTGATCTTTTCGATCAACGCCAATACGCGCGGTGTGCTTGGTTAGCACACCACACCTATTGGGGGTCCATTTGTTGACCTCATTTTTGATGAGGTCTTCTCTTCTTCTCTTTAGTACATAGGATCTAGCCTTGGGCTTTTCCTTTGACTATCCTAGAGGATTAGAATTGGGACCCACCACTTAGGAATTCAAACCACTTCTTAACTCCCTGCAAACTCCACAAACTTGACTGTAGACCCCTAATCACCTAGAGGGTTGAAATCAAATGTGGAAGTTTAAAGGATGAGTTCCTATAGGACTCTTTGGCCTTAGGACTACCCTGGGTGGCCTGGTCTGGTGATGGGCTGACTTACACACACACTACACTTGCACACACATCCTAAAAAAAAACACACCCATACCTAACTTGATCTCCTGACTCATGAAGGTGATCCACATGGATGGTCCTTAACCCCTAAGCCCTTGGCTAAGAGGGTTAGGAACAACATAATGGATGCCTCAAATGAGTCCCCTCATGGCTCATGTGGGTTTGATATGGCTTCATGGCTCAACCAAAATGATTTTATTCCACTTACATTCACCTAATCTTAAATTTTCCAAATTTTCAATTTTTGGCCCCCGGGACCCTACACCCGCCTAGCCTACCAAAAAATCTTGAAACTAAACAAAATTTGCAAAATCACCTAAATTACCCAAAATTCCTCAAAATCAATCCCAAACATTCCCACATTACTCAAATTGATCATCCATACCCAAAAATACCAAAAATTCCAAAAATACCTCCCAATACCCTCCCAATACCCAAAATACCCCTCTTGACCCAAAAATCCAAAAATTCAGAAAATTCCCAGAAAATTTCAAAAAATCCCAAATATTCCCAATTTCGTTTTGTTAAACTACACCATGGGCCAATTTTATCAATTTACCCCACTTTTGTCAAAGCCCCAAATTTGACCCACTTTAACCCTAAGTGAACCTAATGTCAAGCCAAACCTACCCAATTGACCCAATTCTGGTCCAATTCAATTCTAAACTTCAATTCAACATTCCCAACACCAATCTAGACCAAATCCAAGTCCAATTTGATTGACATTTGAGTCCAATTTCACTTTTGGCCTTAAAGCCCAATTTGGACCCATGACCAAAACCTAACCCAAACTAACCCAATTCAACTCCAATTAACCCCAAACCTTTTCTAAACCTTCCTTAACATCCCAACAAACAAAAAACTAACATGATTTGCCCAAAATTTAGACCCAAACCCCACTCAAATTCAAACCAAAGCTAAAAGGCCCAATTTTGACCTAAACCCAAACCTAACCCAAATAAGCCCAAACCCCAAAATCAAAACCCAACCAAAGCCAAAACCTCTTTGAAACACTCCCATAAACATTTCGCAATATTTATTTTACATCAATTTCAACCCTAGCACAACATTGGCCCAAGTTAGCCCAATTTGACCTACATTGGCCCATTCACCAAAGAGGTCCAAATCCAACCCAAACCTAGCCCAAACACTTCAAGTTTATTCCAAATCATTCATGAAACATTCCTAAACTAAATTCAACACTCATTGGATCCAATCCTTTGCAAAATTCCCATCCTAAAATCCACTTTAAAATCCGAAAGCCCACTTCTCTAAACCATTTTAAAAGCCCATTTCCACCAAACACAAAAGCCCAAAATTGGCCCTAAAGCCCACATGGCAATTTCTTTTCATCATACCTTTAATTGATATCACCCCTAAGTTTCAAAATTATCATTAAACCATTCCAAATCAAGCTTCATCCAAATTTCCACCAAAAATGCCAAGATTCCTAAAATCTACTTCCATGAAATCGACTAAGCTTTGCCCCAAGCCAAATGGAGCCATGAAGCCCCATGCAAGCCATGAACAAGCCACATGAAGCCATGGAAGGTTTGACATGTGATCAAGCCATTAATGGCAAAAAGGGGAACCCCTTTCCTAACCCTCCCTTAAGCAATTTTAACCCTTTTTTATGCAACACCTAAACCCAACATTTACTTAAACCAAGTTGATAAGGACTTCACCACTCCATCTCAGCTAGCCTATCTGATTCCCCACAGCACCCAAAGCCCCTTGGAGGGTGCACCATGCCCAAAACCATGGGTTGACCCAAACTAAGCCAAAATGATCCCTCCCCCCTTCTACTTTGATTCAACACCTTTACACATGGCCAACTGCAATTGATTTCACCATTGCCAAGACCTGACCTCCCTGAGCCTGAGGGTGACCTGACCCTGGCCGGCCAGCCACCACAGCCGCCGGAAACCGCCAGGCCGAGAGCTCACATGTGAGCCCAAACTTGGAATTCTCACCTGCTGAGATGCCCCATCCCCAGTGGCCATTGTAGTTGTTCTTCTCTTGCCAAGAGCAGCTGATCCCAAGCCCTAAATCCCCCTGGGAGGCCCTCCACCCTCTCCTATTTAAACCTCACCTCCTCTCGGGCATGAGAGGTGCTGAACCAGATATTACTGAAACCCTGCCAAAATTGTTCCAGAACACTCTCCATACTTATAGCAGTTGATCCCCAGTGACAATTTGCCCTAATCCCCACCAACAGAGCCCAATTTCTCAGCCAAAATTCCACCCAAAACCAGGACACTTCTCCACAGTGGATCAATCCTCAAATTGATTGGTCCTACACCTTCACCAGACCAAGGGAAGGAGTCCACCAGCAAAATCCCCCTCTCCAGGCCACCCATCTGTTCCAGACTCCAAGCTTTGTGATCGGGCTTGGTTGAAATCATACCTAGGAGATTCACCAGACCAGGAGACTTCATCTGGAGCTTGCTGGAATCTAATCAAAGGTGACACAACCCTCAGATTGAAGCCACACTTCTCTGAGCAAAGGTATGAGCTAATTCTTCATCCTGAGCTTCTGGAAATTCTCCATTTCAAATTCTTTAATTTCAATGCATGATCACCATATAGATGTATTCATCTCTTCAAGACGAATCCATAGAGCATAAGAACACGAAAATCAGTTGAGAAATGAGTGAGTTCTTAGGGTTTTAGTGTGGATGGCTCTCGGGTGAGAACGGCTGGGGACGATGAACGGATGTCGTTCATTCCATACACGCGCGGACGGACGGCCAGGATCGCGCCGGATGAGGTGACGGAACGATACAGCGGGCCCCCGGAGCGCTGAGTTGGATGGTGGGGCTGAATCAGAAGGCGACGCGTGTGCGTTCGGAGCTGCCGAGGTTGAGCTGGCGCCGCGTCACTTAAATAGAAAATTAGGGTATTTTCTTATTTATTTAATTCCCTAAACTTCAAAAATGCATAACTTTGTGTAGAAAAATCAGAAAAATAAAATAAAAATACCCTCTTGCTCAGTGAACAGAGGAGAATAATGTGGAAAAAAATCATTTAATTTCATCAAGTATTTTATTTTTAATGATTTATTTACCCTCTACATTGTTTTAATTCTCCATGCATATATGAAATTCACCATGGCATGAGAACATAGGGCTTTTGAAGCCTCTGAATTTGGGAACATTCCTTTAATTTTCCAAAGTCAGAGGCCATCCCTATGAGAAGTTATTAATTTTTCAAATTCATGTTGCTGTTTTGAGTATTTTAAATCTAATAATTAGCATGTTGTGAAATAAATTCTAGAAAAAATTGGTGATGTTTCTTATGACCAGAGGACTCTAGGAAAAATAGTTTTTGAATTAATTCACTTGGAATAACCCTAATTGGCCTAAACACGCAAAATAGTTCCCTAATTAATTAGAGCTAATCGTACATCAAATTGACTTGAAATCAATTCTCCACTGACCTTTAGGATCAGAGGAACCCACCATAAAAATTTGAAGTCAATTGGACTTGGTTAGCCCTATTAAATGGGTTGATTAAGCCATTTAGCCAATTTAAACTTTAAAAATTCATAACTTTCAAAATACTTTTCAAAAATTTACCAAATTGGTTTTGGAGCCTCTCTGATATTAGGGAATTTAAGAAAATTAAAATTTCAATTTTCTAAAAAGTTAATTTTTTGTATTATTTTAATATTTTAATAATTAAAAAAATAATAAAAATCATAAAAATAATAAAATTCACCAAAATGTCACATTTTGAATTTTAATCACTTAGGAACAAACCCCATATTTTTCTTAGGTCCCTTTGATGAGATATTAAATTTTAAAGCCCTAAGGTAATTTTAAAATTAAAAAAATGTATTTTCTAGTATTTCCACTAAAATAATTCTAATAAATCAAAGAAAAATCAAAAAATTGTAAAAATTGATTCTTTGATTTCCTTGATATGAGAGAGATTTTTGAAAAATATAAAATTTATTTTTCAACCTTTATTTTATTTTTAAATTAATTAATACTCCAAAATTTAAAATAATTATAATAAATATAATATAATTCAAAAAATCACCAAAATTGGTCCAAGTGTTCCTCTGGTCATTAGGAATGTCCCATAATTTTCTTAAGGATATAAACTTTCCCTTGGTCATATTATTAAATTTTCCTTGGAAATCCTTATTTTCCACCAAAAATAATTACATAAATAAATTAAATACAGAAAAATCACATTTTATCCTCTCATGTCTTTATTGGTATATGAGTGAAGTCACATAAAAATTTCAAGTTCATTTAACCTCAATTTAGTGAGTTATGAAATTATTAAGCTTGAAGGGCAAAATGGTAATTAAAATTTTAACCCTTAATTAAAACTTTAGGTTTAATAAAATTAAAGAGTAAAATATTTGATATTAATCTGATTTGGATGATTGAAATTTAAATAATTAGAGAGTAGAAACCTACCAAACAATTTGAAAATAATTAAAACAAACTTTAATTAAATAATTGACTATATTTGGAAGAATAATAAAATTGGAATTATTAAAATAGGGATATTATTAGGAAGAGATTTGTTCCTTAATTTAAGAATCCCTAAATTAATCATCTCAATAATATTTAATTCCTAATTTTAAATGATAATTCAAATTTAAGATTTAAAATGTTAAAAGACTTAGTCATTAAATTAAATTAAAGTTAAATTATTAAACTCTTTTAAAATTTCAATTAAATTAAAATTAAAAATAAAATTAAATTTAAATTTAAATTAAATTAAATTAAACAAATTAAATTAAATTAAATTAAATTAAATTAAATTGAATTGAATTAAATTAAAATTAAATTAAATTAATTAAATTAAATTAAATTAAAACATATCAAATTAAATTAAATTAAATTAAATTAAATTAAATTCAATCAAATTAAATTAAATCAAGTTAAATTAAATTAAGTTAATTCACATCAAATCAAACTAAATTGAATTAAATTAAATTAGATAATAGAATCAAGTTAAAATTAAATCAAATTAAATTAAATTAAAATTAAAACTAAACTAAATTAAATTGAAGTTAAATTAAATTGAATTAAAAATGACATCACCTAGGACATAAAGAAATTCAAAATAAAGCTACTTGAACACTATTCCAAATTTAAACCCGATAACTGAAATTAAATTAAATCACAAACCATTGGAACATCAATTTGCCCTCGAAAGCTTTCGTTGTCATAACTCCTAAACAGAACGTTAAATGAAATGTTACTTCACTTATAGGATATTCAAATGTCCTAGTTTACTGAGTAAGATAACAACAAAACTTAAACCTCGGACGATTACTTCACCTGATTGATTAAATCCATTTGGACTTAAAACAATCCTAGCAGTATTGAAAAGATGTTTAAGACTCGTCTTAAGCTCTTCCTCAATATGATAGGATGTTTATAAGAACAATTGAATTTAATTGTTCTTTGATGAAGAAAATCGTCCTCAAACCAAAACACAAGAACCTAGACGTCATAGGAAATGACTAGCTATAGGATTAGGAACTTGGTAGAAAACCATGACCCTGCCCTTAGCTTTACCTAGGAACTTGCTTAAATATTCTAAAATTGTGTTTAAGTGTAGCTTGGGATGACGGGAAGACCCTCTAGGCACGCTTTTATTTTGTTGCAATTTACTTTATTGCAATTTATTTAATCGCATCGCACTTACTTTTCTTGCATGATAAACAACTGTTGCATGAAAACCTACACCTTTAGGATAGTCCCTAAAACTGAAACCATAACTAAATTAATAGTCATTGCAAGATAAAATTCACCGCCATAACATTTCAAAATATAAAACAACTCAAAATTTAATCACAAACAGAACACAAAACTACAACTACAACTAAATTAAAACGTCTTGTTGGATGATCGGGAATACCTCGGATGATGTAACCTACGTGTTGCTAATGGGATTTCCCACGGTCTAAATGAAAGTGTGGAACTCATTTAGTTGAGTTTAGCAAATTCATCTGGACTAAGTGAATCTGATAAAAATAATGATGCCGGAAGGATGGAACCGTGGGATCTTAACCGGTGTTGTTATAATCAACTTTAAGATTTGTTTTAATTAAAATATTAAAGACACTTGAACTCTAAGTTTTTTTTTCTCTAAACCGAAATACTTCTCTCATCTCCTAATTTATGACTTCTATAACTAAACCTCTGCAACAACAAGGAGCTCGGAGCATGGTGGGCAGCACGGCCATCGTCATCAGCAAAACCTGAGTCTACTTCAGCAAAACCATTCTTAGAATTAAATAACCAATCCATAGGATTTCGAGGTAGTTTGCCTAGTGCAACATAAATCCTCAACCTCTTCGTTAGGCATTTGCATGATCATGTCATGTAAATTAAGCCCTATCCGGTCTTAGGACTCTGAGGTAGTCGTTCGGTACGACATAAACCCTCATATCTTGAAGGCTATTTGTATGATTGTCTCATACGAATATAAGTCCAAATTAATTAAAATTGGCAAGATCAAAACATTAAATAAACATTAGGACTTTCCTAAATTCAAGCCAAACAATAGGATAGTCGGGAAATTATCGAAGTTCGCTTCGAATCTGTAATTTCTCCTACCTTTCTTCCTTTGAATTCTCAAAACAAAATGTTCCAAACTTGATCCATTCCCTATTGAAATTCCAAAATTCAATCCTTTTGAAAACTTAAACTTTGAAATTCTTGAGAGCGAGATTATCGATTATTATCGAGAGTTTTCTTAGGTGATTCCCGTCACTTAAGATGTAATTAACTATAGGGGCTTGCCCTTATAGGGAATTTTAAGAACCCGAGTAATATAAACCCTGTTTAATGCTTTCATATTAAGCGGGGAATTTGTCGGCTTATAAAAATTGGTTCGCGGACCAAACAGATGTTACAAACCTTTCTAGTTTATCTAATCAAGCCCCATTGTCAAGCAGTGTGTCTATTCTTCGGGATAGGTACACGGTTTGTGGTGCGGTGCTCGTTTATGTAAACTATTCGGGATGTGAGATCTGTTTGATTTCATATCTTAAAATTTTCAAACTTAAAATTATTTTCAAAATCAAATACTACTTTCTAAATTATATATATATTTAAATTAAATTTAAAATTTAAATTTCGCTGACAATTTCTGTAGGCGACCTCCTTTTCAAAAATACAACACCCAACCTAAAAATATGCTGACACTATATCATGATTAATCCTTCTTTTCTCCAAAGACTTCTGACAACAAGCCTAGGTAAGATAAGAATTAGGGTGATAGATAGAGAAAGCGAGCGGCGACTCCTTGACATTGACATGATACAGGAATTGACGGCGACGACATGCGACCCCAAATATTTCATCGCCATCACCATTTTATTCAGTAGGGAAAGCCTTTAGATATTGGAGCTATTAGATTTTATTATATTTGAACTGAGCCAGAGCTGCTACTACTGCGGGTATGGGATTTTCATCTCTGATTTATTCACTTTGTGAGCAATTTAGTGTTAAGTCTGAAACATGGGAGGAGGTTATTTAGCCACTTAGACCTATTACTAGTGTAAATGTGAACACTTACAATGTATATTCAGTATTTTGTCGGAAAGGAGGATCTTTTAGACCTTCCAGTGCTTCTATTTCTGTTGCTTCTAATTCTCATGCTTCTATTGCACATGCATCATCTTCCAGAGATTCACCAACTGGATTACTATAGAAGATTTTGAAGAAGGTGAGTCTTACCAGAGAGCATGTGATCACAGAAAAATACATCAAGAAATTCATATCTATTTTTGATGAAATTGCACTTTAAAGAAAGGTATTTTCTTTATTGTATTGCAGGAATAAAGATTTATAAGTGATGGAAGCAAAAAAGCATGAAATGGAGCAAATTTAGATCAAAAAGGAGGAGATTCATGCAAATATAACTACTTCACCGACGGCGAGATCGAAGCTGCCGACGGCGAGATCTTGAGGAGAAATTTCTGAAGGAATTATATCTGCCTCGCCGACAGCGAGCCCGACCCCCGCCGACAGCAAGATCGCGAGGTTTGAAGACCTTTTACAAGCCTCGCTGACGGCGAGGTCGTTTCCCGCCGACGGCGAGCTAGTTCAAAATGCATATACATTGAACCTAGACACTTTTTGAAGAGGTGTGTCGGCATATTTTTAGGTTGAGTGTTGTATTTTTGAAAAGGGGTCGCCTACAGAAATTGTCGGCGAATTTTTAATTTAATTTAAATAAATAATTTGAAAAAGTAGTATTTGATTTTGAAAATAATTTTAAGATATGAAATCAAACCGACCTCACATCCCAGATAGTTTATATAAACGAGCGCCGCACCACAAACCGTGTATCTACCCCGAAGAATAGACACACTGCTTGGTAATGGGGCTCGATTAAATAAACTAGAAAGGTTTGTGACATCTATTTGGTCTGCGAACCAATTTTATAAGCCGACAAATGCCCCTGCTTAATATAAATGAATTAAGTAGGGTTTATATTACCTGGGTTCTTAAAATTCCCTATAAGGGCAAGCCCCTATAGTTAATTACATCTTAAGTGACGGGAATAACTTAAGAAAACTCTCGGTAATAATCAGTAGTTTTGCTCTCAAGAATTTTAAAGTTTAAGTTTTCAGGGGATTGAATTTTGGAATTTCAATAGGGAATGGATCAAATTTGGAACATTTTGTTTTGGGAATTCAAAGGAAGAAAAGTAGGAGAAATTACAGATTCGAAGCGAACTTCGGTAATTTCCCGACTATGCTATTGTTTGGTTTCGAGTTTAAGAAAATTCTAATATTATCTGATATTTCAATCTTGCCAATTTTAATTAATTTGGACTTATATTTGTATGATAAAATCATACAAATAACCTTGAAGATATGAGGGTTTATGTCGTACCGAACGACTACCTCAGAGTGCTAAGACCGGTTAGGGCTTAATTTACATGACATGATCATGCAAATGTCTAACGAAGAGATGACGATTTATGTTGCACTAAGAAAACTACCTCGAAATCCTATGGCTTAGTTATTTAATTCTAAGAAAGTTTTGCTGAAGTAGATTCAGGTTTTGCTGATGACGATGGTCATGCTGCCCACCATGCTCCGAGCTCCTTGTTGTTGCAGAGGTTTAGTTATAAAAGTCATAAATCAGGAGATGAGAAAAGTTTTTTGGTTTAGAGAAAATCTTAATTTCCAAGTGTTTTTTATGTTTTATTTAAAAGAAATCTTAAAGTTGATTATAACAACACCAGTTAAGATCCCACGGTTCCATCCTTTCGGCATCGTTATTTTTATCGGATTCACAGGCCAGATGAATATGCTAAACTCAACTGAATGAGTTCCACACTTTCATTTAGACCGTGGGAAATCTCGTTAGCAACACGTAGGTTACATCATCCGAGGTATTCCCGATCATCCAACAAGAAGTTTTAATTTAGTTGTAATTGCAGTTTTGTGTTCTGTTTGTGATTAAATTTTGAGTTGTTTTATATTTTGAAATGTTGTGGCGGTGAATTTTACCTTGCAATGACTTTTAATTTAGTTTTGGTTTCAGTTTTAGGGACTATACTAAAAGTGTGGGTTTTCATGCAACAGTTGTTTATCATGCAAGAAAAGTAAGTGCGATGCGATTAAATAAATTGCAATAAAGTAAATTGCAATAAAATAAAAGCGTACACGGAGGGTCTTCCCGTCATCCCAAGCTGCACTTAAACATAATTTAGAATATTTTAAGCAAGTTCCTAGGTAAAGCTAAGGGAAGGGTTATGGTTTTCTACCAAGTTCCTAATCCTATAGCTAGTCATTTCCTATGACGTCTAGGTTCTTGTGTTTTGGTTTGAGGACGATTTTCTTCATCAAAGAACAATTAAGTTCAATTGTTCTTATAAACATCCTATCATATTGAGTAAGTGCATAAGACGAGTCTTAAACATCTTTTCAATACTGCTAGGATTGTTTTAAGTCCAAATGGATTTAATCATACAAATGAATTAATCGTCCGAGAATTTAAGTTTTGTTGTTATCTTGCTCAGTGAACTAGGACATTTGAATATCCTATAAGTGAAGTAATATTTCATTTAACGTTCTATTTAGGGGTTATGACAGCAAAAGCTTTCGAGGTAAAATTGATGTTCAAATGGTTTATGATTTAATTTCAGTTAACCGGTTTAAATTTAGAATAGTGTTCAAGTTCCTTTATATTTATTTTTGAATTTCTTTATGTCTTAGGTGATGTTATTTTTAATTCAATTTAACTTTAATTTAATTTAATTTAGTTTAGTTTCAATTTTAATTTAATTTAAATTTATTTTAATTTAATTTAATTTAATTTAATTTAATTTAATTTGATTTAATTTAATTTGATTTAATTTAATTTAGTTTAATTTTATTTTATTTTATTCAATTTAATTTAAATTTTAATGTAATTTTATTCTTAATTTTAATTTAATTGAAATTTTAAAAGGGTTTAATTTAAATAATTTAACTTTAATTTAATTTAATGATTAAGTCTTTTAACATTTTAAATCTTAAATTTGGATTATCATTTTAATTAGGAATTAAATATTATCGAGATGATTAATTTAGGGATCCTTAAATTAAAGAAAAATTCTCTTCCTAATAATATCCCTATTTTAATAATTCCAATTTTATTATTGTTCCAAATTTAATCAATTATTTAATTAAAGTTCATTTCAATTATTTTTTTTAAATTGTTTAGTAGGTTTCTACCCTTTAATTATTTAAATTTCAATCATCCAAATTAGATTAGGATCAAATACTTTAATCTTTAATTTTATTAAGCCGAAAGTTTTAATTAAAGGTTAAAATTTTAATTACCATTTTGCCCTTCAAGCTTAATAATTTCATAACTCACTAAATTGAGCTTAAATGAACTTGAAATTTTTATGTGACTTCACTCATATGCCAATAAAGACATGAGAGGAGAAAATGTGATTTTTCTGTATTTAATTTATTTATGTAATTATTTTTGGTGGAAAATAGGGATTTCCAAGGAAAATTTAATAATATGACCAAGGAAAAGTTTCTATCCTTAAGAAAATTATGGGACATTCCTAATGACTAGATGACCACTTGGATAAATTTTGGTGATTTTTTGAATTATATTATTTTTATTATAATTATTTTAAATTTTGGAGCATTAATTAATTTAAAAATAAAATAAAGGTTGAAAAATAAATTTTATATTTTTAAAAAATCTCTCTGATATCAAGGACATCAGAGAATCAATTTTTACAGTTTTCTGATGTTTCTTTGATTTATTAGAGTTATTTTAGTGGAAATACTAGAAATATACATTTTTTTAATTTTAAAATTACCTTAGGGCTTTAAAATTTAATATCTCATTAAATAGACCTAAGAAAAATATGAGATTTGTTCCTAAGTGATTAGAATTCAAAATGTGACATTTTAGTGAATTTTATTATTCTTGTGATTTTTATTATTTTTTAATTATTAAAATATTAAAATAATACAAAAGATCAACTTTCTTAGAAAATTGAAATTTTAATTTTCTTAAATTCCCCTAATATCAGAGAGGCTCCAAAACAAATTTGGTGAATTTTTGAAAAGTAATTTGAAAGTTATGAATTTTTAAAGTTTAAATTGACTAAATGGCTTAATCAACCCATTTAGTAGGGCTAACCAAGTCCAATTGACTTCAAATTTTTATGGTGGGTTCCTCTGATCCTAAAGGTCAGTGGAGAATTGATTTCAAGTCAATTTGATGCATGATTAGCTCTAATTAATTAAGGACCTATTTTGGGTGTTTAGGCCAATTAGGGTTATTCCAAGTGAACTAATTCATAACCTATTTTTCCTAGGGTCCTCTGGTCATAAGAAACATCACCAAATTTTTCTAGAATTTATTTCACAACATGCTAATTATTAGATTTAAAATACTCAAAACAGTAACATTAATTTGAAAAATCAATAACTTCTCATAGGGATGACCTCTGACTTTGGAAAATTCAGAGAATGTTCCCAAATTTAGAGGCTTCAAAAGCCCTATGGTTTCATGCCATGGTGAATTTCCTATATGCATGGAGAATTAAAACAATGCAGATAGTAAATAAATTATTAAAAATAAAATACTTGATGAAATTAAATGATATCTTTTCCACATTATTATCCTCTATTCACTGAGCAAGAGGGTATTTTTATTTTATTTTTTTCTGATTTTTCTACACAAAGTTATGCATTTTTGAAGTTTAGGGAATTAAATAAATCAAAAAATACCCTAATTTCCTACTTATCCCCGCGGCGCCACGCCATCCTCGGCAGCTCCGAAACACCGCGTGTCGCGTTGCCATTCGACGCCGCCATCCAACTCAGCGCTCCGGAGGCCCGCTGTATCGTTCCATCTCCTCATCCGGCGGGATCCTGGCCGTCCGTCCGCGCGTGTATGGAATGAACGGCATCCGTTCATCATCCCCAAGCATCCTCACCCGAGAGCCGTCCACACTAAAACCCTAAGAACTCACTCACTTCTCAACAGATTTTCGTGTTCTTATGCTCTATGGATTCATCTTGAAGAGACGAATACATCTATACGATGATCATGCATTGAAATTAAGGCATTTTAAATGGAGAATCTCTAGAAGCTCGGGATAAAGAGTTAGCTCATACCTTTGCTCAGAGAAGTGTGGCTTCAATCTGAGGGTTGTGTCACCTTCGACTGGGTCTAAGCAAGCTCCAGATGAAGTCTCCTGGTCTGGTGAATTGCCTAGGTATAATTTCGACCAAGCCCGATCACAAAGCTTGGAGTCTAGAACAGATGGGTGGCCTAGAGAGGGGGCTTTTGCTGGTGGGCTTCTTCCCTTGGTCTGGTGAAGGTGTAGGATCAATCAATTTGGGGATTGGTCCACTGTGAAGAAGTGTCCTGGTTTTGTGCTGAAGTTTGAACTCAAAATTGAGCTCAGCTAGAGGGAATTGGGGCTGGAATCCAGTGGGAATCAAGTGCTCTATGTCTAGAGAGTGGTCTGGAATGATTTTGGCAGAGTTTCCTTAAGGTTGGTTCAGCACCTCCCATGGCCGAGAGGGGGTGGTGTTTAAATAGGAGAGGGTGAAGGGCCTCCCAGGGGGAGTTAGGGCTTGGGATCAGCTGCTCTTGGCAAGAGAAGAACAGCTACAATGGCCACTGGGGATGGGGCAACTCAGCAGGTGAGAATTCCAGGTTTGGGCTCACATGTGAGCTCTCGGCCTGGTGGTTTCCGGCGGTCGTGGTGGCTGGCAGAGCCGTGGTCAGTCACTTGTTGTCATCGGGGAGGTCGGGGCTGGGGCTTAGTGCAGTCAATTGGCCAATGCCATGTGTAAAGAGCATGGATTGAAAAGGAATGGGGGGAAGGCTATTTTGGGTTCAAATGAGTCAACCCATGATTTTGGGCTTGGTTCACCACCCAAGGCCTGGTTTTGGGCTGAAAAGGATCACGGGTCAGCCAAGAGAAAATGGTGTGGTCTCCATCCATGATGAGGTGGCTAAGCATGGTTTAGTGTATGACATGCTTAAGGTAAAAAGGGTTTAAGAAGGATTAGGAAAGGGGGCCCTCCCTTTGCTAAATGTGGTAAGGTCACATGTGAGCAACTCACATGACTTACATGTGGCTTAAGAGTGGCTTCATGGCTCCACTTGGCTTTGGAAAAAGTTGGCTTGGTTTCATGAAAATGGTTTTTAAGGATATTGGGTATTTTTGATGGAATTTGGATAAAGCCTAATTTGGAATGATTTGATTATTGATTTAGGCTTTAGGGATAATTTCAATTAATGGAGTGATGAAAAGAATGTGTCATATGGGCTTTAGCATGAAGTTTGCGCTTTTAGGAAGGTTTAAGAAAGTGGGATTTTGGTTTGAAAATAAATTTATGGATGGGAATTTTGTGAATGATTGGGCCAAACAAATGTTGGGTTTAGCTCATGGATGTGTCATGAGTGATTTGAAGCAAGTTGGGAGTGATTTGGGTTTGAATTGGGTTGAATTTGGGCTTCTTTGGTGAATGGGCCAATATAAGTCAAATTGGGCTAACTTGGGCCAATGTTGGGCTAGGGTTGAAATTGATGTAAAATAAATGTTGGGAAATGTTTATGGGAGTGTTTCAAAGAAGTTTTGGCTTTGGTTGAGTTTTGATTTTGGGGTTTGGGTTTATTTGGGTTAGGTTTGGGTTTAGGTAAAAATTGGGCCTTTTAGCTTTGGGTTGAATTTGAGTGGGGTTTGGGTCTAAATTTTGGGTAAATCATGTTAGTTTTTTGTTTGTGGGAATGTTAAGGAAGGTTTAGAAAAGATTTGGGGTTAATTGGAGTTGAATTGGGTTAGTTTGGGTTAGGTTTGGGTCATGGGTCCAAATTGGGCTTTAAGGCCAAAAGTGAAATTGGATTCAAATGTCAATCAAATTGGGCTTGGATTTGGTCTAAATTGGTGTTGGGAATGTTGAATTGAAGTTTAGAATTGAATTGGACCAGAATTTGGGTCAATTGGGTAGGTTTGGTTTGACATTGGGTTCACATTGGGTTAAAATGGGTCAAATTGGGGGTTTTGACAAAAGTGGGGTAAATTGACAACATTGGCCCATGGTGTAGTTGAACAAAATGAAATTGGGAATATTTGGGATTTTCTGGAATTTTCTAGGAATTTTCTGAATTTTTTGGATTTTTGGGTCAAGAGGGGTATTTTGGGTATTTGGAGGGTATTGGGAGGTATTTTTGGAATTTTTGATATTTTTGGCTATGGATCGTCAATTTGAGTGATGTGAAAATGTTCAAGGTTAATTTTGGGGAATTTTGGGTGATTTGGGATTTTTGAAAAATTTGGGTGATTTCAAGGGCTTTGGGTAGGCTAGGCGGGTGTAGGGTACCGGGGGTCAAAAATTGAAAATTTGGAAAATTGAAGATTGGGTGAATGAAAGTGGAATAAAATCATTTTGGTTGAGCCATGAAGCCATATCAAGCCCACATGAGCCATGAAGGGACTCATATGAGGCATCCACTATGTTGTTCTTAACCCTCTTAGCCAAGGGCTTAGGGGTTAAGGACCATCCATGTGAATCACCTACATGTGTCGGGAGGTCAAGTTGGGTATGGGTGTGGTTTTAGGAGGTGTGTGAAAGTGTAGTGTATAAATGTAGTGTATGTGTAAGTCGGCCATTCACTGGACCAGAGCCACCTGAGGCGGTCCTAAGGCCAAAGAGTCCTATAGGAACTCATCCTTTAAACTTCCACATTTGGTTTCAACCCTCTAGGTGATTAGGGGTCTACGGTCAAGTTTGTGGAGTTTGCGGGGAGTTAAGAAGTGGTTTGAATTTCTAAGTGGTGGGTCCCAATTCTAATCCTCTAAGATAGTCAAAGGAAAAATCCTAAGGCTAGATCCTAAGTACTATAGAGAGAAGAGAAGACCTCATCAAAAATGAGGTCAACAAATGGACCCCCAATAGGTGTGGTGTGCTAACCAAGCACACCGCGCGTATTGGCGTTGACCAAAAAGATCAACAAAACCAACACAGATGTCCAAGTGACAAACTTAGGACGAAGTAGAAGAATTTCCGCGCGGGAGTGTCAAGTATATCTCTGAGACTGGAGATTCACGAACTCTCGCTGGGGAAAGGAAAAGGAGATGAATCCCAAATCACATGACCTGGGGGAATTTCAATTTAGATTTTATTTTGTTTCAATTTAAGTTTTGATGTGTGAGCTTAGATTTTAGTTTGAGTTTCAATTTAGGTTGAAGTTTTGTTAAGATTAATTTAAAGGGATTTGATTTGAAATGAGAATTGGAATTTTGAGGTTTTAGATGTAACATCTTCAACCTCAAAAGAAAATTGAATTGATTGGATTGAACCATTACAATGAGGAGAGATCTCAGAGCAATGCGGTATTGGATGTAAAATCCTTAACCTCAAGAGTTTGATTTTGACGTATTTCATCGCGATAGGGAAAGAATCCTAAAACAATGCAGTCTCGGATGTAAAATCCTCAACCCCAAAAGTCTGATTTTGACGTATTTCATTGTGATAGGGAAAGAATCCTAAAGCAATGCAGTCTCGGATGTAAAATCCTCAACCCCAACAGTTTGATTTTGATGTATTTCATTGTAATATGGAAAGAATCCTAAAGCAATGCAGTCTCGGATGTAAAATCCTCAACCCCAAGAGTTTGATTTTGATGTGTTTCATTGCATTAGGGAAAGAACCTAAAGCAATGCAGTATCAGATGAAAATCCTCAACCCCAAGAATTTGATTTTGATGTATTTCATTGCAATAGGGAAAGAATCCTAAAGCAATGCAGTCTCGGATGTAAAATTCTCAACCCCAAAAGTTTGATTTTGATGTGTTTCATTGCAATAGGGAAAGAACCTAAAGCAATGCAGTATCGGATGTAAAATCCTCAACCCCAAGAATTTGATTTTGATGTATTTCATTGCAATAAGGAAAGAATCCTAAAGCAATGCAGTCTCGGATGTAAAATCCTCAACCCCAAGAGTTTGATTTTGATGTATTTCATTGCAATAGGGAAAGAACCTAAAGCGATGCGATATCGGATGTAAAATCCTCAACCCCAAGAATTTGATTTTGATGTATTTCATTGCAATAGGGAAAGAATCCTAAAGCAATGCAGTCTCAGATGTAAAATCCTCAACCCCAAGAGTTTGATTTTGACGAATTTCATTGCGATAGAAAAAGAATCCTAAAGCAATGCAGTCTCAGATGTAAAATCGTTAACCCCAAAAGTTTGATTTTGATGTATTTCATTGCAATAGTGAAAGAATCCTAAAGCAATGCAGTCTCGGATGTAAAATCCTCAACCCCAAGAGTTTGATTTTGATGTATTTCATTGCAATAGGGAAAGAACCTAAAGCAATGCAGTATCGGATGTAAAATCCTCAACCCCAAGAATTTAATTTTGATGTATTTCATTGCAATAGGGAAAGAACCTAAAGCAATGCAGTATCGAATATAAAATCCTCAACCCTAAGAATTTGATTTTGATGTATTTCATTGTAATAGGGAAAGAACCTAAAGCAATGCAGTCTCGGATGTAAAATCCTCAACTCCAAAAGTTTGAATTTGATGTAGGTTTGATTTGAGATTTGGAAAGATTGAATTTGAAATTGATTGAGATTTGATTTGAGATTTGATTTGAGATCTGGAAGGATTGAATTTGAAATTTGATTGAGATTTGATTTAAAATTTGTGTTCATTTTGTTTGTCCTTTAACGATTCAAATTTTATTTTATCGTTCATTTAGTGTTCATGTGAATTTGGCGTTCATCATTTTTTTATTTAGATTTTTTTTAAGGAAAGTTTCCTTTTATTCTCTTTTTTTTTCTTTTCTGTTCTTTGTTCGAAGTTCATTTAACTTTAATGGCGTTTCCCAGTCAATTTGCACAAAAGAGGTGAAGGCCAAAAATGTGACATGGTCACTTTCATTCCAATCATGTTAAAGATACATCATACAACTCGATCTGGAATACATCTCATACAATCCATGTAGACTCAAAACGGACTATGTATGATCTTTTTCGATCCATCCAAAAAAGGTATCTGTTAGAAATCCATGTCTGAATAGTGAGGTACATGGTCAATAACATCACCTTCCAAGCCATCCTTGGAAAGGATGCCGTATGGATGTACGTTAGAGGTGTGATATTTTCCATGTAACTCACAGCTCGTAAGGCCGGAGGCTCTCTAGCTCCGGGTCTGGCTGGAAGTGGTAAGGTGCTTTCCTGTCATCCATCCTTCTAAAAGTAACTGAGATCCACTTCATGGGTACCCCTGGTATGCAATGTTTAGCGACATCTACTCCATTGCCCTTCAGTATCATGACGGAACCTACCGGTAATGGTATCTTTACTAGCCCTCGGAACTCACCTGGGCCCGCTATCTAGAGGTCAGATCCGAACATGATATTACACTCGTTCAGAAAAGAAACCGTGCAGAAAGGTGTCGACAAAGTCGTGGTGATCTATGTGCGGGGGTGTGTGCGATCACCCTTCTTGTAAATGTTAATGATGCAAGCTGCTGGGTATGCAATCCGACGGCGGTACCCTCCATGTTATCATTCTTTTTACCATCCTTTTGATGACTAATGGCATTGGATCCACTCGGCCATGACGGAGTATCCCTAGTGGGTTTCCCTTCCTGTCTTCTGCGAAGTAGTAGCAGCATCCACATTGTATTGTAATTCTCCCTTTCCCTGGCATCCATCTTCGGGGTTCTGAGTAAGTGTTTTCTCTTAGGCGGCCCGCTCAGCCCATTCTTTTCATATCCCAGATGCAGTCCACGATTTGTTGTTGTTCGTATTCTGAGAACACGTCTGTATGTAGCTCGAGGCCTTTTAGTATATTGATCCTCCTGCCTCTGATTCTCTCGAAGTATTCAAAAGTTTTCTTCTTGACATTATGCATTCTTTCTAGCTCGTATTCCGAAATAATCTGCAAATGGCGAGGCCTGGTGACGTACTGTGGGATATACGGCTTAATCCCTTCACATTCTCCTGCATACCTCGGCTCCTCGGGGATGGTGTCCGTCAGGACATCCTCCGGGGTTGCTTCCGCAACAAGGTTATGCATTCGCGGTGACTTTATCCGGTGGCGTGGTAGCCTTCCTTCTTCGTTCTTCTTAAGATTTCCACGGTCTCTTCGTTATCCTCGGAGTGGCCTCCTTCCTTCGAGTACCCAGTGAACCGGCGTCCTTGAAGTATATGTATCGGCGGTAGCAAGCTTGCCTCGTCTCGGCTGGTCCATTGCTAGTTTAGTTAACATCTTGCGGATACGGTGATTTTTATTTCTTCGGCGAGTTCTTTGTGAGAGTAGCTCTTCGTATTTCTCGAGTTTACGTAGGCGCGGCGGCGGCAAGCTCGCCCTCTGCTGTAGCGACTACAGACTTGATTCTCTTGTCTTCTTCAGTGTCTGTTTTCCTTTTCTTGCTGCTGGAGTGGTGGCTTGGGCTACCCACTTTCATCACTGTCTGACTGGATAGTTCCTCTCGGTCAACTGGGACCCAGTCACTTTCCTCGTATTGCAGGCCTGCTGGTGTGAAGTCTGAGTCAATCTCTATTATCGCTCCATCTTTCACCCTCTTTTCATCGAGTGCAAGGCTTATGTCATTTCTAAAGTTCAGGACCAACCGCCCGTTCGACATTTCCCTGTGAAAAGACAAGGAAAAGGATCAGGGGCTGTACTAAGAACAAGAACATTAAGAAAATGCTTATTAAAGATAAGGAAAACTTTATTATCATGATTTTATTTATCTTAGCACATTTTTATTATTTTTGGGTTTGGACCCAGTCATAAGTAACTACTTCGCCCGTGCTTCTAGGGATGAAGAATTCATTCCTTCGAAACATCAGGTAGCGTAATACATCAGCTAGCATAATACTTCGCCCGTTGATCGGAAGGATATGTCGTTCTCCTTGGCAGTTCACTAGCTGGTAAGAGCCTCCTGAGTATACTGCCTCAACCACAAACGGCCCTTCCCAAGTGGGTTCAAATTTTCCTCCTATCTTGCGGTGTGCAAGGATAGGTCTCTTGAGAACGAGAACTAAGTCACCAACTTTGAAGGTTCTTGGGAGGACCAATCTGTCATGGGCTTGAACCATCTTAGCTTAGTATAGTTCTAAATTCTGGCGTGCTTGCAAGTCTTTTCCCTTCCGGGCTTTCTAATTCCTCTAGTCGTAATTTGGCATTCTCTTCGTCATGATTTTGTTTGCAGCTGCAATTCGAGGGAAGGAAGCCGGACCTCTAAGGGTAACACTTGCCTCGGACCCATACACCGGAGCGTAAGGTGTAGCTTGAGTAGGAGTTACGAAGGTTGTCCGGTAGGCCCATAAGGCTTCTAATAACTTCTCGTGCCAATTTCTCTTATTATCGTCCAAAGTTTTCTTTAAGATTTGAACGAGAGTTTTATTAAAAGCCTCGACAGGGCCGTTTGCTCTTGGGTAATAAATTGTTGAATACCGCCATTCGATTCCGTGTCTCCCGACAAAATTGTTGATTTGCGTGCTTCGAATGTCGACCCATTATCCGAGATAATCCTCGCGGCACTCCGAAACGGTAGACAACTTGGTTCTTGAAAAATTGTAGCACGTGGTGTGCTTTCACTTCTACGAGTGGAACTCGCCTGCCCACTTGGAAAAGTAATCCGTAGCCGCAAGAATGAAGCGATGTCCTTTTGAAGATGGTGGTTCTATTGGACCCACTATATCTGTGCCCTAACATTCAAATGGCCACGATGTAATTGTCGGATGTAGCACATTTGGAGGTTGGTGTAGAACCACTCTGTACACTTGGCATTGGTGACAGCTCTTGGCGATTTTCAAGCATAAGGTCATCATCGAGGGCCAGTAGTACCCAAGTCTTTTAATTTTCATCTTCATTTTCAGACTGGACTGGTGAGCGCCAAAGAGTCCTGAATGCACCTCTTTAACAATTTCACGGGCCTCGGACCCGCTTAGGCACCTTTGCCACATTTGATCGAAAGACCTTCGTATAACGTGTTGTTTATTAATGCGTAGGACGAGTTCTTTTTGATCCGATGGAGCTAGCGACCTATCGTCCGGTAGTTTTCCTGTTTGCGGGTAGTCTATTAATGGCTGTCGCCAATCTTCTCGTGTTTTCCGTCATCGTTGCAACTGATTCTTCTCCTTTTTCTGATTTGTGTATTGTGTCTATGTCGAGCTGTGATAGGACCTGACGTCCGTGAACTCACTGTCGGCACATTTTTTAGGTTGTGTTGTATTTTGAAAAGGGGGTCGCCTAACAGAAATTGTGCGGCGAATTTTTAATTTAATTTAAATAAATAATTCGAAAAATAGTATTTGATTTTGAAAATAATTTTAAATTTGAAGATTTTAAGATATAAAATCAAACCGATCTCACATCCCAAATAGTTTATATAAACGAGCACCGCACCACAAACCATGTATCTATCCCTAAGGATAAACACGTTGCTTGATGGTGGGGCTCAATTAAATAAACTAGAAGATTTGTGACATCCGTTTGGTCTGCGAACCAATTTTATAAGCCGACAAATTCCCCTACTTAATATGAAAACATTAAACAGGGTTTATATTACTCGGGTTCTTTAGAATTCCCTATAAGGGCAAGCCCCTATAGTTAATTACATCTTAAGTGACGAGAATCACCTAAGAAAACTCTCGATAATAATCAGTAATTCTGCTCTCAAGAATTTCAAAGTTTAAGTTTTCAAAGGATTGAATTTTGGAATTTCAATAGGGATCGGATCAAATTTGGAACATTTTGTTTTGGGAATTCAAAGGAAGAAAGGTAGGAGAAATTACGGATTCGAAGCGAACTTCGGTAATTTCCCGACTATTCTATTGTTTGGCTTGAATTTAGGAAAGTCCTAATATTTATTTAATTTTTTGATCTTGCCAATTTTAATTAATTAGGACTTATATTTGTGTGATAAAATCACACAAATAGCCTCGAAGATGTGAGGGTTTATGTCGAATCGAACGACTACCCTGGAATCCTAAGTCCGGTTAGGGCTTAATTTGCAATGCAAATGCCTAACAAAATTTTGAGGATTTATGTTGCACTAGGCAAATTACCTCAAAATCCTATGGCTTGGTTGTTTAATTCTAAGAAAGTTTTGCTGATGTAGATTCAAGTTTTGCTGACGACGATGGCCATGCTGCCCACCATGCTCCGAGCTCCTTGTTGTTGCAGAGGTTTAGTTATAGAAGTCATAAATCAGGAGATGAGAAAAGTGTTTTGGTTTAGATAAAATCTTAATTTCCAAGTGTTTTTGTGTTTTGATTAAAACAAATCTTAAAGTTGATTATAACGACACCGTTTAAGATCCCACGGTTCCATCCTTCCGGCATCGTTATTTTTATTGGATTCACTTAGTCCAGATGAATTTGCTAAACTCAACTAAATGAGTTCCACACTTTCATTTAGACCGTGGGAAATCCCGTTAGCAACACGTAGGTTACATCATCCGAGGAATTCCTGATCATCCAATAGGACGTTTTAATTTAGTAGTAATTGTAGTTTTGTGTTCTGTTTGTGATTAAATTTTGAGTTGTTTTATATTTTGAAATGTTGTGGAGGTGAATTTTATCTTGTAATGATTTTTAATTTAGTTTTGGTTTCAGTTTTAGGGGCTACCCTAGAGGTGTGGGTTTTCATGCAACAGTTGTTTATCATGCAAGAAAAGTAAGTGCAATGTGATTAAATAAATTGCAATAATGTAAATTGAAATAAAATAAAAGCGTACCTGAAGGGTCTTCCCGTCATCCCAAGCTGCACTTAAAACACAATTAGAATATTTAAGCAAGTTCCTAGGTAAATCTAAGGGAAGGGTTATGGTTTTCTACCAAGTTCCTAATCCTATAGCTAGTCATTTCCTATGACGTCCAGGTTCTTTGTGTTTTGGTTTGAGGACGATTTTCTTCATCAAAGAATAATTAAGTTCAATTGTTCTTATAAGTATCCTGCCATATTGAGGAAGTGCTTAAGAAGAATCTAAAACATTTTTTTTAATATTGCTAGAATTGTTTTAAGTCCAAATGAATTTAATTATACAAATGAATTAATCGTCCGAGAATTCAAGTTTTGTTGTTATCTTACTCAGTGAACTAGGACATTTGAATATCCTATAAGTGAAGTAACATTTCATTTAATGTTCTATTTAGGAGTTATGATAACCAAAGCTTTCGAGGGCAAATTGGTGTTCAAATGGTTTAGTTTAATCTCAGTTATCGTGTTTAAATTTGGAATAGTGTTCAAGTTGCTTTATATTTAATTTCTTTATGCCTTAAGTGATGTTATTTAATTCAATTTAATTTAACTTTAATTTAATTTAATTTGGTTTAGTTTAATTTAATTTAATTTAGTTTAATTTAATTTGATTTAATTTAATTTAATTTAATTTGATTTAATTTAATTTAATTTAATTTAATTTAATTTTAATTTAATTTATTTAATTTAATTCAATTTGTTTAATTTAATTTAATTTAATTTAATTTAATTTTAATTTAATTTATTTAATTTAATTCAATTTGTTTAATTTAATTTAATTTAATTTAATTTAATTTAAATTTAATTTAATTTAATTTAATTTTTAACTTAATTTAATTTGATTTAATTTAATTTAATTAATCTTTAATTTAATTTAAATTTGATTTGATTTAATTTAATTTAATTTAATTTTTAATTTAATTCTTATTTTTTTTATTTTAATTTAATTGAAATTTTAAAAGAGTTTAATAATTTAACTTTTAATTTAATGATTAAGACTTTTAATATTTTAAATCTTAAATGTGAATTATCATTTTAATTAAGAATTAAATATTAATGAAATGATTAATTTAGGGATTTTTAAATTAAAGAATAAATCTCTTCCTAATAATATCCCTATTTTGATAATTCCAATTTTATTATTCTTCCAAATTTAATCAATTATTTAATTAAGGTTTATTTCAATTATTTTAAATTGTTTAGTAGGTTTCTACCCTTTAATTATTCAAATCTCAATCATCCTAATCAGATTAGGATCAAGTATTTTACTTGTTAATTTTTTTAAGCCTAAAGTTTTAATTAAAGGTTAAAAATTTTATTTACCATTTTGCCCTTCAAGCTTAATAATTTTATAACTCACTAAATTGAGCTTAAATGAACTTGAAATTTTTATGTGACTTCACTCATATGTCAATAAAGACATGAGAGGAGAAAATGTGATTTTTCTGTATTTAATTTATTTATATAATTATTTTTGGTAGAAAATAGGGATTTCCAAGGAAAATTTAATAACATGACCAAAAGAAAGATTCTGTCCTTAAGAAAATTATGGAACATTCCTAATGACCAGTGGACCACTTGGACCAATTTTGGTGATTTTACGAATCATATTATTTTTATTATAATTATTTTAAGTTTTGGAGTATTAATTAATTTAAAAATAAAATAAAGGTTGAAAAATGAAATTTATATTTTTCAAAAATCTCTCTGATATCAAGGAAATCAGAGAATCAATTTTTGCAATTTTTTGATTTTTCTTTGATTTATTATAATTATTTTAGTGGAAATACTAGAAAATACATTTTTTAATTTTAAAATTACCCTAGGGCTTTAAAATTTAATATCTCATCAAATAGACCTAAGAAAAATAAGGGATTTGTTCCTAAGTGATTAAAATTCAAAATGTGACATTTTGGTGAATTTTATTATTTTTGTGATTTTTATTATTTTTTAATTATTAAAATATTAAAATAATACTAAAAATTAAATTTTTTAGAAAATTGAAATTTTAATTTCCTTAAATTCCCCTGATATCAGAGAGGCTCCAAAACCAATTTGGTGAATTTTTGAAAGGTATTTTGAAAGTTATGAATTTTTAAAATTTAAATTGATTAAATGACTTAATCAACCCATTTAGTAGGGCTAACCAAGTCCAATTGACTTCAAATTTTTATGGTGGGTTCCTCTGATCCTAAAGGTCAATGGAGAATTAATTTCAAGTCAATTTGATGTATGGTTAGCTCTAATTAATTAAAGAGCTATTTTGGGTGTTTAAGCCAATTAGGGTTATTTTAAATGAACTAACTCAAAACCTATTTTTCCTAGGGTCCTCTGGTCATAAGAGACATCTCCAAATTTTCCTAGAATTTATTTCACAACATGCTAATTATTGGAATTAAAATACTCAAAATAGTAACATGAATTTGAAAAATCAATAACTTCTCATAGGGATGGCCTCTGACTTTAGAAAATTCAGGAAATGTTCCCAAATTCAGAGGCTTCAAAAGCCCTATGGTGTCATGCCATGGTGTATTTCCTATATGCATGGAGATTTAAAATAATGCAGAGGGTAAATAAATTATTAAAAATAAAATACTTGATGATTAAATGATTTCTTTTCCACATTATTCTCCTCTGTTCACTGAGCAAGAGGGTATTTTTATTTTATTTTTCTGATTTTTCTACACAAAGTTATGGATTTTTGAAGTTTAGGGAATTAAATAAATCAGAAAATCCCTAATTTTCTATTTATCCGAGTCGGCGCCACGTCATCCTTAACATCTCCGAAGTGCCGCGTGGCGCCCTCCCATTCGACGCCGCCATTTGAGTCAGCAGCCCGGGTCCCGACTTCCGCGTATCATCCGTTGATCCGACCTAATCTGAGCCGTCCGTCCGTGCGTGTATTAAATGAACGACATCCGTTCATCATCCCCAAGCATCCTCACCCGAGAGCCGTCCATACTAAAACCCTAAGAACTCACTCAATACTTAACGGATTTTCGTGTTCTTATGTTCTATGGATTCGTCTTAAAGAGATGAACACATCTATATGGTGATCATGCATTGAAATTAAAGCATTTGAAATGGAGAATCTCCAGAAGCTCGGGATGAAGAATTAGCTCATACCTTTGCTCAGAGAAGTGTGGCTTCAATCTGAGGGTTGTGTCACCTTCGATTGGATCCCAGCAAGCTCCAGATGAAGTCTCCTGGTCTGGTGAATCGCCTAGGTATGATTTCAACCACAGCCGATCACAAAGCTTGGAGGCTGGAGCAACTGGGTGGCCTGGAGATGGGGCTTTCAGTGGGAAACTTCTCCTCTTGGTTTGGTGAAGGTGTAGGACCAATCAATTTGAGGATTGATCCACTGTGGAGAAGTTTCCTGGTTTTGGGTGGAATTTTGGCAGAGAAATTGGGCTCTGTTGGTGGGGATTAGGGCAAATTGTCACTGAGGATCAACTCGCTCTAAGTATGGAGAGTGTTCTGGAACAATTTTGGCAGGGTTTCAGTAAGGTCTAGTTCAGCACCTCTCATGGCCGAGAGGGGGTGGTGTTTAAAAAGGAGAGGGTGGAGGGCCTCCCAGGGAGAGTTAGGGCTTGGGATCAGCTGCTCTTGGTAAGAGAAGAACAGCTACAATGGCCACGCGGGGATGGGGCAGCTCAGCAGGTGAGAATTCCAAGTTTGGGCTCACATGTGAGCTCTCGGCCTGGTGGTTTCCGGCGGCTGTGGTGGCTGGTTGGCCAGGGTCAGGTCACTATTGTCATCAGGGAGGTCAGGGCTGGGGCTTAGTGCAGTCAATTGGCCAGTGCCATGTGTAATGAGCTTGGATTGAAATGGAATGGGGGGAAGACCATTTTGGGTTCAAATGAGTCAACCCATGATTTTGGGCTAGGTTCACCACCCAAGGCCTGGTTTTGGGCTGAAAAGGATCACTTTGGTCGCCCAAGAGAAAATGGTGTGGTCTCCATCCATGATGAGGTGGCTAAGCATGGTTTAGTGTGTGACATGCTTAAGGTAAAAAAGGGTTTAAGAAGGATTAGGAAAGGGGCCCTCCTTTTGCCATTAATGGCTTCGATCACATGTCAAACCTTCCATGGCTTCATGTGGCTTGTCCATGGCTTGCATGGCTTGTCTTTGGCTTGGGGAAAGTTGAGTCAATTTCATGGAAATGGATTTAAGAAAAATTTTGGTATTTAGGGGTGATTTGGCATGAGGCTTGATTTGGAATTATTTGATGATGGGATTAGAACTTAGGGAATGGCTTTGATTAAATGGATGGCAAATGGAAATGTCATGTGGGCTTTAAGGCCAATTTTGGGCTTTTGTATTTGGTGGAAATGGGCTTTTAAAATGGTTTAGGAAAGTGGGATTTTGAATTTTAAAATGGATTTTGGGATGAAATTTTGGTAAAGGCTTGGGCCAAATAATTGTTGGGTTTAGCTCATAGATGTGTCATGAGTGACTTGGAGCAAATTGGGAGTGATTTGGGTTTGAATTGGGTTGAATTTGGGCTTCTTTGGTGAATGGGCCAATATAGGTCAAATTGGGCTAACTTGGGCCAATGTTGGGCTAGGGTTGAAATTGATGTAAACTTAATGTTGGGATATGTTTATGGGAGTGTTTCAAAGAGGTTTTGACTTTGGTTGGGCTTTGATTTTGGGATTTGGGCTCATTTGGGTTAGGTTTGGGTTTAGGTCAAAATTGGGCCTTTTAGCTTTGGGTTGAATTTGAGTGGGGTTTGGGTCTAAATGTTGGGAAAATCATGTTAGTGTTTTTCTTGTAGGGATGTTAAGGAAGATTTAGAAAAGATTTGGGGTCAATTGGAGTTGAATTGGGTGAGTTTGGGTTAGGTTTGGGTCATGGGTCCAAATTGGGCTTTAAGGCCAAAAGTGAAATTGGATCCAAATGTCAATCTAATTGGACTTGGTCTAGATTGGTATTGGGAATGTTGGATTGAAGTTTAGAATTGAATTGGACCAGAATTTGGGTCAATTGGGTAGGTTTAGTTTGACATTAGGTTCACTTTGGGTTAAAGTGGGTCAAATTGGGGGTTTTGATAAAAGTGGGTTAAATTGACAAAATTGGCCCATGGTGTAGTTGAACAAAATGATATTGGGAATATTTGGGATTTTCTAAAATTTTCTGGGAATTTTCTGAATTTTTGGATTTTTGGGTCAAGAGGGGTATTATGGGTATTTGGAGGGTATTGGGAGGTATTCTTGGAATTTTTGATATTTGTGGCTATGAATGATCAATTTGAGTAATGTGGAAATGTTTAGGAATGATTTTGAGGAATTTTGGGTAATTTTCGAATTTTTTTTGAGAAATTTGGGTAGTTTCAAGGGTTTTGGGTAGGCTAGGCGGGTGTAGGGTCCCGGGGGTCAAAAATTGAAAATTTGGGAAATTGAAGATTGGGTGAATGTAAGTGGAATAAAATCATTTTGGTTAAGCCATGAAGCCATATTAAGCCTATATGAGCCATGAGGGGACTCATTTGAGGCATCCATTATGTTGTTCCTAACCCTCTTAGCCAAGGGCTTAGGGGTTAAGGACCATCCATGTGAATCACCTACATGAGTCAGGAGGTCAAGTTAGGTATGGGTGTGGTTTTAGGAGGTGTGTGAAAGTGTAGTGCATAAGTGTAGTGTATGTGTAAGTCAGCCCTTCACCAGACCAGGCCACCCAGGGTAATCCTATGGCCAAAGAGTCCTATAGGAACTCATCCTTTAAACTTCCACATTTGATTTCAACCCTCTAGGTGATTAGGGGTCTACAATCAAGTTTGTGGAGTTTGCAGGGAGTTAAGAAGTGGTTTGAATTTCTAAGTGGTGGGTCCCAATTCTAGTCCTCTAAGATAGTCAAAGGAAAAGCCTAAAGCTAGATCCTAAGTACTAAAAAGAAGAAGAGAAGACCTCATCAAAAATGAGGTCAACAAATGGACCCCCAATAGGTGTGGTGAGCTGACGGAGCATACCGCGCGTATTGGTGTTGACCGAAGCGATCAACAAAACCAACACAAACGTCCAAGTAACAAACTTAGGACAAAGTAGAAGAGTTTCCGCTGGGGAGTGTCAAGTATATCTCTGAGACTGGAGATTCCTGAACTCGCGCTGGGGAAAGGAAAAGGAGGTGAATCCCAAATCACATGATCTGGGGGAATTTCAATTTAGATTTTATTTTGTTTCAATTTAAGTTTCGATGTGTGAGCTAAGATTTTAGTTTGGAGTTTCAATTTAAATTGAAGTTTGTCAAAATTAATTTGAAGGGATTTGATTTGAAAATGGAATTTTGAGGTTTTGGATGTAACATCTTCAACCTCAAAAGAAAGTTGAATTGATTGGATTGAATCATTGCAATGAGGAGAAATCTCAGAGCAATGCGGTATCGGATGTAAAATCCTTAACCTCAAGAGTTTGATTTTGGTGTATTTCATTGCAATAGGGAAAGAATCCTAAAGCAATGCAGTCTCGGATGTAAAATCCTTGACCCCAAGAATTTGATTTTGATGTATTTCATTGCGATAGGGAAAGAATCCTAAAGCAATGCGAGTCTCGGATGTAAAATCCTCAACCCCAAAAGTTTGATTTTGATGTATTTCATTGCGATAGGGAAAGAACCTAAAGCAATGCAGTCTCGGATGTAAAATCCTCAACCCCAAGAATTTGATTTTGATGTATTTCATTGCAATAGGGAAGGAATCCTAAAGCAATGCAGTCTCGGATGTAAAATCCTCAACCCCAAGAATTTGAATTTTGATTATTTCATTGCTATAGGGAAAGAATCCTAAAGCATTGCAGTCTTGGATGTAAAATCCTCAACCCCAAGAATTTGATTTTGATGTATTTCATTGCGATAAGGAAAGAATCCTAAAGCAATGCAGTCTCGGATGTAAAATCCTCGACCCCAAAAATTTGAATTTTTGATGTATTTCATTGCGATAGGGAAAGAATCCTAAAGCAATGCAGTCTCGGATGTAAAATCCTCAACCCCAAGAATTTGATTTTGATGTATTTCATTGCGATAGGGAAAGAATCCTAAAGCAATGCAGTTTCGGATGTAAAATCCTCGACCCCAAAAATTTGAATTTTTGATGTATTTCATTGCGATAGGGAAAGAATCCTAAAGCAATGCAGTCTCGGATGTAAAATCCTCAACCCCAAGAATTTGAATTTTTTATGTATTTCATTGCGATATGGAAAGAACCTAAGGCAATGCAGTCTCGGATGTAAAATCCTCAACCCCAAAAGTTTGAATTTTTGATGTATTTCATTGCGATAGGGAAAGAATCCTAAAGCAATTCAGTCTCGGATGTAAAATCCTCAACCCCAAAAATTTGAATTTTTGATGTATTTCATTGCGATAGGGAAAGAACCTAAAGCAATGCAGTCTCGGATGTAAAATCCTCAACCCCAAAAGTTTGAATTTTTGATGTATTTCATTGCAATAGGGAAAGAACCTAAAGAAATGCAGTCTCGGATGTAAAATCCTCAACCTAAAAAAATTGAATTTTTGATGTATTTCATTGCGATAGGGAAAGAACCTAAAGCAATGCAGTCTCGGATGTAAAATCCTCAACCCCAAAAGTTTGATTTTGATGTATTTCATTGCAATAGGGAAGGAATCCTAAAGAAATGCAGTCTCGGATGTAAAATCCTCGACCCCAAGAATTTGATTTTTGAATAGTCATTGATTTTGCAAAGATTTGTAGTGTTGATTTGAAAAGTGTGGAATTTTGGTGCTTCGAGAATTTCATGAAAGTTGTAAAAGACTTTCATGAAAGGAAATAGATTAGGAGGGAGTATGTAGATGTTACATATCCCGTTCAAAAGAGTTGATCGGAAGTCACTGATTTGGATTGGATATAATTCCTCGCCATCAGATTTGATCCGTGTCAATGGAATCGACCGCTCCCATCCCAGGCAAGGGAGAGAATAGAACGGATTGGATTTCAGATTTGGGAGATTGAATTTGAATTTTCGTTTGAGGTTTGATTTGAGATCTGGAAGATCGAATTTGAGATTTGATCGAGATTTGATTTGGAATTTGGAAAGATTGAATTTGAATTTGATTTAAAATTTGATTTGAAACTCGTGTTCATTTTGTTTGTCTTTTAACGATTCAAATTTATTTTATTTATTTAATGCCCATGTGAATTTGGTGTTCATCATTTTTAGATTTTTAAGGAAAGTTTTCTTTTATTCTCTTTTTTATTTCTTTTCTGTTCTTTGTTCGAAGTTTATTTAACTTTAATGGCGTTTCCAATCATGTCGAAGATACATCATACAACTCGATCTGGAATACATCTCATACAATCCATATAGACTCAAAACGGACTATGTATGATCTTTGTCGATCCATCCAAAAAGTTATCTGTCAGAAATCCATGTCTAAATAGTGAGGTACATGGTCAATAACAACACCTTCAGAGCCATCCTTGGCAAGGATGCCGTATGGATGTACGTTGGAGGTGTGATATTTTCCATGTAACTCACAGCTCGTAAGGCCGGAGGCTCTCTAGCTCCGGGTCTGGCTGGAAGTGATAAGGTGCTTTCCTGTCATCCATCCTTCTAAAAGTAGCCGAGATCCGCTTCACCGGTACTCCCGGTATGCAATGCTTAGCGATATCCGCTCCGTTGCCCTTCGGTATCATGACGGAACCTACCGGTAAAGGTATCTTCACCGGCCCTCGGAACTCACCTGGGCCTGCTATCCGGAGGTCAGATCCGAACATGATGTTACACTCGTTCAGGAAAGAGACTGTGCAGAAAGGTCTGACAAAGTCGTGGTGATCTATGTACGGGGGTATGCGGTCACTCTGCTTGTAGATGTTAATAATGCAGCTATTGGGTATGCAATCTGCTGGAAGTACCCTCCATGTTATCAATCTCTTTACCATTCTCTTGATGACTAATGGCATTGGATCTACTTGGCCATGACGGAGTATTCCCGGAGGGTTTCCCTTCCTGTCTTCCGCAAAGTTGTAGCAGCATCCACATTGTATTGTAATTCTTCCTTTCCCTGGCATCCATCTCCGGGGTTCTGAGTAGGTGTTTTCCCTTAGGCGGCCCGCTCGGCCCATTCTTTTCAAATCCCGGATGCAATCCACGATTTGTTGTTGTTCATATTCCGAGAATACGTCTGTATGTAGCTCGAGGCCCTCTAGTATATTGATCCTTCTGCCTCTGATTCTCTCGAAGTATTCAGAGGTTTTCTTTTCGACATTCTGTATTCTTTCTAGCTTGTATTCCGGAATAATCTGCAAATGGCGAGGCCTGGTGACGTATTGTGGGATATACGGCTCAATCCCTTCACGTTCTCCTGCATACCTCAGCTCCTCGGGGATGATGTCCGTCGGGACATCCCCCGGGGTTGCTTCTGCAACAAGGTCATGCATCATTGGTGGTTCTATCTGCTATCGTGGTAGTCTTCTTTCCTCTGATCTTCGTGAGATTTCCCAGGTCCTTTCTGTTATCCTAGGAGCTGGCCTCCTTTCTTCAGGTTCTTGGTGAACCGGTGTCCTTGAAGTGTATGTGCTGGCAGTAGCAATTGCCTCGTCGCGCTGGTTCGCAGCTAGTTTGGTTAACATCTTACGGATACGGTGATTCTTATTTTTCCGTTGCGTTGCTGTGAGAGTAGCTCTTCAAACTTCTTGAATCTCTGTGGGCGCGGCGCTGACAAGCCTGCCCTCTGCTGTAGCGACTACAGACTTCATTTTCTTGTCTTCTTTAGTGTTTGCCTTTCTTTTCTTGCTGCTGGATTGGTGGCTTGGGCCACCCACTTTCATCACTGTCTGCCGGGCGAGTTCCTCTCTGTCAGCGGGATCTAGTCACTTTCCTCGTCTTGTAGGTCCGCCGGTGCGAAGTCCGAGTCAATCTCGATTATCGCTCCATCTTTCACCCTCTTTTCGTCGAGTGCGAGGCTTACGCCATTTCTAAAGTTCAGGACCAACCGCCTTTCGACATTTCCCTGCGAAAAGACAAGGAAAAGGATCAGGGGCTGTACTAAGAACAAGAACATTAAGAAAGTGTTTATTAAAGGCATTTTTTATTACTTTTTGTATTTTAAAATTTAACAGGAATGAAGCGGGATAAGATAAGGAAAAAGATTTTGATTTGGAAGAGAAAACAAGGAAAACTTTATTATCATGATTTTATTATTTTAGCACATTTTATTATTATTTTTGGGTTCGGACCCAGTAATAAGTAATTACTTCGCCTGTGCTTCTAGGGATGAAAAATTCATTCCTTCGAAACATCAGGTAGCGTAATACTTCTTCAAGTATCGTCCACTGATCAGAAGCATATATCGTTCTCCCTGGCAATTCACTAGCTGGTAGGAACCTCCTGAGTATACTGCTTCAACCACGAACGGTCCTTCCCAAGTGGGTTCAAATTTTCCTCCTATCTTGCGGTGTGCAAGAATAGGTCTCTTGAGAACGAGAACTAAGTCACCAAATTTGAAGGTTCTTGGGCGGACCAGTTTGTCATGGGCTTGAACCATCTTGGCTTGGTACAGTTCTAATTTCCGTTGCGCTGCAAGTCTTTTCCCTTCCAGGCTTTCTAATTCTTCTAGTCGTAATTTGGCATTCTCTTCTGTCGTGATCTTTTTTGCAACTGCAATTCGAGTGAAGGAAGCCGAACCTCTAAAGGTAACACTCGCCTCGGACCCATACACCGGAGCGTAAGGTGTAGCACGAGTAGGAGTTACGAAGGTTGTCCGGTAGGCCCATAAGGCTTCTAATAACTTCTCGTGCCAATTTCTCTTATTATCGTCCAAGGTTTTCTTTAAGATTTGAACGAGAGTTTTATTAAAAGCCTCGACCGAGCCGTTTGCTCTTGGGTAGTAAATTGTTGAATATCGTCGGTCGATTCCGTGTCTCCCGACAAAATTGTTGATTTGTGTGCTTCTAAATGCTGACCCATTATCCGAGATGATCTGCGCGGCACTCCGAAACGGTAGACAACTTGGTTCTTGAAAAATTGTAGCACGTGGTGTGCTTTCACTTCTCCGAGTGGAGCCGCCTCCGCCCACTTGGAAAAGTAATCTGTAGCCGCAAGAATGAAGCGATGTCCTTTTGAAGATGGTGGTTCTATTGGATCCACTATATCCGTGCCCCAACATTCAAATGGCCACGATGCAATTGTCGGATGTAGCACATTTGGAGGTTGGTGCGGAACCACTCCGTGCACTTGGCATTGCTCGACGGCTCTTGGCGATTTTCATGCGGTCGGTCATCATCGAGGGCCAATAGTACCCTAGTCTTTTAATTTTCATTTTCATCTTCGGACCCGACCGGTGAGCGCCACGGAGTCCCGAATGCACCTCTTTAACGATTTCACGGGCCTCGGACCCGCTTAGGCATCTTAGCCACATTTGATCGAAAGACCTTCTGTATAACGTGTTATTTATTAATGCGTAGGACAGAGTTCTTTTCTTGATCTGATGGGCTAGCGACCTATCGTCCAGTAGCTTTCCTATTTGCAGGAAGTCTATTAATGGTTGTCGCCAACCTTCTGTTTTTTCTGTCACTGTTACAACTGATTCTTTTTCTTTTTCTGATTTGTGTATTGTGTCTATGTCGAGCTGTGATAGGACCTGATGTCCGTGAACTGACACTTCCACTGATTCATCTTGCAAACTGGCAAATTCTTTTGCGAGACGGGCTAACGCATCTGCTAAAGAATTTTCTTTTCTGGGAATTTTATAGATTGTCACATTCGGAATCTGTTCCAACAACTGTATGGCATACTGGAAGTATTGCTCGAGTCTTGGCTTTAAAATTCTGTACTGTCCGGCGACCTGTTGAATGATTAACTGTGAATCCCCGTAGAGGTTGATGTCCGTTATCCCCATTTGTATAGCTAATTCCGGTCTCGTTATGAGGGCTTCGTATTCTGCTTCGTTGTTTGTACACGGCTCTGTCAAGTGGTAGGAGTATCTTAACATCCCCCACTCCGGTGTTATAAAGATTAGTCCGATTCCTGCCTTACCGGGCACTATCACTTGCGATTCTTCGTCTTTGTGTGCTGAAGATGCTCCGTCGAAATATAATTCCCAACGTCGATCATCAGGGTCTTCTAGGCTCATTATTTGTTCGTCTGGCAAATCGTCATTGAGAGGAGATTCTGCCGGCAAAGGGTGTGCTTGCGAGGAAGTCCGCTAGGACTTGTCCCTTTACGGCACGAAGAGGCACGAAAGTTATATCGAATTGCAATAATATCATTGACCACCCGGAAAGTACGCGGAAAGTGTTGGACGGGTCATCAAGTATTGCAATGGATTAAATTTCGAGATCGGAGTTGACCTTATGAGAAAGCATGTAGTGCCCGAGCTTTTGAGCGGCGAAGATCGGGGCCAAACGGTGCTTTTCAATTGCGGGATACCTTATTTCCGTCGGAAGTAAACGACGGCTTAGGTAGTAAAGAGCATTTTCTTTACCCTCATCATTGACTCAGGCTAACAGGGCTCCGAGAGAGTCGTCTAAAGCTGCGGTATAAAGTATCGGCGGTCTACTCGAGACTGGGGCTGCTAAGACAGGAGGTGTCATTAAATATTGTTTAATGTCCTGGAAGGCCTTCTGGCATTTCTCTTCCCAAATAAATTTGGCGTCCTTTTTAACAAGTGCCGAGAAAGGCTGACACCTACCTGACAAGTTTGAGATAAAGCGTCGAAGATATGCTAGCTTCCCTTGAAAGGATCGTAGTTGTTTTAAGGTTTTGGGAGGCGGCATTTCTAAGATATCTTTAATCTTTTCTGGGTTGATTTCAATTCCATGTTGTCGGACAACGAATCCTAAGAATTTCCCGGAGGTGACGCCGAAGGTGCATTTTAAGGGATTCATCTTAAGGTTAAATTGCCTTAATCGTTCGAAAACAATTCTCAAATCATACAAGTAGTTTTCCTTTACTTTTCTTTTGATGACCACATCGTCCACGTAGCATTCGACTTTATTGTGGATGAGATCATCAAAAATCCTTGTCATCGCTCTCTGGTATGTCGCTCCTGCGTTCTTCAGTCCGAATGGCATCACCGTGTAGCAATATACTCCGATCGGCGTTCTGAATGCTGTAAGTTTTTCATCTTTTGGAGCCATTTTTATCTGGTTGTATCCTGAAGATCCATCCATGAATGAGAATATTTCATGTGTTGAAGCAATGTTGATCATTAATTCTGGGATCGGTAGAGGGAATTCATCTATTGGACACGCCTTATTTAAATCTCTGTAGTCTACACAAATTCTGATCTGACCATTCTTCTTTCTGACTGGCACCACATTGGCTAACCAAGTGGGGTATTGTTCTTCACGGACAAATTTAGCGCCTATTAGCTTTTTAACTTCAGCTATGACTTGTTGTTCGATTTCTAGACGCATTCTTCGGGACCTTGTCCGGCCAGGACGAAGTAGGATCCACTCCTAGCTTATGGATCGCGACCTCCGGAGCTAAACACGGCATCTCATCGTAACTCCAAGCAAAACGGTCTTTAAATTCCATTAATAACTTGATTATTTCTTCGGAGTCTTCTTTATTGAGTAAGGAGCTAACAAAGGTAGGTCTAGGATCTTCGCTAAGTACCTAAGTTAACTTCCGTTAATTCATCTATTGTAGATTTAATCTCTTCTTCGAATTCTGGTGGAGCGTCTCCAATTTGTAAATCTTCAAATTCTTCTGTAGTTTCCATGCAGTTTTCATTAGATTTGCAAGTGACAACCAAGCAAAATTCAAGATCGTCAACTGATCCTACTGTGTCGAATCCGAGACCATGCTTTGAATTGGGGGGACGACCGGAGTTATTCCATAATTGTTCAAAATGTTGTGATTGGCCTTTTGTCCATTGTCGAGGTAAGAAACCACGTCTGAATTAAATTTTGAACACGGGGAGAGTACCACTCAAAAGGTAATTCCATTAATTCTGATGAAGTGACATCTTCAAATTGTACATTATTTTCAGTTTTGGAGGAAGGAGCACCACGGTGGAATTTGATTGGCTTTGCACCGCCGCTATGTACTTCTTTGACCACCATACCCTCGATCTTATTAGAATGGATCGGGGTTAGGGTCATAGTATGTACATAGTGGTTAATCTTCTCGTACATCGATTTGTATTCTTCGTTCTTCTCATCTTCGAGAGAGATCTTGAATTGCGGCTTCTTCCGACTTATTGTCGCTGCTTCTTGTTTGATTTCTTTTTCTTCCTCAGAACTGTCTTCCCAATCAACATTGATGGGTGGCTTCTTCTGTCCTAAGGTCTCTACCACGACCTCATCCCCGGCCTCGACCTCGGATGCGAGTTGTGGAGAAACCTTCACCATCTCGCCGTAAGGGAGTGGTGAGTGACTGTTGGACTAGAACTTCAGGTTCTTCGTTGTCCCGAACTTTCTTCGCTTCATTTGTTATGGTATCTCTAGAGAAGATTGTTTTCTTCGGAGGTGCATAATAAGCTGCATCTTCATGGATTCCAATTTCGTGTACGGAGAATGGTTGTAAGTCACCTTTGATCCACTGTTCCCCTCCATCGTAGTATTTGATGCACTGGTGTAGAGATGATGGTACCATCCTGTTTTCATGTATCCATGGTCGGCCCAGTAGAGCGTTGAACGACGTTTCTAAATCAATTATGTGAAATTTTGCGGTTGTCTTTGCTAAGTCATCGGTCTTCATCAGAAGTGTTATTGATCCGAGGGCTCTTTCTCCTTTCTGGTTGAATCCTCTTAATAACATTTTGTCGGCTTCGAGTTCGCAAGCATCAATTTCCAAGTATGCTAGTGTTCGAAGACTCATTATATTGATTGATGCTCCTGGATCCACCAATACTCTAGAGAGTGTAAACTTCCCAATTGTAACTGAAATGTACAACGGTCGGTTGTGGTCTGTCGTCCCAGACGGTAGGTCATTGTCCGTGAAGGTAACACCTCGCTGTTCCTTTAACGAGCAAACATCATCTAAGGAATCTCCGGCCATTTGAGCTAAGCAAATTTCTGGATCAAGTAAGGCCTTGATCAGAGCTTCTCTCATCTCCTTTGACAAGATGAGAGCGTCGTAGATGCTCAGTTTGGCTGGTAGTTTCCTAAGATGGGCTAGCACATTGTAGTCCACTTTATTTCCATGTATCTCGGCTTCTTCTGGAATGGGTATTTCTTCTGCCGGGGTTGGTTCTTCCTGAACAACCACCTGCTTTCCTTTGTCCTTTGGACCGATTTTTGGAGGTAGAACTCTTCCACTTCTTAAGTTAACTTCTGTAATTCCTTCTGAATCTAGTGTTGAGCTTGCTGGTGTTTCTTCCTGAATCGGAATGACAGGTTCTTTCGGATTAGCTTCAGAGTCTGAAGGCTCTAACTCTATTGTGACTGGAGCTCCTCGAAACTCGCAAATAGATTCATTGCTTGTTGAACTCTCGTAGCCTCCTTGATGTATGTCTTCTTCGTCATTTTGATCGTCGAGATTGTGTATGATTTGAGAATTGTCATTGGTATCGAAATCGATGTACGGATTGTCGCTAGTTACGTAATCGTTAGAAACGATCAAAACGTAGCCAACGCCATCACCCTTATCATTATAAGATCCCACCGAAGTGAGAAGATAATCATACAGAGTCAAAGGTTCGAGGGACTTCTCCCCTGAATCCGAAACAACTATCCTAGGATAAGCAGCCCCTAGTCTAGCCTTACGAGCCTCGGTCCTCTCTTCTTCGTCGATTTTCTTCTTTTCTTCAATCGTCTCCTGTTGAGGTGGTTCTTCTATCGCAAGTGATAGCGCCGACTTGACAGGTTTCGAACTCTGAATTGAAGCTCGCACCGAAGCGGTTTGGATGCTTTGTCTAAAATCTTTTCGAAGACCTTGTCCAAGCGGTAGTCCATCCATCGTCAGTTGTATAGGGATCTATCGGAACGATGGGATCAGTCGAGACAACATTGACGGAACCTCCTTTCTGGGGTTCCTTCATGTACTCCTTCGGGATTGTTATATTCCCTTTCCGAAGGTTGTCGTTGAGCCAACTTTTGAAGGTAATGCAATCTTCTATTTTGTGTCCAAGCATCCGGTGGTAAGGGCAAAAGTTGGGATCACCTTTCTTGTTGACTTCTTCTGGTCTTTTAGGCTCGTGCATTGGAAATACTGGAGTCTTCATTAGACTACGGAACATCTTTGGCACTGCCTCATTTTTGAATGGATATTCCCTACTCAGAAACTCCCTTAATGTACGTTGCGGATGAGGCGGTTGTTCATACTGTGGAGATGATTGATAGCTGGGTCGGGGTTGCTAGTAATTCTGTTGAGGTTGCTGTGGCCGTTCTGACGATATTTGTATTGGTTGCTTGCCTTTGTTGACTGCTACAATGATCCCGGATTTCTTTTCAAAAGTCTTCACAGGCTTTTGCTTGTCTGTCTTGTCGGCGAAACTTAATTGCTTCGCCTCCTCTTGTAAGCTCCCGGCCTTGCTTAACAACTTCTCGAAAGTCTTAATAGTGAATCCTTTGAGGAGAAGTGCTATCGGGCCGTGAATGCTTTTAAGTAAGATGCCGACTGCATGCTGTTCTTGTAATTGTGGTTCACACTTCATACTTAGATTCCTCCATCGAAGTATGTAATCCACCAAAGTTTCGTTCGGCTTCTGCTTCTCTACCACTAAATCACCTATAGTGATGTGGTGCTGAGCTCCGGCGAATCTCTTGATGAAGAGGTTTTCTAGTTCTGAGAATGTCTTCACTGAACCATTCGGTAATTCTGCATACCAATCGAAGGCGATTCCTGACAGGCTGCTGACGAACTGTCGGAAGAGTAATGCATCGCTCCCGCCGGCATTGCAACAATTGGCACAAAAGTGTGCAACATGCTTGTCGGGGATTCCCGGTTCCATCAAAGGTCTTGAACGGAGGTGGTACGAAGCCTTTTGGGTGCCGGACAGCGTCGAATTCTTCCGGGTAAGGTCTACCCGTCCGAATGGATGTCCCGCTCTTTGATTGTGCTAAGGCTTCTCGCACCTCGTTGTTCCACCAAGCTCTTGATATCTTTTTCGGAATCATACTTTGTGTTGTATCTTTCTTTAGTCGATCATCCCCGTTGACGGATGTAATCTCCTTTCCTCCGTCCACAATGTGAATGACCTCCGGGGCGTCTCTCTTTGGGGTTGCACTTGACTGCGGAGAGTGGCTAGGGCTACGACCATCTCTTCCATCCTCTTCGCCATTTGGGCGATCGTATCGTCTTTCTCTTGAAGCTGTCTTCTCATCACTTCCGGCTCCTCTTTTTCTGCGGCTGCAGGAGCACCTTGTGAAGCTGATGATTTCTGCATACTCATCGTCCATGAATTCCGATGAATCGATTTCGTCTCCGAATTTCTCTTCTCTTTCTTTTGCTAGTCGTCGAATATCAGTTCTCAACTTTTCCATAGCGTCCTCTAGCGGTCTTTTCTGCGCATCTTCGCAGTTGTCATGTGATAGCTGTCGGGTTCCCTTCTCACGAGTCCCCTTTACTGCAGTGACACTTTCTTCAGATTCAAGTCTCCTAACGAGACTTTCCTTTTTAGGCTGTTGTTTCAATCTTAACTGTCCAGTAGTGGGACATCATACCATCCTTCTAGCAGCAGAAGGTCTAGGACCAGATGGTCTGTCAGCCAAATGCTGGAAGGTGGTATCCTCCCTAATCTGTAATCCTGAAACAACGATAGGCGGACTAGCCTTCATCCTTTTACTTGGCTTTTCTGTAATGATGGCAGGTTCTACTCGTGGCCCAAGACGGGATTTGGCTGGCACCCGCCCTATCCTTCTTAGAATCTCCGATACGGGGCATTTCTCTTTCTCCGCTAGCTTCTCGATCACAGTCTGTAGTCGGGCAAATGACGTGATCCTAGCCCTTTTCTTTCTGCTGTCATCGTAGTACGCTGGTCAAGGTAATGTAGAAACAATCCTGTGGACATTTTCCTCGTCAGCCGCGGCGGAAAGGGGATGGAATCTACTTCCTTCCAAAAAGGGTGTATCTCCAAGCAATGGTATGTATTCAGGTAGTGGTGTGTACTCAGGGATTTCTGGGATTTCCTCCAGGAAAGCAACTTCGGTAGCTCTGGCCTTCCTGGCAATCTTCCTACTTCTGTTCCTTCTTTGGGTCCGTGTTAGTGATGGAATTCTTGAGCTGGACCCGATTTCAAAAACGGAAGGTCTCACAGGAAAGTCTGTACCCTACACGGTGGCAGGTTCACCATAGTTCCGGATTTCCTTCCCCTTTAATTTGGCGAAGCCGGGGTAGGTGCGGAGACAACTAGACCGGTGGGGGTAGCAAGAACGGTCCTCCTGCGGACGGCGAGTACTCCTCTCGGTTGGAATCTTTTGCAGGGGAGGAAACTCTTGAGTTGACCTAAGGTTGAACTCGATCAACGGCTTCTCAGCTTCAGATACTTTGTTTGTCAATGCAAAAAGGGAAACGTCGGTGATCTTGACATTTGTGTTCTCAAATCCTTGTCCAAATCGGATGATCCCATTGTCGGGCAGCTCATCCTTGTAAACAGCGAAGTCGAGTCCATTGGTAAAGGAGAAAATCAGCTTTGGGGCTTCCATTTCTGCATGGTAGATCCTGATTGTCAGTACCAAATTATGCTTCTTCTCATCAGGACGAAAATAAAGGAATTGAAAAGAGCCCGAACTCATTCTTGTTCATGTATTTATAAGGAGTTATTTGTTAGAAGAATCATTCATTAAAGGGTTTGTTTATTTAGAACGGAATGTTCAAAGGTGTACAGAAGGTAATGAATCTGATTCAGAGTTGGAAAGGAGAAGAAAGTCTTATGCAAGACTTCTCGACTCAGAGGATCACTCCTAAACTAACACCTATTGGGGTCCACCCCACCTCAGAAATGAGGTAAAAGGATCTCTGAACCTCTCTGTTTAGGGGTGTCTAAACAGTGTCTCCTAAATCCGAGAGAGCGTTGGCTATACTCGTTCAAGGTAGAAATGAACATAGTATTCCAACGGAAAGAAGGGTAGTTTGATCCACAAGGGACATGGATACACTACCGATTTTTGAAAGCAGAATTGTCTGATTAAAATGGAGAGAGGAATTGTCCCCAGCGGAGTCGCCAGAAATTGTCGGCACATTTTTTAGGTTGTGTTGTATTTTGACAAGGGGGTCGCCTAACAGAAATTGTGCGGCGAATTTTTAATTTAATTTAAATAAATAATTTGAAAAATAGTATTTGATTTTGAAAATAATTTTAAATTTGAAGATTTTAAGATATGAAATCAAACCGATCTCACATCCCAAATAGTTTATATAAACGAACACCGCACCACGAACCATGTATCTATCCCTAAGGATAAACACATTGCTTGATGGTGGGGCTCAATTAAATAAACTAGAAGATTTGTGACATCCGTTTGGTCTGCGAAACAATTTTATAAGCCGACAAATTCCCCTACTTAATATGAAAACATTAAACAGGGTTTATATTACCTGGGTTTCTTTAGAATTCCCTATAAGAGCAAGCCCCTATAGTTAATTACATCTTAAGTGACGGGAATCACCTAAGAAAACTCTCGATAATAATCAGTAATTCTACTCTCAAGAATTTCAAAGTTTAAGTTTTCAAAGGATTGAATTTTGGAATTTCAATAGGGAACGGATCAAATTTGGAACATTTTGTTTTGGGAATTCAAAGGAAGAAAGGTAGGAGAAATTACGGATTCGAAGCGAACTTCGGTAATTTCCCTACTATTCTATTGTTTGGCTTGAATTTAAAAAAGTCCTAATATTTATTTAATGTTTTGAACTTGCCAATTTTAATTAATTAGGACTTATATTTGTGTGATAAAATCACACAAATAGCCTCGAAGATGTGAGGGTTTATGTCGTATCGGACGACTACCCCGGAATCCTAAGTCCGGTTAGGGCTTAATTTGCAATGCAAATGCCTAAGAAAAGGTTGAGGATTTATGTTGCACTCAAAATCCTATGGCTTGGTTGTTTAATTCTAAGAAAGTTTTGCTGATGTAGATTCAAGTTTTGCTGACGACGATGGCCATGCTGCCCACCATGCTCCGAGCTCCTTGTTGTTGCAGAGGTTTAGTTATAGAAGTCATAAATCAGGAGATGAGAAAAGTGTTTTGGTTTAGAGAAAATCTTAATTTCCAAGTGTTTTTGTGTTTTAATTAAAACAAATCTTAAAGTTGATTATAACGACACCGGTTAAGATCCCACGGTTCCATCCTTCCGGCATCGTTATTTTTATCGGATTCACTTAGTCCAGATGAATTTGCTAAACTCAACTAAATGAGTTCCACACTTTCATTTAGACCGTGGGAAATCCCGTTAGCAACACGTAGGTTACATCATCCGAGGTATTCCCGATCATCCAACATGACGTTTTAATTTAGTTGTAATTGTAGTTTTGTGTTCTGTTTGTGATTAAATTTTGAGTTGTTTTATATTTTGAAATGTTGTGGCGGTGAATTTTATCTTGTAATGATTTTTAATTTAGTTTTGGTTTCAGTTTTAGGGGCTACCCTAGAGGTGTGGGTTTTCATGCAACAATTATTTATCATGCAAGAAAAGTAAGTGCAATGCGATTAAATAAATTGCAATAATGTAAATTGTAATAAAATAAAAGCGTACCTGGAGGGTCTTCCCGTCATCCCAAGCTGCACTTAAAACACAATTAGAATATTTAAGCAAGTTCCTAGGTAAAGCGAAGGGAAGGGTTATGGTTTTCTTCCAAGTTCCTAATCCTATGGCTAGTCATTTCCTATGACGTCTAGGTTCTTTGTGTTTTGGTTTGAGGATGATTTTCTTCATCAAAGAATAATTAAGTTCAATTGTTCTTATAAGTATCCTGCCATATCGAGGAAGTGCTTAAGAAGAATCTTAAACATTTTTTCAATATTGCTAGAATTGTTTTAAGTCCAAATGAATTTAATTATACAAATGAATTAATCGTCCGAGAATTCAAGTTTTGTTGTTATCTTACTCAGTGAATTAGGACATTTGAATATCCTATAAGTAAAGTAACATTTCATTTAATGTTCTATTTAGGAGTTATGATAACCAAAGCTTTCGAGGGCAAATTGGTGTTCAAATGGTTTAGTTTAATCTCACTTATCGGGTTTAAATTTGGAATAGTGTTCAAGTTGCTTTATATTTAATTTCTTTATGTCTTAAGTGATGTTATTTAATTCAATTTAATTTAACTTTAATTTAATTTAATTTGGTTTAGTTTAATTTAATTTAATTTAATTTAGTTTAATTTAATTTGATTTAATTTAATTTAATTTTTAATTTAATTTAATTTAATTTATTTTTAATTTAATTTATTTAATTTAATTCAATTTGTTTAATTTAATTTAATTTAATTTTAATTTAATTTTAATTTAATTTATTTAATTTAATTCAATTTGTTTAATTTAATTTAATTTAATTTAATTTAATTTAATTTTAATTTAATTTAATTTAATTTTTAACTTAATTTAATTTGATTTAATTTAATTTAATTAATCTTTAATTTAATTTAAATTTGATTTGATTTAATTTAATTTAATTTAATTTTTAATTTAATTCTTATTTTTTTTTATTTTAATTTAATTGAAATTTTAAAAGAGTTTAATAATTTAACTTTTAATTTAATGATTAAGTCTTTTAATATTTTAAATCTTAAATGTGAATTATCATTTTAATTAAGAATTAAATATTAATGAAATGATTAATTTAGGGATTTTTAAATTAAAGAATAAATCTCTTCCTAATAATATCCCTATTTTAATAATTCCAATTTTATTATTCTTCCAAATTTAATCAATTATTTAATTAAGGTTTATTTCAATTATTTTAAATTGTTTAGTAGGTTTCTACCCTTTAATTATTCAAATTTCAATCATCCAAATCAGATTAGGATCACGTATTTTACTTGTTAATTTTTTTAAGCCTAAAGTTTTAATTAAAGGTTAAAAATTTTAATTACCATTTTGCCCTTCAAGGTGAATAATTTCATAACTCACTAAATTGAGCTTAAATGAACTTGAAATTTTTATGTGACTTCACTCATATGTCAATAAAGACATGAGAGGAGAAAATGTGATTTTTCTGTATTTAATTTATTTATATAATTATTTTTGGTAGAAAATAGGGATTTCCAAGGAAAATTTAATAACATGACTAAGGGAAAGTTTCTATCCTTAAGAAAATTGTGGGACATTTCTAATGACCAGAGGACCACTTGGACCAATTTTGGTGATTTTTTAAATCATATTATTTTTATTATAATTATTTTAAGTTTTGGAGTATTAATTAATTTAAAAATAAAATAAAGGTTGCAAAATTAAATTTATATTTTTCAAAAATCTCTCTGATATCAAGGAAATCAGAGAATCAATTTTTGTAATTTTCTGATTTTTCATTGATTTATTATAATTATTTTAGTGGAAATACTAGAAAATACATTTTTAATTTTAAAATTACCCTAGGGCTTTAAAATTTAATATCTCATCAAATAGACCTAAGAAAATATGGGATTTGTTTCTAAGTGATTAAAATTCCAAATGTGACATTTTGGGGAATTTTATTATTTTTGTAATTTTTATTATTTTTTAATTATTAAAATATTAAAATAATACTAAAAATTAAATTTTTTAGAAAATTGAAATTTTAATTTCCTTAAATTCCCCTGATATCAGAGAGGCTCCAAAACCAATTTGGTGAATTTTTGAAAGGTATTTTGAAAGTTATGAATTTTTGAAATTTAAATTGATTAAATGACTTAATCGACCCATTTAGTAGGGCTAACCAAGTCGATTGACTTCAAATTTTTATGGTGGGTTCCTCTGATCCTAAAGGTCAATGGAGAATTGATTTCAAGTCAATTTGATGTATGATTAGCTCTAATTAATTAAAGAGTTATTTTGGGTGTTTAAGCCAATTAGGGTTATTTTAAATGAACTAACTCAAAACCTATTTTTCCTAGGGTCCTCTGGTCATAAGAGACATCACCAAATTTTCCTAGAATTTATTTCACAACATGCTAATTATTAGAATTAAAATACTCAAAAGAGTAACATGAATTTGAAAAATCAATAACTTCTCATAGGGATGGCCTCTGACTTTAGAAAATTCAGGAAATGTTCCCAAATTCAGAGGCTTCAAAAGCCCTATGGTGTCATGCCATGGTGAATTTCCTATATGCATGGAGAATTAAAATAATGCAGAGGGTAAATAAATTATTAAAAATAAAATACTTGATCTAATTAAATGATTTCTTTTCCACATTATTCTCCTCTGTTCACTGAGCAAGAGGGTATTTTTATTTTATTTTTCGATTTTTCACGCACAAAGTTATGGATTTTTGAAGTTTAGGGAATTAAATAAATCAGAAAATCCCTAATTTTCTATTTATCCGAGTCGGCGCCGCGTCAACCTTAACATCTCCGAAGTGCCGCGTGGCGCGCTCCCATTCGACGCCGCCATTTGAGTTAGCAGCCCGGGTCCCGCCTTTCGCGTATCATCCGTTGATCCGACCTAATCTGAGCCGTCCGTCCGCGCGTGTATTAAATGAACGGCATCCGTTCATCGTCCTCAAGCATCCTCACCCGAGAGCCATCCACACTAAAACCCTAAGAACTCACTCAATACTTAACGGATTTTCGTGTTCTTATGCTCTATGGATTCGTCTTGAAGAGACGAACACATTTATACGGTGATCATGCATTGAAATTAAAGCATTTGAAATGGAGAATCTCCAGAAGCTCGGGATGAAGAATTAGCTCATACCTTTGCTCAGAGAAGTGTGGCTTCAATACGAGGGTTGTGTCACCTTCGATTGGATCCCAGCAAGCTCCGGATGAAGTCTCCTGGTGCAGTGAATCGCTTAGGTATGATTTCGACCACAGCCGATCACAAAGCTTGGAGGCTGGAGCAACTGGGTGGCCTGGAGATGGGGCTTTCAGTGGGAAACTTCTCCTCTTGGTCTGGTGAAGGTGTAGGACCAATCAATTTGAGGATTGACACACTGTAGAGAAGTGTCCTGGTTTTGGGTGGAATTTTGGCTGAGAAATTGGGCTCTGTTGGCGGGGATTAGGGCAAATTGTCACTGGGGATCAAGCTGCTCTAAGTATGGAGAGTGTTCTGGAACAATTTTGGCAGGGTTTCAGTAAGGTCTGGTTCAGCACCTCTCATGGTCTAGAGGGGGTGGTGTTTAAATAGGAGAGGGTGGAGGGCCTCCCAGGGAGAGTTAGGGCTTGGGATCAGCCGCTCTTGGCAAGAGAAGAACAGCTACAATGGCCACCTGGGGATGGGGCGGCTCGGCGAGTGAGAATTCTAAGTTTGGGCTCACATGTGAGCTCTCGGCACGGTGGTTTCCGGCGAGCTGTGGTGGCTGGCCGGCCGAGGGTCGAGTCCTTGTTGTCATCGGGGAGGTCAGGGCTAGGGCTTAGTGTAGTCAATTGGCCAGTGTCATGTGTAAAGAGCTTGGATTGAAATGGAATGGGGGGAAGGCCATTTTGGGTTCAAATGAGTCAACCCATGATTTTGGCCTTGGTTCACCACCCAAGGCTTGGTTTTGGGCTGAAAAGGATCACTTGGGTCAGCCAAGAGAAAATGGTGTGGTCTCCATCCATGATGAGGTGGCTAAGCATGGTTTAGTGTGTGACATGCTTAAGGTAAAAAGGGTTTAAGAAGGATTAGGAAAGGGGCCCTCCTTTTGCCATTAATGGCTTGATCACATGTCAAACCTTCTATGGCTTCATGTGGCTTGTCCATGGCTTGCATGGCTTGTCTTTGGCTTGGGGAAAGTTGAGTCAATTTCATGGAAATGGATTTAAGAAAAATTTTGGTATTTAGGGGTGATTTGGCATGAGGCTTGATTTGGAATTATTTGATGATAGGATTAGAACTTAGGGAATGGCTTTGATTAAATGGATGGTAAATGGAAATGTCATGTGGGCTTTAAGGCCAATTTTGGGCTTTCGTATTTGGTGGAAATGGGCTTTTAAAATGGTTTAGGAAAGTGGGCTTTTGAATTTTAAAATGGATTTTGGGATGAAATTTTTGTAAAGGCTTGGGCCAAATAATTGTTGGGTTTAGCTCATAGATGTGTCATGAGTGACTTGGAGCAAATTGGGAGTGATTTGGGTTTGAATTGGGTTGAATTTGGGCTTCTTTGGTGAATGGGCCAATATAGGTCAAATTGGGCTAACTTGGGCCAATGTTGGGCTAGGGTTGAAATTGATGTAAACTTAATGTTGGGAAATGTTTATGGGAGTGTTTCAAAGAGGTTTTGACTTTGGTTGGGCTTTGATTTTGGGATTTGGGCTCATTTGGGTTAGGTTTGGGTTTAGGTCAAAATTGGGCCTTTTAGCTTTGGGTAGAATTTGAGTGGGGTTTGGGTCTAAATGTTGGGCAAATCATGTTAGTGTTTTGCTTTTAGGGATGTTAAGGAAGATTTAGAAAAGATTTGGGGTCAATTGGAGTTGAATTGGGTGAGTTTGGATTAGATTTGGGTCATGGGTCCAAATTGGGCTTTAAGGCCAAAAGTGAAATTGGATCCAAATGTCCATCAAATTGGACTTGGTCTAGATTGGTATTGGGAATGTTGGATTGAAGTTTAGAATTGAATTGGACCAGAATTTGGGTCAATTGGGTAGGTTTGGTTTGACATTAGGTTCACTTTGGGTTAAAATGGGTCAAATTGGGGGTTTTGATAAAAGTGGTGTAAATTGACAAAATTGGCCCATGGTGTAGTTGAACAAAATAAAATTGGGAATATTTGGGATTTTCTGGAATTTTCTAGGAATTTTCTGAATTTTTGGATTTTTGGGTCAAGAGGGTATTCAGGTATTTGGAGGGTATTGGGAGGTATTCTTGGAATTTTTGATATTTTTGGCTATGAATGATCAATTTGAGTAATTTGGAAATGTTTAGGAATGATTTTGAGGAATTTTGGGTAATTTTGAAATTTTTTTTGAGAAATTTGGGTAGTTTCAAGGGTTTTGGGTAGGCTAGGCGGGTGTAGGGTCCCGGGGGTCAAAAATTGAAAATTTGGGAAATTGAAGATTGGGTGAATGTAAGTGGAATAAAATCATTTTGGTTAAGCCATGAAGCCATATTAAGCCTATATGAGCCATGAAGGGACTCATTTGAGGCATCCACTATGTTGTTCCTAACCCTCTTAGCCAATGGCTTAGGGGTTAAGGACCATCCATGTGAATCACCTACATGAGTCAGGAGGTCAAGTTAGGTATGGGTGTGGTTTTAGGAGGTGTTTGAAAGTGTAGTGCATAAGTGTAGTGTATGTGTAAGCCGGCCCTTCACCGAGACCGAGGCCACCTAGGGGTAATCCTAAGGCCGAAGAGTCCTATAGGAACTCATCCTTTAAACTTCCACATTTGATTTCAACCCTCTAGGTGATTAGGGGTCTACGGTCGAGTTTGTGGAGTTTGCGGGGAGTTAAGAAGTGGTTTGAATTTCTAAGTGGTGGGTCCCAATTCTAGTCCTCTAAGATAGTCAAAGGAAAAGCCTAATGCTAGATCCTAAGTACTAAAAAGAAGAAGAGAAGACCTCATCAAAAATGAGGTCAACACTGACACTTCTACTGACTCATCTTGAATACAAGCAAATTCTTTTGATAGGTGAGCTAACGCATCTGCTAAAGCATTTTCTTTCCTGGGAATTTTGTAGATTGTCACATTTAGAATTTGTTCCAACAACTGTATGGCATACTGGAAGTATTGCTCGAGTCTTGGTTTTAAAAATCATGTACTGTCCGACGATCTATTGAATGATTAACTGCGAATCCCCGTAGATGTTGATGTCTGTTATCCCCATTTGAATAGTTAATTCCAGTCCTGTTATGAGGGCTTCGTATTCTGCTTCGTTGTTTGTACACGACTCTTTCAAGTGGTAGGAGTATCTTAACATCCCCTACTCCGGTGTTATAAAGATTAATCTGATCCCTGCCTTACCGGGCACTATCACTTGTGATTCTTCGTCTTTGTGTGCTGAAGATGCTCCATCGAAATATAATTCCCAACGCCGATCGTCAGGGTCTTCTAAGCTCATTATTTGTTCATTTGGCAAATCGTCATTGAGAGGAGATTCAGCCGGTAAAGGGTGTGCTGCGAGGAAGTCTGCCAAGGCTTGTCCCTTTACGGCACGAAGAGGCACGAAAGTTATATCGAACTGTAATAATATCATTGACCATCCGGCAAGTCCGCGGAAAGCGTTGGACGAGTCATCAAGTATTGCGATGGATTAAATTTCGAGATCGGGTTGACCTTATGAGAAAGCATGTAGTGCTCGAGCTTTTGAGCGGCGAAGATCAGGGCCAAACAATGCTTTTCAATTGCGGGATACCTTATTTCCGTCGGAAGTAAACAACGGCTTAGGTAGTAAAGAGCATTTTCTTTACCGTCATCATTGACCTAGGCTAACAGGGTTCCGAGAGAGTCGTCTAAAGCCGCAGTATAAAGTATCAACGGTCTACCTGAGACTGGGGCTGCTAAGACAGGAGGTGTCATTAAATATTGCTTAATGTCCTCAAAGGCCTTCCTTTTTAACTAATGCTGAGAAAGACTGACACCTACCTGACAAGTTTGAGATAAAGCGTCGAAGATATGCCAGCTTCCCTTGAAAAGATCGTAGTTGCTTTAAGGTTTTGGGAGGCGGCATTTCTAAGATATCTTTAATCTTTTCCGGGTCGATTTCAATTCCACGATGTCGGACAACGAATCCTAAGAATTTCCCAAAGGTGACGCCGAAGGCGCATTTTAAGGGATTCATCTTAAGGTTAAATTGTCTTAATTGTTCGAAAACAATTCTCAAATCATACAGGTGGTTTTCCTTTACTTTGCTTTTGATGACCACATCGTCCACGTAACATTCGACTTGATTGTGGATGAGATCATCAAAAATTCTTGTCATCGCTCTCCGGTAGGTTGCTCCTGCGTTCTTCGTCCGAATGGCATCACTTTGTGTAGCAATATACTCCGATTGGCGTTCGAATGCTGTAAGTTTTTCATCTTACGGAGCCATTTTTATCTGGTTGTATCTCGAAGATCCATCCATGAATGAGAATACCTCATGTGTTGAAGAAATGTCGATCATTAATTCTGGGATCGGTAGAGGGAATTCATCTTTTGGACATGCCTTGTTTAAATCTCTAAAATCTACACAAATTCTGATCTGACCATTCTTCTTCCTAACTGGTACCACATTGGCTAACCAAGTCGGGTATTGTTCTTCACGGACAAATTTAGCGTCTATTAGCTTTTTAACTTCGAGCTATGACTTGTTGTTCGATTTCTAGACGCATTCTATCGGGACCTTGTCCGGCGGGACGAAGTAGGATCCACTCCTAGCTTATGGACTGCGACCTCCGGAGCTAATCACGGCATCTCATCGTAGTTCCAAGCAAAACGAGTCTTTAAATTCCATTAATAACTTGATTATTTCTTCGAGTCTTCTTTATTGAGTAAGGAGCTAACAAAGGTAGGTCTATGCTCTTCGCTAGTACCTAAGTTAACTTCCGTTAACTCATCTATTGTAGATTTAATCTCATCTTCGAATTCTGGTGGAGCGTCTCCAATTTGTAAATCTCCAAATTCTTCTGTAGTTTCCATGCAGTTTCCATTAGACTCACAAGTCACAACCAAGCAAAATTTAGTATCGTCAACTTATCTTACTGTGCCGAATCTGAGACCATGCTTTGAATTGGGTGGACGACCGGAGTTATTCCATAAATTTTCAAAACGTTGTGATTGACCTTTTGTCCATTGTCGAGGTAAGAAATCACACTGAATTAAATTTTGAACACAGGGAGAGTACCACTGAAAAGGTAATTCCATTAATTCTGATGAAGTGACATCTTCAAATTGTACATTATTTTCAGTTTTGGAGGAGGGAGCACCACGGTAGAATTTGATTGGCCTTGCACCGCCGCTATGTACCTCTTTGACCACCATACCCTCGATCTTATTAGAATGGATCGGGGTCAGGGTCATAGTATGTACATAGTGGTTAATCTTCTCATACATCGATTTATATTCTTCATTATTTTCATCTTCGAGTGGGATCCTGAATTGCGGCTTCTTCCGACTTATTGTCGCTGCTTCTTGTTTGATTTCTTTTTCTTCATCAGAACTATCTTCCCAATCAACATTGATGGCGTGGTTTCCTCTGTCCAACTGTCCTAACGTCTGCGCACGACCTCATCCCGGCCTCGACCTCGGATGCGAGTTGTGGAGAAACCTTCACCATCTCGCCGTAAGGGAGTGGTGAGTGATCTGTTGGACTAGAACTTCGAGCTCTTCGTCGTCCCGAACTTCCTTTGCTTCATTCGTTATGGTATCTCCGGAGAAGATTGTTTTCTTCGGAGGTGCGTAATAAGTTGCATCTTCATGGATTCCAATTTCATGTACGGAGAATGGTTGTAAGTCACCTTTGATGCACTCGTTCCCCTCCATCGTAGTATTTGATGCACTGATGTAGAGATGATGGTACCATCCGGTTTTCATGTATCCATGGTTGGCCCAGTAGAGCGTTGAACGACGTTTCTGAATCAATTATGTGAAATTTTGCGGTTGTCTTTGCCAAGTCACCGGTCTTCATTAGCAGTGTTATTGATCCGAGGGCTCTTTCTCCTTAGCTTCAAGCTCGCGAGCATCAATTTCCAAGTATGCTAGCATTCGAAGATTCATTATATTGATTGATGCTCCTGGATCCACCAATACTCCGGAGAGTGTAAACTTCCCTATTATGAATCGAAATGTACAACGGTCGGTTGTGGTCTCGTCATCCCAAGTAGTAGGTCATTGCCGGTGAAGGTAACACCTCGTCTGTTCCTTTAACGAGCAAACCTCATCTAAGGAATCTCCCGGTCATTTGAGCTAAGCAAATTTCCGGATCAAGTAAGGCCTTGATCAAAGCTTCTCTCATCTCCTTTGATAAGATGAGAGCGTCGTAGATGCTCGGTTGGTTCGGTAGTTTCCTAAGATGGGCTAGCACGTTGTAGTCCACTTTATTTCCATGTGTCTCGGCTTCTTCTCGAATGGGTATTTCTTACGTCCGGGTTGGTTCTTCTCGAATAACCACACGCTTTCCTTTGTCCTTTGGACCCATTCTCGGAGGTAGAACTCTTCCACTTCTTAAGTTAACCTTTGTAATTTCTTCTGAATCTAGTATTGAGTTTGCTGGTGTTTCCTCCTGAATCGGAATGACAAGAACTTCTGGATTAGCTTCAGAGTCTGAAGGCTCTAACTCTATTGTGACTGGAGCTCCTCGAAACTATCAAATAGATTCGTTGCTTGTTGAACTCTCGTAGCCTCCTTGATGGATGTCTTCTTTGTCATTGTGATCGTCGAGATTGTGTATGATTTGAGAATTGTTACTTGTATCGGAATCGATGTCCGGATTAGGTTGATTGTCGCTAGTTACGTAATCATAAGAAACAGTCAAAACGTAGCCAACGCCGTAACCCTCATCATTATAAGATCCCACCGGAGTGAGCAGATAATCGTACAGAGTCAGAGGTTCGAGGGATTTCTCCCCCGAATCAGAAACAACTATCCTAGGATAAGCAGCCCCTAGTCTAGCCTTAGGAGCCTCGGTCTTCTCTTCTTCATCAATTTTCTTCTTCTCTTCAATTGTCTCTTGTTGAGGTGGTTCTTCTATCGCAAGTGATAGTGTTGACTTAACAGGTTTCGAACTTTGAATTGAGGCTCGCACCGAAGCGGTTTGGATGTGATCCAAAATCTTTTTCGAAGACCTTGTCCAAGCGGTAGCCCATCCATCATCAGTCGCATAGGGATCTATCGAAACAATGAGATCAGTCGTGACAACATTGACGGAACCTCCTTTCTGGTGTTCCTTCATGTATTCCTTTGGGATCGTTATATTCCCTTTCCGAAGATTGTCGTTGAGCCAACTTTTGAAGGTAATACAATCTTCTATCTTGTGCCCAAGCATCCGGTGGTAAGGGCAAAAGTTGGGATCACCTTTCTTGTCGACTTCTTCTGGTCTCTTAGGTTCTGGCAGTTGGAAATCTGGAGTCTTCATCAGACTGCGGAACATTTTCGGCACTGCCTCATTCTTAAACGGATACTCCCTGCTTAGAAGCTCCCTTAACGTACGTTGCGGACGAGGCGGTTGTTCATACTGTGGAGATGACTGATAGCTGGGTTGGGGTTGCTGGTAATTCTGTTGAGGTTGTTGCGGCCGTTCTGACGATATTTGTATCGGTTGCTTGCCTTTGTCGACTGCTGCAATGATCCCGGACTTCTTTTCAAAAGTTTTCATGGGCTTCAGTTTGTCTGTTTTGTCGGTGAAACTCAATTGCTTCGCCTCCTCTTGCAAGCTCCTGGCCTTGCTTAACAACTTCTCAAAAGTCTTAATAGTAAATCCCTTGAGGAGAAGTGTTATCGGGCCGTGAATGCTTTTAAGTAAAATGCCGACTGCATGCTGTTCTTGTAGTTGTGGCTCACACTTCATACTTAGATTTCTCCATCGAAGTATGTAATCCACCAAGGTTTCGTTCGGCTTCTGCTTTTCTACCACTAAATAACCTATAGTGATGTGGTGCTGAGCTCCGGCAAATCGCTTGATGAAGAGGTTCTCTAGTTCTGAAAATGTCTTCACCGAACCGTTCGGTGACTCCGCATACCAATCAAAGGCGATCCCCGACGAGTCGCCGACAATTTGTCTGAAGAGTAAGGCATCACTTCCGCCGGCATTGCAACAACTGGCACGAAAATGTGCAACATGCTGCCGAGGGTTTTCGGTTCCATCAATGGTCTTGAACAGAGGTGGTACAAAGCCTTTCGGATATTTGACAGCGTCGAATTCTTCAGGGTAAGGTCTACCCGTCCGAATGGATGTCCCGCTCTTTGATTGTGCCAAGGCTTCTCGCACCTGCTGTTCAACCATGTTCTTAAAATCCTTTTCCAGAATCATGCATTGTGTTGTATCCTTCTTTAATTGATCATCCCCGTTGACGGACGTAATCCCCTTTCCTCCGTCTACAATGTGAATAACCTCTGGGGTGTCTCTCTTTGGGGTTGCACTTGACTCTGGAGAGTGGCTAGAGCTACAGCCATCTCTTCCATCCTTTTTGCCATTTGGGCGATCGTATCATCTTTCTCTTGAAGCTGCCTCCTCATTACTTCCGGTTCCTCTCTTTCTGCGGCTGCAGGGGCACCTTGTGAAGCTCACGAAGCTCGTGTATCAACCATGTTAATTTCTGCATATTCATCATCCATGAACTCTGACGAGTCAATCTCATCTCTGAATTTCTCTTCTCTCTCCCTTGCTAATCGTCGAATATCAGTCCTGAACTTTTCCATAGCATCTTCTAGTGGACTTTTCTGTACATCCTTGCAGTTGCCATGTGACAACTGTCGGGTTTCCTTCTCATGAGTCCCCTTTACTCCAGTAGCACTTTCTTCGGATTCAAGTCTCCTGATGAGACTTTCCTTCTCAGGCTGTTGTTTCAATCTTAATTGTCCAGTAGTGGGACACCATACCATCCTTCTAGCGACAGAAGGTCTAGGATCGGATGGTACTGTCGACCAAATGCTCGGAAGGTGGTATCCTCCCTAATCCGTAGTCCCGAAAAACGACAAGTGGACTAGCTTTCATTCTCTTATTCGGCTTTTCGCAACGATAGCGAGGTTCTACTCGCGGCCCAAGACGGGATTTGATCGGCACCCGCCCTATCCTTCTTAAAATTTCGATACAGGGAACCTTTCCTTCTTTGCTAACTTTCCTATCAAAGTTTGCAGTCGAGCAAATGGCGTAGTTCTGGCCCTTTTCTTACGGCTATCGTTGTAATATACGGGCTGAGGCAATGCAGCAGCAATCTTGCGAACATTTTCTTCATCTTCTGCGGCGGAGAGGGGATGGAATCTACTTCCTCCCAAAAGTGGTATGTATTCAGGCGACGGTGTATACTCGGGCAGTTCTGGGATTTCCTCCAGGAAAGCAACTTCAGCGGCTACGGCTTCTCTAGCGATCCTTCTACTGCTCCTTCTGCGAGTCCGTGTCGGCGATGGAATTCTCGAGGCTGGACCCGATTTCAAAAATAGAAGGTTTCACGGAAGATCCGTACCCTCCACGGTAATAGGTTCATCATAGTTCCGAATTTCCTTTCCCTTTAGTCCGGCGAAGCCGGGGTAGGTGCAGAGACAACTAGACCGGCGGGGGTAGCAACAACGGTCCTTCGAGAACAACGGTACTCCTCTCGATTGGAATCTTTGCGAGAGGAGGGAATTCATGGAGTTGACTTGAGGTTAAACTCAATCAACGGCTTCTGAGTTTCCGGTACTTTGCTTGTGAGTGAAAAGAGAGTGACGTTGAGGATTTTGATGTCGGTGTCCCCGAATCCTTGTCCGAATCGAATAATTCCATTATCAGGCAGTTCGTCCTTGAACACGGCCAGGTCCAGTCCGTTGACGAAGGAGAAGATCAGTTTTGGGGCTTCTATTTCTGCAAGGCAGATTCCAAGTGTTAGTCCCTGAATCGTGCTTCTTCTTATCGTACAACTTATGACGAAAAAGAAAGAGTCCGAACACATTTCTATTTATCTTAGTGTATTTGTGGTATTAAAGAAAAATTATCTTTTTTCGAAAAGATTTGTTCGTTAGGAAGGAGAATTACTAAAAGAAGGAGAGTTGTAGGAAGGGTAAAAGGAAGAGAAAGTCTTGTAGAAATTTCTCGACCCGCAAGACCGCTCCTAAACTAATACCTATTGAGGGTCCACTCCACCTCAGAAATGAGGTAAAAGGATCTCGGAACCTCTCTGTTTAGGGGTGTCTAAACAGTGGCTCCTAAATCCGAGAGAATGTTGGCTATACTTGTTCAAGGTAGAAATGAACATAGTATTCCAACGGAAAGAAGGGTAGTTTGATCCACTAGGAACATGGATACACTACCGATTTTTGAAAGCAGAATTATCTGATTAAAATGGAGAGAGGAATTTTCCCCAGCGGAGTCACAAAAAATTGTCGGCATATTTTTAGGTTGAGTGTTGTATTTTTGAAAAGGGGTCGCCTACAGAAATTGTCAGTGAATTTTTAATTTAATTTAAATAAATAATTTGAAAAAGTAGTATTTGATTTTGAAAATAATTTTAAGATATGAAATCAAACCGACCTCACATCCCAGATAGTTTATATAAACAAGCACCACACCACAAACCGTGTATCTAACCCGAAGAATAGACACACTGCTTGGTAATGGGGCTCGATTAAATAAACTAGAAAGGTTTGTGACATCCGTTTGGTCTGCGAACCAATTTTATAAGCCGACAAATTCCTCGCTTAATATAAATGAATTAAGAAGGGTTTATATTACTCGGGTTCTTAAAATTCCCTATAAGGGCAAGCCCCTATAGTTAATTACATCTTAAGTGACGGGAATCACTTAAGAAAACTCTCAGTAATAATCGTAGTTCCGCTCTCAAGAATTTTAAAGTTTAAGTTTTCAAGGGATTGAATTTTGGAATTTCAATAGGGAATGGATCAAATTTGGAACATTTTGTTTTGGGAATTCAAAGGAAGAAAAGTAGGAGAAATTACAGATTCGAAGCGAACTTCGGTAATTTCCCGACTATCCTATTGTTTGGTTTCGAGTTTAAGAAAATCCTAATATTATCTGATATTTCAATCTTGCCAATTTTAATTAATATGGACTTATATTTGTATGATAAAATCATACAAATAGCCTTGAAGATATGAGGGTTTATGTCGTACCGAACGACCACCTCAGAGTCCTAAGACCGGTTAGGGCTTAAATTACATGACATGATCATGAAAATGCCTAACGAAGAGTTGAGGATTTATGTTGCACTAGGCAAACCACCTCGAAATCCTATGGCTTAGTTATTTAATTCTAAGAAAGTTTTTGCTGATGACGATGGTCGTGCTGCCCACCATGCTCCGAGCTCCTTGTTGTTGCAGAGGTTTAGTTATAGAAGTCATAAATCAGGAGATGAGAAAAGTGTTTTGGTTTAGAGAAAATCTTAATTTCCAAGTGTTTTTTATGTTTTATTTAAAACAAATCTTAAAGTTGATTATAACAACACCGGTTAAGATCCCACGGTTCCATCCTTCCGGCATCGTTATTTTTATCGGATTCACTTAGTCCAGATGAATTTGCTAAACTCAACTGAATGAGTTCCACACTTTCATTTAGACCGTGGGAAATCCCATTAGCAACACGTAGATTACATCATCCGAGGTATTCCCGATCATCCAACAAGAAGTTTTAATTTAGTTGTAATTGCAGCTTTGTGTCTCGTTTGTGATTAAATTTTGAGTTGTTTTATATTTTGAAATGTTGTGGCGGTGAATTTTACCTTGCAATGACTTTTAATTTAGTTTTGGTTTCAGTTTTAGGGAGTATCCTAAAAGTGTGGGTTTTCATGCAACAGTTGTTTATCATGCAAGAAAAGTAAGTGCGATGCGATTAAATAAATTGCAATAAAGTAAATTGCAATAAAATAAAAGCATACCTGGAGGGTCTTCCCGTTATCCCTAGCTGCACTTAAACATAATTTAGAATATTTTAAGAAAGTTCCTAGGTAAAGCTAAGGGAAGGGTTATGGTTTTCTACCAAGTTCCTAATCCTATAGCAAGTCATTTCCTATGACGTCTAGGTTCTTGTGTTTTGGTTTGAGGACGATTTTCTTCATCAAAGAACAATTAAGTTCAATTGTTCTTATAAACATCCTATCATATTGAGGAAGTGCTTAAGACGAGTCTTAAACATCTTTTCAATACTGCTAGGATTGTTTTAAGTCCAAATGTATTTAATCATACAAATGAATTAATCGTCCGAGAATTCATGTTTTGTTGTTATCTTTCTCAGTGAACTAGGACATTTGAATATCCTATAAGTGAAGTAACATTTCATTTAACGTTCTATTTAGGTGTTATGACAGCAAAAGCTTTCGAGGGCAAATTGATGTTCAAATGGTTTATGATTTAATTTGAGTTAACGGGTTTAAATTTGGAATAGTGTTCAAGTTGCTTTATATTTATTTTTGAATTTCTTTATGTCTTAGGTGATGTTATTTTTAATTCAATTTAACTTTAATTTAATTTAATTTGGTTTAGTTTCAATTTTAATTTAATTTATTTAATTTAAATTAATTTTAATTTAATTTAATTTAATTTAATTTAATTTAATTTAATTTAATTTAATTTAATTTAATTTAATTTAATTTGATTTAATTTAATTTGATTTAATTTGATTTAATTTAATTTAATTTAATTTAATTCAATTTAATTTAAATTTTAATGTAATTTTATTCTTAATTTTAATTTAATTGAAATTTTAAAAGGGTTTAATTTAAATAATTTAACTTTAATTTAATTTAATGATTAAGTCTTTTAACATTTTAAATCTTAAATTTGGATTATCATTTTAATTAGGAATTAAATATTATTGAGATGATTAATTTAGGGATCCTTAAATTAAAGAACAAATCTCTTCCTAATAATATCCCTATTTTAATAATTCCAATTTTATTATTCTTTCAAATTTAATCAATTATTTAATTAAAGTTCATTTCAATTATTTTTTTTAAATTGTTTAGTAGGTTTCTACCCTTTAATTATTTAAATTTCAATCATCCAAATCAGATTAGGATCAAATACTTTACTCTTTAATTTTATTAAGCCTAATGTTTTAATTAAAGGTTAAAATTTTAATTACCATTTTACCCTTCAAGCTTAATAATTTCATAACTCACTAAATTGAGATTAAATGAACTTGAAATTTTTATGTGAGTTCACTCATATGCCAATAAAGACATGAGAGGAGAAAATGTGATTTTTCTGTATTTGATTTATTTATGTAATTATTTTTGGTGGAAAATAGGGATTTCCAAGGAAAATTTAATAATATGACCAAGGGAAAGTTTATGTCCTTAACAAAATTATGGGACATTCCTAATAACTAGAGGACCACTTGGACCAATTTTGGTGATTTTTTGAATTATATTATTTTTATTATAATTATTTTAAATTTTGGAGTATTAATTAATTTAAAAATAAAATAAAGGTTGAAAAATAAATTTTATATTTTTAAAAAATCTCTCTGATATCAAGGAAATCAGAGAATCAATTTTTACAATTTTCTGATTTTTCTTTGATTTATTAGAATTATTTTAGTGGAAATACTAGAAATATACATTTTTTTAATTTTAAAATTACCTTAGGGCTTTAAAATTTAATATCTCATTAAATAGACCTAAGAAAAATATGGGGTTTGTTCCTAAGTGATTAGAATTCAAAATGTGACATTTTAGTGAATTTTATTATTTTGTGATTTTTATTATTTTTTAATTATTAAAATATTAAAATAATACAAAAATATCAACTTTCTTAGAAAATTAAAATTTTAATTTTCTTAAATTCCCCTAATATCAGAGAGGCTCCAAAACTAATTTGGTGATTTTTTGAAAAGTATTTTGAAAGTTATGAATTTTTAATGTTTAAATTGACTAAATGGCTTAATCAACCCATTTAGTAGGGCTAACAAAGTCCAATTGACATCAAATTTTTATGGTGGGTTCCTCTAATCCTAGAGGTCAGTGGAGAATTGATTTCAAGTCAATTTGATGCATGATTAGCTCTAATTAATTAAGGACCTATTTTGGGTGTTTAGGCCAATTAGAGTTATTCTAAGTGAATTAATTCAAAACCTATCTTTCGTAGGGTCCTCTGGTCATAAGAAACATCATCAAATTTTTCTAGAATTTATTTCACAACATGCTAATTATTAGATTTAAAATACTCAAAACAGTAACATGAATTTGAAAAATCAATAACTTCTCATAGGGATGGCCTCTGACTTTGGAAAATTCAGGAAATGTTCCCAAATTCAGAGGCTTCAAAAGCCCTATGGTCTCATGCCGTGGTGAATTTCCTATATGCATGGAGAATCAAAACAATGCAAATAGTAAATAAATTATTAAAAATAAAATACTTGCTGAAATTAAATGATTTCTTTTCCACATTATTCTCCTCTGTTCACTGAGCAAGAGGGTATTTTTATTTTATTTTTTTGATTTTTCTACACAAAGTTATGCATTTTTGAAGTTTAGGGAGTTAAATAAATCAAAAAATACCATAATTTCCTACTTATCCACGCGGCGCCACGCCATCCTCGGCAGCTCCGAAACGCCGCGTGTCGCGCTGCCATTCGAAGCCGCCATCCAACTCAGCGCTCCGGGGGCCCACTGTATCGTTCCATCTTCTCATCCGGCTCGATCCTGGTCGTCCCTCCGCGCGTGTATGGAATGAACGACATCCGTTCATCGTCCCCAAGCGTCCTCACCCGAGAGCCGTCCACACTAAAACCCTAAGAACTCACTCATTTCTCAACAGATTTTCGTGTTCTTATGCTATATGGATTCATCTTGAAGAGACGAATACATCTATATGGTGATCATGCATTGAAATTAAGGCATTTGAAAAGGAGAATCTCCAGAAGCTCGGGATAAAGAGTTAGCTCATACCTTTGCTCAGAGAAGTGTGGCTTCAATCTGAGGGTTGTGTCACCTTCGATCGGGTCCAAGCAAGCTCCAAATGAAGTCTCCCGGTCCAGTGAATTGCTCAGGTATGATTTCGACCAAGCCCGATCACAAAGCTTGGAGTCCGGAACGGATGGGTGGCTTGGAGAGGGGGCTTTTGCCGGTGGGCTTCTTCCCTGGTCCGGTGAAGGTGTAGGATCAATCAATTTGGGGATTGGTCCACCGTGAAGAAGTGTCCCGGTTTTGTGCTAAAGTTCGAACTCAAAATTAAGCTCGACTAGAGGGAATTGGGGCTGGAATCCAGTGGGAATCAAGTGCTCTATGTGTAGAGAGTGGTCTGGAATCATTTTGGCAGAGTTTCTTTAAGGTTGGTTCATCACCTCCCATGGCCGAGAGGGGGTGGTGTTTAAATAGGAGAGGGTGGAGGGCCTCCCAGGGGGAGTTAGGGCTTGGGATCAGCTGCTCTTGGCAAGAGAAGAACAGCTACAATGGCCATCGGGGATGGGGCAGCTCGGCAGGTGAGAATTCCCGTTTGGGCTCACATGTGAGCTCTCGGCCTAGTGGTTTCCGTGGGCTGTGGTGGTCGGCCGGCCGTGGTCGATCACTGTTGTCATCGTGGAGGTCGTGGCTGGGGCTTAGTGCGATCAATTGGCCAATGCCATGTGTAAAGAGCTTGGATTGAAATGGAATGGGAGGAAGGCTATTTTGGGTTCAAATGAGTCAACCCATGATTTTGGGCTAGGTTCACCACCCAAGGCCCGGTTTTGGGCTGAAAAGGATCACTTGGGTCAGCCCAAGAGAAAATGGTGTGGTCTCCATCCATGATGAGGTGGCTATGCATGGTTTAGTGTGTGACATGCTTAAGGTAAAAAAGGGTTTAAGAAGGATTAGGAAAGGGGGCCCTCCCTTTGCCAAATGTGGTAAGGTCACATGTGAGCAACTTACATGGCTTACATGTGGCTTAAGAGTGGCTTCATGGTTCCACTTGGCTTTGGAAAAAGTTGGCTTGGTTTCATGAAAATGGTTTTTAAGGATATTGGGTATTTTTGATGGAATTTGGATAAAGCCTAATTTGGAATGATTTGATTATTGATTTAGGCTTTAGGGATAATTTCAATTAATGGAGTGATGAAAAGAATGTGTCATATGGGCTTTAGCATGAAGTTTGGGCTTTTAGGAAGGTTTAAGAAAGTGGGATTTTGGTTTGAAAATAAATTTATGGATGGGAATTTTGTGAAGGATTGGGCCAAACAAATGTTGGGTTTAGCTCATGGATGTGTCATGAGTGATTTGAAGCAAGTTGGGAGTGATTTGGGTTTGAATTGGGTTGAATTTGGGCTTCTTTGGTGAATGGGCCAATATAGGTCAAATTGGGCTAACTTGGGCCAATGTTGGGCTAGGGTTAAAATTGATGTAAAATAAATGTTGGGAAATGTTTATGGGAGTGTTTCAAAGAAGTTTTGGCTTTGGTTGAGTTTTGATTTTGGGGTTTGGGTTTATTTGGGTTAGGTTTGGGTTTAGGTAAAAATTGGGCCTTTTAGCTTTGGGTTGAATTTGAGTGGGGTTTGGGTCTAAATTTTGGGTAAATCATGTTAGTGTTTTTTTTGTGGGAATGTTAAGGAAGGTTTAGAAAAGATTTAGGGTTAATTGGAGTTGAATTGGGTTAGTTTGGGTTAGGTTTGGGTCATGGGTCCAAATTGGGCTTTAAGGCCAAAAGTGAAATTGGATTCAAATGTCAATCAAATTAGGCTTGGATTTGGTCTAGATTGGTGTTGAGAATGTTGAATTGAAGTTTAGAATTGAATTGGACCAGAATATGGGTAAATTGGGTAGGTTTGGTTTGACATTGGGTTCACTTTGGGTTAAAATGGGTCAAATTGGGGGTTTTGACAAAAGTGGGGAAAATTGACAAAATTGGCCTATGGTGTAGTTTAACAAAATAAAATTGGGAATATTTGGGATTTTTTGGAATTTTCTGGGAATTTTCTGAATTTTTTGGATTTTTGGGTCAAGAGGGATATTTTGGGTATTTGGAGGGTATTGGGAGGTATTTTTGGAATTTTTTATATTTTTGGCTATGGATGGTCAATTTGAGTGATGTGGAAATGTTTAAGGTTAATTTTAGGGAATTTTGGGTGATTTGGGATTTTTGAAAAATTTGGGTGATTTCAAGGGCTTTGGGTAGGCTAGGCGGGTGTAGGGTCCCGGGGGTCAAAAATTGAAAATTTGGAAAATTAAAGATTGGGTGAATGAAAGTGGAATGAAATCATTTTGGTTGAGCCATGAAGCCATATCAAGCCCACATGAGCTATGAAGGGACTCATTTGAGGCATCCACTATGTTGTTCCTAACCCTCTTAGCCAAGGGCTTAGGGGTTAAGGACCATCCATGTGAATCACCTACATGAGTCAGGAGGTAAAGTTGGGTATGGGTGTGGTTTTAGGAGGTGTGTGAAAGTGTAGTGTATAAATGTAGTGTATGTGTAAGTCAGCCATTCACTGCACCGAGCCACCTGGGGCGGTCCTAAGGCCAAAGAGTCCTATAGGAACTCATCCTTTAAACTTCCACATTTGGTTTCAACCCTCTAGGTGATTAGGGGTCTACAGTCAAGTTTGTGGAGTTTGCAGGGAGTTAAGAAGTGGTTTGAATTTCTAAGTGGTGGGTCTCAATTCTAATCCTCTCAGATAGTCAAAGGAAAAAGCCTAAGCTAGATCCTAAGTACTATAGAGAGAAGACCTCATCAAAAATGAGGTCAACAAGGTGTTTAAGCACACCTTGGACCTTTACTTACCACTATAAATAGAGGCCGAATTCTAATGTCTAGGTGTATGTCTCTAGAGTCTTCTATGTATCTATTTTAGAGTGTCTTAGTCTCTTTTCATTTTCTTAAGTGTCATTTGTGTGAGTTTAATTTAGTTTGAGTGTGTTTAGTGAGTTCATTAGTTTAATTGAGTGCTATTTAGTTGTTGTATTAGAAGGAAAAGTCAAAGGAACTTCAAGGAGTCTGCTTGGGAGGAAATTAAGATAAGTATTTTTGTTTATTGTTGTTAACTTTAAATGAAATCCATGCTTTGTTTTATTCCCATGCATTCTGAGTAGTTTTTTAGTCTTTCTCCTTGTTTATGAAAATTATGCGAATTGATGAAATTAAATAGAAGCACATAATATAATATTAAAATAAATTGTGATAATTTTTTACTTAAAACTTAATTTACTTTCAATCTGGCTAATTGAGTAGTTAAAATATGTTGAATTATCAACTATAGTAAAAATTACATCCAATATTCAGAGAAGTCAAAAGCCTTGGAAGGCGGGTGCAAATAAATAGGGAAATATTAATTATCGGGCGTAGAATTGGATATTTTAGTGTGACAGACTAAAATACTCAATTCGGTCCTACTCGTTTGAGAGCCGAAATGTAGATGTTAGCCCTCGGGTGAGGGGAACGTGGGAGCTCGAAGTGGCGACCAGTATCCTCCCGACTTAACCGCGGATTCGGTAATAAAACATAGGATTAGTCAATGTTCTTTGCACCTGGACCAAAGGGTAAAGAATAGGAATGCTCCTATTTGTCACAATACAATTTAAAAATTCTATTTGAATTTTTCATTCACTTAATATTCTAAAGACAAGAAGAAGGATACCTTTTTCTGAATTATTTAAATCAACTTATTTCAAGCATTAGTTTACTTTAGTTTGTTGTAGTTAATTTAAATTTCCGTTTACTATAATAGTAAGTAATTCTTTTAAATTTAGCTGATAACAATTCTGTTAAAAACTTCCCTGTGGAATCGATAACCAGGACTCCACTACAGCCCTGTATTACTTGATACGATACGTATACTTGCGTAGAATCCACATTATATATTAAATCATATATCTATATTTAAAGCGGGATCAAGTTATTGGTGTCGTTGCTATAAACATAAATTGCATACATATTAAAAGTGGGTCAAGTTTTTGGGGCCGTTGCCGGGGATCGTAAAGAAATTATTTACTAAAGTAACGGACTATTTTATTTTTATAAAATTGTATGCGAAAATTTGGAAACGAAAATTTAATACCTTACGATTCAAAATTAGAGCGTACAATTAAAAGAATTAGAAAACAAAAAGAGAAATTATAAATTTAACACAAATGGCAAATATATCTGAAAATGAAAATATCAATCAACCAAGACCATTACGAGATTATGCCAACCCTACATTAGATGAAATTCATTTAACTATTCAAAACCTTGATGTAGCTGCTAATTCATTCGAACTTAATCCTGCAATTATCCTAATGGTACAAAACAATCAATTTAGTGGTTCACTTACTGAAGATCCTAATTTTCATCTTGCTAGTTTTTTAGAACTATGTGCTACTTTCAGATACGAAGGAGTATCTAACGATGCTATTAGACTTAGACTTTTTCTTTTTTCTTTAAAGGATAAGGCTAAAATGTGGTGAAATTTGCTAGCACCTGGATCTATTAAAACTTGGAGAGAATTATCACAAAAATTTCTATCCAAATATTTTCCACCATCTAAAACTGCTAAGCTTAGAAACGATATAACTTCTTTTAGTCAGTTTGATGGAGAGTCAATATATGAATCTTGGGAGAGATTTAAAGAACTTCTTAGGAAATGCCAACATCATGCGTTACCAGATTGGTTAATTATCCAAACTTTCTATAATAGATTAGTAGGATCTTTAAGATCAATCATCGATGCTGCTGCTGGAGGATCATTAATGTCAAAACCATTTGATGAAGCCTATGCAATAATCGAAGAAATGGCAACAATTAATTTTCAATGGCCTGCTGATAGAATGAATCCAAAAAAAATAGCTAGTATTCATTAAAATGATGCAATATCTATGTTAGCTTCGCAAATCGTTGCTGTATCTAAAACATTAAATCATTTTGGAATGAATTACTCTCCAACTATAACAGAAGAAAATTCATCTGGACCACTTATAGAATCCCAATCTCAATATGAAACAATTAATGCAATTAACAACAGACCCAATAATCATTATGCAAATTATTATAATCCTGGATGGAAAAATCATCCTAATTTTAATTGGAATAATAATACAACTAATCAACCATGGATGAATAAATGACACAACAATTAGGAAATCCACCTAATCAAGGAAATCCTAACTATAAACCTAATTATCCACCTGGATTTAATAATAATAAACCTCAATTTAAAGATAAGAAATTATCTATAGAAGAATTAATATTAAATATGGGTCAACATTTACAAAATCAAGGAAATCAATTACAAATACGAGGAAACCAATTACAAAATCAAGGAATAGCTATCAAAAATATTGAAACTCAACTTGGACATATCGCTACTGCACTTAATAATAGAATACCTGGAACATTTCCTAGTCATGTGGAAATAAATCCCAAAGATAAGGGAAATGAACAAATTAAAGTGATACAATTACGAAGTGGAAAAGAATTAGAACCTCGAATTCAGAAAGAACTTGAAAGTCAAAAAGAGAAAGTGGAAATTGAAAAGGAAAAGAATCAACAAGATCAAAATTTAGAAAATCCTTTAATACCAATGAAAATTTCTGTTGAAAAACCTCCACCACCATTTCCTCAATGACTAATTCAACATAAAAAAGACAAACAATTTTCTAAATTCTTTGAAATTTTGAAGAAATTAACGATAAATATTCCTTTCGTAGAAGCTTTAGAACAGATGTCAAACTATGTAAAATTCATGAAAGATATTCTAAATTAAAAAAGAAAATTTACTGATAATGAAATGGTTGCACTTAGTGAAGAGTGTAGTGCTATTATTCGAAAAAACTTCCCGAAAAATTAAAAGATCCCGGTAGTTTCACTATACCCCGCGCTATCGGAGAAAATTTCTATGGAAAAGCTTTGTGTGACTTAGGAGCAAGCATAAATCTAATGCCTCTATCAATTTTCAAGAGATTAGGATTGGGAAAAATTTCACCTACTTCAGTAACTCTTCAGTTAGCCGATCGTTCTGTTACATATCCTAAGCGAGTTATTGAAGATGTATTAGTAAAAGTGGATAAATTTATCTTCCCTGTAGATTTTATTGTTCTAGATATGGAAGAAGATAAAGAAATTCCTATCATTTTAGGAAGACCATTTTTAGCCACTCGGAAAAGCTATGATTGATGTTCGGAAAGGAGAATTAACTATGAGAGTAAATGACCAAAAAGTAACATTTAATATTGCTAAATCAATGAAATATCCTGCGCTAGAAAAAGATGATGAGTGTTTTCGAATGGAAGTACTTGATCATTTACAAAAAGAACATTTTAAAGAATATTATGAAGAAAAATTAGAAAAAGAAAATATTGAATTAATTGAAAAAGCCGATATAAAAGAAGAACTAGATTATATTCAAGAGAAATTTGAATTTTTGGATAACACAGAAAATACTGAAAAAAATATAGTTCCATCAATTATTAAACCTCCTGAACTTGAGTTAAAAATGACACCTAATCATTTAAAATATGCTTACTTAGGTAATTCTTCAACTCTACCAGTTATTATTTCATCCGAATTAAATGAATCTCAAGAACAAAAACTTTTAGATACGTTAAAAAAATATAAGAAATTTTTTGGTTGGACTTTAGCAGATATTAAAGGGATTAGTCCTTCAATCTGTATGCACAGAATTATTTTAGATAATGAACATAAACCTAAAGCCGATCCACAAAGGAGATTAAATCCGATAATGAAAGAAGTAGTCAAGAAAGAAATTTTAAAATGGTTAGATAATGGTATTATATATCCTATTTCTGACAGTGCTTGGGTAAGCCCAATTCACTGTGTACCTAAAAAAGGAGAGGTGACTCGTCAAAGCTAATGAAAATAATGATCTTATCCCTATAAGACAAGTTACCTGGATGGCGAATATGTATTGATTATAGAAAATTAAACACAGCCCACTAGAAAAGATCACTTCCCTTTACCATTTCTAGACCAGAAATTAGATAGATTAGCCGGACATAAGTATTTCTATTTCTTAGATGGATATACCGGTTATCATCAAATACAAATTGCTCCTGAGGATCAAGATAAAACTACATTTACTAGTCCGTATGGAACTTTAGCTTTTCGAAGAGTGCCTTTTGGATTATGTAATGCACCTGCAACATGTCAAAGATGTATGATGTCTATATTTAGTAAATTAATTGATAATGGAATAGAAGTATTTATAGATGATTTCTCTATATTTGGAACAACATTTGACACATGCTTTAATCATCTTGAAAAAGTATTTGAAGTATGCGAGAAAACTAATTTAGTTCTTAATTGGGAGAAATGTTTATTTATGGTTACAGGCGACATTGTATTAGGGCATAAAATTTCGGAAAAAGGCATGGAAGTAGACCCTGCAAAAATTCAAGTAATAGCTAAATTACCACCTCCAACTACGGTAAAAGGGCTAAAAAGTTTTCTTGGACATGCTGGATTTTACAGGTGTTATATTAAAGATTTTTCAAAAATTACTAAACCTCTATGCCAACTTCTTGAAAAGGACAAGAAATTTGAATTTACAACTGAATGCTAGATTGCTTTTGAATTATTAAAAGATAAATTAATTACAGCACCTATAATAGTTTCACCTAATTGGGAGAAACCATTTTAGCTTATGTGTGATGCTAGTGATTATGCTATAGGAGCAGTTCTTGGCAAAGATATGATAAGATTTTCAAAGTTATATACTACGCTAAGTAAAACTCTAAATGATGCCGAAATAAATTATACAGGTTACTCAAAGAGAATTGTTAGCGAGTTGTATATGCTTTTAATAAATTTCGGCATTATCTAATAGGAACTAAATGTATTGTGTATACCGATCATTCTGCTATAAAATATTTAATGCAAAAGAAAGATTCTAAACCAAGATTAATTAGATGGATATTATTAATGCAAGAATTTGATTTTGAGATAATTAACAAAAAGGGAACTGATAATCAAATTGCAGATCAATTATCAAGATTAAAAAATCATGAATTATCTAATATTGATAATGAAATTTTAGACAGTTTTCCTGATGAACAACTTTATAATATAAATGAGTTGAAAATACCTTAGTATGCTGATATAGTAAATTATATTGTAAGTGACATTTTACCACCTATGTTAACATTGCAACAATAGAAATAAATCATTCAGGATACTAAATCATACTTTTGGGATGAACCATACTTATATAAGCAGTGCAAGGATCTAATTATTAGAAGATGCGTGCCTTATGAAGAAACTGAACCAATTATTCAAAAATGTCATGACTCTGATTTTGGAGGACATTTTGTGACAGATAAAACTGCATATAAAATTCTACAATCTGGATTCTACTGGCCTACTCTATTTAGAGATGTATATAGATATATAAAAACCTGCGATAAATGCCAAAGAGTAGGAAACATATTAAGAAAAAATGAAATGCCTCTGAATTTTATATTAGAAGTTGAAATTTTTGATGTTTGGGGATTAGATTTACTGGGACCTTTTATTCCGTCATTTGGAAACTCATATATATTAGTAGCTATTGATTATGTTTCCAAATGGATTGAAGCACAAGCGTTATCTAGGTGTGATGCTAAAAGTGTTTCAAAATTTTTAATGAAAAATATTTTTACTAGATTTGGAATGCCGAGAGTGATTATCACTGACGGAGGAACTCATTTTAGAAACAAATATATTCATAAACTAGTAGAAAAGTATAATATTATGCATAAGATATCAACTGCTTATCATCCACAAACTAATGGATTAACCGAAGTTTCTAATCGAGAAATTAAGCGTATATTTGAAAAGTCTCAGTAAATCCTAATAGATCGGACCGGTCTATAAGACTAGACATCGCATTATGGGCATACAGGATCGCTTATAAAACTCCGATTGGAATGACTCTTACGAGCTTATATATGGAAAAACTTGCCACTTATTAGTTGAATTAGAACATAAAGCATATTGGGCGATTAAAGAATTTAATTATAATATGAAAGAAGCTGGTGAGAAGAGATTGTTGCAATTAAATGAATTGGAAGAATTAAGGAATTAATCATATGATAATGAAAAGATTTATAAAGAAAGGATGAAATTATGGCATGATCGGAAAATTAATCAGAGAAATTTTGAACCAGGACAAGAAGTTTTGCTTTATAATACTAGATTGAAATTATTTCCCGGGAAATTGAAATCTCGATGGTTAGGACCTTTCACCATAACTCAAATATTTTCATATGGAACTATAGAAATTGAAGATCCAAAAATAGGACATAGATTTAAAGTAAATGGACATAGATTAAAACCATATTTTAAAAATAGACGACCAAATTTTAAAGAGGTTTTAATGCTTAGTCAACCTGAACACTAACTGAATTAGGTCGGGCTGACAACGTTAAACCAAGTGCTTTATGGGAGGCAACCCATAGTAGTCTTTTATTTTTAAATGTCTACATATTAGTGAGTCTATATTATTAAAATAAATCTTACTACTCAAATTTTTATTAGAATCATCATAAAAATTGAACCTATTGGATGAGATCAGAAAATATTCGGACCAGAGCGAAAATGAGCGATTTTTATGAATCTCGCCGACAGCGAGCCCGAGCCCGCTGACAGCGAGATCGTGGAGCATTACTCCATTCAGTTTTATAACTAAGTCGCCGACGGCGAGGAACTTGCCTCCGACGGCGAGGCAGTTAAACATTTGGTTTCTTAAAGATTTTTTGTGCGGTTTTGGACGGATCTAAGCCATTCCTTCGTAAGAAATTATTCCAAACCCAATTTTACACCATTTTCTTCCTTAGGAACGACTAGAGACCAATCCATTCCATCCAAAATGGCCTCCAAATTCCTAGAAACCACAAAAAACTGAAGTTTTCAACCGGAGAAAATTCGTCAGTTTGAAGGCACAGTGAATCTTCAACAAAGGCTTGATGAAGAAAAGACTTATCAAAGAACGAGGATTCGTCAATAGAGGAGTAAAGAATTCTACTACAAAAATCAAAGAAATGATCGCACAGCAGCATTGGGAGGTATTTTGTTATACAACATCCGCTGTAGTTATACGAGTAGTTAAAGAGTTTTACTCTAATTTACATGCGATCAACAATGGAAATGTGTATGTCAGAGGGAGATGGGTAACATTTACTCCTGCAAGGGTAAATGAATAGTTTTCTATAGAAAATACCTCTGTTTGTCACTATTCCAACTTTGTGCCTTCAAGATACAATATGAACGAGATCTACAGATACCTAACCGATGAAGCGAATGATTGGGAGTTACAAGAAGATGGGTATGTCAGTTTTTCTGCATCACTTCTAAACCCTGTCTCAAAGCACTAGAATTTCTTTATATCATCAAAATTATTACCTACCATGAGAGTAAATAAAGTTTCAAAGGAATGCGTTATTTTAAACTACTGTATTCAAATTGGATTACCTATCGATGTTGGATCAATAATAGTAAAGTCTGCATTGGGATTAATTGTGCATGGGTCAGTGCATGGACTTGGACAACCATCTACTATATTTGCTTTATGTAGTCAGTACCAAGTTTCTTATGAGGCTTGGGAAAAAGTACTTTTACCATGGAAACCCCTGGATCCTACTGATATGTTTCCCACTTTGGATAACAATGATGAGATTACCATTATTTCGACGAGCATCACGGAACAATCCTTTAGTAAGGCCCTTCGCTGATAAGACTAATTTCATTCTGAAGAAGATTAAAGGATTGGAGAAAGAATTGCAAAATGTGATGAATTCCATTGACAATATCTCTGATATGTTTGATCATATTGATTGGAGAATGAAGGAGCACTTTGATCATACTGGACATCTAGAGGCCAGTTTTATTCATTTACTAAGACAGAAAGGATGGATTAATGAAGAATCTACTGCAGAATTCCCTTTCAGACCTTTCTACAATTTATTTGTGTACCTGCATCGCAATCGAAAATATCAGAGAAGATGTTAGTTCAGGCACTGAAGAGTAGGAAAGATTTCTATGTTTTTGTTATATTTGTATATATGTGTGTTAATTTGGAGTTAAGTTTTATTATGAGTCGAACTTTGATTTAATCATCTCAGATTTGATGAGATTATTTGTAAATTGTTATGTCTCAGCATTTAGAGTGTTGTGGTTTGGATTGCGATGTTGAGTATTATGGATTTGAACATTTAAGTTAAGTATGTGTGAATTTGTCAGTGTGAAAATTGTAAGTTTCATGGATTTCATTTATAAAGTTGTGTTGTGTGACTTTTTGAGAGTATAAATATCTAATCTTCGTATTATTATTAAATTAAGTGATCGGAAGATTGATTAAAGGCAATTCGAGGTTGAAAATGATTGACGAATTTCAAAAAATTTTTTGGAACCTCGCCGACGGCTAGAATTATCTCATCGACAGTGAGAAAACCCGCTGATAGCGAGACCGAGCTCACCGACGGCGGATTTTTCCCGAAATTTTTGCCTTATGGAATTAATTAGCTCGCCGACGGCGAGAAAAACCTCGCTGACAGCGAGAACGCAAAAAGACCTATATTTGACCAGTCAACCGACACTATTCATCATCCCTTTCCTCAAATTTTCAAAAAAACCGACCTAGGGCTTGAGAGATCTCGGATTTGAAGTGATTTCAACACTTTTTGACACCGGATTTCATCTTCCCTTGGTAAGAGCTTCACTCCTACGCAAAATTTTTTATTTTCACCATGAATTTCTTCTACATTGGGATATTTTGAAAAATTTTAAAATGTGAAGAAAATACTTGGAAGAATTTCATAGAAATTGATTTAAATGGATTTTAGTTGTTGTAGGAAGCCTTTTTAGTAATATTTTGGAGTTAAGTTAAAATTTTTGTAAATTTCACAGATCAAGAAATGGCTCCACGACAAAAGCGACGAATATATTATGACGAAACTCGATTCATTAATGCGAGAGCACAAACTCGATATTTTCAAAACATTCAAGCAAGAAAGTGCATACAAGATCGAGTTTTCAAGAATCCAGGAGGAAAAGTAGAACGAGTTATAAAGGAGCGAGGATGGGAAAATTTCGCTACGTAACCAACAGAAGCAATTGTAGAAGTTGTGAAGGAATTTTATACGAACTTAACACGAAGCTAAAGATACACCTGGTTAAGGTTAGAGGATTTTTGTAGATTTCAACTCGCTAGAATAAACGCTTATTATGAAGTACGAGACACCTACACCAGGCGAGTATGAAACTTTTGGAACTATGGAAGGACCACTGGAAGAGGTGATCGACTTTCTCACCGATGGGAAAGGAGTCCGGAAGATAAAGCAGCGGAATGGGTAAACTTCCCTCTTTCTTTGTTAAATGCAACATCTAAAGCTCGGCATTATTTTATTTGTTCTACTTTGTTACCTACCTACCACCATAGTGAGGTAACAAGAGATAGAGCAGCTTCGAATTTACGTATTCGGAACCGGAAGAGTATTAATTTGGGAAATATTATATATAAAAACATATTAGCCACTGCTAGAAATGAAAGTGGAGGAGGACTAAGACATCCTGGTCTTATCTATGCACTTTCCCAATTATCTGGGGTAGAGGCAAGAGATGATGAGGAATGGATAGAGCCTATGAAACCCCTTATTCAGGCTAATATAAAGAAATATGAATCCCATGAAGGATGGAGATCTGGGATAAGGGATTATGTACCTTCTTCAAGTAGAGATATACCCTCTACTAGTTATGAACCACCCCCTCAGTATACCACTCCTACCCTTCAAGATCTGATGAATGAGTTAACCCTGAGTAGAAAGAGTTTTGAGTTATTTGGAGAAAATATGGAAAGAAGATTAGAGTCTTTGTTTAGTTTGTTTGGTTTGTTTAGATTTTTTGTTTTGCAAACTTTATTATTCTGTGTTTAATATTTTAGTACTTTCTGTGGACTTTGGACTTGATATGTTGTTTGTTTGCTTGAGCTGTGATATTAAATTTCTTATGTGTGTTAAATTAGTTGCAAATTTTTTATATATATAGGATGTTAGTCTTTCTTTAATGTATTGTTTAAGTTTTAAATGTATGTGTAGTAACAGATTAAGTTTTCTTTATTATGTTTGATACTTATTTTAAAATTTCCATCCCTAAACTTTTTTTTAATTATATGTGGAAGAATACTAACAGTACAGGTTCTGTAAGTAATGAAAAAGCCTACGAAAATTTCAAAGAAAAGAAATACCTAAAGCTCAAAGGTATGATGAATTTTATTTATATACTTTCCCTTTTTCATTATGTGGTAAAGATAGAAAAATTTAAGTTTGGGGGAAGGTAAAAATACAAATTTAATTATTAAAATTGTTCTCAATTTCTATATTCAAAAATTATTTTCTATCGTAGTTTTTCAATTCAATAAATATGAGTTATTTTATTTAATTATTATATAAAGTTAAAGAAAATATTTCTAGTAATTCAATTAATTAATGGAATAAGATATTTGGTTAAAAGGAATATAGTAAACTATTTAAAGTAAGGGGAATTATATTCTAAAAATTGAAAATTCTTAAGTATTTAAATGAAAAAGAAAGGATAGAAACTCAATAAAGTAAAGGCTATGAAATATATATAAGCAAAGAAATATTTTAAGTTTCAAATTTAGGAAGAGAAATTGAAGTTCAAAATTATTAACAGGCTATCCAGATACAGTAATCCTCACTTAAAAAAGAAAAGAAAAGAAAAGAAAAGAAAATATAAGTGAGGAGAAGCTCGAGGAGATGCCTTATCAAAAATTGGCTTCAATGGAATCAACCTAAAGGGTAGAACTTAATTATATTTCTAAACTTACATTTATGGATTAGTATTTTACTAAATAATGTTTTCTTGAACTTCCTATCATCTAAATATCTTAAGTAATTTACTCTTTTAAATATAGTCATTCCTGAAATAAATAGAAAGCTAGAAATCTGAGACCTGATAACTAAATAATCTTATCTCTATAAAATTAATTTAATTACTTAGAAATATTTCTATTCAACTTTACTATAATATTATTTAAATTTAATTCATATATTATTTGAGTTGAAAAATTCTATTATAGAAATCATTATTTTTATTTAGTATTAAAATTACTTGAGGACAAGTGATAATTAAGTTTGGGGGATTTTGATCACAGAAAAATACATCAAGAAATTCATAACTATTTTTGATGAAATTGGACTTTAAAGAAAGGTATTTTCTTTATTTTATTGCAGGAATAAAGATTTATAAGTGATGGAAGCAAAAAGGATGAAATGGAGCAAATTTGGATCAAAATGGAGGAAATTCATGCAAATATAACTACTTCGCCGACGGCGAGATAGAAGCCGCCGACGGCGAGATCATGAGGAGAAATTTCTGATGGAATTATAACTGCCTCGCCGACAGCGAGCCCGAGCCCGCCGACAGCGAGATCGCGTGGTTTGAAGATCTTCTAGAAGCCCCGCTGACGGTGAGGTCGTTTCTTGCCGACAGCGAGCTAGTTCAAAATGCATATACATTGAACCTGGACACTTTTTGAAGAGGTGTTTAAGCACCCCTTGGACCTTTACTTACCTCTATAAATAGAGGCCGAATTCTAGTGTCTAGGTGTATGTCTCTAGAGTCTTCTGTGTGTCTATTTTAGAGAGTCTTAGTCTCTTTTCATTTTCTTAAGTGTCATTTGTGTGTGTTTAATTTAGTTTGAGTGTGTTTAGTGAGTTCATTAGTTTAATTGAGTGCTATTTAGTTGTTGTATTAGAAGGAAAAGTCAAAGAAACTTCAAGGAGTCTGCTTGGGAGGAAATTAAGATAAGTATTTTTGTTTATTGTTGTTAACTTTAAATGAAATCCATGCTTTGTTTTATTCCCATGCATTCTGAGTAGTTTTCTTAGTCTTTCTCCTTGTTTATGAAAATTATGCGAATTGATGTAATTAAATAGAAGCACATAATATAATATTAAAATAAATTGTGATAATTTTTTACTTAAAACTTAATTTACTTTCAATCTGGCCAATTGAGTAGTTAAAATATGTTGAATTATCAACTATAGTAAAAATTACATCCAATATTCAGGGAAGTTAAAAGCCTTGGAAGGCGGGTGCAAATAAATAGGGAAATATTAATTATCGGGCGTAGAATTGGATATTTTAGTGTGACAGACTAAAATACTCAATTTGGTCCTACTGTTTGAGAGCTGAAGTGTAGATGTTAGCCCTCAGGTGAGGGGAACGTGGGAGCTCTGAAGTGGCAGCCAGTATCCTCCCAGCCTAGCCGCAGATTCAGTAATCAAACATAGGATTAGTCAATGTTTTTTGCACCTGGACCAAAGGGTAAAGAATAGGAATGCTCCTATTTGTCACAATACAATTTAAAAATTCTATTTAAATTTATCATTCACTTAATTTTCTAAAAACAAGAAGAAGGATACCTTTTTCTGAATTATTTAAATCAACTTATTTCAAGCATTAGTTTACTTTAGTTTGTTGTAGTTACTTTAAATTTCTATTTACTATAATAGTAAGTAATTCCTTTAAATTTAGCTGATAACAATTCTGTTAAAAACTTCCCTGTGGGATCGATAATCAGGACTCCACTAGAGCCCTGTATTACTTGATACGATACGTATACTTGCGTAGAATTCACATTATACATTAAATCATATATCTATATTTAAAGCGGGATCAAGTTATTGGTGTCGTTGCTATAAACATAAATTGCATACATATTAAAAGTGGGTCAGCATGTTAGTGATATGGATGGTAAGATTGAAAATATTAAAAGGTATATTGTAAAACATGATCAATATGAGGAGAATTATCGATGCCCCCTCATCCTTTTTTTATACCTTATGTGCCATCCAGAGACTGGAATGAAAATTATGATGATGAGGATGATGATTAGGATTGCTGTATTGAGTTTTTGATGTTTTTTGTCATTTTCTTATGTGTTATGATGCTTTTATTTTATGTTTTCATATGTGATGTGATGTATTTTGTTATGGACTTTGATGTTAGGTAGATTATAGTTGGTCTATTTCTATTATGCACATTCAGATGTTTATGTGCTGGATTGATGTTTTATGATGTAATATGTGATGTGTTTGTGGTGGTAAATGTTTTTATGTGTTTCTAGTGTTTAATTTTTTACTAGTGTCTAATTTAATTTCTATAAATATTAGAAAAATTTAGAACACTATTAGAAACCACTATTTATATAGCATGTTTAAACTTTTCAAAATTTACTACCATTTATTTTCTATAAGTTGTGATTTGTGTTGGTGCGTATTTTTTTGAAAACCTCCACTATTGTAGAAGTCCTTTAAATTTTGAAATTTCTATTTTAGGAAACACTTAAAAACTGAATTTGATTTCTTTTTACTCCTTGTTTTTAAACTGTTATACATGAATATTTAGATTATTAAAATTCGTGCAAACATATTATTTTAGTTTTTTTAATTCTTACCCATGTATCATTTATTTGCTTAAATATTTTATCCTAATTTAAAATTAAAGTTTGGGGGGAATTTAAAAACAAATTGTCAACAAACTAAAATTTTATTTGTTCTCAAGAATACTTAAATAAAATTTGATTTTTGATTGAAAACAATTATGTATATGAAGGTATATTAGGGAAGTAAAATTTTGAATATAGAAATGAGTAAGAGAATTTAGTTAAAATTTATACTAATGATGAAAAATTTATAGTTAAAATTTTCTTAGTAAAGAAATGTTAAATATAGTTAAACTATCTTTAGTAAGAAGTTTTGTATTTTTGGATAAATAAAAGATTTGACATTTTATTTTTCAAAGTTTAAATTTCTTTTATTAAGAAATAATTTTCAACACTCTTATTATGATTTTTAAGTGAAGGATATATATCAGACCATTATTTTAAATGAAAGGGTGGAATTCAACATCATTAAAGGCATATATAGATACAGTAATCCTTGCCTTATGAAAAAAAAGAGAAGAAAAAAAAGAAAAAAAAAGGAGAAAAAGGAGAAAAATAGTATGTAAAAAGGAAGGAGAAGCTTGAGGATTTAAGGGCCTAATCAAAAATCAATTCCATACTTAAAGTTTAAAATAAAATTTTAGAGAAAATCTAAAGCTTAAGGTTATAATATAGTAGTAAAATTATTTACAAATGAAATTTTTGAAGTGAGGAAGATGAAATGTTTGAATCCTTTATTTTGAAAAATCTACAACTATTTTTGAATTAGATAGGAAATAATATTTTTCATTATCCTTTACGTAAGAATCTTCTAAACTTTAAGTTGGTGTCATTTACTAAAATTTTTTCTAAATTTGACTATTTCATTTCTAGAATAAAATTTTGAAACATTCCTAACAGAACTCATTTACATAATTTGCATGCTAAGATTTTCTATGTGATTAGATGTCATTTGAGGAAGAGTAACATTTTAAGTTTGGGAGATTTTGCTTTACTTAAAATATATAGTATTTTTAAATATATTTTTATACCTATCTTTGATGATAATGCACTTTAATGGAAGGTATTTTTGTGTTTTTCTTACATGTATAATTAAAATGAGTGACTATGATGAGAGGAGCAATAAAGGATCCAATTTGGAGCAATAATTGAAAGTTGTGAAACATTGGCCTTCAGCGGCTAAGCGTCGGGCATTTGGCATATGGGACCACTGTTAAGGTGACAAATTTTATTTGATTTTGGTGCAAATTTGAAGGGGTTTTTGAAGCGTCCTTTGGTTTAAACTTCACTAACTTCCCATCAGTGGAAAAACTCATTTAAAATTTGAACGGATGGATGCATTCTTCATGGATACATTAAATCTGGACATATTTTGAAGAGACACAAAGGCACCTTTGGGAAAATTTTAGAAAGAAGACTTGAAGAAAAGAAAATAGTTGTTTTTGTAGGGTGTGATTAGCGTTAAGAGTCAAGTTTATGTTAGAGAGTTATTGAGAGTACAGCTTTCCACTTCACCACTTTTATTATCAATTATATCTAGCTTTTATTAGGAGTAGAATAAAGATTTAGAGTTAACAGAGTTGGGTGCCAACCTCTATTGTGTCTTGTAAAGGGAAAGGAAAGTTTTAAAGGAACTTCAAGAGTCTTCTGGAGAGGATTTTTAGATAAGCGTCTAACTTTGTTTTACATTTAGTTTTAAAGTGAGACTTGTTGGGTTTTCACAATGATTTCTACTTTCAAATCAAGTTGTGACTGTGTTTTCTCCATGGATTTTGAGTAGTTTTCTTTATCTTTTTTTCTTTTAAATGATAAAGTAATTACATTATGGAAGGAAGTTGTGTGAAGTATAGGACTTCAATGTTAGAAGAAGTTGTGATGATTCACTATCTTGCACTTCATTTACTTCTTGATTTGGCCAGTTAAGATGTTAAAATTTGTTGGGAGATTATGTAAGATAAATTGTGGTATTGTCTCAATCAACAATCGGAAAGAATCACATGCAATTGTATGGATGAGAATTGTAGTCCATATGATTTGGTGCAATTAAATAGGAAGATATGCTTATAATGGGAGTAAAATTAGAGGACTTTAGAGTGTCAGGCTAAAGCCTCCTAATTTGGTTTCATATGAAAATTTTTGTTATGAGATGTTAGCCCCTAGGTGGAGGGAATCGAGGGAACTCTAGAGTGAGAGCTAGTATCTTTCCTGTCTAACCTATCTACAAGATTTCAAAGCATCAAATTAATCAATGTTCTTTATAGAACCAAGTAAGGGGAAATAATATAATTACTTCTATTAGGCACAACATATTTTAGATACTTTCACAATGAAATTCCATAATTATTACTGATTCATTTAAAGAGGAAAAAGATATTTTATTTTCATTTTCTTTCATACTATTTTATAGTTGTGTTAACTTTAATTGTTTGCTTTACTTTTTATTCAGAAAATAGCAAAAATAAATTTAAAAAACTTTATATCTTAAAACATACTTTACAAAATCATTTTAAAAAGTAAAAAGTTATTTTTCTTATTTCTTTAAAATTTTAGACATTTCCCTGTGGGTTCGATATCTTAGGGCTTAATAAAAAAGTTTTATATTACTTGATAAACAATATGTATACTTGCGTAGTATCCCATATAATAAATAATTAAAATACAATTTCATATCTAAAACGTAAGGGTAAATATTTGGGGATTAATCACCATAACATAATTATATGAGATTTGCAAATCTATCCCTTAAATGCTCATGAGGGTAACTAGTCCTAAGCATATAGGCACATCCTCCACAAACACACACACACACACACACACACACACACACACACACACAGTTTTATATAACTCTCATCTATCCTGAACATTCCTTCTACTTAAATCCAAGGAGCCACGATTTGCATTTTGGCCATGAAAAATATAACCTTACTTGCATTTTGGCCATAGAAAATATAAAATACCAACATGAATTTTGGAAATCGAAAATATAAACAACCCAATATGTTTTTCTTTTGTTGTTTTCTTTTATTTTTTTTACATTTTATTTATTTTACCTTTTTTTTTGACATGAGGCATAGAATTAAGTATGATGATTTTTGCATGAGCCCTACACTTACCACATAAATTTCTAGCATGAAACATACACATTGCAACTGAATTTCCTAGCATGAATCATACATATTATTTTGGATTTTCAGCATCCTAAGCTTCAATTTTATCACCACATAAAACAAATATGCACATCACATGGTTTTCAAGGAACCTTACATATGTTTGGAATTCTCATAAAGTAAAATTAAGCCTCACATGAATTCAAGGCACTAAGCATGGGTTTAGTTTCTACATAAATTAATCTTAACCATAACATGAATTTCAAGTTACTTTGCATGAGATTGGTTTTCTCATAATGTAACCTTAAGCTTTAGTTCAATCTCAAGTCATTAAGCATGATTTTTAATTGCACATAAAGTAATCTTAAGAATGTGAATTTTCTAATTTGCATGAAAATACACCATAGCCCCTGAATATTCAAGCACATTGGTTTTCTATAACACATAAGCATATAATTAAACACATGAATTTTTTTTTAGCATGAAGCATAAGCGCCAACCTTATGGCTTTAACATTTCATGGAATACTCACGTAGAACATTTTCTTTTCTTTCTTATTTTGTTGGGTTTCAAGTAAGGTGAAGAGGAGCGAGAGAGTATTGAGTTGAGTGGGATTTTGGGTAAGGTCATGTGGAGTTGAATGATGTTTAGGCGGGTGAGAAAGGAGTGAGAGTTTGTTGAGTTGAGTGGGTTTTGGGTAAGGTGAGAAAGTTGGAGATTTTGTGAAGTTGAGGGGGGTTTTCGTTCATGGTTTGAAGTGGAGAGTGCGTGGAGTTGAGTGATGAGAGTGTGGTGAGTTGAGTGTTGAGTTTCAATTATTGGGTGAAATGGATAGTGTGGTGTCAGTGACCGTGGTAGGGCTAAAAAAGGAGAATGTAAGTTTTACATTAGATGAATTTTGTGTAGGGTGTGAGCAGAAGATGTTATGTCTGGTGTAAGGTTAAGGAGATGGGTTAAAAGAGAGGGTAGTAAGTGCACGGTGAGGGCTTAGTTATGGTGAGAAGAGAGGGAGAAGTAGATTTAGAGCTTGGTTTGTGTCGGTGTATTTTTAGGTTTGTGTTGTATTTTGAAAAGGGGTCGCCTACAGAAATTGTCGGTGAATTTTAGATTTTAAATTTTAATTAAAATATATATATATATACTTTAGAAAGTAGCATTTGATTTTGAGAATAATTTTAAATTTGAAAATTTAAAGATATGAAATCAAACCGATCTCACATCCCAAATAGTTTATATAAACGAGCACCGCACCACAAACCGTGTATCTATCCTGAAGAATAGACACACTGCTTGATGATGGGGCTCGATTAAATAAACTAGAAGATTTGTGACATCTGTTTAGTCTGCGAACCAATTTTATAAGCCGACAAGTTCCCCTGCTTAATATAAAATAATTAAGTAGGGTTTATATTACTTGGGTTCTTAAAGTTCCCTATAAGGCAAGCCCCTATAGTTAATTACATCTTAAATGATGGGAATCATTTAAGAAAACTCCCGATAATGATCAGTGGTTTTGCTCTCAAGAATTTCAAAGTTTAAAGTTTTCAAATGATTGGATTTTGGAAATTTCAATAGGGATTAGCTCGAATTTGGAACAGTTTATTTTGGGAATCCAAAGGAAGAAAAGTAAGAGAAGCTGAGGATTCAAGAAGAATCTTGGAAACTTCCTGAACTATTCTATTGTTTGGCTTCAAGTTGGGAGTTTATTTAATGTTTTCATGCTGCCAATTTTAATTAATTAGGACTTATGTTTGTATGACATAATCACACAAATAGCCTTGAAGATGTGAGGGTTTATGTCATACCAAACGACTACCTCGGAGTCCTAAGACCGGTTAGGGCTTAATTTACATAACATTATTATGTAAATGCCTAACGAAATGTTGAGGATTTATGTTGCACTAAGCAAACTACTTCGAAATCCTATGGCTTTGTTGTTTAAAACTAGGAAAGGTTTTGCTGCAGTAGATTCAAGTTTTCCTGATGACGATGGCCGTGCTTCCCACCGTGCTCCAAGCTCCTTGTTGTTGCAGAGGTTTAGTTTTAGAAGTCATAAATCAGGAGATGAGAGAAGTGTCTTTGTTTAGAGAAATCTTAAAGTCCATGTGTTTTTTAATATTTTAATTAAAACAAATCTTAAAGTTGTTAATACAGAACCGATTAAGATCCCACGGTTCCGTCATCCCGGCACCATTATTTTCATTGAATTCACTTAGTCCAGATGAATTTGCTAAACTCAACTGAATGAGTTCCACACTTTCATTTAGATCGTGGGAAATTCCGTTAGCAACACGTGGGTTACATCATCCGAGGTATTCCCGATCATTCAAAGAGTCGTTTTAATTTGTTGCAATTGTTGTTTTGTTGTTCTGTTTTTGATTAAATTTTGAGTTGTTTTATATTTTGGAATTTGTGGAGGTGAATTTTATCTTATGGTGACTTTTAATTTAGTTTTATTTTCAATTCAGGGACTATCCTAAAGGTTTTGGTTTTCATGCAACAGTCTTGTTTAACATGCAAGAAAAGTAAAGCGCAATGGATGTAAGTAAATTGCAATGAAGTAAATTGCAATAAAATAAAAGCGTACCTGGAGGGTCTTCCCGTCATCCCAAGCTGCACTTAAAACACATGTTTAGAGCATTTAAATATATTCATAACAAGTACCTAGGTAAAACTAAGGGACAGGTTTTGGTTGTCTACCAAGATCCTAGTCCTATTGCTAGTCATCACCTATGACGTCTAGGTTCTTGTATTTTGTTTAAGGATGATTTTCTTCATCAAAGAACAATTAAATTCATTTGTTCTTTTAAAACACCCCACCGTATCGAGGAAGTGTTTGAGACGAATCTTAAACATCTTTTCAATACTTCTGGAATTATTTTGAGTTCAAATGAATTTTATTGTATTGGTGAATCAATCATCCGAGGATTTTTTATTTTGTTTTGTTTCTTGCTCAATGAACTTAGGACATTTGAATATCCCATGTGTGAAGTGACATTTCACTTAATACTCTATTTAAGAGTTATAATAATTAAAGCCTTTTAAGGGCAAGTCGGGTTGTTGAGAATTTTAATGATTTTTTAATTTAAAGTTTGAGTTAATGATTTAAAGTGATTTAATTATGATGTTTTAATTAATAATTTTAAGTTTGGAATAGTGTTCAAATTATTTTAGATTTAATTTAAATCTTTACACTTTTAATTATCTTAGTATTTTAGATTGATGCTTATGTTTTAAAATTTACTTAGATAGAAAGAGGTGTTGAAATTATTGATATGTTTTGATTTAACTCTTAATGATTTCATTTAGGTTTGTTGTTAAGTGATTTTAATTTAATTTAATTTGATTTGATTTAATTTAATTTCATTTAATTTCATTTCATTTAATTTAATTTAATTTAATTTTAATTTTTAATTTAATTTAATTTTAATTTAATTTCAAGATTTTAAATTTAATTTTAATTATTAGACCATTTAACAATTTAAGCTTTAATTCATTTAAGGGTTATCTTCCTTTAATTTTTTAATTTATTTAGTTTGAATTATTATTTTAATTTTAATTAAAAGTTAAATATTATTGAAGTGACATATTTAGGGATTTTTAAATTAAAGAATAAATATCATCTTAATAATATCCCTATTTTAATAATCCAAATTTAAATATATATATTCTTTCCAAAATTTAAATTATTTAATTAATTAGAGTTTCATTTTGATATTTTCAAAGTGTTTAATGAGTTTCTACCCCTTTTAATTTCCCTAAGTTTCAATCATCCAAGAGAAAGTTAAAATCAAATATTTTACCCTCCATTTTGATTAAACCTAAAGTTTTAATTAAGGGTTAAAATTTTTTAATTACCTTTATGCCCTTTTAGGATTATTTATTTCATAACTCACTAAATTGAGCTCAAATGAATTTGAAATTTTTATGTCACCTCACTCACATGTAAATTAAGTCATTAGAGAAGAAAATGTGATTTTCTGAATTTAATTTATTTATATAATTATTTTTAGTGAAAAATAAGGGTTTTCAAAGAAAATTCAAGAACATGACCAAGGTAAAGTTTCTGTCCTTAAGAAAAATATGAGATGTTCCTAATGACCAGAGGACCACTTGGACCAATTTTTGTGATTTTTTTATTTATTATAATTATTTTGAGTTTTAGAGTATTAATTAATTTTATTATAAAATAAAAATTAAAAAATAGATTTTATATTTTTCCTAAATTTCTGTGACCTCAAGGAGTCCAGAGAAACAAATTTTATAATTTTTTGGTTTTTCTTTTATTTATTAGAATTATTTTAGTGAAAAAGGCATTTTTAATATTAAAAATTACATTAAGGCTCTAAAATTCAATATCTTATCCTAGGGACTTAGGAAAAATATTTGGTTTATTCCTAAGCGATTAGGAGTCAAAATGTGACATTTTCATGAATTTTAATATTTTTGTGATTTTTATTATTTTTTAATTATTAAAATATTAAAATATTGTGAAAAATCAAATTTTTTAGAAAATTCCGATTTTAATTTTTCTGAAATCCCCTGATATCAGAGAAGCTCCAAAACCATTTTTATGAATTTTTGAAAAGTATTTTTGGAGTTATGAATTTTTAAAGTTCCATTTTGCTCATGAGGCTTAATTAATCTATTTGATGGGGTTAATCAAGTCCAATTAATTTCAAAATTTTATGTAAGGTTCCTCTGACCCTAAAGAGCAATGGAGAATTATTTTCAAGTCAATTTAGTGTGTGGTTAAGCCTAATTAATTCAAATTCAATTTTAGGAGTTTAGGCCAATTAAGGTATTATGAATGAATTAACTCAAAATATATTTTTATAGGGTTCCCTGGTCCTAAGAAACATCACCAAATTTTCCTAGAATTTATTTTACAACATGCTAATTATTGGAATTAAAATACCTAAAACGGTGGCATGAACTTGAAAAATCAATAACTTCTCACAGGGATGGCCTGTGACCTTGAAAAATTTTGGGAATGTTCCCAAGATTAGAGGCTTCAAAAGCCCTATGGTCTTATGCCATGGTGAATTGTCTATGCAAATGGAGAATCAAAACATTGAAAATAGTAAATAAATTATTAAAAATAAAATACTCATCCAGTTAACTTGATTTCTTTTCCACTTTATTCTCCTCTGTTCATTGAGCAAGAGGGTATTTTTATTTTATTTTTGTGATTTTTCTATGCAAATATATAAATTTTTGAAGTTCTGGTATTTAAATAATTCAAAAATATCCTAATTTCCTACTTATCCGACTAGGTGCCGTGTCAACCTACGGCGGATCAAAAACCCACGCGTCGCTCTGTCATTCGGCGCCGCCATCTGACTCAACACTCCAGGGACCCGCGGTTCACGTAACATTCTGCTGTCCGACTTGATCTGAACTGTCTGCTCGATACACGTGCAATCCAACGGCTCCTGGTCATTGTCTATGACTGGTGTGCACCCGTGATCATCCACACTCAAACCCTAATATCTCTCTCGATTCTCAATGGATTTTTGAATTCTTATGCTCTATGGATTTATCTTGAAGAGACGAACACATCCATACGGTTTATAAGCTATGAAATTAACTCAAACGAAATGGAGAATTGCTGGAAGCTCGGGAGGAAGAATGAGTTCATACCTTTGCTCAGAGAAGTGAAGCTTCGATCTGAGGGTTGTGTCACCTTCGATTGAGTCCAAGCAAGCTCCAGATGAAGTCTCTAGCTCTAGGGAATTGTTTAAGTATGAAAGTGTCCACAGCCAATTTCAAAGCTTGGAGGCTGGAGCAACTGGGTGGCCTAGAGTGGGGGCTTTCACTGGGGAACTCCTTCTCTTGGTCCTGTGCAGGTGTAGGTGAGTTTAATTTGGATTTGGTGGAGGTTCCAGAGATGTCCTAGTTTTTGGATCGATTTTCAACTCAGAAATTGAGCTCTATTAATGGGGTTAGGGCAAAGGAACACTGGGGATCAACTGCTCTGGGTTAGGAGAAGGTCCTAGAGCAATTTTGGAAGAGTTTCCTTAAGGTATGGTTCATCACCTTGTTTGGCCGAGAGGTGAGTGGGTTTAAATAGAGGTGGCTGGAGGGCTTCCCAGGGGGTTTGAGGGCTTGGATCAACTGCTCAGGGCAAGGGAAGAACAGTTGCAATGGCCATTTACGTTGGGATAAGTCAGCCAATTCAAATAGATTTTTAATTCAAATTAAGTCTCTCATCCTGGTGGTTTCCGACGGCTGTGGTGGCTGGCCGGGAAGGCATGGGTCACCCTCAGGGTCAGGGTGGTCAGTGCTTGAGTTTTGTGAGTTCAATTGGCAAATGCCAAGTGCACAGGAGTTGACTCAAAGAGGAAGGGGGAAGGGATCATTTTGGGCTTGGTTTGGTCAAATGCATGGATTTGGGTTTGGTGCACCCACCAAGGCCTGATTTGGGCTGAAGGGAATCATATTGCTCAGCTGAATTGGAGTGGAGAAGTCTCCATCCGTGGTGAGGTGGCTAAGCATGGTTTAGTGTGTATCATGGATGAGGTTAAAAATCTTAAGGAAGGCTTAAGAAAGGGGCCCCTCCATTTACCATAAATGACATGGTGAGGTGTCAAAACAATCATGGCTTCATATGGCTAGCAAATGGCTAATATTTGGCTTACATTTGTCTTGGAAAAAGGTTGGCTTGTTTCATGAAAAAGGGTTTTAAGGATTTTTGGTATTTAGGGGTAATTTGGCACATGGCTTAGTTTAGAAAAATTCAATGATGAATTTGAAACATAGGGAGTGATTTAATTAAATGGATGATGAGATGAAAATGTCATGTGGGCTTTGGATTAATTTTGGGCTTTTGAAATGGTTTTGGATGGGCTTTTAAAGTGGTTTAAAGAAGTGGACTTTTGGACTTGAAGTAAATTTAGGATGAAAATTTTGTACAGTATTGTGCCAAATAAATGTTGGGTTTAGTTTAGGGATGTTTCATGAATGGTTTGGAATCAATTTGGTGTGATTTAGAGTAGAATTAGGTTGAATTTGGGCTTTTTAGTTAAAGGGGTCAAAGTGGGTCAAATTGGGCTAACTTGGGCTAAGGTTGGGCTAATGTTGGATTTGATGTAAAATTAATGTTGTGAAATATTTATGGGAGTGTTACAAAGAGTTTTCAACTTTGGTGGAGCTCTAATTTTGGGATTTGGGCCAATTTGGGTTAGGTCTGGGCTTAGGTCAATTTAAGGGATTTTGGTTTTGGGTTAGGTTTGGGTGGAGTTTAAGTTCAAATTTTGGGCAAATAAAATTAGTGTTTTGTTTGTGGGAATGTTAGGAAGGTTTTAGAAAACATTTGGGGCCAATTGGAGTTGAATTGGGCTAGGTTTGGGCTATGTTTGGGTCATGGGTCAAAATTGGGCCTTAAGCCCCAAATTGGAATTGGGCCCAAATTTCAATCAAATTGGACTTGGATTTAGTCTAAGGAGGCGTTTGGGGCAGCTTATTGAGGGCAGTTGCGTTTTGATTAAGTCGCAGCCATGTTTGAATAACACGTTACGACCTGCTTAATCCCACTGCCCATACCGCGCTTAATAATTTTATCATCTGGAGTCGGAAGCAGGAGGTGTTTAGCTTATCGCGCGGTTTCGAGTTTATTTTCCAAGGGTGCCCTTCTCGCTGCTCGTGCGCGTCCCCTCCCCTCTCGCAATCACCGGTGAGCACCATCTATCTGCTCGGAGAATCGGCGAGATCGTTGTGCACGACAGCAGATCTCATTCCCTGTTCGGCTAGATCGCGAGTTCTTGCCTCTGTTGTACTCCTAACCCGAGATCCACCGTATTTCACTGATCTTTCTTCCACAGTAGGAGATCGAAGGTAAATTTCTTCCGCAGTACTCCTTCCTGTCACTCATATTCTTCTGGAGAAATTTGTTTCCATTTCTCCAGCCAATCGAGGGAACGAGTTTTGGATCTAGGTTTTGGATTTATCGATTTCCGTTGTATTGCTTTGTTTTCTTCACCACCAAAAGAAGAAACAAAAAAAATTCATGCTTGTATCTTGTGCAGCTCTTGCATTGTTTTAAATTAGTTATAAATTTATTTGATTACAATATTTGGTTGCACGTGGTTAGAAGAAATCAATAATAGTTTTAAACTTTACCTTCAATCTTCCTCAAACACCATAATTTTATTGTTCTCGTACAAAAGATGTGAAAACAAAACCATCTCTTCCAAAAACATGTTTTGTAACTACAAGAAATCGGGAGTCCTCGAATTTAGATTGGATTTTTGGATATTAATTATGTAATTATTTTGCATTTGATTTGGTGCAGCGAGCCCTAATTCCATCTCATTACTCGGTTCACATCATCTTATAGCCATCATTATCTGGATTTTCTTAGAATCATTAATAAGTGGATCGATTGCTTTTCCTTTCCTATTGAAGGCGTTGATCATTTTTAGCTTTATCATTTTATTAGATTTTGATGCTTATGTAGTAATTTGATATTATGATATTTTCCCATATTTTTGCTTTGGGTGAGCATTAGCATATGAAGTTAGTATTTATTCGCTAAAATAAACTGTCGTCCATAATATAATATGTGTTTTCTAAGTTTTGGATCGAAGGTAACTATTGGATGTTATGTATGCAAAATGGAATTCATGCTTGTACTGTGCAGCTCTTGCAGTGTTTTATTAGCAATGGTTAGGAAAAATGAGGCCGGTACCTCAGCAATATGGGATAAGGAGGGTACGAACATTTTCTGCAGCATCTGCATCAATGAGATTGGCGCCGTAATAGTGCCATCCACCCATTTCGATAAGGAAGGTTGGCTGAACATAGCTCGAAGTTCAAAGAGCAGACAGGTAGAGATTACGAAAAAGTACAATTTAAAAACAAATGGGATCAATTGAAGAAAGATTGGAAATTGTGGAAGGGGTCGAAGCATGGATATACGGGGCTGGGCTGGGATCCCGCTAAACGGACAATCAATGCTTCAGATGCTTGGTGGGTCGAGAAAATTGAGGTGAGATTTTCTCTTTTGCAAAATTGTTACTCCATTTCTCATTGATTATAATATTTTTTTAATTAGGTTATTATGTCCCTAAACCCCAATCTCAACGTTCTGTTACAGGCAGTGCCAGCATTGAAAAAATTCAAACAGAACGGAATTGAACCAGAGTTGGAAGAAAAATTGGACATAATGTTTAGAGGGGTGGTGGCTACGGGGAATTATGCAGTCAGCCCTAGTCAGACAGGGTTTACTGGAATTCCAGATGATTCCGCACCAGCTCCAGTGTATGTTGACGATGAAATACATAGTGTCAACCAGATGGAGATGGGTGAGTCAAGCTCACAGCCGAAGAGGCCCAGGCAGGGGAGAAAGAAGAAAGAAAAGGACGATGATTCCGTTGGATAAGCTCGACCGTCTCATTGACGCTTTTGGAGCACCACCGCCGACTCCGGCTCTCCGATCGCGTTATCGTAGAAAGTATTCGAATTTTGTCTTCTATCCCTGAGGTGGTTGCGGACAGACAATTCTATGCAATTTGTATGAAAAAACTGGAGGATCCAACACGCAGACAGATATTCATGGCGATGGAACCAGATATGCGCGTCGAATATCTGCGTGTTATTAGGGATGACTGAGCTTATTTATGTTTTTCTTGTCTTCTGTATTGCACTCTTTAATGTTGTGTACGCAGCTGTTATTTGAACTTATGTTTTCTTGATAACCGTACTTCTTCATGACTGAACTCAAAAGCTAATTAGTAGCGTTTTATGCATTTGAAGTTTTGTTTTAATTGTAGCTGGTTCGATTTGTCTAATTTTTTCCTTGTTCTAGCATGAATACACAACACGAACGTCGTAAGAGAATGGCATTGGCTGCAGCTATTGCCATAATATTGTTGGAGTATTATCGATCAAGCAGCCTTCGTTTACCCCGTATGACCTCCACCTATGTCGGGGACAAATGGGTTGGTGAGATGCTTTCGGGACATCCAATTCGTTTCAGCAACATATTTAGAATGTCTGTCCCGATATTTTTAGATCTACTTCACGAGTTATCTCTAAACCATGGACTTCAAGGTTCTTCAAGAACATCACGAAGAGAGGTACTGGCCATAACCTTATATATTTTGTCACAGAATGAATCAGTTAGAGCAGCCATGGAGAGGTTTCAAGCATTCATCCGAGACTATCAGTCGCTATTTCTCCAAAGGCATAGGAGCACTTGCTAGTCTAGCTACTAAAATCGTCAGGCCAGAGGATCCATCATTTGCTCATACCCCGGTTCAAATTTTAAATGATCCCCGTTACATGCCTTATTTCAAGGTAATTTTTATTTTCTTTACGTACATACAAAAAAAAATTCTTCTAACATATGCAGAACAGAACTGCATAGGTGCAATTGATGGTACTCACGTACATGCACGAGTAGCCAGTAAGGATAAGGTGGCCTTCATTGGTCGAAGTGGTTCACCAACTCAAAATGTCATGGCGGTATGTGACTTCAACATGTGTTTCACGTATGTTATGGCGGGCTGGGAAGGGAGTGCACATGACAGTCGAATTTTCTCGTACGCCACTACAAATAGATCGCTGGGTTTTCCTCAACCGCCTCCAGGCAAGATATGATTTTTAATAGTCTTACTTATATGTGCTTATTGTGCATAACAATAACTATCATAACATGGAAATACTATTTGGTCGATGCTGGATACCCTATGCAGAGAGGGTATTTAAAGCCATACCCAGATACGAAATACCACATCCCGGATTTTGAGCGTTCTAGTGGCGTCGCCCGGGGCAGAAAAGAAATGTTCAACAAGCGGCACTCTTCTTTGCGCGGTGTGATCGAAAGAACATTCGGCGTTTGGAAGAACAAATGGGTCATCCCTGCGCGATATGCCTCCGTACCCATATCAAAGCGGACACACATCGTAATTGCTACGATGGCGCTTCACAATTTCATTAGACGACATCCCTCTCGGTACGATACAGATTTCAACATGGCTGACGCTGACGAGAGTCATATCCCCTCTGATGAATACGATTCTCATCTTGGGGATTCTACTCTAGATGACGTCATACAGTATGAAGAATTTGTTACACAGGATGCGGAAGGTGCATCGGAGATGGCCGATTTGAGGGAGCGTATCACGGATGCGATATGCGACTCTGAACTGATTTTATGTGACTTTGTATTGATTTTGTTTCAATATCTTAAGTATGTGAAATATAACACCACTTTATATTTCAATAGTTGAATGAACCTTTGAATTTAACCTAAAAATTGATCTTCTTTTTGTTTATTGAAAAGATTATCAAAATATGTCACCCACTTTATATTTCAATACTTTCGATTACTCGCTCGTGTAATGTTGAGCTTTCAATTGCTCTATAATGGATAAAAAATGTAATATAAATAGGTAGGAAGTGTTCCTATTTGCTATCAGAGTAAAAGGTAAGTTGCTTGCATATATGTACCACGTTTAGATATTACATATGTGAATACATAAGAATTATGTGGTACGTATGTAAATGCCGATAATTTGTATTACATAAGTTGTTTGCATGTTTCGTTAAATTTGTTTCTGAATAATCAAGATGTATAATTTGTTTCAAATTTTGAATTTGTGATTAAAATTTTATAATGAAAATTCTTATTATGCAGGTTTAATTATAATAAACTGTATAACTTTTGAGCTGGCTTAAAATGGGCAGAAGAAATTGACCAAATTCTGGCATACTTGCTTAAATATCAAAGAATTTGAGCATGGTGTTAAGCCAATAGCAGACCAGCTCGAGGTAAGTGTGAAATCTTTTCCTATCTTGTGAGATGAATGAATCCAGCTTGAGCCAACATCTGCAAGCCAATGTCTGGTTTTGGCATACATGTCTAGGATTCTTAAAACCAGACATAAATGATACAATCAAGTTGGTTATAAATGCTGGTTTAACCTTTATCCTGAGGTAGTGGAAAGGAATGCTGTTGGAAATTTGGCTTTTAATGCCTTTACCTTTTTGATTATTTCAGAAGTTTAGCCTTCTTATGCTCATGCTAAAATAAAGTAATATCTGCTTCGATCAGTTTAGCCTTTAACCTGAGGCAGTGGAAAGGAATGCTGTTGGAAATTTGGCATAATATTCGCTTCGATCGGTTTAGCCTTTAACCCGAGGCAAGTGGAAAGGAATGCTGTTGGAAATATGGCTTTTAATGCCTTTACCATTTGCGAGTTAAACTCTTGTTCAATTGTCCAATGGAGGGGTTGGGCTTTATTGCTGATCCTTTGCTTGTCTGGTTGGCTTAACGTTTCTTTGCTTATTGAGGGGGTTAATTTTTGTGGAGTTCAATCTAACTGTTTTCTTTTGTCGGTAAATTGCAACTCTTGAAAACTTCTCTTCTCTCTAAGGCATTACAACTTCTCTTCTCTTCTTGCTTCATGGTGTATTGAACACTATAGTGCCTTATGATATAGGAGTAGAAGTAAGATTTCTCCTTATTGGTAAAATCCGTGTCAACTTTCGGTTTAGAGGGCATTCCCAATAATATAGTAGCTAGTCCCTTTCCGAGTTGGAGTAAATACATTTGGTTTAGAGGGCATTCCAGCATATTTGGTCACTCTCCCCTCTCTGTGATTGTTTAACTTTAAATTTGGTCTTGATTCTGTTTATGGTGTTTCAAAGATATCCGTTTCTGTCTAGCAATGGCGATGAAGCAGCTTTGGATCACCTTTGCTTCCAAACGTTGAGTCAATGTGTCATTTATAGAGAAATGGGGAACTTCTTCATCAGGTTGGTATTTCTTAAATCAACAATAGGAGGTCAAAATTATTGTGGTGTTTGATTGTTCTTGTTTTCCTTGATGTCTTTCATTCTCAACGTGTAGTAGCATCTATACTCACTGTTGAATGACAAATCGACTATTCGAATTTAGTTTCGAGAATCACTATTTTGAGTGTTTATCTTCTCTTTGATTTTATTCTCGGATGTGAGTGTTTATTTCTTAATTTGTTCCTTGGTAGCATCAATTATTCTTGGTCAAGTTTTGCATTGACATCTTGTTGCTAGGTCATGGTTTTGGAAAGATGGAACATGCATACCATTCAATTTCTGTTACAGGTTTGCAAAAAATCCTTTTGGAATATGGTGCTCTAGAGAGAAATTTTGTATAGTCGAACACAGTAATATTGTAAATGACCTGCTTTAGAAATTATGTCATAAATCCTTTCTTAGGGCGTACGAACCGTTGTTTTTTGCTATTGGTAAATGACCCGCTTTAAAAGGAGTGATGGGCATCCAATCCAACTCAAATGTTTTCTTGCTATTTGCAAAATCTTGTTGTGAGGTTTTCTTGATTGATTGAAAGCTTCCAAGACAACGTCCCCAAAAGCATGCAAGCTGAATTATTTGATCGTTCGGATTGTTAGGAATCCAACTCAAATGTACTCATATGCATCTTCATTTTGTTAGGAAAGATACTCGCACCTTTGTCTTGTGAGGATTGTTAGGAATGCTACTCGCTCGAGCTGATATTGCATCTTTTTGGATATGAATATGCTTTGTTACGTCACGACTTGAAGTTGAAGAAGTTTAGAATCCTTGATGATTTATTCTTATTTTGAATATATAATTGATCATTTAGCTTGAATTTTTTGTTATCATTACTAATTACTGTAGCAATTCTTTATAACCTTTTTTGTTATAGTTATATAATATTTAAAGATTCTTCTAATCTTGCTGAAGTTAACTTTGAATTATATAAAATATATGGATTGAACTCTTTAATAAGCTTTAATTGAGACCTTCCTAAACATGTTGACGTTACCTTTTGAGGGGAAAATATGGATAAATTGAGTTCCTTGAAGTGTGTTGATGTAATTATTGTCTTGGAGTTTGCTGAAGTTGGCTTTAGGTTGCATTTGATATATGGTTTGAGCTGTTTAAATAGGCCGAGAAGGTACCTATGCTATAATTATTTGTAATTCATGGCACATTTTATGTTGCCTTGCTGATTGGATTGGCTACGCCTTGCCGATTAGTTTGTTTTTTCTTTATGATGGCTGCTCCGGTTTCCTTGGCATTTGGTAGGCGTAACTGAACTTTGCTTATAAGGCTTCTATGTATGAAAATTGTTTTGTAAGGCTTGTCTGTACGGAAAGGTTTTCTTAACTTTTTATTATTATTTAACAATTTAAATTCCTTTATAATTTAACAATTTAACAATTAACAATGATATAGAAATCAAAGTTAACTTCAGCTATACATGCTGTGGAAGCTTGTGTATGGGATCATGCTTGGTTTCATACAGCCATTGTTTACCTGATGCACCTGGTAGAGTCTGGGATGTGATATTCAGCTATACATGCTGTGGAAGCTTGTGTATGGGATCATGCTTGGTTTCATACAGCCATTTGTGGTAATATAGTAGCTGGTCCCTTTCCAATTGGAGTAAATACATTTGGTTTAAAGGGCATTCCAGCATATTTGCTTTATTTGCTTGGAAATTTTTGGAAGTGCTCTTTTTTCGAAAGGAAATATGGTTAACATATGCTGTGTTCTTTGTTATGTTGATCATGAAAATTACAAGTGGGTAGCCTTACTGTTCAATGTTTGTAGATCTTATCATGTTTCAGTTTTTCTAATTTCGAGAACGATGGATGTTTCAGGTTTTTCGAATTCTTGGGGTTCCATATGGACATTCAAAGACGGACTTGAAGCATCTTCACTTGTTGGATGGTGCTTATTGGGGAAGAAAAATAATGATAGGGAATAGTCTGCTCTTTTATTCCGAAACTTCGACTTTAAATGATCTTAAATTTGATGTGCCGACCTTATTAGTTTCTCTCTTCTCTTTTATTCGCATCATGATTTCCGATAGGGAAATGCGCTTCTTTGTTACTAAAATAACTTGTTTCTGAAATTATTCAGTCTGCTTCATGATTCTGACTGCGAGGACGAGAACCTCCATCATGAATAAAATACATAAATGCATAGGAATTGGGTGGTGTGATTTCATGGATTGGCTTTAAAATCGGTTGTGCTCGTCTTTAAAACAAGCATGGATGGCCTTATGTTTTGTAAGGCAACCGTCGTTTTGAAGAGGACCATTTCCTTCACTTGTTCGTAATTTATCTCCATGAAGTTAATTTCTCTCCATTGATACCCTACGGTTATAACTAGCTTTCTTCTACTTATAATTTAGATTTAAAAGTGCTTCATATTTACTGCTGCATATTTAATGGTATGCAATGCTTATATATATATATATATTGTTATTGCTACATATCATCTGCTACATATTTACTGCCTAGTATAAATGCTACATGTTCACTTATTGGGAAGCTGGAAATGGTTTTACTGATTGCTGGAATGGTTTTACTCGCTTGTTGGAATGTTTTTACTCGCCTATCGCATGTTGTGAATGGATTTATTGGCAAGGTGGAAATGGTTTTAAAGTGTACTATGTCTTCAATTACAGCATTTGTGCAGTTTTTACTCTACTAGAAAAGGAATTTGTAATAATTGTATCTTAAGGTTGTTTGAGTGCTGTGAATTGCAGCGGCAAGTGGTTAGAACTTCATGTAATAATTGTAAATCATTTTGTATTGAAGTAATAAAAAACTTTGCTGCTCTTTCCCCGTGGATGTAGGTCATTTCGACCGAACCACGTAATTTGTTGTCTCTTTTCTGATTATTTGGTTTTACTTATATGTTGGTGTAATGTTAAAATTCTGTAATGAATTTTTCAGCAAATTTCTGACTTCACAAAAAGCTGTATGCATGTATACATATCTGAATAATGAACCCAGAAATTTACAACAGACAAAAAACAAAACCTCTGAACTCAAAACTAATACAGTAATGGAGGAGAAATATTGGGTCAGGATGAATGACTTCTATGCTTCTTGAATTTGATTTAATACAAGTAAAAATAGAAACATTGAATACATGTGCTCTTCATTAAATTCGAATAAACAACCAGATTTCAGCATCTTTTCTGCACTAAAGCCAAGAACACCCCTTGGTTATTGAACAATTTATTAAAATTAACAGCTATATTTTTTGGAAGTATTAGCCCGAGACGTGCAATGCATTAGATCATTATTAGAAGGAAAAAAGGAATGATTTGTGTATACATTATTAGAAGGAAAAAAGGAATGATTTGTGTATACAATATAGTTTGCAGTACAAAAGATCATTTGGAGTATGTGGTGAAAGGCATTGGGTGAGTTGCCCTCTAAAAACATTTAAAATCACACTTGAATGGCATTGAGTGAGTTGCTACCTTTTCCCTAACTGATATAGCAGCAGCTTGGATGGCCCCAGGTTTGAGGTTACCTACTTTTGATTTTTTGTATAGCCTGGAATAAATCCATTGGGTCTTTTTTTGTTACCCTTGCATTTAAAACATCAATATGTTGCAACATTCTATTATTTCTTGCAAGCAATTTTGTTTAAGAACTGATTTTTTTTCTTTCTTGATTCCATAACAATTAAAAAAGTGTTAAGCTTGATCAATCCCGCATGTTTTGGCTATTACTAATGCATTTTTTTTAGGAAGGGAAACATAGCCAATGCTTCAATGAAAACCTTGAATTGATGTGAAGGAATTCATTGAAGTAATTCATTGAATTTCTTTTTAATCGATTTGTGAATATTTTATGCATTCTCTTGTGGTTATCTATAATTAGGTTAATTTTTTATTCTATAATTATATATTTGCAGGAAAATGAGCTACGGTGTACGCATAGAAGTCCGAACGAGTACTATGTCGATGCGGCTTGCCGTCCATAATACTCATGTCACGTCAGGAACATAGCTACGGGCGACAGTTCTACAGATGTCCTCGGTGGGGACAAGGATTAGAAGATTGCAAGTTCTTCAGGTGGTTTGATAATACATCTGTAACTACATTATCTCAGCCGAACACCGTTGCTCGGGGATCCATGGTATCACAAGTTCAAGACATTGCTTCTAGTTCGACTGCTTCCCACACAGACAAGTTTACTCACAGTTCTGTGGTGTCAGAACCAAAGAACAACCATCGTGACATGCTCTTACATCATAAAATGAATGTTGTCATTTTTCTCCTTGTAATTTTAACCTGCTACATCTTCTTTTTATTTAGGTTTCGTGAAACTCACTATTAGGTGTGGTCTCTATGTATTTTGTATTTAGGTTTCAGATTGTACTTGTATTTTATTTAGATGTCTGTTAGTTATGTAAATGTACTGTTGTATTTTGAAAACCTTTCATTAATATGTTTGATCTGGTTTTAAAATGAAAAATGTTTTAGTGGTGTATATGTGAATAATTCTTAAGCGATACCAATGCTTGTCATTTTCGACTTGTTCGAATATTTATTAGTAAAAAAACGGCTCATAGTCAATGTGTCCTGTGAATTAAAGCTTCATGTTTCGCGCAAATCAAATATTTTTATTCATTTTTAAAGCTTCTTCTCGGCTTATATTTAACTTGAATGATTTACAAAATTATAAATTTGAATATTTTTTTTAATACAGTAAAAAAAATTGATGATTGTGATCGAAATTTAAAGCGAGCTTAAGAACTAATGGCATAGCAGTAAATGATATTTGATGGTAGGTTAGAAGCATATTGTACATTTGAAAGGGATTGGTTAGTGAGGTGAGGTACACAAGATTTACATAAGAATTGCATTGTATATAAGTAAATATTTAAATGAAAAAATTTTTATTTAAAAATATTTGTCCTTAATTTTTAAATAAGATTTTATACTTAGTAAAATTTTTTAAGAAAAAAGTAACATAAATTGTTATTTTTCTACAAGCAACTGCATATAAGCGATTTTCAAACCATGAAAACCAAACATACTCAACGAACTTATTCATTTCGGGGGCATAAGAGTCATTTATCCATAAACAATGCTAATCGCCTATTTGCAAAACGCTCAAACCAAACAAACAGACAGCTTATTCGAATCAGCTGCTTATCAGCAGCTTATATGAATAAGCAGCTTATCTGAATAAGCTGACTACCATTCAGCTGCCCCAAATATTGAATTGAAGTTTATAATTGAATTGGATGAAAATTGAGTTCAATTGGGGTGGTTTGGTTTGACATTGGGTTCACTTGGGTTTAAAATGGGTCAAATTAGGGGTTTTAGTAAAAGTGGTGTAAATTGGCAAAATTATCCCATGGTGTAGTTGAAAAAAATTAAATTGGGAATATTTAGGATTTTATGGAATTTTTTGGGAATTGTTTAGAATTTTTGAATTTTTGGGGTAAAAGGGTATTTTGGTAATTTTGGGGGGTTTAGGGGTATTTTTGGAAATTTTGGTTTTTTTTTGACAAAGATGGTCAATTTGAGTGGAGGGAAATGTTTAGGATTAATTTTGAGGAATTTTGGGTAATTTAGGTGATTTTGCAAATTTTGGGTAGCTTCAAGGGTATTTAGTAGGTTTGGTGAGTCCAGGGCCCCGGGGGTCAAAAACTGAAATTTTGGAAAAATGAAGATTGATCAAGTTTGAGTGAAATGGAATCTTTTTGGTTGAGCCATGAAGCCATATTAAGCCCATATGAGCCATGAGAGGACTCATTTGAGGCATTCACTATGTTGTTCTTAACCCTCTTAGCCAGGGGCTTAGGGGTTAAGGACCATTCATATGAATTACCTACATGAGTCAGGAAGTCAAGTTGGGTGAGAGTGTGGTTTTAGGACATGGAATGTGTGCGAGAGTGTAGTGTATATTCAAGTCAACCCTCACAGGGCCAGGCCATCCAGGGTATTCCTAAGGCCAAAAAGTCTTAGGGGAACTTATCCTTTAAACCTCCACATTTGATTTCAACCCTCTAGGTGATTAGGGGTCTACAATCAAGTTTGTGGGGTTTTGCGGGGAGTTAAGAAGTATTTTGAATTTTTAAATGATGGGTTCCATTTCTAGTCCTCTAAGATTAGTCAAAGCAAAAGCCTAAGGCTAGATCCTAAGTACTAAAGAGAGAAGCAAAAGACCTCACTGAAATTGTGGTCAACAAATGGACCCCCAATAGGTGTGGTGTGCTGACGGAGCAAACCGCGCGTATTGGCGTTGACTGAAGAGATCAACAAAACCAACACAGATGTCCAAGTGCAAAACTTAGGACGAAGTAGAAGAATTTTCGCTGGTGAGTATCAGGTGTATTTCCAAGACTAGAGATTCCTGAACTCTCGCTGGGGAATGGAAAAGGAGGTGAACTCCAAATCACAAGATCTGGGGAATTCGATTTAGATTTCATTTCACTTTTAAATTTCAAGTATCAATGTGTGAGTTTAGATTTCGATTTATTCTGAGTTTCAATTTAGATTGAAGTTTTAATTTAAAATAAATTTAAGGAAATTTTGAATTTGAAATTTGCATTTGAAATGAGAATTGAAACTTGGGTTTCAACCTCGGGATTGCGAAGAGAACTGGAATTTAGGTACCAGCCTCGGAGTGAGATTCAGAGTTTAAGTATCGACGAAAAAAGGATGAGAATCGGAATTTAGGTACTGATCTCGAGAGAGTGAGATTTGAAATTTAAGTATCAAACCTGAGAGAGAATCGAAATTTAGGTATTGATCTCGGATGAGAGTCAGAATTTAGGTACCGACCTCAAAGGAAGAGAACTGGAATTTGGTACCAGTCTCAGAATTTAGAGGATTGAAATTTGGTATCAACCTAGAAAGAGAATCAAAATTTAGGTATCGATCTCGGAATGAGAACTGGAATTTGGTACCAGTCTCGGAATTTAGAATTGAAATTTAGGTATCAATTCGAAAGAGAATCGAAATTTAGGTATCGATCTCAAAATGAGAACTGGAATTTGGTACCAGTCTCGAAAATTTAGAATTGAAATTTAGGTATCAATTTGAAAGAAAATCGAAATTTAGGTATCAATCTCGGAATGAGAACTGGAATTTGGTACCAGTCTTAGAAATTTAGAATTAAAATTTAGGTATCAATTTGAAAGAGAATCGAAATTTAGGTATCGATCTCGGAATGAGAACTGAAATTTGGTACCAGTCTCAGAAATTTAGAATTGAAATTTAGGTATCAATTCGAAAGAGAATCGAAATTTAGGTATCGATCTCGAAAGGGAGAGAACTGGAATTTGGTACCAGTCTCAGAAATTTATCTGTATGAATAGGGACCCAGTCTTATGCCAAGAGAACCAAATCGAACAAAGTTCGTGGCTCTGTGTTAACAGAACTAGTCGATCCTCTAAAACACAGAGGAAAGAGAACTGAAAGGAACTGGTAAGCGTACCAAGCTGAAAAGACTTGACTTGGCGACAAGTCGAAGAGAATATTAAAATTTCAAAAGAGTTCCCAACAGAATTCGATGGAGGAAAGAACTGAAAGGTTCGAATCAGAGGTTTGAAATCGAAATTCAATTCGGAGATTTAAATTCGTTTTGTTTGTCCTTTAACAATCCCATTTTATTTTTTTTATTTATTTTTTTAGTTGTTTATTTAGTGTTCATGTGAATTTGAAGTTCATTTTAATATTCAAATTTTTAAGAAAATTTCTCATTTATTTTCTTTTCTCTTCTGTTCTTTGTTCAAAGTTCATTTAACTCTAATGGCGTTTCCCAGTCAATTTGCACAAAAAGAGGTGATGGCAAAATATGACGTAGTAGTTTTCATACCAACTTGCTGAAAATACATCATACAACTTGATCTAATCATGATGACATTTTCCTCGGAAATTTAATGTCTCATACAATCCATGTAAATCCAAAACGAATTGTGTAAACTTCTTGTTGATCCATCCAAAAGCGTCTGTCAAAAATCCATGTCTGAATAGTAAGAAACATGGGAAATAACATCACCTTCCAAGCCACCCTTGGCAGAAATGCCGCATGTATGTGTATTGGAGGTGTGCTATTTCTCATGTAACTCACAGCTCGTAGGGCCAGAGACTCTCCAATTTTGGATCTGGCTGAAAGTGGTAAGGCATTTTTCTGTCGTTCATTCTTCTAAAAGTAACTGAGATCCGCTCCACAGGCACTCCTGGAATGCAATGCTTCGCAACGTCTGCTCCATTTCCTTTTAACATCAGGACGGAATCTACCGGTAGTGGTATCTCCACCGGCCCTCGGAACTCACAGGGGCCTGCAATCCGGAGGTTAGATCTGAACATGATGTTGCACTGGTTGACGAATGACACTGTGCAGAAGGGTCTAACAAAGTCATGATGGTCTATATGTGGAGGTATGCAGTAGCCTTCCTTGTAGATGTTAATAATGCAGCTGTTGGGTATGCAATCTGCAGGCAATACCCTCTATGTTATCATCCTTTTCACCATTCTCTTAATGATTCTTGGCATCGGATCCACCACACTGCGACGGAGTATCCCTGGTGGATTTCCTTTTCTGTCTATGGCAAAACTGTAGCAATATCTGCATTGGATTATAACTCTTCCTTTTCCTGGCATCCATCTTCGGGGTTCTGAATAGGTCTTTTCTCTCAGGCGGTCAGCTCGGCCCATTTTCTGTAATTCGAGGATGCAGTCTGCAATTTGTTGTTTCTCATAATCTGAGAATACATCTGTATGCAGCTCGAGGCCTTCCAAGATGTTGACCCTCTTGTCTCCAATTCTTTCAAAGTATTCAAAGGTTTTCTTCTCAACTAGTTGCATTTTCTCCAGCTCGTATTCCGGGATTATCTGAAGTCCTCGGTGTCTAGTAACATACTGCGGGATGTATGGCTCAACCCCAACACGTTCTTCTGCATGTCTCGGCTCCTCGGGGATAGTCTCCGTAGGGACATCCTCCGGGGTTGCTTTCGCAACAAGACTCTTCAAATCTGGTACATTTGCTCGGCGTCGAGGTACTCACTCTATTTCTGCTTTTCTTGGTACTTCTTTTATCTGTTCCGACTTTCTTGGAGTTGACTTTCTTCTTTCTGGTTCCTGATGAACCGGTCTCTTTGGAGCATTTGCACTAACTGTATCCATTGTCTGTTTATGTTGATCTTCTGCTAACTTGGTCAACATTTTACGAATGCAACGATTCTTATTTCTTCGCTGGGTAGCAGTGAGAGTTGATTTCCTTACCACTTGAATTTCTGCTAGCGCGACGCTGACAAGCCTACCCTCTGCTGTGGCAACCACGGACTTAATTTTCTTATCTTCTTCGGTTGCATGTGCGGCGTTTGCTTTTCTTTTCTTACTGCTGGATTGGTGGCTCGGGCCACCCATTTTCATCACTGCCTGGCTGTGAAGTTCTTCTCGATCAACTGGGATCCAATCATTTTCTTCGTATTGTAGCCCGGCTGGTGTGAAGTCTGAGTCAGTCTCTATCACTCCTCCATCCTTCACCCTCTTTTCATCAAGTGCTAGACTCACGCCATTTCTAAAGTTTAGAACCAACCGCCCGTTCGACATTTCCCTGCGAAAAAACAAGGAAAGGATCAGGGGCTGTACTAAGAACAAGAACAATAAGAAAAACACTTAAAAATTCTTATTCACTTCTTTTAAATTTAAAGGAAGTAGGAAGAGATGAGGAAATATCAGGAATGAATGGATTTAAAATGAAAGATTGACATTTTATTATTATGATTTCTCATGTTTTCTTTTTAACATTTTCATTGATGAGATTTTTTTTATCATCCATTTTATTTTTTTTTGGGTTCGGACCCAGTCACAAAGTGATTATTCACCCGTGTTTCTAGGGATAAGATTCTACTTTAGAGGCCACCCTTCGAAACATCAGGTTGCGTAATACTTCTTTAAATACCGTCCATTGATTAGAAGCATGGGTCGTTCTCCACGACAATCCACCAGTTGGTAAGAACCTCCAGAGTAGACTGTCTCGACTACAAATGGTCCTTCCCATGTCGGTTCAAATTTACCACCTATCTTACGATGTGCAAGAATAGGTCTTCTGAGAACTAATACCAAGTCACCGACTTTGAATGTCCTGGGACGGACTAATTTATCATGGGCCTGGATCATCTTGGCTTGATACAGTTCCAAATTCTGCTGTGCTGAAAGCCTTTTCCCTTCCAGGCTTTCCAATTCTTCTAGTCGTAGTCTGGCATTTTCTTCTGTAGTGATCTTTTCTGCAACTGCAATTTGGAGTGACGGAAGCTGAAATTCCAGGGGCAAGACGGCCTCGGACCCGTACACTAAAGTGTAAGGCGTAGACTGAATAGGAGTCCTAAAAGTCGTTCTGTAGGCCCATAAGGCATCTAACAACTTCTCGTGCCAATTTCTCTTGTTGTCATCCAAAGTTTTCTTTAAAATTTGAACGAAAGTTTTATTAAAAGCCTCGGCCAAGTCGTTTGCTCTTGGGTAGTAGATCATTGAGTATCACCAATCAATCCCGTGTCTTCTGACAAAATGGTTGATCTTTGTACTTTTGAATGTAGACCCATTATCTGAAATGATCCTGCGCAGCACCCCAAAATGGTAGACGACTTGGTTCTTGAAAAACTGTAGCACGTGGTGTGCCTTCACTTCTCTGAGTGGTATAGCTTCTGCCCACTTCGAAAAGTAATATGTAGCTGCATGAATGAAGCGATGTCCTCTTGAAGAAGACGGTTCTATCGGACCCACTATATCTGTGCCCCAACACTCAAATGGCCACGACGCGATTGTCGGATGTAGCACATTTGAAGGTTGATGTAGAACCACTCCGTGCACTTGGCACTGGTGACAACTTTTGGCAACTTTCATACAGTCGGTCATCATTGAGGGCCAGTAGTACCCTAGTCTTTTAATCTTCATTTTCATTTTCGAACCCGATTGATGAGCGCTACAAAGTCCTGAATGCACTTCTTTAACGATTTCACGAGCCTCGGACCCGCTCAAGCACCATAGCCACATTTGGTCAAAAGACCTTCTATATAACGTATTGTTTATTAATGCGTAAGACAGAGTTCTTTCCTTGATTTGATGGGCTATTGACTTATCATCCGGTAAGTTTCCTGTTTGCAAGTAGTTCTATTAGTGGCCGCCGCCAATCTTCCGTATTTTCTCATTACTGCCGCAATTGTTTCTTCCGCTTTTTCTCGTTGATTTATGTACTCGTATCCATGTCGAGCCGTGATAGGACCTCGTCGTCCTTGAACCGACACTTCAATCGACTCGTCCCGCAAGCGAGCAAATTCCTTTGCAAGGCGGGCTAACGCATCGGCGAGAGCATTTTCTTTTCCGGGAATCTTGTAGATTTTTACGTTTGGAATTTGTTCCAACAGTTTCATGGCATACTGAAAGTACTGCTCGAGCCTTGGTTTTAAAATTTTGTACTGTCCGGTGACCTGTTGAATGATCAACAGAGAATCTCCGTAGATGTTGATGTCCGTTATTCCCATCTAAATGGTTAATTCCAGTCCTGTTATGAGGGCTTCGTATTCTACCTCGTTGTTTGTACACGGTTCTGTTAAGTGGTAGGAGTATCTTAACATTCCCCGCTCCGGTGTTATAAAGATTAGTCTGATTCCTGACTTACCGAGCACTATCGTTTGCAATTCTTTGTTCTTCTACGCTGAGGATGCACCATTGAAGTATAGTTCCCAAATTCGATCATCAGGGTCTTCAAGGCTCATTATCTGCTCGTCAGGCAAATCGTCGTCGAGAGGCTAATCCGCCGGCAAAGGGTGTGCTGCGAGGAAGTCTGCTAGGACTTGTCCCTTTACGGCGCTAAGAGGAACGAAAGTTATATTGAATTGCAATAGTATCATCGACCACCTGGCAAGTCTGCCAGAAAGCATCGGTCGGGTCATCAAGTATTGCAACTGATTAACTCTCGAGATAAGTTTGACCTTATGAGAAAGCATGTAATGCCTGAGCTTTTGAGCGGTGAAGATCAAGGCCAAACAATGCTTCTCAATAGGAGGATACTTTACTTCCGTTGGGATTAGACGACGGCTTAGGTAGTAGAGAACGTTTTCTTTTCCCTCGTCATTGACCTGGGCTAGCAGGGCTCCGAGAGAATTGTCTAAAGCCGAGGTATAAAGTATCAACGGTCTACCTGAGACTGGGGCTGCTAAGACAGGAGGTGTAATTAAATCTTGCTTAACGTCCTTGAAAGCCCGTTGGCATTTCTTATCCCAAACGAATTTGCCGTCCTTTTTAACTAATCCCAAACGAATATGCCAACTTCCCTTGAAAGGATCGTAGTTGTTTCAAAGTTTTGGGAGGAGGCATTTCTAAAATAGCTTTAATCTTTTCCGAATCGATTTCAATTCCGCGATGTTGAACAAGAAATCCTAAGCCAAAGGCGCATTTTAAGGGATTCATCTTAAGGTTGTATTGTCTTAGTCGCTCGAAAACAATTCTCAAATCATACAGGTGATCTTCCTTCAGTTTACTTTTGATGACCACATCATCCATGTAGCACTCGACTTGGATGTGAATGAGATCATCGAAAATCTTCGTCATCGCTCTTTGGTATGTTAATCCTGCGTTCTTTAGTCCGAATGGCTTTACTGTGTAGCAATACACTCTGATCGGCGTTTTGAATGCCGTGAACTTTTCGTCTTCTAGTGCTATCTTTATCTGGTTGTATCCCGACGATCCATCCATAAATGAGAAGATTTCATGTGTTGAAGTGATGTCGATCATCAATTCTGGGATTGGTAGTGGAAATTCATCCTTTGGACATACTTTATTTAAATCTCTGAAGTCTTCGCAGATTCTGTTCTGACCATTCTTCTTTCTGACTGGTATCACGTTGGCTAACCAAGTTGGGTATTATTCTTCACGGACAAATTTAGCGTCTATTAGCTTCTTAACTTCGGCTATTACTTGTTGCTCAATTTCTAGACGCATTCTTCTTGGAACTTGTCTAAATGGAACAGCAGTGGGATCCACTCCTAATTTGTGAACCGCGACTTCTGGAGCTAATCCTAGCATTTCATCATAACTCCAAGTAAAATAGTCCTTGAATTCCATTAATAACTTGATTACGTCTTCGGAGTCTTCTTTATTGAGTAAGGAGCTAACAAAGGTAGGCCTAGGTTCTTCGCTAGTACCTAAGTTAACTTCCGTTAACTCGTTTATTGTAGATTTGATTTCTTCTTTGAATTCTTGCGGAGCATCTCCGATTGGTAGATCTTCGAGGTCTTCTGAAGCTTCCAAGCAGTCTTTATTAGGCTCGCAAGTGACAACCAAGCAAAATCCCGTATCGTCAACAGACCCTACCTTACAAAATCGGAGACTATATTTTGAATTGGGAGGCCGACTGACATTATTCCATAATTTTTCAAAATGTTGTGATTGACCTTTTGTCCATCATCGAGGTAGGACTCCATGTTGAATTAAATTTTGAACACAGGGAGAGTACCACTCAAAAGGTAGTTCCATTAATTCAGATGAAGTAACATCTTCAAATTGTACATCACTTTCAGTTTTGGAAGAAGAAGCACCACGGTAGAACTTGATTGGCTTAGCACCACCACCATGTACTTCCTTGACCACCATACCCTTGATCTTATTAGAATAGATCGGGGTCAGGGTCATAGTATGTACATAATGGTTAATCTTCTCGTACATTGATTTGTATTTTTCATTCTTTTCATCTTCGAGAGAGATCTTGAACTGGGGTTTCTTTTGATTTATTGTTGCTGCTTCTTTCTCAATTTCTTCTTCTTCTTCGGAACTGTTCTCCCAATCAACATCGATGACCGATTTCTTCTATCCAACTGTTCCAACATTTCTTCTACATCCTCATCCCCGGCCTCGACCTCGGGTGCGAGTTCTGGAGAAATCTTCACCATCTCGCCGTAAGGGAGTGGTGAGTATCTGTTGGACTAGAACTTCAGGTTCTTCATCGTCTCGAATTTCTTTTGCTTCATTTGGTATGGTACTTTTGGAAAAGATTGTTTTCTTCAGAGGCGCGGAGTAGGCCGCATCTTCATGAATTCCAATTTCGTGCACGGAGAACGGTTGCAAATCACCTTTGATGCACTGTTCCCCTCCTTCATAATACTTTATGCACTGGTGTAGAGACGACGGTACCATTCGGTTTCCATATATCCATGGCCGACCCAGTAGAGTGTTGAGCGATGTCTCAGAATCAATTATGTGGAATTTTGCGAATGTCTTTGCTAAATCATCGGTCTTCATTAGTAGTGTTATCGACCCAAGAACTCTTTCTCCTTTTTGATTGAAGCCTCTTAATAACATCTTGTCTGCTTCAAGCTCGCGAGCATCAATTTCCAAATATGCTAGCGTCCGAAGATTCATTATGTTGATTGATGCACCCGGATCAACCAACACTCTAGAGAGCGTAAACTTTCCAATAGTGACTGAAATGTATAACGGTCTGTTGTGATCAGCTGTTCCCAGTAATAGATCATTGTCCATGAAGGTAACACCTTGATGTTCTCTTAACGAGCAAACCTTATCGAAGGAATTACCGGCCATTTGAGCTAAACAAATCTCTGGATCAAGTAAAGCCTTGATCAGAACCTCCCTCATCTCCTTTGACAGGATCAGAGCGTCGTATATGCTTAGTTTGGCTGGTAACTTTCTAAGATGGGCTAGCACGTTGTAGTCCACTTTATTACCATGTTCCTCGGTTTCTTCCCGAATGGGCAATTCTTCTGCTGGGGTTGACTCTTCCTGAGAAACCATCTGCTTTCCTTTATCTTTTGGACCCATTCTCGGGGGGTAGAACTTTTCCGCTCCTTAGATTGACCTCTGTTATCTCTTCTAAATTTATCGGTGTCTCCTCTTGAATCGGAACAACTAGCTCTTCTGAAGTTGCTTCGGTGTCTGATGGTTATGATTTTATCGTGATCGGAGCTCCTCGGAATTCACAAATGGACTCGTTGCTTGTCGAGCTTTCGTAGCCTCCTTTGTGAACATCTTCTTCGTCGTGGTCATCGAGGTTATGTATGATTTGAGAATCGTTATTTGTATTGGAATCGAGATCCGGATTAAGCCATTTGTCGCTAGTTACGTAATCGTTAGAAACAGTCAAAACGTAGCCAACGCCATAACCCTTATCATTATAAGATCCGGCCGGGGCTAGTAGATAATCATACAGAGTCAGGAGTTCGAGGGATTTCTCCCACGAATCGGAAATAACCATCCTAGAATAAGCAGCCCCTAGTTTACCCTTTGGAGCCTCGATCTTCTTTTCTTCTATGATCTTCTCTTCCTTCTGGGGCGGTTCTTCAATTGCAAGTGATAATGCCATCTCGACAGGTTTCAAACTCTGAGTTGAAGCACGTACTGAAGCGGTCTGGATGTGATCCAAAATTTTCTTTAAAGACTTTGTCCAGAAAGTACTCCATCCATCATCAGTCGTGTAAGTGTCTATCGGAACAATGAGATCTGTTGAAATAACATTGACGGAACCTCCTTTCTGGGGTTCCTTCATGTATTCCTTTGGGATCGTTATGTTCCCTTTCCGGAGATTGTCATCAAGCCAACTCTTGAAAGTGATGCAATCCTCTATCTTGTGTCCGAGCATCCGGTGGTAAGGGCAATAGTTCGGATGATCTTTCTTATTGACTTCTTCCGGCCTCTTGGGCTCTGGCAGCTGAAAATCTGGTGTCTTCATTAAGCTACGGAACATCTTCGCTATTGCTTCAGTTTTGAATGGATATTCTCTATTTAGAATTTCTCTTGCGGTACGCGATGAACGAGGCGGTTGTTCATAATGCTGAAGTGACTGATAGCTTGGACGAGGTTGCTGATAGCCCTACTGAGGTTGCTGATAGATCTGTTGCGGTGGTTGGTAAGTCCGTTGTGGTGGTTGATAACTGGGTTGTGGTCGTTCTGGCGGTATCTGCATTGGCTGCTTGTCCTTATCTACTGCCGCGACGATTCTGGATTTCTTTTCAAATGTCTTCACTATTTTCTGCTTATCGTTCTTGTCTACAAAACTTAACTGCTTTGCTTCCTCCTGTAAGCTCCCGGCCTTGCTAAACAACTTCTCGAAAGTCTTGATTGTAAATTCTTTAAGGAGAAGTGCTATCGGGCCATGGATGCTCTTGAGCAAGATGCTGACTGCATGTTGTTCTTGAAGTTGTGGTTCACACTTCATGCTTAAATTCCTCCATCGAAGTATGTAATCCACTAAAGTCTCGTTCGGCTTCTGTAGCTCCACCACTAGATCACCGATGGTGATATGGTGCCGAGCCCCGACAAACCGTTTAACGAAAAGGATTTCTAACTCTGCAAAGGTCTTTACTGAACCGTTCGGCAATTCTGCGTACCAGTCGAAGGCAATCCCTGACAAACTACTGACGAACTGACGGAAGTGTAAAGTGTTACTCCCACCGGCATTGCAGCAACTAGCACGAAAATGTGCAACATGTTGCCGGGGGTTTCCCGTTCCATCAAAAGTCTTAAACAGAGGTGGTACGAAGCCTTTCGGGTATTGGGCTGCATCGAACTCTTCGGGGTAAGGTCTACCCATATGAATAGATGCTCCATTCTTAGATTGTGCTAGGGCTTCTCGCACCTGCTGTTCTACCATGTTTTTAATGTCCTTTTCTGGAATCATGCTTTGTGCAGGATCTTTCTTTGGTTGTTCGTCTCCATTGACGGATGTGATCTCTTTTCCTCCATTTGCAATATGGATGATCTCTGGGGTGTCTCTTTCTGAGGCTGAACCTGACTCTGGAGAGTGGATAAAGCGGCAGCCATCTCTTCAATCCTCTTTGCCATCTGGGAAATTGTGTCATCTCTTTCCCGAAGCTGTGCTCTCACCACTTCAGGTTCATCTCTTTCCGCAGCTGCCAGAGCACCTTGCGAAGCTGACGATGCCCGTGTCTCAACCATGTGGATTTCACCAAACTCGTCATCCATGAATTTTGATGAATCAACTTCATCTTCTAGTTTTTCTTCTCTTTCTTTTACTAACTGTTGGATGTCGGTCCTTAACTTGTCCATGGCATCCTCTAGTGGCCTTTTCCGCACGGTCTCGCAGTTGTCATATACGGTTGTTGAACTTCCATTCCGAGAGTCTCCTTTATTGCAGTAGCACTTTCTTCTAATTCAAGTCTCCTGACGAGACTTTTCTTCTCAGGACATTGTTTCGGTCTTAGCTCGCTAGTTGTAGGTCGCCATACCATCCTTCTTGCAGCCGGAAGCCTAGGACCGAATGGTCTGTCGGCTATATGCTGGAAGGTGGTATCCTCCATAATTTGCAGACCCGATACAACAACGGGTGAACTGGCTTTTATCTTCTTCTTTGGTTTCTCTGTGGCAGCAACAGGCTCTATTCACGGTCCGAGGTGGGATTTAGCTGGCACCCGTCCCATCCTTCTTAAGATTTCTAACACAGGGCATCTTTCTTTCTTTGCCAATCTTTCTATCACAGCTTGCAGTCAAGCAAATGGCGTAGTCCTATCCCTTTTCTTTTTGTAATTGATGTAGTACGCAGATCAGGGTAATGCAGCGGCAATCCTACGGACATCTTCTTCATCTGATACGGTAGAGAGAGGGTGAAACCTGCTCCCTTCCAACAGAGGTATATACTTAGGCAATTCTTCTCTTTCCTCAGGAATTTCTTCTAGAAAAGCAACTTCAGCAGCTTTGGCTTTCTCAATCTTGGCGATCTTTCTGCTTCTATTTCTCTTTTGAGTCCGAGTTAGGGGTGCGACTCTTGAACTGGACCCAATCTAAAAAACAGATGGTATTGTAGCAAAATTTGTACCCTCCACGGTGACGGGCTCATCACAGACTTGTATTTCCTTCCCCTTCAGATTGGCAGAAGTCGGGGTAGGTGCAGAGATGACTAGACCGGTGGGGTAGAGACAAAAGCCCTCCTATGAACATTAGTACTCGTTTCAGCTGGAACCCTTTACAGGGGAGGGAATTCTTGAGTCGATTTCAAGTTGAACTCAATCAGGGGTTTCTCACTTTTTGACACTTTGTCCATTAGTGCGAAGAGAGTGATGTCAGCGAACTTGATATCTATATTGTCAAATCCTTGTCCAAAACGGATGATCCCATTGCCAGGCAGCTCATCCTTGTAAACAGCGAAGTCCATTCCAATGGTGAAGGAAAAAATTAACTTCGGGGTAGTCATTTTCTGCAGGGCAGGTTCTGAATGTCAGTCCCAAATTATACTTCCTTTTGTCGTAAAGTTTAGGACGAAAAAGAAAGAGTCCGAACACATTTTCGTTTATCTTAGTGTATTTGTGATTTTTTAAAAGAGATTGTTTATTAGAAAGATGTTTATTAGAAAATTTGTTTGTTAGGAACAGAATGTTTAATGGTATAGAAAAGGTAAAGGATCCGATTCAGAATTGGAAGGGAAGAGAAATTCTCATAAGACTTTTCAATCTGAAGGACCGCTCCTAAGCTAACACCTATTGGGGGTCCACCCCACCTCAGAAAAAGAGGTAAAAGGATCTCGGAACCTCTCCGTTTAGGGGTGTCTAAACAGTGGCTCCTAAATCCGAGAGGAGTTGGCTATACTCGTTCAAGATAGAAATGAACGGGGTATTCCAACAGAAGAATGGTAGTTTGCTCCACTAGGGACATGGATACACTACCGATTTATGAAAGCAAAACCATCTGATTAAAACGGAGAGAGGAATTAGTCCCCACCGGAGTCGCCAGAAATTGTAGGCATATTTTTAGGTTTGTGTTGTACTTTGAAAAGGGGTCGCCTACAGAAATTGTCGGTGAATTTTAGATTTTAAATTTTAATTTAAATATATATATATATATATAATTTAGAAAGTAGCATTTGATTTTGAGAATAATTTTAAATTTGAAAATTTTAAGATATGAAATCAAACCATCTCACATCCCAAATATTTTATATAAATGAGCACCACACCACAAACCGTGTATCTATCCTGAAGAATAGACACTCTGCTTGATGATGGGGCTCGATTAAATAAACTAGAAGATTTGTAACATCCGTTTGGTCTGCGAACCAATTTTATAAGCCGACAAGTTCCCCTGCTTAATATGAAATAGTTAAGCAGTGTTTATATTACATGTGTTCTTAATGTTCCCTATAAGGGCAAGCCCCTTTAATTACATCTTAAATGATGGGAATCATTTAATAAAACTCTCGATAATGATCAGTGGTTTTGCTCTCAAGAATTTCAAAGTTTAAAGTTGTCAAAAGATTGGATTTCAGAAATTTCAATAGGGATTAGCTCGAATTTGGAACAGTTTATTTTGGGAATCCAAAGGAAGAGAAGTAGGAGAAGTTGAGGATTCAAAAAGAATCTTGGCAACTTCCCAAACTATCCTATTGTTTGGCTTCAATTTGGGAGTTTATTTAATGTTTCCATCCTGCCAATTTTAATTAATTAGGATTTATGTTTGTATGACATTATCACACAAATAGCCTTGAAGATGTGAGGGCTTATGTCGTACCAAACGACTACCTCGGAGTCCTAAGACCGGTTAGGGCTTAATTTACATAACATTATTATGTAAATGCTTAACAAAAAGTTGAGGATTTATGTTGCACTAAGAGAACTACCTCGAAATCATATGGCTTTGTTGTTTAAAACTAGGAAATGTTTTGCTGCAGTAGATTCAAGTTTTGCTGATGACGATGGCTGTGCTGCCCACCATGCTCCAAGCTCCTTGTTGTTGCAAAGTTTAGTTTTAGAAGTCATAAATCAGGAGATGAGATAAGTGTCTTGGTTTAGAGAAATCTTAAAGTCCAAGTGTTTTTTAATATTTTAATTAAAACAAATCTTAATGTTGTTAAAACAGAACCTATTCAGATCCCACGGTTCCGTCATCCCGACACCGTTATTTTCATCGAATTCACTTAGTCCAGATGAATTTTCTAAACTCAACTGAATGAGTTCCACACTTTCATTTAGACCATGGGAAATCACATTAGCAACACGTGGTTTACATCATCCGAGGTATTCTCGATCATTCAACGAGACGTTTTAATTTAGTTGCAATTATAGTTTTGTTATTCTGTTTGTGATTAAATTTTGAATTATTTTATATTTTGAAATGTTGTGGCAGTGAATTTTATCTTATGGTGACTTTTAATTTAGTTTTTGTTTCAGTTCAGGGACTATCCTAAAGGTTTTGGTTTTCATGCAACAGTCTTGTTTAACATGCAAGAAAAGTAAAGCGCAATGCATGTAAGTAAATTGCAATGAAGTAAATTGCAATAAAATAAAAGCGTACCTGGAGGGTCTTCCCGTCATCCCAAGCTGCAATTAAAACACATATTTAGAGCATTTAAATATATTCATAACAAGTACCTAGGTAAAGCTAAGGGACATGTTTTGGTTGTCTACCAAGATCCTAGTCCTATTGCTAGTCATCTCCTATGACGTCTAGGTTCTTGTATTTTGTTTAAGGATGATTTTCTTCATCAAAGAACAATTAAATTCAATTGTTCTTTTAAAACACCCCACCGTATCGAGGAAGTTTTTAAGACGAATCTTAAACATCTTTTCAATACTTCTGGAATTATTTTGAGTTCAAATGAATTTTATTGTATTGGTGAATCAATCATCCAAGGATTTTTTATTTTGTTTTGTTTCTTGCTCAATGAACTTAGGACATTTGAATATACCATGTGTGAAGTGACATTTCACTTAATACTATATTTAAGAGTTATAATAATTAAAGCCTTTTAAGGGCAAGTCGAGTTGTTGAGAATTTTAATGATTTTTTTAATTTAAAGTTTGAATTAATGATTTAAAGTGATTTAATTATGAAGTTTTAATTAATAATTTTAAGTTCGGAATAATGTTCAAATTATTTTAGATTTAATTTAAATCTTTACACTTTCAATTATCTTAGTATTTTAGATTGATGTTTATGTTTTAAAATTTACTTAGATTGAAAGAGGTGTTGAAATTATTGATATGTTTTGATTTAACTCTTAATGATTTCATTTAGGTTTGTTGTTAAGTGATTTTAATTTATATTAATTTAATTTAATTTGATTTAATTTAATTTAATTTCATTTCATTTAATTTAATTTAATTTTAATTTTTAATTTAATTTAATTTTAATTTAATTTCAAGATTTTAAATTTAATTTAAATTATTAGACCATTTAACATTTTAAGCTTTAATTCATTTAAGGGTTATCTTCTTTCAATTTTTTAATTTATTTAGTTTGAATTATTATTTCAATTTTAATTAAAAGTTAAATATTATTGAAGTGACTTATTTAGGAATTTTTAAATTAAAGAATAAATATCCTCTTAATAATACCCCAATTTTAATAAACCAAATTTAAATATATATATATATTCTTTCCAAAATTTAAATTATTTAATTAATTAGAGTTTCATTTTGATATTTTTAAAGTGTTTAATGAGTTTCTACCCCTTTTAATTTCCCTAAGTTTCAATCATCCAAGAGAAAGTTAAAATCAAATATTTTACCCTCCATTTTGATTAAACCTAAAGTTTTAATTAAGGGTTAAATTTTTTTAATTACCTTTATGCCCTTTTAGGCTTATTTATTTCATAACTCACTAAATTGAGCTCAAATGAATTTGAAATTTTTATGTCACCTCACTCACATGTCAATTAAGACGTTAGAGGAGAAAATATGATTTTTCTGAATTTAATTTATTTAGATAATTATTTTTAGTGAAAAATAAGGGTTTTCAAAGAAAATTTAACAACATGACCAAGGTAAAGTTTCTGTCCTTAAGAAAATTATGAGATGTTCTTAATGACCAGAGGACCACTTGGACCAAATTTTGAGATTTTTTGAATTATTTTTTATTTATTATAATTATTTTGAATTTTAGAGTATTAATTAATTTTAGAATAAAATAAAAATTGAAAAATAGATTTTATATTTTTCTTAAATTTCTCTGACCTCAAAGAGTCTAGAGAAACACATTTTATAATTTTCTGATTTTTTTTTTATTAGAATTATTTTAGTGAAAAAGGTTGAAATTTCATTTTTTAATATTAAAAATTACATTAAGCCTCTAAAATTCAATATCTTATCCTAGGGACTTAGGAAAAATATTTGGTTTATTCCTAAGCGATTAGGAGTCAAAATGTGACATTTTCATGAATTTTAATATTTTTGTGATTTTTATTATTTTTTAATTATTAAAATATTAAAATATTGTGAAAAATCAAATTTTTTAGAAAATTCCGATTTTAATTTTTACGAACTCCCCTGATATCAGAGAAGCTCCAAAACCATTTTTATGAATTTTTGAAAAGTATTTTTGGAGTTATGAATTTTTAAAGTTCCATTTTGCTCATGAGGCTTAATTAATCCATCTGTTGGGGTTAATCAAGTCCAATTGATTTCAAAATTTTATGTAAGCTTCCTCTGACCCTAAAGCGTAATGGAGAATTGTTTTCAAGTCAATTTAGTGTGTGGTTAAGCCTAATTAATTCAAATTCAATTTTGGGAATTTAGACCAATTAAGGTTATTATGAATGAATTAACTCAAAATATATTTTTTATAGGGTCTCCTTGTCCTAAGAAAAATCACCAAATTTGCCTAGAATTTATTTTACAACATGCTAATTATTGGAATTAAAATACCTAAAACAGTGACTTGAACTTGAAAAATCAATAACTTCTCACAGGGATGGCCTCTGACCTTGAAAAATTCAGGGAATGTTCCTAAGATCAGAGGCTTCAAAAGCCCTATGGTCTCATGCCATGGTGAATTGTCTATGCAAATGGAGAATCAAAACATTGGAAACAGTAAATAAATTATTAAAAATAAAATACTCATCCAATTAACTTGATTTTTTTCTGCATTATTCTCCTCTGTTCACTGAGCAAGAGAGTATTTTTATTTTATTTTTGTGATTTTTCTATTCAAAGATATGAATTTTTGAAGTTTTGGTATTTAAATAATTCAAAATAATCCTAATTTCCTACTTATCCGACTCGGCGCCGCGTCAACCTACGACGGATCGAAAGCCCACGCGTCGCTCTGTGATTCAGCACCGCCATCTGACTCAGCACTCCAGGGGCCCGCGGTTCACGTAACATTCCGCTGTCCGGCTTGATCTGAACCGTCCGCTCGATACACACGCGATCCAACGACTCCTGGTCATCGTCTATGACTGGTGTGCACCCGTGATCGTTCACACTCAAACCCTAATATCTCTCTCGATTCTCAATGGATTTTCGAGTTCTAATGCTCTATGGATTCGTCTTGAAGATATGAACACATCCATACGATTTATAAGTTATGAAATTAACTCAAACAAAATGGAGAATTGCTGGAAGCTCAGGAGGAAGAATGAGTTCATACCTTTGCTCAGAGAAGTGAAGCTTTGATTTGAGGGTTGTGTCACCTTCGATTGAGTCCAAGCAAGCTCCATATGAAGTCTCTGGCTCTGGAGAATTGTCTAAGTATGAAAGTGTCCACAGCCGATTTTAAAGCTTGGAGGCTGGAGCAACTGGGTGGCCTGGAGAGGGGGCTTTCACTAGGGAACTCCTTCTCTTGGTCCTGTGCAGGTGTAGGTGAGTTTAATTTGGATTTCGTAGAGGTTCCAAAGATGTCCTGGTTTTTTGGTGGATTTTCAACTCAGAAATTGAGCTCTGTTAATGGGGTTTAGGGCGAAGGAACACTGGGGATCAACTGTTTTGGGTTAGGAGAAGGTTCTGGAGCAATTTTGGCAGAGTTTCTTTAAGGTATGGTTCATCACCTTGTTTGGCCGAGAAGTAAGTGGGTTTAAATAGAGGTGGATGGAGGACTTCCCAGAGGGTTTGAGGGCTTGGATCAATTGCTCAGGGCAAGGGAAGAACAGCTGCAATGGCCATTTAGGTTGGGACAAGTCAGCTAATTCAAATTGAATTTTTTATTCAAATTAAGCCTCTCGGCCTGGTGGTTTCCGGCGGCTGTGGTGGCTGGCCGGCCAGGCATGGGTCACCCTCAGGGTCAGGGAGGTCAGTGTTTGAGTTTTGTGTATTCAATTGGCAAATGCCAAGTGTAAAGGAGTTGAATCAAAGTGGAAGGTGGAAGGGATCATTTTGGGCTTGGTTTGGTCAAATGCATGGATTTGGGTTTGGTGCACCCACCAAGGCCTGATTTGGGTTGAAGGGAATCATATGGCTCAGCTGAATTGGAGTGGAGAAGTCTCCATCCCTGGAAAGGTGGCTAAGCATGGTTTAGTGTGTATCATGCATGAGGTTAAAAAAGCTTAAGGAAGGCTTAAGAATGGGGCCCCTCCATTTGCCATAAATAACATGGTGAGGTGTCAAAACTCTCATGGCTTCATATGGCTTGCAAATGGCTCACATTTGGCTTACATTTGGCTTGGAAAAAGGTTGGCTTGTTTCATGAAAAAGGGTTTTAAGGATTTTTTGATATTTAGTGGTAATTTGGCACATGGCTTAGTTTAGAAAAATTCAATGATGAATTTGAAACATAGGGAGTGATTTAATTAAATGGATGATGAGATGAAAATGTCATGTGGGCTTTGGATTGATTTTGGGCTTTGGATTGATTTTGGGCTTTTGAAATGGTTTTGGATGGGCTTTTAAAGTGGTTTAAGGAAGTGGGCTTTTGGACTTGAAGTAAATTTAGGATGAAAATTTTTTAAACGATTGTGCCAAATAAATGTTGGGTTTAGTTTAGGGATGTTTCATGAATGGTTGGAATCAATTTGGTGTGATTTGGAGTAGAATTGGGTTGAATTTGGGCTTTTTAGTTAAAGGGGCCAAAGTGGGTCAAATTGGGCAAATTTGGGCTAAGGTTGGGATAATGTTGGATTTGATGTAAAATTAATGTTGCAAAATGTTTATGGGAGTGTTACAAAGAGTTTTCAACTTTGGTTGAGCTCTAATTTTGGGATTTGGGCCTATTTGGGTTAGGTTTGGGCTTAGGTCAATTAAAGGGATTTTGGTTTTGGATTAGGTTTGGGTGGAGTTTAGGTTCAAATTTTGGGCAAATCAAGTTATTTTTTTGTTTTTGGGAATGTTAGGAAGGTTTTAGAAAATATTTGGGGCCAATTGGAGTTGAATTGGGCTAGGTTTGGGTCATGGGTCAAAATTGGGCCTTAAGCCCCAAATTGGAATTGGGCCCAAATGTCAATCAAATTGGACTTGGATTTGGTCTAAATTGATATTGGGGATATTTAATTGAAGTTAGGAATTGAATTGGACCAAAATTGAGGTCAATTGGGGTGGTTTGGTTTGACATTGGTTTCACTTGGGTTTAAAATGGGTCAAATTGGGCGTTTAGGTAAAATTGGGGTAAATTGGCAAAATTGGCCCATAGTGTAGTTGAACAAAATGAAATTGAGAATATTTGGGATTTTTTGGAATTTTCTGAAAATTTTTAGAATTTTTGGATTTTTGGGGTAAAATGGTATTTTGGTAATTTTGGGGGGTTTAGGGGTATTTTTGGAAATTTTTGTATTTTTGGTCAAAGATGATCAATTTGAGTGGAGGGAAATGTTTAGGATTAATTTTGAGGAATTTTGGGTAATTTAGGTGATTTTGCAAATTTTGGGTAATTTAGGTGATTTTGCAAATTTTGGGTAGCTTCAAGGGTATTTAGTAGGTTTGGTGGGTCCGGGGCCCCGGGGGTCAAAAACTGAAATTTTGGAAAAATGAAGATTGATCAAGTTTGAGTGAAATGGAATCATTTTGGTTGAGCCATGAAGCCATATTAAGCCCATATGAGCTATGAGAGGACTCATTTGAGGCATTTACTATGTTGTTCTTAACCCTCTTAGCTAGGGGCTTAGGGGTTAAGGACCATCCATATGAATTACCTACAAGAGTCAGGAAGTCAAGTTGGGTGAGAGTGTGGTTTTAGGAATTGGAATGTGTGCGAGAGTGTAGTGTATGTGCAAGTCAACCCTCACCAGGCCAGGCCCATATAGGGTATTCCTAAGGCCAAAAAGTCCTACGGGAACTCATCCTTTAAACCTCCACATTTGATTTCAACCCTCTAGGTGATTAGGGGTCTACAATCAAGCTTGTGGGGTTTGCGGGGAGTTAAGAAGTAGTTTAAATTTCTAAATGGTGGGTTCCATTTCTAGTTCTCTATGATTAGTCAAAGGAAAAGCCTAAGGCTAGATCCTAAGTACTAAAGAGAGAAGCAAAAGACCTCACCAAAATTGAGGTCAACAGTTTGATGATAAGGAGAGGGAGAGTGGACGTAAGGCTCAGTTTTGAAAGAAAATAAGAAGTGATGATAAAAATAAGGGTGTCTCAACCATGAGAGAAAATAGAAGGGAAGAAGAAATTTACCATCATTTTGTCGGCTATATCATGCAAATAAAACCAACAAATAGAATTATAAAAAGCATTTATACCTTTGCTTTTGAATAGAACTCCTTGTTGGTCATGCTTAGGAGATGAAGTTTCCTTTCCTCGGTTTAGAGGGAGGGCTCTCAGTTCTTGGATGAAAAGAGGAGAGGGAGGAGAGGAATGGTACGATTTGGAGAGGAGGAGAGGAGGAGAGTGGAGGAGAGGGGAGGTTCTCATTGAGGGGATGTTTTTCATTATATGAGTTGAAAAGGAGTGAGGAAGTGTTCAGTCAGGAGAGTCAATGCGGAAGATTTTTTGCAATTTTTGCCAAAACAGGGGTTATGTGGGAGGATGTTTCAGAGAGAAAGGTTAAGAAGAAACAAAGGGAATTTTTGAGAGGAGGAGGAAATTTTTTAATTAAAATGAGTGGTTATGTATGGTTAAGTCCAAAATAACAAGTATGCCTCATTTGAAAGAGGAAGATGCATGAAGTCTAGTGGTGAAATTTGTTTTGAAAGAGGTGGCCTTTAACTGAAGATATGTTAATATGAAGTAGATAGGTCATTATCAGTAGTTCTGGTGGTTATGACTAAAATTTTGAATTTTTTCTCATATGGTAGAAAAAAAATATAAGAAATTGAATGTTGTAATTTATTTTTACGAAAGTGAACCTCATCACAAAATGTTTTAAGTCAAAGTGAGGCCCCAATCTATGAGAGAAAACTTTAATGAATTTTGAGTGGGAATCGTTATTGGATTTCAATGGATTAAATTAAGTTTTCTTAGCTCGCATTTACTTTGATAGAAGTTTGGTTTTGATTTGAGTTCATTTGAGGTGAATTATTAGTATTATTCTTTTTATTATCAAAATTATTGTCCGAATTATCGTAGGTTTAACGGACCCTCAAACATAGTCTCATTTGAGCACAGAGGGCTTCATTTAAAATATTTTGATGACCCAGAAATACTCACATATCCATTTTTAGAAAATAAATATTCATTAAAAGATTTTTATGTAGAGCCATTTTTAATATATGAAAAACTAAAATATAAAATTTTGCATATTAAGTGTTATCGATGATCATCAAATTAGTTTGCATGCTTCTCATGTGTCATTATGAACATCATGTAACTTACAAGATAAAATTATGATCACCAGGTCGGGGTGTGGAGAAAATAATAATATTAGGGGACATTGAGTACTATTCTTGTATGAAAACTTGAAGTGAAATGTTTCAAGTAAAAATTCTTTCATATAATTATCAAACTAGTTAGCATAGTTTTTATGTGAGATAATAAACACAATGTAAATTTGAAAATAAAGTTTCAACTTGACAATGATGAGTGGAGAAAGAAAAATTCTGGGGTGTGTTGGTTAGGTTGATTTCAAGGTCAAATTAAGAGTTCCGCTAAAGTTGTTAACATTCGATTCTGTTTTAGTTTAATTTATTTTAATTTTTATTTAGTTAGATTTTAATTTGCATTAAATTAGGTATACTCAATTTTAAGCTCAAGTGTGGCTCAATTAGATATAAGCCAAGAAAAAGGGTTAACCAAAAAATATGGTCAACAAATCTATTATCTTTTTGCCAGATTTCTGCTCACATCTCAACCAATTCACATTGAGTATGATCAATTTGTTGGAGATATTTTAATGTTAGGTTGACATGTTTACAGTTTAGTTCTGCACGGGATCAACAGATCCTTTAGGACTGTCAATTCTTAGGTCTTAACATTGAATCTTCACTCGTAGTCACCCTACAGATACTTGATCTTCACAAACTCCATGTTTCACTCTTCCAATGAGTCTTCGAAATGAGCCATAACTCCTAATTATTGAGTCACATGTAATCAAAATATTTATAAGATCTATCAAGATTTGAATGTTCAAAAAATAAGAGTGAAAGGGGGAGAGTAAAATGCTACATACCAGCTCAATCACTTTCTAGCATCAATTACATAAACACCTCAACACTTCCACTGGGATATGTGGTTTATAAGTATGAATCTTTCTATCAGAGTTTGGAACAACATCATCATTAAGAGTAACTTGTGGAATCATGTTTACCATGTAGCCTTCGTTATTACTCTTTATAAATTATATAATACTTGTTATTTTTTTTCATGGGAGGAGGAACCTAACCATCCTCATAGTGCTTGACAGGACAATTAGATAAATTTATCTTGACACAAGGGCTCATCTCGTGAAATTTTATAGACTTCTTTAATGGGATTTCATGATATCTCCATGCCTTAATAGAGAGACCATCTTTAAATAATCTATCCTCCATCACACACATACCAATATGGCTCAACTTGTGTTGAAGAGCCCTCAATTCAGGAACATCGAGCATTCTCAAAATATCATCCCTCTTAATGAATGTAGAGTTTGATATAAACCTCAATCTTTTTCACTTCTCTGGGATGCACCACTCAAATTTTTAAAATGGTCTAGTGTATAAAATCCACCCATTTTCTAATGCCCTGGCACTATAGGCACATCTAAGCGTCACATAAAAGTCTACACGTCATGCCAGGTAATTGGTTTTGAATTATGCACTAAGTTTCTGAAAGAAAATAGTTAAGACCAAGATAATAATCAAGGCCCTAAATTAGAATTATGATATGGCTATACCATATTACTTGAATATGCCAATCAACACAAGGGCTATAGAAATTCTCAATCCTGCGCATAAGATTGTCTCAGAGATGGTGATGTAGTAGGAGGTTGTAGGTGCCACTAAATCATAAGGAAAAAATTTTGTGGAGCACTATTAAGCCCTCTATCTTGAAAATAGAGGTGGTATCACAATTTGATTCGTCTAGCAAAAGCAAAAGCAACCAACCCTTTCAAAATATCCGTCTAGCAAAAATAGCAACCCTCTAAATTTGTAACGGAAGACATTGGCTTCACCATTTGGAATACAAACTTAAAAAAGGAGAGTGTTGCCCTTCATAGCACCCGAACGACGGTATTTTTAAGCTTGAGAAAGAGGGAAAAAGGAAAAAAATGGAAGAATGAAAATTATTTTAAAAATAAATATACTTTCAGTTTTAAAATAAGATTAAAGAGGAAAAATTCTTATTTTTTTGTTAAATTTTAAAATTTTAATCCCCCATATGATTTTCCTTTAAAAAATAGCCTAAATAAGGAAAAAATCTCCAAGAAAATAAATAACATCAAAAACTTCTTAATCCAACCCAAGGTATCAATGCACGCATGCATAATTGGTGCACCCACATCCACGCACCACATGCTCCGTGAAATCAGCATGCACGATGCTCTCTGTATTCTTTGTGTGCACCAAAAGTGATCTTGCATGGACGCGCCTGTGCACCACTGCTTCTCAGCCACCACCTTCACCATCGCCAAACAACATTGTTTTCATGTTGCCACCACTAGACTGCTAACTGGATGCTACACCACCAAACCACCGCTACCCGACCACCTCCATCTTGCTGTTGTCTCCACTGTTTTCCATCTTGCAATAATCACTGTTAATTCATCATCTTTTGGTCGCTATCGCTACCAAATCATCATCTTTTGGGCACAACGTTTGCCACTGATATGCTTACATCATCATTCCACTGTCACTACTAGTACACTGTCAGCACTATCAAGCCACTGCCGTCTTTATCGTTGCTCCAGTACATTCATTTGGCTGCCACCACTATCTCAACCACAGGTAGTGATAGTCTATCCAACCCAATTTTGACACCTTTTAATCTTCGAGGCCATTTTGATTATCTCTGATTCGATGTTAATATATAAAAATGAATATTGATAGGTCCCTTTTGGGTCATGACCCCTGCAATAAGGCCAAAGAAAACACCAAAGGATGAACTGCATCTCTTATTCTTATGAAGATTATTATTTTGTATCACAATTCTTTGAATTATTGAGATATATTTTCGACATCTTTGACAGTGACATTTGAAAATTAGGTGGCATCTGATTTCATTGGAACAATTCCAAATACGAATCATGATCATCCAAGCTTAAAACATTTCAAGCAAGAAACAAGTCCTCATGAAAATTATCATCTACAAATCTTAAAACATTTCAAGCAAGGAACAATTCCAAATATGAATCATGATCATCCAAGCTCTGATTTCATCAAATATGTAGTCAAACGAACTGTCTTGAGAAGGCATGCCAAATGATGCTAAAATTGGTTTGATCTGAGTCGGATCTTGCCTAGATCAAGCCATTTAAACATAATTAGAGAATTTGGATGGGTAATTGAATGGTCAACAGATTCCAAGTCTAACAAAATTTTGTTCAAATATAGCGTCTCATTGATCTGAATCCAAAATCTCGTGATCACTCAATTTTGACATCATTATGGCACTCAAATTCTCATAAAACATCATCTTTTCAAAAGGATAACTCTAGGTCGTTTGATGGTTTGATATAGTATTTACGTAAGACTACACTCACAAAATATATAAATAGATCTCCACTCCCCTCATGAAAAGGAAGACTTGAGACTTGGAACTAGTGGAGGAGATTAAAGGGGAGATCTAAGTTTTTAAGGGTTTCTGAGCTCCACCGTTAGATCACCACCTAACGACTATCGTTGCCGCCGCAGCATCGCTTCCTCGCTATTGTCACCGAGGTGCCACCTCCGTTGGAACACCATTGTCAATCTCAACCATCTTCAACTTGCCACTATCGTTGCGGCACTACCACTACTCGGAAGCAGCGATCAAGCTGTTTCCACTACAGAACCACTGTTGCCACTTATCGATCACCACTGATCGATTGATGTCACCCCCACTATGCTATTTCTATCATCAAGTCAATGCCACCATAAGACCAGCATCGCTGCTTCTTAGCCACCACCGGCCGGCCGACAACACTGACAGATCATCGTTGTTGTGCCGCTGTCAACACCAGACCACCATCGCCACTGCACCCTATCGCCCCACCACTGCCAACCGATCGTTACTTCTCAGCCATTGTCAACCATCCATCGTTGTCGCTGAACAGCCACTACATGGTTGCTGCAGGTTAGCCGCCACTATGACTGTCCAATTTTTGTCATCACCACTAATATAGCTCTCACTGAACAACTATTGTCTGTACACTGCAATTTCCATAAGGTATTATGCTACTCCAATGATAGAAGTCACTTCACTTGTGTAATCTTGCTCCCAGTTAATTAAGGGCTAATATATCCTTGTGACTTACAACAATATAGTGAAATCATTTTAACTGGGCCGGGCTTCGGGAATTATTTCCTTTCAAGTTTTCTACGTAAAAACTCCCAATGTCCACTCTGTCACTTCCTTTTTTATTTGTGCATAAAATATTCATACGACACAAAAAGAAGTAAATACATTACATCAACATCACGAATTTACTAACATTATATATATATATATATATATATATATATATATATATATATATATATGTATATATATATATATTTAAAATCAAACCAGACTGATCGATTCAATCACTTTTACTATGAACTGGTCGGTGATTATCTAATTAAACTGCTTCAACATCTAATCTTTGGTTTGACCGGTGAATAAACGAACTAGTTCTGACTTGTGAGAACTGGGAGAAATAAATCAAATTAATTTGGAGAGCGTAATTGCTTCCATTTTTAGATTTTTCCAACTGCTTCGATTTCCTTCCCAAAAAATAGGAATATATTTTTAAAATATTATTAAATTAATGCGTTATCCAAAGTGGCACAAATTATCCGAATGCGATAGTACGAAAGAAAATAAAATTTATATTTTTTCCTTTTTCACTCAAACATGATTTCTGACAAACTTCAAAATATTAAATGTGACGATGCTGTTTTTTATTTTTGATAATTTTTAGGATTTTATTAAAATTTAATTAATGTTAACTAGGTAAAAATTTATTTTTATGAGCTAAATTGAACAATAATCAGAGCTGTTAACATGGCTCGTTATTCACGAGCAGCTCGTGTTCGGCTCGTTAAGAAGTTCATGTTCGACTCGTTTTGATTTGAAATATTACTCATCAACTTCCAACATATATATATATAAATATATATATATATACTTTTTTTTATGATGAGTAATATTTTTGAAAAATTTAATTGACTACAGGGCTATAATGATTTATAATCAATTAAAAGTATTAATTAAGAATATAGAATAAAAATTATTAAATTAGATTCAAATGATGTTTAAATATAAACAATAAATTTTAAATCTTGCTCAAATCGACTCATGTTCGGCTCGCTAAGCAAACTAGTCGAACACGAACATACTTTTTGAGCTCAAAATATAAACGATGCTCGCTCGTGTTCGGTTCGTTTACACTCCTAGCAATAGCTTGGGAAATACTAAACAATTTTTAATAAAACTTAATTGATAAAATTATAATAAATCTACTTAATGCATACTTCAAAATTATAAATTGTAGATTGTCATTATTAGAAATACAAATTTATACCTTTTTATAAGAAGAATATTTTTGAAAAATTTTTATTATTTATTTACTCTAGTTTTTTTTACAGTTAAATAATTTTTTTTAATTCTATAATTGTGATTATTATTACATCATTTGAATTATATTTGAATACTTATTTTTTCATTGTTAATGAGTAGTTTATTAATTCAAAACAATCCGAATAATGATAAAGTAACTGATTCGATCGCTCTTCTGCAAAATTATTTATTTATTTTTGAGTAGTGTGAACACTCTCAACCATTAGGCCCTAGTTTATTTGGAGCACTCCATGAGAGAGAGAGAGAGAGAGAGAGAGAGAGAGAGAGAGAGAGAGTGATGGGTCATTATCGAGATGTGGAACGTATCTTAATCAGGGGAACCTATAATAGACTGTGACAGCTAAGCCCCTCAGCATTTAAAATTTGTACTTCCACATTAATAAAACATATTTATAATAAAACATTTAAGATGAGACATTGCACCCTTTCCTCCGCAACAACATTGGCCTAATGCAACAGTGTTGTCCTCAGATTTATCAGGAAATCACGTTTAAAAAAATAGAGCCGGAGTGAGATGATTGGTCAATAATTAATAGAATCCTATTCATAAACAAATTTTTCTTTCCATATAAGAAATGATACAAGGATGACATCATATTTTTGTTTCTATTTGGAAGGGTTTCGTGCTATAGTATTTATGATATTTTATATATATGAGCTTATCGTCTGGCCATTTTCTTACTGGGTTGGCTAAACTTGGCTAGATTCAGGGCGACATGATTAGCTTGGCTGGCTTGGGTCAATCAGATTATCTAGATTTGTTGTTAATCATTAATTCCTGATGAGGAGCCTCTGAGGCATCCGTGGCATGGTTGGAGATATTATGGAATTGGATCTTCTCTTGTATCGGCCTTATTGGAGGGTATGTTTATCTTATCGGGTCTGACACTGTTTGTATCGATTGGCTTGGCTGCTCTTTTGTCTTGAATCTGGCTAAATAGCTTGTGCTCTGATCATCTACTCTTCTTCTTGTCCACTTCAAGGCCTGTCCAGTTTTGGACCTTTTGTCTTGGGCTTTATACCTTCACTCGGTCAGTCAAGGTGACCTCAGGATCGCCTAACAGTAAGTCCGTCTTCATTGTACTCTTCCATACCGGACCATTAGATCTCTTAAAAGTCATTGTTGACACTTTTTTTTGTAACTCTTTCAGTTCTCTTATTCTCTTACTTCTTGAAAGCTATTCTTTGTTAAAAAAGAAAATAATTGAATATAGAAGTAGATCGTATTCAATTATAAATTAATGATTCTATAATTGTACTTTAATTTCGGTGCCTTCGATTCTTATAAATAAGTTATAATGAGACTCTTTCACATTACTATTTTGCTTCTGTGACTTCTGATGCGCCCTCTGCGTGTGCTATTTTTCAGTGTGTTATTATGTATGTATGTATGTGCACACACTAGAGGTTCTATGCAAGTATACGTATCGTTCAAGTAATACATGGCTCTAGTGGAGTTTCGTTTGTCGATACCACTGGGAAGCGAGGTAAAAGTTCTTAAACAAATTCTAGTCTACTATTATCAAATACTCCTAAAGGTAAGTCTTATGTTTAAAATAAATAATAACTACTCCTAAAGGAAATTATTAATTCTAAAGATAACTTTTTCTGGATAAATTCGTTTGGTGGATTTTGAGATAATAAAATCTACTATTCTTATGTAGTGACTTGGATATTATAAAAGAATGAGATGCATTAAATATTGTATGTGTCAAATAGGAGCAATCTTATTTTTTACCCTCTTCCGAGTGCATAAAGAACATTGGATAATCCTAGGTTTAGTCATTAAATCCGTGGTTAGGCTGGGAGGATACTGACTCTCACTCCAGAGCTTCAACTTCCCTTCGACTGAAGGCTAACTCTCGCTTTAGTTTCCAAAACTCTAGAACCAAAATGGGGATTTAGTCTGTCACCCTAAAATCTCCAATTCTATGCCCATAAAGTATATTTGCTTATTTATTTGCACTCAACCCCCATGGACTTCACTATCCATGTAATTTGAATGTGGTTCCACTTTATTGAAAATTACACCACCCTCTCAGATTGTAGTGTAATTACAACAAATTTTAACACTACAACAAGTTCTTTTTGTAATGTAAATGAAACAGAAGTAAAAACCATTACATTTAAAATTAAAACTTATTTTAGCATGCATCACAATATCCTAAACATGAATTATACTCATTGCAAAATAAAAGTAAAAGGAAAATAACGACATAATCTTCTCATGCCACTATTTCCAAATAATAAGAAAGAGTAAGAGAAAGACATCACTAAGAACGAAGAAAACACAACGAAAAACTTCATTTCATCAAAGCAAATCCACTACACACGAAAAACTTCATTTCATCAAAGCAAATCTACTACATAAGTGTTTACAAAATCATAAGATAATGATGAACACAATACTTAGTTTTTTCCCTTTGAATGACAGATGAAAATATCTCCCGCAAAGTCTCTCGCTGATCCATGAAATGCTAGAACAAACCCTTACAAATTCTATCATAATCCCCTCTCCAATCTCTCCAGAAAGATAAAAATCTACATTTCTACTCTTATTCTAAGATCTCTAAACATTCCCCATATTTTTAATAACATCTAACCTTATTTTTTGGCTTCAAATTCACTTTAAAATAGTGTAGGGACAAATTTCCCAAAAGGTGCTTCAACAAACCTTCCAAAAAGCGTCCAGATTCAATGCATATGGCCAATAATCGCTCATGGCGCTGTCAGCACCATTTTGGGCACCGTCAATGCCCTATTTTCTTCGCTCTCTGGTTTTTAGCACCGCTGGCATCCTATCAGGCACCACCGGTGCCTTATCGGGTGCAACTCCACCATTTTGCTTTGTTTGGCTCCGTTTTAACTTTGATTCGCCCCATTTCAGTTGCATTGCGTTCCTAACAGATAGCCTTACAAGATATGTATAAAATAAAGTTTCTTTAAGGTGTAATCTTATTCAAATAATATGCAAGAAGTGTAAAGAGATTAATCATAGAAATGCTTATCGAAATATGTCAGATCAAAATTTGTTTTCTTGCTCGTTTTTACTCCAAATTGCACCGTTTTTGCTTTTTTTCTCCAATAGTCCATTTATTGTACCTAACACCAAAAACATACAAAAATAGCTTCATTTAATGTGTAATATCATTAAGATAAAGCATAAAATGTATATGTAAAATCAAGCATTTTTTTAGGTTTATCAACTCCCCTAAACTTAATTGTTACTTGTCCTCAAGTAATAATATAACTTTATAAACAAAATATATTGACTTGTGGTTGTGGGTTTCAATATATTTTCCTATGATTTTATCTTAGAAATATTATAGTTTAATATAGGAGAAATTCTAGCAAATCAACCAAGTACTAGAGTGCAAGAATATCTCATATTCAACTTAGAAATCCTAATTTTCTATTTACTTCAAAATTTATTGAAACTTGTCAAACTAAATTTTCAAAAAAAAAGTATAAAACATAATTAAAGCTTATCTATACCAATTTAACCAATATAATTTGAAATAAGAATAAGCTTAGGTTTGTTTTTAAGTCTTTTCATTGAAAAATATTCAAGTGAAACCAATTTTGGATTAGGCTTCTCCTCAAGCTTCTGCTCACATATTTTCTTTTCACTTTTTTTTATTTTCATTTTTTTCTTTTTCTTTTCTTTCTTAGGGATCATTTTCAATCATATTTTCTCTTCTTTTTTTATGTGAGGATTAATATATCTGGATAGGCCTTTAATAATTTTTGAATTTCACTATCCCATTTCTAAAGTCTAAAACTCAAAACTTCCCTTCACTTTTTAAAAGTGTAAGTATTAGTTTGAAAAATGTTTCAATAAAGGATCAATTCTCATTAACTATAAATCTAAGAACCTTAACTTTTCAAATATTCAACTCCTTTCTGCCATAAATTGAAAAATCAGTTTCCCAATGTTTCCTACAAAGTATCTTAACTTTAGAATAGTTTCATCACATAGGATTTCAACTAAGTTATTCTTTTAACATTTTGAAAAATCAAAATTATAGTAGCCTAAAGATAACACCACATGCCACAAGTCATTTTAAAAGTGATATTAAATTAAATACAGGCTACTGAGGACAAATAACGTTTAGTTTTAAAAATTTTTCTTCCACCCAAACTTGAATTTTAAAATATTTTGCAATTAATTCCATACAATGTAGAAGGAAGAAAAAGTAATTGAATTTACTAGCTACTACAACATCCTATCAAATTCTTATATATTCATAATCAAGATAGAATGATTGTAGGAGAAAGTAAAACTAACATAAATCATGCTTGCAATAATATTAAACTAAAAGAAAGTATCCTCACTTTAAAATTTTATTTTTCCTCCTACCCCTAAACTTCATTTTTAAGATGTATAGCATTTAGTACATAAAATATAAGCAGGACGAAAATTATTTCAGAAATTATATCTACCACAAATGTCTATCAAAAACATCTACAATTATTATTCAGGATAGAAATCATGTAGCAGAATGTATATCTAAACTAATCATGTCAGAATGAAATTCACTTAACAAAACTTTAACTAGCATAGCAGGTGTTAACATGGGAATATAAAAATATTCTTCAAGTATTATATAAAATTGTAACACAAACACAAATACAGATAATAAATGAGGCTAATTCTTCCTTTAACTCATCCAATCTCACTTACTTACCTCCAATTTCTAATGGAATCACGAAACTAATACATTGGGTACATTTTAAATGATTTTATAGATTATAATCCCACATATAAGATTATCCTTGATGTATTGACTCACGTACACTAACCTCAGGCATCATCTAATTCCTTTAATTAAACACCTCTAACAGTTATAAAGATAGTGTAAGATCATCCTCATGTTACACATTAAATAGGTTCACGGCTCCTATCAAATGAAAACAAAGTTAGATAAATAAAGTAACAAAATTAAGATTGATCCGTCGTTATTCAAATTCTTGATGTCTCTTGTAAAACTCAAGTCTGGGTATGACCCAAGTCATAGTGGACTCTTCAAACCAACTACTACAAGAAAACATATAAGTCTAACCATAATAAGAAGTTAAGGAATCACCTGCCTAAGATACACACAAAGATCAAATCAAACCACTAACAATCCCAACATTACCAATCATCAATCAAACTAAAAAATCCACACTAAATTAAACACAATACAATACTCACAATCATGACTATCAAGCATACTAAATCAAAGCACACTGATAAAAATAGGTTGGCTCCCATAAAGCGTTTGGTTTAACATCACCATCTCGACAAATGATTCCTCCTAGATCAAAATTTCAATTAATTAACCCTCGATCAATCACCCATTCATTTTCAGATCCAGGGATTCCTACAAAATCCTCAAATTTTAATTTTTCTTTCAGCTCTTACTTTTTTAGATTTATTTATATCAATATTCCTCATATTTCTTTCTAGATCCAATATTCTTCTTTTGATTTTCTCAATCTGCATATTAATATCATCCTTAAAATTTATAAGAAATGGATCTATATAAGAAATCATCATCTCCCAAAGTTTGGATCGAATTCTCTCTAGAAAATCCAGATTTTGGATCATATTCTTCTATTTTACTCTTCTAGTTCAAGTTATCTTCCAATTCTTCCTATTGGTACTGAGTAAATGATGGAGGTAGTCTTTCTGTATTTATCTTAGTTGAGGAAATAGATTTTTCTAAATCTTTAGGAATTTCTTCCAATGGTCTTTTAATATCTTTATCCTCTTTTCTCAACTCAAGTTCTTCTAAAATATATCCTCAAATTTTCTTCCAAGTCATAGTTCAATAATATTATCTTGTTCATCATTCAATTCAGGTTTTTTTGTGATTAAGTCGAATATGAATATACAAATACTGGTGGTGTAGATGAATTTCCTAAATAGGTAGGTTTTAAAATTGTATGAGGTACATCCATCGTAAGTTCATGAGATTTTTCAACAGATGGAATTAAAAGTTTACTATTTTTGGTAGGATCCATCATTTCACACCTCTCCTGAACATACATCCAGTCTTCTTTAAACAATGTTTTCAACTCATGATGTCTAAGTTTTTAAGGAAATGGAGGTGGTGGTCTTTCTAAATTAATTTTAGTTGGAGATATTAATTTTTCTAGATCCTTAGAAAAATGTTCTTCAACTTTTTTTATTTCCCTTGTTTCTCTCATAACTTCTTTCTCTTTTCTAACCACATCCTCTACCTCTCTTCCACGTCTTAATTAGACAACTACTACTTTTCCATTATTGTTCTCTTTAGGTTTGATCTCAGTGTTGATAGGTAGTGTTTCGTGGGGTCTATTTCTTAGTGAATTAGCAATTTGTCCTAGTTGATTCTTTATGTTTCTAATCGTAGCTTTTTGACTTTACAACTGGTTTCTCATTTGCAATATCACTTCATCTATAGACATCTTCTTATCCTAAAATTGTTTATCATTGTTAAAGTTTGGTGGATTTGAAGGTCTATAGTTTGAGTTTCGTTGATTATTCCAACTTCCATTAGGATTTGCATGATTATTTTCTCATTGTTGGTTTCCACCCCCAGTAGTATAATTCCAGTTAAAACAAGGATGGTATTTCCAACATGGGTTGTAAAAGTTATAATAGAAATTGTTTATGGTATTTAAAGTCTCATATAATAAGTTGGAATCAATCATACGCCCTAATGAGCTTTCCTCACAGGAGTATATTGAGGCTAATTCATTCCAAATTGGTCTAACTTCTTTGATATTACAGCAACCTGAGGTGTAAGAATTGCAATCAAATCTGTATCATGAACACTGGCTACCTTTTTAGGATTTACCCTTGCAGAAGGCCATTGAAATTCATTTATAGTCATTTCTTCAATTAATGCATAAGCTTCATCAAATGAATTTGAAATTAATGAACCACCACCAGTAGCATCAATAACAGAACTAAGGGATTCTACTAACCCAATATAAAAAATTTAAATGATTAACTAATCTGGCAGAGCATGATTTGGACACTTTCTTAGGAGTTTCTTAAATCTTTCCCAGGCTTTGTATATTGATTCCCCTTCATAATGAAAAAAATGAGATAATATTGTTTCTAAGTTTAGTAGTCCTTGAGAGTGAAAAACACCTAGCTAGAAATTTCTGTATTAACTCCTCCCAATTTTTAATAGAGCCAGGAGCTAATGAGTATAACCACATTTTAGCCTTATCTCTTAGTGAAAAAGATAAAAAGCCTTAGCCTAAAAAAATCATTTGACATGCCATTATAACGAAATGTAGCACAAATTTCTAGAAAACTAGATAAGTGTAAATATAGGTCCTCCGAAAGGGTTCCCCAAACTGGTTATTCTGCACAAGTTAGATAATCGTTGGATTTAGTTCAAATGAGTCAGCTTCAATGATAGAGTTTTGTATACCTAAGTGAATTTCATCTGTCGTAGGATTTTCATAATCTCTCAATGATTTATGATTATTTTCCAAGATATAATTTTGAATGCTTTTCATTTCCATTTCTAATTTTTCAAGACCTTTCTGTTTTTTTTATTATTTTCTATTTTTCTAACTCGAGACCATAAGGCACAAGTCCTACATATCCCTTATTTTGCATATGTAACCCAACAAACATTACATTAACAATAAAATAAATAAAACAAAAAATATATTCAACACAACAAACACCTAGTTTTTCACACAAATAGTTTTTTCACAGCACTTTTTCATACAAAAACAATCTTACGACACTAAAGTTTTTCAATTCTAAGTCCAATTACTTCAACTAAAATTCTCCTAAAATTCTTATCGAAGCTTCCCCAGCAATAGAGCCAAAAACTTGATGCGCCCTCTGCTTGTGTTATTTTATGCATGTTATTATGTTTGTATGTATGTGCACACACTAGAGGTTCTACGTAAGTATACATTTCTTTCGAGTAATATAAAACTCTAGTGGAGTCATGTTTATTGATCCCACAGGAAAGCGAGGTAAGAGGTCCTTAGTCAAATTCTAGTCTACTATTCTCAGACATTGGTTTTGAAAGTTGATATAAGTGGTTTTTCAAATAAATACTTCTAAAGGTAAGTCTTATGTTTAAAATAACTAATAACTACTCCTAAAGGAAAATAATAATTCTAAAGATAACCCTTTCTGGATAAGTTAGTTTGGAGAATTTTGAGATAATAAAATCTACTATTCTTATGTAGTGAATGAGATAATGTAAGGTAATGAGATGCATTAAATATTGTACGTGCCAAATAGGGGCAATCCTATTTTTTACCCTCTTCCGAGTGCATAAAGAACATTGGCTAATCTTAGGTTTAGTCACTAAATCTATGGTTAGACTGGGAGGATACTGGCTCTCACTCCAGAGCTCCCAATTCCCTTCATTTGAAGGCTAACCTTGCTTCAGTTTCCAAACACTAGGACTGAAATAGGGATTTTAGTCTTTTAGCATAAAATCTTAAATTCTATGCCCATCAAAGTATATTTTTCCTATTTATTTGCACTCAACCCTCATGGACTTCACCATCCATCGAATTTGAATGTGGTTCCACTTTGTTGAGAATTACACCACCCTCTCAGATCGTAGTACAATTACAATAAATTTTAAAACTACAACGAGCTCTTTTCGTAATGTAAATGAAGCGCAAGTAAAAACCATCACATTTATAATTAAAACTTCTTTTAGCATGCATCCCAATATCCTAAACGTGAATCCTACTCATTACAAAGGAAAAGTAAAAGGAAAATAATGACATAATCTTCTCATGCCACTATTTCCAAATAAGAAGAAAGAGTAAGAGAAACACATCAGAGAGCACGAAGAAAACACAACAGAAAACTTCATTTCATCAAATAAAATCCACTAGATAAATATTTACAAAATCATAAGATAATGAATAACACAATACTTGGCTTTTTTCCTTTTGAAAGACAGATGAAAATCTCTCCCGCAAAGTCTCCCACTGATCCATGCAATGCAAGAAAAAACCCTTATAAATTCTCTCAAAATCCCCTCTCCAATCTCTCCAAAAAGGTAGAAATCTAAATTTCTACTCCAATTCTAAGATCTCTAAACATTCTCCATGTTTTTCCTAACATCTACCCCTCTTTTTGTCTTCAAAATCACTTTAAAATAGTATAGGGACGAATTTCTCAAGAGGTGCTTCAAAAAACCTTTCAAAAAAACATATAAATTCAATGTATATGGCCAATACCGCTCCTGGCACCGCCAGATCTGTATTGGGCGCCGTCGGTACCCTATTTTTGTTGCTCTCAGGTTTTTGGCGCCGGCTCCACCATTTTGCTTTGTTTGGATCTATTTTATCTTTGATTCTCCTGTTTCAGTTGCGTTGCATTCCTAACAAATAGCCCTACAAGATAAGCATAAAAATAACATTTCTTTAAAGTGTAATATCATTCAAAAATATGCAAGAAGTGTAAAAGAGATTAAACATAGAAAGACTTATCGAAATGCGTCAGGTCAAAATTTGTTTTCATGCTCGTTTTTTCTCTAAATTACACCGTTTTTGCTTCTTTTTCTTGAATAGTCCATTTATTGTACCTAACACCAAAAACATACAAAATACTTCTTTTAAAGTGCAATATCATTTAAATAAAGCATAAAATGTATATGTAGAATCAATCATTTTTTTTAGATTTATCCACTTTTCCTCATTTGAGTCAGTCAGGTTCTGCCTAGTGCTATGGAGAACTTGTTGACACCCTTTGGTAACTTTTTCAATAAGGACTTGCTTTATTTCACCTTCGGGAAATGGATAGGACAGGCTTACCTGAAAGGTAAGCAGAAGAAGAAAGTGATTGTAAAGAAGAAAAAGTCTATACTCAGAATGTCAGATCATGTGGGGTCGCCTAATTCGATTATCGTCACTAAGAAGAAAAGCCTTCACAGTTAACCAACTTGATCATCAATCTGATTTCCTAACCTTCTTTTGTGGCACAAGGCACTCTGGTCGACTAGTCCTTCAAGTGGCTTCTAAGGACTTCCTGTCACGTTCATCAGTGTCCGCTTGTGAGGAGGCTACGTCAGTTATGAAATTTGAGGGGAATCAGCTCCTGAGTAAGAGGGGCTTCAGTCTTGATTGTATGATTTAACCTTCTTCTGAAGTCTTTTTATTTTGTAATGTTTCTTGGTGTTGATGGCCTAACTTTGGTAATCTTGGATAAAACTCTGGCTTTGATTATAATAGGTGGGAAACCAACCTTGGCGCTAGTGCGGCAAACTAGGCACCAGATGAAAGTGGCCAACTTCTAAATGAAGATGGCAAAGTTGATCGCCCGTACATCTTTCTTGAAGGGTGTGAGATAGCAACTGACCAACTCAAGATTTCACACTATTCTATTTTCCAAGTTGGGATAACTCATTTTGCTTGACATTCAAACAATTTATCTATATGCTTGTATTCTTTGTGAGCTCATTAAGTTGCAATAAGTTTGGGCCCATATAATGACATTGATTTGCTTGATGTTTCAAAGTTTACTTTTTAAGTCATATGTCATATATAAATCATTGAGTTGTATTCCCTAGGCTTATCTATTGATATAAGTTTATTCAATGTTACAAAGTATAGTTTCTATCATCCCTTTATCATTTCATCCCTATGGGCAACTCACATAATTTTATTTCTAATTGTTGTACGTTACATATCCATCATCCTCATTAATTGTAATTGTTCTAGATCTAGTAATTTTAATCTCAATTATCTTTAGTAAGAGATAATTTCATATGTTTGATTTAAAATTTTTTTAACCACTCCTTGTGTGATATTGTATCCTTATATCTATAGCTTATATATCCTCCAAATATCAAACTCAACCTCGATACCTTTCTGTGGTAAAGAAAGAGAACTTGAGTATGCATCATTAATTAGGATTGTTCTCAAGTATCATACAAAGGATATAATAATCGCAAGAGCTTGTACTTATAGGAAACCGAATCCCTTAGAAATAAATTAACCCTATTTAAAGTCCTTTCCCATTTGTAAACGATCATTTGAACATATTTCTAATTTACCATTTATTATTTTTGCATTGGGAGACATTTTTTACTATTGGGGCTGGACCGCCAATTTTTTTTTGTGACATTCAATTGAATTCCACTTATGGGATAGATAATAATAAAATATGAGGCCTTCAGTATATAATAAATCGATTAGGAAAATTTATTTAGTTATAATAAAAGACAAATGATTATCAAAATGAGCCTGAGCTTAATATATGTATAATAAAAGCCACGAGTTAATATATAATTTACGATCATATTAACCATTATTGACATTATATTTTTTATTTTTTACGAACTAATACAAATGAATTTGAAAGCCATGAAAAAGCTGAATAATTTAAGCTCTTACTTAAGTGGATTTAACAATAAAAACAACCAAATTTATCTATACAAAAGTATCACCTAAATCAAAATGTTGACCTCATTTTTGGTGAGATCTAGCTTCTTTTCTAAAATTTAGGATCTAGCCGTAGGACTTTCCTGTTAACTATTCTAGAAGACTAGTGGTGGAACCCATCTTACTTAGAAGTTCAAACCACTTTCGAGCTCCTTTGCGAAGTCCTACATGGATGGTCTCAAATCCCTGACATTTGGTTGAGTTGGTTGAGACAAACATATGAAGACTCAAAAAAATGAGTTCCCATAGGATTATGAAGCCTTAGGTTGACTTTGGGTGACTTGGCCATTCACACCTCATCCACTCGCCATAACCCTAATCCACCTCTCTACACTTCACCTTCCACTTAAACCACCCAAATCCATCCCAAGCTTACCAAGACCATTGCTAGCCACCAAATTTACGCAAAATCTACTAAGTTACCCAAAATTACCAAAATTCTAAAATACTTGCAAAATTGTACCAGTTTTCCCAAATTACCAAAATTACCAAATTATCCCATTCCACCATGATTTCCAATTTCTACCAAAATCCACCTGAAATAATAAAATTTTCTCTAATCCCTAAAAATTCCAATTTCCACAAAATCCTCCTATATCCAAATTAAAACCATAATTCTTTCAAATCCAAATTCAAGTCAATATACATGAGCCCTAAATCTAAATACACATCAACCCCACATCAAAGTTCACCGTATGTCCAAACCCTACCAAATTTTAACCTTCATACTAAAACAAAAATTCATCAAGCCTAAGTCCTAAATCCCATGAATTCAACCATTTCATGAGATTTATCATGATCAATTATCATTTCATTAAAATCAAATCCAAGCTCAAATCCAACTCTCCAAAATTAATTTTAAAATCCCACTAAACCAAACCCAATTTCTCATTAAAATTAAAACCAAAAGCCCATCTACCATGACATGAATCTCCAACTATGGGGGATGAATTTTATGATTAAAATTTTCCACATATATCCTTATGACAACACCTCACAAGATACCAAAATCCTAAAATCTTTCTTCATGAAAAACTAGTCAGGCTAAATGCAAGCCATGAAGCCTTCTTCAAACCATAGGTGAGCCATGTGAGCCATGCCATATCACCATTCCCTAAGTGGTGAAAGGAGTACCATCTTTCATGATTCCACTTTAAGTACCTAACCTTACTCATGCTTCACTCTAACCCATGATTAGCCTTAATCCTTGGATGAGGACTTGACCGTCTGAACCCATATGATCCCCACAAAAACCCATTTCCATGAGCCTAACCCATTGTTGACCCAAACCTAGGCTAAAACCATTTCTATTTCAATTAAATACACCTACCCATGCTTAACCCAATTTGCTTCACAATCCTCCACCTCTGACCTCCCACAGTGAGATGGTGACCTCCCGTGGTATGGCTGGCCACCCTAGCTGCATAAAAACCCAAGACCGAGAAGCATCACCATGAGTAAAACTCAAATATGGCTCACTCCAATTGGATGCTTTCCCCAGTCTTCCCTCCACCTAAGCAAACCTTTTCACCCGTCGGCTAACCCAAATGTGCTTGCTGGCCAGACCTATAAGTAGAACACCACCACACGACCATGAGAAGGTGCATGCACAAACCTTAGAAAAGCCCTACCAAAATCATTCAAAACCCTTCTCACGCTCACATGAAAATCATCCCCATCATTTTCAAGCCCTCAAACCATCCACAAAACCCTAGCATCCCCACTGAAAACCAAGACATTATCGGTCATTCGACCAAGTTCTCCGAAACTTCAAATTGATTGTTAGAAGTGCTTCAACATACCTCAAAACTACTTCATCAATCAGAAGCCCTCTCTCATAAGACATCTACCATAGCCCTAGATAAAATGCAACTTACCATTTGGTCTAGCTCATACCTATGCTCCACCATAAAGGAAACTAACACTTGGAGGAGGTTCGTGGACGCAAGGTTAAGCTTCTCAATCAATCCAATTGAGGCCTCACCTCTTGGGCAAAGGTATAGCTTGAAAACTCACATTTTTCCATAGTTTTGAATTTTGTGAAAGAAATAAATAATCCATGTCCACCTAGCCATATATATGTGTTCGCCTCACTTAGAGGAAGGTGTAGGAACAAAGCACACTTAATTTTACTGAGTATCGAGCGATATCCTAGGTTTAGAATATAAATGACTCTAGAGATAGGGCTCATTTGTGATGATGTTCGTCCATTCGAGTGTATTTAAAATGAGTGGCTTGGATCGAGTCAGACGAAAAGATGGAGCGGTAACCACGGGCTGAGTCAGTATCTACTTGAAAAAGAGTGGTGAATCATGGAATGACACATGGGGCTTACTGGATGTTAAGGTTGACGTGGCGCTGAGATTATTAAGTAGATAAATAGAGTATTTTTTTATTTAATTAAATACAAAAAACTTCAAAAAATCATATCTTGTAGTAGAAAAATTAGAAAAAAAAAATAAAAATACCACTGTGCTCAGTGAATAGATGAGAATATTATGGACTAAAAATGTAAAATACCTATTTAATATTTAGTTACTAATTAATTAAACACCCCTTAACTTAATTAAATCTTAAGAATGAAATATTGCTCATCATGGCATGAAATTTTTTGGGCTTGTTACTCATGTAATTAAGGATTTTATCTGATTTTTCCAAAGTCAGAGAACACTTCCAACCCTAATAAACTATAAAAATTAAGATAAAAAATAGAAAAATATAATATCACATTTTTTGAGTCCACCTAAGTTAGAGACATCAATAAAAAATAAAAATTCACTTTTAGATGAAAATATATTTTTCTTAATATTTATATATTTAAATAATTATGAAAATTATGAAAATTCAAATAAAGGTCAAAATGTCATAAAATGCCCTCTGACCTAGGGCAAACACTTTAGAAATGTCCGATAAAAATTTCAAAGTCCGAAAATATATTTTTGAAACAAAGATGTATTTTCTAAAGAAATGATATTTTTTGCTTATAAGAATTAGAAAAAATACAAAAAATCAGAAAAATCCAAATCAAATTTGCTGAACTCCTTGAGGTCAGAGACATTTATGAAAAATAAAATTGAAATTAAAAGAAAAAGTATATTTTCTAGGTATTTTCCAAAATTAAAATAATTAAAAAAAATTAAAAATTATGAAAATACAAGTATATTTTAAAATGTCACTTTCCTTTTATTTGAGACATCAACTTAAACATGATTTTATAATTTTTTCAAGATACAAAAATGTATTTTTAGTATTTAAGTATATTTTTTCTACGTTTCTAAAATTATCGATTATAATAATTAAAAAAATAAAAATTAGGGAAAGGTAAAATTTAGTACTTTGAGTTAATCAAAGTTAGAGAAGTAAAAAAAAAAAGAAAAAAAATTTGAATTTTCAAAATAAAATAAAATTTTTATTTATTTATTTATCAAAATGAATTAAAATAATCATAGAAATTAAAATACAATTCAAAAAGTCTTGAAATTTATCTTAAGTAGTCCTCTGACCTATGAGAACACCATGAAATTTTCCTAAGAACAAAAAACATGTTTCAAACAAGCAAGTCAATTAAAAATGGAAATTCATAATTATGGACTACAGTAATTCAAAATGTAAATAAAATTTAGAAAAACATAACTTCTACTCTGAGGTCTTAATTAGCCCATATGTGAGAGGTCAACAAAGTTCTATGACCATTTGAATTCAAACACGAGAGTTACAGGATACCAACCCCAACGGCTCAGTAGTGAGTTAGGTCCAATCTAATACCATTTGAGGAATAGTTAAAGAAGAAAATAAAATTAATAAGGAAACACATTAAAACACTATAAGCTCAAACCCAATTTAGGGACAAGTGTGCAAAGTTCCGTCAAGAGTAGTGATACTCCTCTAGTGGTGTTGAATCACATAGTTTCTAATAATTGAGACTAATTAATACATCAAATATGCAGTGTGAACAGTTTAAACCTAAAAAAGACTCCTAATATTGTTGGGATAATTAAATAACATTGGATGAACTTGATATGGTCCAAGGAGTCCTGAATTTTTTTAGGGTTATTCATTAAATACCTTTGCAAGACTTTGAACTTTTTAAAGGATATTTGAGTTTGTTACAATTTGTTGAGGGAAATGAAGCTCAAAATATAAAAATTAATGAAAAAATAAAAAAATTGAAAACCTGAAGGTCCCACAAAGATATGATTTAGGACCCTCCCCATTATAATTTAACCTACAACAAAACCCTATGCTCAGGGGTGTGGGCCTCGGTTAAAGTGTCCAAACCCTCATAGCAGCCGGGGATATATAAAGTCGCCACATACGAATCATTAATGCTGGTGTAATTTGGTGGTTTTGGTCATAGAGTGATGATGTGAATGACTTTTGATGTTTGAAATGAGATAACATACTTGTATTTTATCTTTGAACCCGATGAAACCTGTGAGGGCATCGGATTGACAATACTATCCACCACTATTTCGTATAAGATTGTCTTTACTTTTAGAAGCAGTAGGTGGTTCTAACCTAACAATGTGTTAGACTTATGAAATGCATAATTTAAAAAAAAATAAAAAAATATATTTTTTAGATGAAGCTGATATCTTGCATGGAAACTAATATTTTGTAAAAATCTAAAGTACTTGTATGCATGACAAGTTAAGGACATTTTTAAATGTCATTGTTCAGCAAGTTCACCTTTTGGTTTGAGAATTTCCGACTCCTAACTGCTTTGTTGATAGTCTTCTACCTTTTAATGTGTATCATTAGCCCAGATTGTTGTTAAATTCCTACGGACATCTTTCGATAGTTGCTAGGACCAAAGAACCTGAGGCGGAGCTTCTCCATAAGTAGATATCTTACACCAGGTTCTGAGCTTTTGTTTGTCTGACATAACTTGTTCTACATGCTGGTTTCTTTGTCATGCTTTTGTTCTTTTTAAAGATATATGCCTGCTATGTTTATAATACTAACCTTGTAACAGCTGCAACGAACAAATTCTCTTTTACTTCACTTTCTTTTATTGTACTATACAACATGTTTTATGTTCATACACATGTAAGGCATAGGTTTAGGAAGAATCCTACGACATGCCTTGAGACTAAAAGCTAATTACATGCTCACATCCTAACCCTAAGCATGTGACCATCACGACAAAAATTTTGGGAAAAGTAGGACAAGGATGCAATCAGATGGATGTTGACCTCAATTTTGTTGAGGTCTAGACTTTCCTTATAATAGCCTAGGGTCTAGCCATATAACTTTCTTGGTGACTATCGTAGAAGACTAGCAATGGAACCCTTACCTCATAGTAAATCAGAACACTTCTTTGCTTCACTTGGAGTTCTTAAATTTTTAAATTCTAACCTCTAAGTGCTTAGTAAAATGAGACCAAGAATAAGGCAAAAGAGGAGTTCCCTACAGGATGGCCAAGCCTAGGACTGACCCTGTTTGGTCTAGAGCTGGCACACACACACAGTTGCACATTGAACTTTGACTCACTAACTCAACCCTAAACTAAATATACCTATACTTGATCCCCAACTTTTTTGGAAACTCATGTGAGTTGTTTCCCCAAGCTCTTAGCACCAGGCTAGGGTTTGACTAGTACCAGCACATGGAGGATTCACCCAAGGAAAAAAGGTTAAGATTTTCATGCCTATTTTATATTGATTTTGATGATATTGCACTTTAAAGAAAGTTTTTTTTGGTGTTTTTCTGCAAACATGAAGATTTAAGGACAAATGAACGAAAATATGCAAAAATGAGTAAATTTAGAGCAAAAAGGACCAAATTATGCAAAATTTGACATAGGGCGCCGACGGTGGGGTCGATTGTGCTGACGGCGTGATTTTCCTGAGAGTTCAGAATTAATTCCAAGGAAGGCCACCGACGGCAGGGTCTGTTTAAAAGAACTATTTCTAGAAGGCCGCCAATGGTGAGCTCGAGGACGCCGACAGCAGGATCGACAGTTCTTTCTAGAAATACATCGAATGTGGATGATTTTTGAAGGGGTGCGTGCAAAACCCATAGAGACTCTTCTACAACTTTAAAAAGAACCAATTTAAGCCAAAAAGTGGTCTACTACGTGTTTACTAGAGAGTCCAAAGTGTAAATAGTGTGTTAATAGTGAGTAGATAGTTATTTTTAGTGTTCTTATTTAGTAAGTAGTGAGTTCAAATAGAGATTTGTGAGGAATTTTTCGAGGGATTGTAAGAGTTGAAGGGAAGTGAGAGATCTCTTCTGCATTGCCATTTCGAAGAAGAATTCAACGTGCTGTAAAGAAAGGAAAAGATTCAGAGGAACTTCAAGGAGTTTTCTTGGGGAGAAATTTGAGATAAGTTGTGTTTATTTACTATAGTGTGTAGAACTTTACTTTATTATATGAAATCCAAGTTTTATTGTGTCATTTCCATAAATCTTTATTAGTTGTTCTGTCTTTCTCCTTGTTTTGATGTTTATGTGAAATGATTATATGAATTAGTATATCATATCTATTATAAAGAAGTTGTGATGATACTATACCTAAACTTAATTTACTATATGAATTGGTCATTTGTATTATTAAAATCTGTGAAGAATTCTTAAGATCTGACCGTGGGCTAGGAATTCTTAACTAGTATGTATCACATTTCTCTTCGAAAGGTAGACGGGTAAATTCTTGAAAGGAGAAGTGAAAATAAATAGGAAAATAATTTTAATCAAGCGTAGAATTAGAGATTTTAGACTGACAGGCTAAAATCCTCAATTCGGTCCTATCGTTTGGGTACTGAGGGTGTAGATTGTTCGCCCTTAGGCGAGGGGAACGTGGGAGCTCTGAAGTGAGAGCCGGTATCCTCCCGGCATAGCCGCAGATTCAGCAACCAAGCATAGGATTAGTCAATGTTCTTAATACCTGGACCAAAGGGTACAGAATAAGTATGTTTCTATTTGGCACAACACATATAAAACTAATTCTAATTATCGCTTCACTTAAATATTTTAACAAAGGAGAAAGATTCTTGCTATTATATATTTGAACTTAACTTAAATTGTTAGTAAAACTAGTTTAAATATAAATTTCATATTGTTGTCGATTGTGTATTAGTGACAGATAGGCATTTTGATTTAGTTGTGATTCTGAATTGGTTTATGTAATCCTAGTTTGTAGGCTTTGATATATTCCCTGTGGGATCGATATACAGGACTCCACTAGAGCCATGTATTACTTGAGTGATACGTATACATGAGTTTAAAGGTAACTCTGCGACTAAAAGATTATAATATTTAATTGTTACTAAAATTAAAATTACACTCCTGATCAAGTTTTTGGCACTTTTGCTGAGGATTTACATCTTTTAATAGTGGCGTCGAATTCTTTTATATAAGTATATTCAAAATCGCGGATCAAGTTATTTGGCGCCGTTGCTGGGGAATATTTTATTTGTTATAAGACTATAACATAATTAGAGTAAAGAACAATTTAAGACTGTTAGAAAACCTTTATAGAATTGCAACTTATTTAGTTAACTGTTTAGCTGTGTACTGATTTCGTTTGTATGCAAAAATTTAGTTCTGAAAATCTTTTACCCTACGATTCAGATTTAGAATGCACTGTTAGGAGAATTAAAAAACTAAGAAAAGTACCTAAAAATTCTGAAACAATGGAAAACAACGTAAACAACCAAAGAATAGAAAATGAACATCAATCTAGACCATTAAGAGATTACGCTAACACTACATTATATGAAATTCACTTAACTATCCAAAATCTTGATGTAGCTGCTAATTCATTTGAGCTTAAATTTGCAATTATCCAAATGTTACAAAAGAATCAATTTAGTGGAACTTCAAATGAAGATCCTAACTTACATCCTGCAAGTTTCATAGAACTTTGTGCTACTTTTAAGTATGACAGAGTATCTGATGATGCTGCCAGGCTTAGACTCTTTCCTTTTTTACTAAGATATAAGGCTAAAGCTTGGTTAAATTCATTAACACCTGAATCTATTAGAACTTGGGGAAAACCTTCACAAAAATTATTATTGAAATATTTTCCACCATCTAAGACTGCTAAGCTTAGAAATGATATTACATCTTTCGGTCAGTATGAGGGAGAATCGATATATGAATCTTGGGAAAGATTTAAAGAACTTCTAAGGAAATGTCCACTTCATGCTTTACCAGATTGGTTAATTATTCAAACATTTTATAATGGATTAGTAGGATCCCTTAGAACTATAATTGACGCTGCTGTTGGTGGATCACTAAAGTCTAAACCTTTAGAAGAAGCCTATGCGTTAATAGAAGAAATGACTACCAATAATTTTTAATGGCCTACTGAAAGGGTAAATTCTAAGAGAGTAGTCAGTATTCATGATTCTGATGTTTTAACTATGATAGTTTCTCAAATTGCTACTCTTTCAAAGAAAATAGATCAATATGGAATGAATCATTCCCAAACACCTCCAGTGTTAGAAGAAACTTCATTAGGACAAATAGTAGATGCTCAATCTTCATATGAAACTATAAATGTAATAAATAATAGACAAAATAATCCTTTTTCAAACTATTATAATCCGGTTTAGAAGGATCATCCAAACTTTAATTGGAATAATCAAAAGAATAATATTAATCCTCAGTGGGGGAACAATCTGGTAAACCCATTAGGAAATATAACTAATCAAGGTAATTATAATTATAGACATTCTAATCCATCGAATTTTTATAATAATTCACAATTTAAGGAAAAGAAGTTGTCTATGGAAGAATTAGTTTTGAATAAGGGTAATCAATTATAAAATCAAGGAAATGCTATAAAAAACATAGAAAACCAATTAGGGCAAGTTGCTTCTGCATTAAGTAATAGACCTGTTGGAACTTTACCTAGCAATGGTGAAGTGAATCCTAAAGATCAAAGAAAAGAACAAATCAAAGCTATTCAATTGAGAAGTGGAAAAGAGTTGGAAACAAGAATTCAAAAAGAAAATGTAGTTGAAAAGGAAAAAGAAGAATCTGAAGGAGAAAACGAAAGTTTATATCCTTATTTTACTCTGAAATCTATGAAAATTACTGTTGAAAAACCACCTCCACCATTTCCTCAAAGACTAAAGCAATAAGATAAAGGAAAAAGATTTACTAAATTCTTAGACATTTTGAAAAAATTGTCAATAAATATTCCTTTTGTTGAAGCTTTAGAACAAATGTCTGATTATGTTAAATTTATGAAGGATATACTCAACAAAAAGAGGAAGTTACTAGATCATGAGACTGTTGCACTCAGTGAAGAGTGTAGTGCTATAATTCAGAGAAAACATCCTGAAAAACTTAAAGATCCTAGTAGTTTCACTATCTCGTGTACTATTGGTGAAAATTTTTATGGGCGAGCATTATGTGATTTGGGAGCTAGCATAATTTCGATGCCTCTATCAACTTTTAAAAGGTTAGAAATTGGAGAGATTGCACCAACTTCTGTTACTCTATAGTTAATTGATCGATCTATTACACATCCTAAAGGAGTTGTAGAAGATGTTTTGGTCAAGGTTGATAAGTTTATTTTTCCTGTGGACTTTATCATTCAAAAAGAAATTCCAATTATTTTAGGAAGACCATTCCTAGCTACAGGAAGAGCCATGATAGACATTCAAAAAGGACAATTGATAATGAGAGTAAATGATCAAGAAGTAACCTTTAACATCTCACAGTCAATGAAATATCCATCAATAGAAAAAGATGATTAATACTTTAGAATGGATATATGTTATTATCTAAGAAAAGAATATTTCAAAGAAAATTATGACGAAAAAGAAGATATAAAAAAAGATAATTATGATGAAATGGAAAGCGAAGAAGCTGATTATATTCAGGAAAAATTTGAAATGCTCAATTCAACAGCGCCAGAAAATGAAATATTAATTCCATCTGTTGTAAAACCCATTGAACTTGAATTAAAGAATCTTCCAATTCATTTGAAGTATGTATTATTAGGAGAGTTTTCAACATTACCAGTAATTGTATCCTCAGACTTAAATGAAATTCAAGAACAAAATTTAATGGATACATTAAAAAATACAAAAGAGTTTTTGGTTGGACTTTAGTTGATATTAAAGGAATTTTTCCTTCAATTTGTATGCACAGTATTTTATTAAATGATGAACATAAACCAAGAATTGAACCTCAAAGGAGACTAAACCCTATTATGAAAAAAGTAGTTAAAAAAGAGATTTTAAACTGGTTAGATGCTGGAATTATATATCCTATTTCGGATAGTACTTGGGTAAGTCTAATTCATTGTGTTCCCAAGAAAGGAGGAATAACTGTTGAAGAAAATGAAAATAATGAATTAATACCTATCAGACAAGTATCTAGATGGTGTATTTGTATTGACTATATAAAATTAAATGCCGCCATCTGAAAAGATCACTTTCCTCTTCCTTTCCTAAACCAAATGTTGGATAGAATTGCTAGACACAAGTACTACTGTTTTCTGGATGGATATACTGGTTACCATCAGATACCTATTGCTCTTGAGGATCAAGAGAAAACAACTTTTACTAGTCCTTATGGAACTTTTGCTTTTAGAAGAATGCCTTTCGGACTATGTAATGCATTTGCAATATTTCAAAGATGTATGATGTCTATTTTTAGTAAATTAATAGATAATGGAATATAAGTATTTATGGATGATTTCTCTGTGTTTGGAACATCATTTGACGCATGCTTAAATCATTATGAAAAAGTTTTGGAGCTATGTGAAAGAACTAACTTGGTTCTAAATTGGGAGAAATGTCAATTTATGGTTGCAGGAGGAATTGTATTAGGACATAAAATTTCAGAAAATGACATGGAAGTAGACCCTGCAAAAATTTAAGTAATAGCTAAATTACCACCTTTTACTACAGTGGGAGGGGTAAGAAGTTTTCTTGAACATGCTGGTTTCTACAGGCGCTATATAAAAGATTTTTAAAAAATTACAAAACCTCTATGCCAAATTTTGGAAAAAAAATAAAAAATTTGAATTTACTGAAGGCTGCTTGAATGCCTTTGAATTATTAAAGGAAAAAACTAATCATAACACCAGTAATAGTTTCACCTAACTGGGAGAAACCATTCAAACTAATGTGTGATGCTAGTGATTATGCTATTGGAGCTGTTCTTGGTCAAAGATATGACAAAATTTTTAAGGTTATATACTATGCTTGTAGAACTCTTAATGATGCTCAAATTAACTATAAAGTTACTGAAAATTTACTAGCTATTGTGTATGCTTTCGATAAATTTAGATCATATTTAATTGGAACTAAATGTATTGTGCATACTGATCATTCTGCTATTAAATATCTGATGCAAAAGAAGGATACCAAACCAAGATTAATTAGATGGGTACTTTTAATGCAAGAATTCAATTTTGTGGTGATTGATAGAAAAGGAACTGAAAATCAAATTGCTGGTCATTTGTCGTGACTAGAATATAATGAACAATCTGATACCGACAATGAAAAAATAGACAGTTTCCCTGATGAACAACATTGTAATATTAATGAGTGGAAAATACCTTGGTATGCTGATATGGTAAATTATTTAGTAAGAGATATTTTGCCACCTACGTTAACATTGCAGCAACAGAAAAAATATGTTCATGATTCAAAATCATATTTTTGGGATAAACCATATTTATATAAACAATGTAATGACCTTATTATTAAGAGATGTGTGCCTTATGAAGAAACTGAACAGATCATTCAAAAATGTCATGATTCTGATTTTGGAGGACATTTTGGGATTGACAAAACAACATATAAAATTTTACAAGCTGGATTTTATTGGCCTACTCTTTTTAGAGATTTTTACAGATATATATATATATCTAGAAGAAACAAAATAACTCTAAATTTCATATTAGATGTTGAGATTTTTGATGTTTAGAGATTAGATTTCATGAGACCATTTATTCCTTTATTTGGAAACTTTTATATTTTAATTGCGGTTGATTATGTATCAAAGTGGATTGAAGCACAAGCTTTACCTCGTTGTGATGCTAAAAGTGTTTCAAAATTCTTAAAGAAAAACATTTTCACAAGACACAGAATGCCGAGAGTGATTATCACCGATGGAGGATCCCATTTTAGGAATAGATACATTCAAAAATTGGCAGAAAATTTTAGTATTGTTCATAAATTCTCTACTGCCTATCATCCTCAAACTAGTGGTTTAGCTGAAGTTTCTAATCGTGAAATCAAATAAATTCTAGAAAAGACTGTAAATCCTAATAGAGTAGATTGGTCTACAAGACTAGATACTACATTATGGACATACACGACGTCTTATAAAACTCCTATTAAGTATGACTCCTTACAGGCTTATATATTGAAAAACTTGTTATTTACCAGTAGAATTGGAGCATAAAGCATTTTGGGCTATTAAAGAGTTTAATTATAATTTAAAAAATGCTGGTGAGAAGAGAATGTTGCAATTGAATGAATTAGAAGAATTAAGAAATGAATCTTACAATAACAACAAAATTTATAAGGAAAAATTGAAGTTAAGACATGTTCAGAAGATTAATTAAAAGAACTTCGAACCAGGGTAAGAAGTTTTGCTTTACAATACAAGGATAAAATTATTTCCTGGGAAATTGAAGTCTCGTTGTTCAGGACCCTTTACTGTGACTCAAGTTTACACTTATGGAGCTGTTGAATTGAAGATCCGAAGACTGGGAATATATTTAAAATAAATGTACATAGATTAAAACCATATTTTGAGGTTAAAAGACCAAATTTTAAAGAGGTTTTAATGCTCAGTTAACCTGAGTAACACCTAAATTGGTCGGTTTGACGACGTTAAACCAAGCGCTTTATGGGAGGCAACCCGTAATTATCTTTAATAGTTGTGTGTTTTTTTTGAAATCTTTATTAATTTGTAGTAATATTAAGTCCTGCTACTTATATTTACCCTTTGATTATCATAGAATTTGAATCCATAGAGAAAAGTTTGAACGTAATGGACCATTGGGTTTTTGTGCAAATTATTGCCTAGGGCACCGACGGCGCGCTTGACGCCTCTGACGGCGGGTTTTTCCTAAGAGCTCTGGTATTTAATTGTATAAGGCTTGCCGATGGCTCCTTCGAGGCCGCCAACAGCTGGATCAGCGAGTGGGCAGTTTTTCGTATTCATAACGATAATTTTTAGCGAATTCGTACCCTATAAACTCCTATGAACGATTCCTAAACACTCCAAACTCCCAAAAATGAATGGATACTCTCTCAAATTTTTCTCAAATGGCTTCCAATTTGATTGATAACCCAAGATTTCGAGTGTACAACTGGAGAAAGTTTTTCAGTGCGGAATCACATTGACTTTTCAACAAGGTAATCTCGAAGAAAAGATTGATTAAAGAAAGAGGATTGTCAATAGAGGACAAAGCAATTCTTCATCACCAATTGAAGAATGCGGAGAAGATGGGAAGTGTTTTGCTACACTACTGCCGTAGTAGTCGTTCCAGTGGTTAGATAATTCTACACCAATTTACATGGAATCAACCAAGGAAGCGTTTATGTGCGAGGTAGGTGAATTACATTCAATTCTAGAAGAATTAATGAGTTATATATTCTTGAGAATGTTCCAGTCTATTATTATTCAAATTTCATGACGACGAGAGAAAAGATGAATGAAATATACCAATATTTGATGGACGAAATCGATGACTTGGAAGTTAGAGAGAACAGGTATGTTAGTTTCTCTGCAACACTTTTAAATCTCGTTTCGAAACATTGGCACTTTTTTCATCTCTATGAAGTTATTGCTGACGATGAAAATTGGCAACACGAAAGAAAGTGCAATTTTGAACTATTGCATTCAAATGAGATGGCCCATTGATATTGGATCGATTATTTTAAAGACTGTTTTTGGCCTGATTGTTCAAGGATCATCCCAAGGGCTTGGACATCCTTCCACAATTTTCTCAATTTGCAGTTTGTTTCAAATATCATACGAGGTTTGGGAGAAGATAATGCTACCCTGGAAACCTTTAGACCCAACTCAGATGTTCCGAGTCAATGATGGAGAGAGTGATGTAGGCTTGATTATGGATCAAGCATCGCAGAATTCTGTTCTTGTTCAACCTTTAGTAGTAGACAAGATACCAATGCTCTTGCATAGAATCAAGAATCTGGAGAATCAGGTACAAAACTTAACTAGTATAGTTAGCAACATGTCTGATTTCTTTGACCACATTGATTGGAGATTGAAAGAACATTTTGATCATACTGGGCAATTCAAAGCGAGTTTGGTGCAATTGATGAGAAGGATGGGATTGATCGATGAAGATTCAACTAAAGAATTCCCATTCAGACCTTTTTACAACCCGTTCGTCCACATTCAAGCAATGGGTGATATCAGAGGAGAGACCAGCACTAGTTCTGAAGAGTAGTAGACTTGATTATGTAGTGTTTGATTTGAACAATGTTTGTATGTTTGTGTGTTTGATTTCTTTAGTTTGCTTTTTAATCTCCGTATAGATGAGATTAAGTTTGAAATGTTTGTTTTCAGCGTTTTGAATGTTGTGGTTTGGATTCCGATGCTGATTAGATAGCTTTAGGTTGAAAGAACACCTACTTATGTGTGTTATGTATTGTGTGTTGGCAACACATGGATTCAATATATAAATGTGAAGTTTTTTGTGTGAACATTTCTTTGTGTTAATACATCACTTAATCAATTTAAATAAATGATAAAAAGGATCGAATGGATGACGACGAGGCTTAAAATTAATCGAAATCACAAAAATTAGAAAATGATCAATTTTTAAGAATCTCGCCAGTGGCATGCTCGAGGCTGTCGACTGCGTGATTTTCCTGAGAAGAATAGGATTTAAATCCAATAGAGCCCGCCGACGGTGCGAATGAGCCTGCCAAAGATGTGATCGCTAAATTTACCTATTCACCACAATTTTGACCGGTCAAATGCCACTATTCATCATCTTCTTCCCTTTTGTACCCAAAAAATTGACTTAGGGCTTAAGAGATCTCAGATTTGGAGTGATTTCAACAAAATCTAACACCGGTTTCATCTTCCCTTGGTAAGAGCTTCACTCATATGTAAAAATTTTTTGATTTTCACCATGAATTTCTTCCACATTAAGAAATTTTGGGAAATTTGAAAATGTAGAGAAAATATTTGGAAGGAATTCATGGAAATTGATTTAGATTGTTTTAAACCCCCTTTAGAAGCCATTGTATTGTTATTTTGGAGAATAGTTTAGAATTTTTGTGATTTTATAGATTGAACAATGGCTCCACGACAAAAGAGAAGACTCGAGTTTGACGAGACTCGATTCATAAATGTGAAGGCACAATCGAGATACAATTCAGTCTACCAAAGTAAAAAGTGTATTTAAGATAGAGTTTTCGAGAATCCTAGAGGAGAGGAAGAAAGAGTTATCAAAGAGAGAGGATGGGAGAACTTCTACTACACAACTAACAAGGCTGCTATTGAAGTTGTTAGAGAGTTCTACTCGAATCTTACTCAACTTGAGGATGAACCAGTCCAAGTAAGAGGATTTTTTGTCCAATTTAGTGCTAATCACATTAACTCTTTTAATGAGCTTCACGACTATTTTTCTAGCGAGCATGAAACTTTTGGAACAATGGAAGGTCCTTTGAACGATGTTATCGACTTTCTCTCTGATGAGAAGGGTGTTTGGAAGATTAAAAATCGTGACGGATTAACTTTCCATTGTCCATGATGAATGCCACTGCTAAGTCATGGCATTATTTCATATGTTCGACTCTGCTACCCACTTACCATCATAGTGAAGTCTTTAGAGAGTGAGCTGTTCTGAATTTCTGTATTCTGAACAACATAATCATTAATGTGGGGTAAATAAGCTATATGAATATTATGGCCACTTCGAAGAGTGAGACAAGTGGATATTTAGGGCATCCTGGCCTCATTTATGCACTTTGTCAACTTTCTGGAGTTGAACCAAGAGATGAAGAGGAGTGGATTTATCCTATTAGACACATTAGTAAAGGAAATATAAAGACTTATGAATCACATGAGGAATGGAGATCAGGGAGTAGGTGCAAAGGACCTTCTACTAGTAGAGACATTTCTTCTACTAGCTATGACCCTCCTGCCTCTAGTCCCCCTACCTTGTATGATCTGATGAATGCCATGACCCTGTAGAGGAAAAGTTTTGAACAGTTGGATGAAAATTGGAAAGAATTGATCACAGGATTGAAGGGCTAGAGCGAAGACATGACCATGATAGTGAGTATCTTCAGAGGCATTCATATTTTGAGATGGCTTATTATGATTCTCAGGCTAGATACTACCGAGGAGAGCCTGATGTGACTTTTCCAGAATGCCCTAGGTACACTCCATATTAGCCCAATCCTCCTGCTGACCAGGGTGATGAGGACGTTGTATGGGAATTTGATGATTGAGATTTAGATGTGATGAGATGTATTTGCTTGTTTATAGTTTTGTTTGATGTACTGTGATTTGTATTGTATTTTGTGGACTATGCTTTATTTTCTGTGATATGTGATTAGTTGGTAGTTTGCATTTTTATTTCTAGATGTTTGTGATATCTGTGATGATAATTGTAGTTGTGAATTGATTAGTTTAAAAAAATAATCTATTTGTTCTATGTTGTGAAATGCATATGTTCTGTGTAGTGTAGTTAGTCGTTTTTGTTCAATGGTTAGTTTTAAATACTTGTTTTAAAATTTCATTACCCTAAAAAAAATTTTCTAAATCGTTATGTGTGTATAAAGGATTTTTAAATATTACAGGTCAGTTGAAGTTAGAAATTTTGAAAATAACCTGCAAATTTCAAAAAGACAAAAATGCTTAAAGTGCAAAGGTATGAATTTAATATTTAGAAAATTTTCTTTCCACCATGTACTATTTCTATTTTTAGAAAACTTTAAGTTTGGGGGAGGGAAGAAAAATCTTAAATATTATATGTTCTCAAATAACATATTTTCAAAAACATTTAATATGATTTTTCGTGATAAAATTTAATTCTGATAACTATGTTTAGATTTTATATAAATATTGTAAAAGATTCAAAGAAATATTTTTGATAATGAAAATTAATTTTGTATATTAAGTTATTTTAATATAAAATGATAAGACTATAGTTAACTATTTAAAGTAAAGAAAACTATATTTTGAAATATTAAGAATCTTAGGAATTCAGTTGAAAAAGAAAAGATTAGGATTCAATAAAGTAATAACTATGAAGTATATTTTGAAATATTAAGAATCTTAGGAATTCAGTTGAAAAAGAATAGATTGGCATTCAATAAAGTAATAACTATGAAGTACATATAAGGTAAAGAATGTTTGAAAGTTTCAAATTTAGGAAGAGAAGAGTGAATTTCAAAATTATTAACAGGCTATCCAGATATAATAATCCTCACTTGAAAAAGAAAAAGAAAGAAAAAGAAAAAGGATTGAAAAACAATCCCTAAAAAGAAAAAGAAATGAAAAAGAAAAGAAAACAAGTGAGGAGAAGCTTGAGGTAATGCCTTATCAAAAATTGGCTTCACTTGGATTAACCTAAAGGGAAAACTAAAAGCATTTTTGAACTTATATTTATGACTAGTTTCTTGCTTATAGTTTCCTCATGAATTTTCTATCTTCTGAATACTCTGAGTGAATTAATATTGCAACATATAGCCATTCTTGAAATGAATAAAAAACTAGAACTCTTAGACTTGATGATTAGATAGCCTTATACCTGCAGAATTAATCTAATTATTTGAAAATCTTTCTAGGAATTCTTGCTATAATATTTAGTTAAATCAAAATTATAGTATTTTCGAATTAAAACTTTACCACCATAAATCATAACTTTTAAGTAGTTTTAAAGATCACTTGAGGGCAAGTAATAGTTAAGTTTGAGGGATTTTGACCCAAGGAAAAAAAGGTTAAGATTTTCATGCCTATTTTAACTGATTCTGATGATATTACACTTTAAATAAAGGTATTTCTGGTGTTTTTCCTGCAGGTATGAAGATTTAAGGACAAAGGAGCGAAAATATGGAAAAAGGAGCGAGTTTGGAGCAAAAAGGACAAAATTATGCAAAATTTGACCTGGGGCGCCGATGGCGAGGTCAATGGCGTCGATGGTGTGAATTTTCTCAAGAGTTCAGAATTAATTCCAAGGAAGGTCATTGACGGCGGGCATCGAGGTCGCCGATGATGGGGCCTATTTAAAAGAACTGTTTCTAGAAGGCCACCGATGGTGAGCTAGAGGCCACCGACGGCTGGATCGACGGTTCTTTATAGAAATACTTCGAATGTGGACGATTTTCAAAGGGGTGCGTGCAAAACCCTTAGAGACACTTCTATAACTTTATAAAGAACCAATTTAGGCCAAAAATGTGGTCTCCTACGTGTTTACTAGAGAGTTCAAAGTGTAAATCAGTGTGTTAATAGTGAGTAGATAGTTATTTCTAGTGTTGTTATTTAGTAAGTAGTGAGTTCAAATAGAGATTTTGTGAGGAATTCTTTGAGGGATTATAACAGTTGATGGGAAGTGAGAGATCTCTTATGCATTGTCGTTTTGAAGAAGAATTTTGTGTGCTGTAAAAAAAGTAAGAGATTCAGAGGAACTTCAAGGAGTTTACTTGGGGAGGAATTTGAGAGAAATTGTGTTTATTTACTATAGTGTGTAGAACATTACTTTATTATATGAAATCCAAGTTTTGATTGCATCCTTTCCATGAATTATGAGTAGTTATTTTGTCTTGCTCCTTGTTTTGATGTTTATGTTTAATGATTATATGAATTAGTATATCATATCTATTATAAAGAAGTTGTGATGATACTATACCTAACATACTTTACTATACGAATTGACCATTTGTATTGTCAAAATACGTGAAGAATTCTTAAGATCTGACTGTTGGCTAAGAATTCTTAATTATTATGTATCACATTTCACTTTGAAAGGTAGATGGGTAAATCCTTGAAAGGAGAAGTGCAAATAAATAGGGAAATAATTTTAATTGGGCGTAGAATTGGAGATTATAGAGTGAAAGGCTAAAATCCTCAATTCGGTCCTATCGTTTGAGTGCTGAGATGTAGATTGTTAGCCCTCAGGCTAGGGGAACGTGGGAGCTCCGAAGTGAGAGCCGGTATCCTCCCAACCTAGCCACAGATTCAGTAACTAAGCATAGGATTAGTCAATGTTCTTTATACCTGGACCAAAGGGTAAAGAATAGGTATGCTCCTATTTGACACAACACATATAAAACTAATTCTAATTATTGCTTCACTTAAATATTTTAACAAAGGAGAAATATTCTTGTTATTATATATTTGAACATAACTTTAGTAGTGTTAGTAAATTTTAAGTAAAACTAGTTTAAATATAAATTTCATATTGTTGTCGATTGCGTATTAATGACAGATAGGCATTTCGATTTAGTTGTGATTCTGAAATGATTTATATAATCCTAGTCCGTAAGCTTTAATATATTCCATGTGGGATCGATATCCAATACTCCACTAGAGCCCCGTATTACTTGAGCTATACGTATACTTGCGTTTAAAGTAGCTCTACGACTAAAAGATTATAATATTTAATTGTTACTAAAATTAAAATAACACTCCTGATCAAGTTTTTGGCACTGTTGCTAAGGATATCTTCTAATAGTGGTGTCAAATTCTTATATATAAGTATATTCAAAATCGTGGATCAAGTCAAGGATCCAATTGGGTAATTTCCTTGGTGCATGACTCAAATGGGTTATCAATCTCACTCAACCCCAATTTTACCAAAAATTCCAAACTTTCATCATTCAACTCCACCAAACTACCAAATTGCTCATAAATCCTAATTTTGGCCAAAATCCCGAAAATTACCAAAATCTCCCAAAAATCATCCAAAAATATCCCTCACCACTCAAAATACCCAAAGCTCGTCAAGTTTACTAAAATCCCCAAAATACCCCTAAAATACCCAAAATAACCAAAATACCCCTCTTTGCCCAAAAATTTCAAAAATTCCAAAAATACCCAAATATTCTCAAAACCCTCCAAATATTCTCAATTTCAATTCTAAACCACAAACTTGACCCAATTTGACCAAATTAAGCCATTTTTACCAAAACCCCAAATTACCCCTTATGGCCTAAAATGCATAAATTACTTACAATGTCCACCAAATTGACCATAATTCCTCACAATTTCAATTCTAAACTAAAATTCACAATGCTCAATCTCATCCAAACCAGATCCATGTCCATGTTGACCCACATTTGAGCTCAATTTCAACCAAAACCAAAAAGCCCAATTTTGACCATATGACCAAATCTCCCCAAATTGAACCCAATCTCAATTAATTTCTCCCAATTTTGAATCGAAAACTCTTTATGGCATTCCCCTATACCTAATGTAACCATCAATGGCCCTCAAATTGAGCCAAACCTCACCCAAATCCAACCCAAGCTAAAATCACCAAATTTCCTCCAAATGTGTCTCATGTCCAAAATTCATCAAATTGAATGCCCTAACCCTAGAATCTCCATCCAATTTATGTCAAGAACTATTCAAGACATCCCCCTAGACCATTTGAAACCATCAACTGTACTTTGACCCTTTTCTAGCCTAACCTAATCCAAAGTTAACCTAGCAAGCCTAAAATTAATCAAATACCCAAATCAAACCAAATTGATCCCCTAAACCTTTTCAGAACCACTACAATCCTCTTCTAAACACCTTATGACAATTATTTACATCATTTTAAACAATCAATTGGACCTAACCCAAGCTTGAACCAAACCTAGCCAAACTTGAACCCAAGTAACCCAAATTGGATCTATGAGCCAATGTGAACTAATCAAGCTCAATGTGGTCAAACCAACCTCACCACACCCACCAAGTTGACCCTAGGGACTGAGCTAGATCCACCTAGCCTATTCTAATGGAATCATGGACCCAGGGTCCCCTAAATTAGGGGATCCCCTTCCTTAAATGAGTAAAACCTAAAGGGATTTGTATTGAGCACATAGCCACTTAAACTTGTTGCACTTAAGACCTGTCCTCTGGCTCAACTGACCACTGGCCACCTTCCCTGGATTGGCCGGCTGGACTAGTTACCGGAGTAGCTCAAACCGAGAGCCACTTTCCCTCCTTTAAACCCAAATTCTCCCATCCTAGCTGTCCAGCTCTGATTACTCACTTCAGCTCTTCAGCACTCCACCCAAGCAGACAATTCCACCCACATTTGAAATTTTCTTATGGAAAACTTGCCAAAACCTTACCATAGTTTCGTCAAACCTTCCTGAGTGTAATCCTACTACATTTAGCCAGTCATTCGCACTGCCCTGAGCCAGTTTCTCCACTGAAATTTCTGCTGAAACTAGGATACTTTCCACCACAGCTCCATAATGCACCAAATCCAAATTAATTGCACCCACACCATCCCCACACTAAAAGAATAAGTTCCCCCAACAAAACCTGATCCATGAAAAAAGTACCTATTTTTAGTGTTCATTTCATGCCCACTTTATGCATATTTTTAATGATATTACACTATAAAGGAAGGTATTTTGCATAATTTTGTATATTTTTGTTTTCAAGTATAAAAATATGATTTTAGAGAAAATGAAGCAAAAACTATGCAATTCTGAGCCAAAATAGGAAGGAAAAAAAATTCTAACTTAGCACATATTGATATGTCTTTCTATGCTTAATATATTTTATAATTCTCACATTTTTTTGAATGAAATTATACTTTTGAGAAAGGTTGTTTTTATATCTATCTTGTAGATGAAGATGTTAGGAACGCAACTCAACTGAAATGGGGCAAAAAGAAGTTGAAAAGAAGCCAAACGGAGCAAAATGGTGGAGCGGCGCACGGGGTGGCGCCTAGGCGCCAAAACCCAACGCCTAGGCACCAGTATCATCTAGAAACGGTTATGGACGGATTTTTGATGACTTTGGGAGTTATTTTGATGGTGTTAAGTAGTTTCTAGACCTTCTAGAAGCGTGGAAGTTGTTCCTAATATATAGGACATGTGATACAATGTATCTGGACACTTTGGAACTGTTTTAATCTCGAAGAGGTGCGACCCAAAGTGAAGGGGTGCAAAGACTTGGTCACATGAGTCTGGCACCTAGGAGCCAGATCCCAGCGCCTAGGTGCCAGAGTCGGTTTCTAGAAGATTCCATGAATGTGGACTACGTTTGAATAGGTACCTTAAGAAACCCTTGGTCATTTCCAGAACTCTATAAATAAGAGATATTTCTACATGAAAGAGGGCCTCTCTTGGCTCTCTGTCTCTCGTGTCTCTTCTCTTTCTCTCTCTCTCTCTCTCTCTCTCTCTCTCTCTCTCTTTCCCCTTAGTCATTTAGAGTCATGAAGATGTAGATTTCTACATCTTATGGAGAGATTGGTGAGGGATTTTGAGATATTTAAGTAAGGAATGTACGAGCGGCACATGGTTCGGTGGGAGACCTTGGTAGAGAGATCTTCTTCTTTCTTTTAGAGGGAAAAAGCTAAGTATTGTGTTCTTCATTCTCTTGTAATTGTTGTAAACACTTTCTAGTAGATTTTCTTTGTTTTAAATCTAGTTTTCTGTCGTGATTTATTCATGCTTCGTAAGTGATTTTCTTTACTCTTTCTTTTAATATGAAGTAGTGGCATGTGTAGGAAAATCATTTTTATGATAGAATTAACTATTAAATGCTTCTAGGTGATAGATAGTTGCATAAATATAATAGAATACTAATGAAATAAGTTCCTTGTTGGCACTTAAATTATTACATAATTCTATCAACCCTTTTACTTCTTATGCCATTATATTCATTTACTTTTATTTTGTAATGAAAAAGATGCATGTTTAGGAATTAAGATTTGCTTAGATATTCTCTTATCAAATTATGGTGATGATATTCATACCGGATCTTCATTTACTTTACAAATTGATCACTTGTATTGTTAAAATCTGTTGAAGAATTTTGAGACCTAGAAGGAGATAAATTCTTAACTAGTAGATATCACATGAATCTTTGGGTAGTCGAAGGCCTTGTGCGGTTTATTCAAGGTGAAGTGCAAATAAATAGGGAGATATTGTTTATTGGACGTAGAATTAATTAGTTTTTAGAGTGACAGACTAAATTCTAATAATTTGGTCTATAAAAAGGGAACGGGTCACTGGTAGGGCCGACCATAGCCACCCTTGGACATCTAGAAGTGTGAGTCTAGATTAACCCATTCAACTAATAAAATATCCTGAACCGATCTACAGATTAGCCAATGTTCTTTATGCCTGAACCAAAGGGTAAAGAATAGGATTGCTTCTATTTGGCACTACATTAAATTCTAAGCATTGCTTTCCTACACATTATCTATGTAATTGCAAGAGAAAGGTAGTCTTTAACATCTCGAAATTCTGCAAACCAATTTATCCATAAGATATCTTTTTATTTAAGAAATTTATTTAGGATTAGTTATTAGACAAACCATTTGAATTGAAATTCCAAATTTAGGCCTTATAGAAATAGACTAGAATTAGCCTAAAGGATTGCTTACCTCGCTTCTCTGTGGGATCAATACTGGGGTTATAAAAGAAAACCCTATATTACTTGAAATGATACGTATACTTGCATAGTACCCCTAGTGTGTAAAATATTTTCTAAAGTTTTACAACATTTTAATTTTATACACTAGCCGCTATTTATAAATTGAGTCAAGTTTTTTGCCATCTTTTGAATACAAAAATTACTGTGTTATTGCGGGTCGGGTCAAGTTTTTGGCGCCGTTGTCAGGGAAGCTTCGGTAAGAACTTTAGCAGAATTTTAGTTGAAATAATTAGGTTTAGACTTGAAAAACTGTAGTGTCGTAAAATCTATTTTTATGTGAAAACGTGTTTTGTTATATGAAAAAGTGTTGTAAAAAAAACTGTTTGTGTGAAAAATAAGGTGTTCGTGAAAATATTTTGTTGTGTTGAATATATTTCATCTATTATTTATTTAATTGTTAATGTATTGTTTGTTGTACTATGTATGCGAAACAAAAGATCTGCAAGACTTATACCTTATGATCCCATGTTTGGAAAAAATAAAAAGTAAAAATATAGAAAGGACTCGAAAAACTAGAAATGGAAATGGAAAACATTCAAGATAATAACTTCAAAAATCATCATACTTCATTGAGGGATTACATAAATCCTAAGACAGATGAAATTCACTCAAGTATACAAAATTCTGTCGTAGAAGCTTGACTTGTTTGAAATAAATCCTGAGATTATCCAACTGGTGCAGAAAAATCTGTTTGGGGGAACACCTTTGGAGGATCCCTATTTACACCTATCTAGTTTTCTAGAACTTTGTGCTATATTTTGTTATAACGGTATGTCAGATGATGCTGTTAGGCTAAGGCTTTTTCCTTTCTCACTAAGAGATAAGGCTAAAATATAGTTATACTCATTAGCACATGGCTCTATTAAAAATTGGGAGGAGTTAACTTAGAAATTCCTAGTTAAGTATTTTCCACCTTTAAGGACTAGTAAACTTAGAAACGATATTATCTCATTTTGTCAATATGAAGGAGAAACAATATACAAAGCCTGGGAAAGATTTAAGGAACTCCTAAGACAGTGTCCACATCATGCTCTGCCCGATTGGTTAATCATTCAAACTTTTTATAATGGGTTAGTAGGATCCCTTAGGTCTATAACTGATGCTACTCCTGGTGGTTCATTAATGTCAAAATCAATTAATGAAGCATTTACATTAATTGAAAAAATGGCTACAAATGAATTTCAATGGTCCTCTGTAAGGGTAAATCATAAAAATGTAGCTGGTGTTCATGATACAGATGTGATTAAAATTCTTCCATCTCAGGTTGCCGCAATATCAAGGAAGTTGGACCAATTTGGTATGAACCAGCCTCAATATACTTCTGTAGTGAGGAAATTTCATTAGGGCATATATTTGATTCTAACTTATCATTTAACGCTTTAAATAACATAAACAAACCATATTCTAACTTTTACAACCCGTGTTGGGAGAACCATTCTAAATTTAACTGGAATCATACTACTGATGGAGGAAACCAAAAATGGGAAAATAATCTTGTGAATCCTAATGGAAGTTGGAATAATCAGGGGAACACAAACTATAGACCTTCATATCCACCAGACTCTAGCAATGATCAAAAATTTAAGGATAAGATGTCTATGGAAGAAGTGGTATTGCAAATGGAAAACCAGTTGCAAAGTCAAAATGCTGCGATTAAAAATATAGAGAATCAACTAGGACAAATGGCTAATTCACTTAGCAATAGACCCCAAGGAACACTTCCTAGCAACATTGAGATCAACCCTAAAGAGAACACTAATGAACAAGTAGAAGCTGTCCCATTTAAAAGTGGAAGAGAGATAGAGGATGTGGTTAGCAAAGAGAAAGAAGTTGTGAGAAAAACAAAGGAAACTAAAAGACCTGAAAAACATGTTTCTACAGATCTGGAAAAACTAATTTCTCCAACTAAAATTAGTTTGGAAAGACCACCACCTCCATTTCCTCAAAGACTTACACAACATGAGTTGGATAAGAAATTTTCAAAGTTCATGAAAGTACTTAAGAAGTTAATGATAAATATTCCTTGCACTGAAGCTTTGGAATAGATGTCAAGTTATGCAAAGTTTATGAAGGAGATATTGAACAAGAAAAGGAAATTTGGGGATAACGAGATTCATTTAGCTTTACAATTCCTTGTGCATTTGGAGAAAAATTATATATAACAAAAAGAGCAAGAAAAGCTCCTTACATGTTGATATGGAGGATTACATGGTATTTAGAAAAACAAGGATCCTCACATACAAAAATTTCACTCAAGAAAGAAAGGGTATATTGTTATATTTATATACCAGTTTATATATATATATATATGCTCCTCCCCTAACAACCGACAGACTCTCCTTTCGCATTTCGAACTTTTGGGCTACCCATAGTAATTTCAAAACCATTGTTCGAATAATCTGGGTTGGAGTAATTTGTAACAACCCTTTTGATAAACTTCAAAAACTTCAAATTAAAATTGCTAGAGTGCTGAGAAGTTGGAGCTGGGGATCTATTGGGGATATTAATAAAGGTGTTATCAGTATTGAAAGGGATCTTCAAAAACTGGAAATGGAGGCTCAGGAAGATGGAAGTAAGAATATTGAGTTTATGGCAACTCAAGACAAGCTTATTCAGTACATTAACTGGCAGGATCTTATGCTTAAGCAGAAAGCTTCTTGTATTAAATTCAAAGATGGTGACAGGAACACTAATTATTACCATGCTTGCATTAAATTTAGAAGAAAAAGTAATACTATCCTGTCTATTACTACTGATCAGGGAGAAATTCTTAGAGACAATGCTGCTATTGCCAACAATGCTATCAATTTTTATAGAGATTTGCTTACTTTTAAGGCTGATTCCATTCCTGATATTGACGATGAGGTCGTTTGAAGATGTCAGCAACTACACACATCTACTCTAACTAACTGAAGTTCCTTCACAAGATGAAATCTGGACTGCTCTCAACTCTATTGATAGCTCTAAGGCTACTGGGCCTGATGGCTACAATTCAGAATTCTACAAGAAGACTTGGGATATTTGCAAGATGGAAGTTTGTACTGCGATTCAAAGCTATTTTCAAGGTATGGACATTCCACACTATTTCTATGCATCTACCATGGTTCTTATCCCCAAGACCTCTGATCCCAAAAACTGGAACCAGTATAGACCTCTCAGCCTTACCACTGTTATCAGTAAGATTATAAGTAAGATCATTGTTGCCAGGCTTCAACCCCATCTGGATAAGATTATCAGCCCTAACCAGTCAACTTTTGTCCTTGGTAGAACCATTGCTGATAATGTCCTTCTCGCTCAAGAAATGCATTTAGATCTTGACAACCCTTGCAGGGGGGGCAACTTGATTTATAATCTTGATATTAAGAAAGCATATGATACTTTGGAATGGAATTTTATATTACAGGTTCTGCACTCTAGAGGTTTTAATGAAGATTTCTGTGTTTTGATCAAGAAATGGCTTAAGTTTAATCATCATTCCATTTTTATCAATGGTCAGAGCTGGGATGGTTTTCAATCCACTAGGGGGCTTAAACAAGGGGACCCTCTATCCCCCTCTATCTTCATTTTGGTCATGGACTATCTGTCTAGACTCATTAATCATCAGATTGCTCCTCTTCAGCTTGCTAGATACCACCACAAATCCAACATTGTTATCTCTCACCTTCTTTATGCTGATGACATCATGGTGTTCTCTAGGGCCTCAAAAAATGTCGTCAAGCAAGTGATCAACTGTCTAAACCAGCTTCAACTCATTTCCGGCCTTCGGCTCAACAAAGCTAAGTGTGAGATCATTTTTCCTAAGAATATCAATGCCAATGTTACTCACTGGATTTTGCATCACACTGGTTTCTCAAAAGCTTCCCATCCTATGAAATATCTTAGAGTGCAACTCATTAAAGGGAGGGTCAGGCAGACTCAGTTTGATGATATTATTGGGAAGGTGAAGGCTCAATTGGAAAACTCGGACAAACTCTTATTTATCTACCGGAGGTAGATTCACTCTCCTTCACAAGCATTCTCACCACTTTTCCTAATTATGTTCTCCAAATGACTACAATGAAAATAAGCACCGAGTACTTAACTGGAAGGTCTATTTAATAGGTTCTTATGGATCGGAAACGAGAAAGGAGATCCACTGGATGGCTTGGAATAAGTTGGCTAAACCATTCGAGGTCTGAGGTTTGGGTTTCAAAGGCATCCAACAGTACTGCGAAAGTTAACTATTGCAAACTCCGGATTCATTTCGGAAGCAAAACTCTCTTTGGGCTAATTTCTTGATTGGAAAATATTGCAAAGGCTGCCATCCTTCTAAGGTTACTATAAAGTTGGGTGCTTCTAGAGTCTGGAAACATATGGTGAAGAATAGGGAAATTGCTGAATCTCTTTATAGCTGGGAGCTGGGTAATGGCCAAGTAAGTTTCTGGGAAGAAAATTGGTGCACTCCCCATATGAAGGAAGCCATCCCAAACTTTGATTAAACTTGTTTCACTGTTTCAAATTGCTCGGGAAAATGAGAAGTGATCTTTACGAGAACTTCAAAATTTGTCACCGTGAAGTCTGCTAACCGATTGCCACCATCCCATTTGATAGAAACAACCATGATAAAATTATTTGGAGTAATGGTACTACTCACAGCCTTACTAAACAAATGTATTTAAAGATCCATGAGTGGCCTAAAGTTAATTGGGGTAGAAATATCTGGAACAAATACCTCACCCCTTCAATGTCTATTCTCACCTGGAGAGTGTTTCACAAGCTTCTTCCAACTGATGACATTCTAAAGCTAAAGGGGATCAGAGGACCTTCAAAATGCTATCTGTGTGGGGTTGAGGAGGAGTCTGTTCAACACATGTTCTTCCATTGCAATTTTTCCCAAGAGGTGTGGAAGGGGATCATTAGAGAGATTAGCATAAACACCATTCTTCTGGACTGGTTGGATCTCTGCAGCTGCTGGATCTCTTGGCATAAGTCCAAAATGGGTACCATTCCTCTCATGATTACTTGGTTTATTTGGATGCATAGAAACTCTATCAAATTTGATAATTGTAAAAGTACAGTAGCTACTGTGGTGGGAAATTGTATATCCTTTCTTACAAAACTAATCCAAATCTAAAAATTTCCCTGCCATTTTGAAGGCCTCACACAAAAAACACATTACAAGATATCACATTCAAACTTTCTGCTGGAAGTACCCACCCATCCCTTACATCAAGGCCAACACTAATGGTTCCTACTCGGCCGAGAGGGCCGCGTAGTGGTTTGTTCGAGAATCATGAGGGAAGATGCCTTGCATATTTTCAATCTCCCGTTATTGTTGAAGATGCTTTGGAATCTAATCTGGCTGCAATTTGCAAGGCTCTTGAACTTCGCTATGGCTTTCAACTGGAAATTCATCATTGTGGAAAATAATTCGCTGTTGTAATCAATGTCTTAAAGCAAAATCAACAACTTGCCTGGTTTTCTCCTAATGAATATCATTTAAAATGGCAGCATGTGTATTGGATTAATAAAATCAAAGCTTTTGCACATCATTCCAACATCAAGTAAAGCCATATCTATAAAGAAGTGAATAGACCTGCTCAATGGCTAGCTAGAAATGCAAAGTCTACTCAACAGGTGATGGTGTCTACTGCCCCTACCCCTCGACTTGAATTTTTCGATGGATTCTGATTGCTTAAAGGCACCTTATTTCAGAATTGTGGGCAACTGACCTTTTGCTTTCTCCTATTTTTTATAGGTCCCATTGTCTCTGGCTGGCGGTTCACTTTCCATTTGCAGCATCTTCATTTTGCTCCCTGAGTCATTCTCTGTTACCCTTATATTTATTCTTGGTTATATTACTTTGGGGCTAGTTTTTATTTTCACTCACTTAGTTATTTTGTTTGGTGTAGAGTTGTTACTGGGCAGTGTTTTGTAATTCTTCATTTTCAGATTTCAACATGTAGGGAGTCTCTTGTAGCTCCTTTTCTTTAAATATATATATATATATATATATATATATATATATATATTAAGCTTAATTTTTGGTAGATCAATGACCGCCACCTTGACCACCATGGCTACACAAGACGGACAGTCACAACCACGACCAGTAGCATTTGTAGAAATTAGCCAGCCCAAAATTGTACATATCACAAATGAAAGAAGGGAAGTCGCTTCTACCAATGAAGATGAACCTCCAAAGAGGGATTCAACTCTGAATCCACCAGAAAAGGACATCAAGCATATGATCGAACAACAAGTTCAGGATGCCTTAACTCAGTCCAAAGGTGGGGCATCATTTTCAATAGGTACACCCTACCCGAAAGAGTTTGATGTCGTGCCTTACCCCAATGGCTTCGTGCTCTTGACTTCAAGGAAATTCAAGAGGACAGGAAACCCTCACCAACATATAGCTCACTTTAGAGCCAATTGTTACAACATTGGAGGAATTGAAGAGTTGTTGTTCCGAGAGTTCGTTAGCAGCTTGTCAGGAATATCTTTCAACTCATATGCAGAAATACCCAATGGATCAGTAAAGACCTTTACAGAAATGGAAAACATGTTTGTGAAGAGATTCTCCGGTGCGCAACACCATGTCACTATAGGAGATCTCACAGTGGAACAACAAAAACCCGACAAGTCCCGAGTCGACTACATCTTTAGATGGAGAAACTTAAGCATGAAATGTGAACCTAACCTATAGGAACAACACACGATCGAGATATTACTTAACAGTATCCCCGGTTCAGGGGCTTTCATGCTTAAGGGTCTCACAATGAAGTCCTTCGAGAAGCTACTCAGTAAGGCCAACAGTTTACAAAAGGAAGTTAAGCATATGGATCCTCCAAAGAAAGTAGAGAAAACATGGCCAGCCAAATCATATGAAATGAGATCTGGCATAGTGGCAATGGTCGACAAAGGGAAACAGCTGATGAGGATTCAGGCTGAGCAGTTACCACAACAACACAGTCAATCCTCTCAGTACAGTCGGCCTCCTCAGTATAGTCAACCTCCTCAGTACAGGTAGTCTCAACATTATGGTCAACTCCATCCGCAGCAGAATACTAAGGCTAATTAGTAGTCTTTCCAGCAGACACCGTACAAGAGGGATGGGAGACAGGGTCTGATAATATCAGAACGGTTGTGCAGGAACTACTCTTTCAAAGATGATGTAGTAACAAATATGTTCAAAAACTTGATGAAGAAGCCCGAGTTCAGATTACCCAAGTCGAAGAAGCTGGAAGAGATGAATAAGAAGGATCAACCCAAAATTTATCCCTACCACAGGTTGCTAGGACACACAATAGAAGGATAATTTATTTTTAATGATTGTATCAAGAGGAATTACAAGGAAGGGAATATAACAATACCGAAAAAATATTTGAAAGAGCTTGAGAGAGGTTTTATAATTGTGATTTTGGCCGAGCTGATCTCTTCGATTGACCCATATGCAGGCAAGGGTGGATGGAGTATGATTTGGAACGAGCTCAAGAGAGTCGTAGATTAAATCCAGTCTACTTTAAGGAAATCCACTGCCCAGAGTCTGCTACCGGCGCAGTCTAAGATGAATACTTCACCAAGGAGACGACCACAGCGGGAAAGGAAGAAGATGGAGATCGTGAATGAAGTTAAGGACGATTGGGCGAAGGATGGGATAGGGGCTGCTCTATTAGATTGGTTGTCTGAGATTTTGGGGTGAAACTTCTCGAACCTCTGACTTTGTACGATTATCTTTATGCCCTTCCAGGGTCTCATAATGATAATAGAAACAATTTTAACTACATTTTTACTGTCTCCAGTGAAGATGTAACTAATTATGACTTATCTAACCTTGGTTTTGATTCCCAAGATGATCCTCAAATCATATTACTTCTAGACAAGAACATCGACAAAAACAAAGAAGATATCGACAACACCGGTTACGACAGTACAAGAAGTGAGGAACTAGTCCTCAAGTGCAAAGGAACTTCACTTCCGATAAACATGGACTTTTTGGATATAGAAACATTACCAGAAGAGCCAGCTACAACAATAAGAAAACCTCGGGCTCTAAAGGAGGAAGAAATAATAGAAGTACATTTCAGAAGTGGCAAGGTATGACTGCCAATGACAGCTCCAGTGGAGAATTGAAAATAGATAATCACTCAAGAAAATATGCATCGACAACAGATGAAGTACAAATTTAAAACAAGGTGGAAAGTCCAAACAAAGTGGATTACAATGTACTGTCGGCATATTTTTAGGTTGTGTGTTTTATTTTGAAAATGGGGTCGCCTAACAGAAGTTGTCGGCGAATTTTTAATTTAATTAAAATAAATAATTTGAAAAGTAGTATTTGATTTTTGAAAATAATTTTAAATTTGAAAATTTTAAGATATGAAATTAAACTGATCTCACATCCCGAATAGTTTATATAAACGAGCACCACATCACAAACCGTGTATCTATCTCGATGAATAGACACGCTGCTTGACGATGGGGCTCGATTAAATAAACTAGAAGGTTTGTGACATCCGTTTGGTCTGCGAACCAATTTTATAAGCCGACAAATTCCCCTGCTTAATATAAATAAATTAAGCAGGGTTTATATTACCTGGGTTCTTTTAAAATTCCCTATAAGGGCAAGCCCCTATAGTTAATTACATCTTAAGTGACGGGAATCACCTAAGAAAACTCTCGATAATAATCAATAATTCTGCTCTCAAGAATTCCAAGGTTTAAGTTCTCAAAGGATTGAAGTTTGGAATTTCAATAGGGAATGGATCAAATTTGGAACATTTTGTTTTGGGAATTCAAAGGAAGAAAAGTAGGAGAAATCACAGATTCGAAGTGAACTTCGGTGACTTCCCGACTATCCTATTGTTTGGCTTGGATTTAGGAAAGTCCTAATATTTATTTAAATGTTTTGATCTTGCCAATTTTAATTAATTAGGGCTTATATTCGTATGACACAATCATACAAATAGCCTCGAAGATGTGAGGGTTTATGTCGTATCGGACGACTACCTCGGAATTCTAAAACCGGTTAGGGTTTAATTTGCAATGCAAGTGCCTGACGAAGAGTTGAGGATTTATGTTGCACTAGGAAAACTACCTCGAAGTCCTATGGCTTTGTTATTTAATTCTAGGACAGTCTTACCGAAGTAGACTCGGGTTTCTGTCGATGACGATGGCCGTGCTGCCCACCATGCTCCGAGCTCCTTGTTGTTGCAGAGGTTTAGTTTTAGAAGTCATAAATCAGGGGATGAGAAAAGTGTTTTGGTTTAGAGAAAATCTTAATTTCCTGGTGTTTTCAATATTTTAATTAAAACAAATCTTAAAGTTGATTATAACGACACCGGTTAAGATCCCACGGTTCCATCCTTCCGGCCTCATTATTTTTATCGGATTCACTTAGTCCAGATGAATTTGCTAAACTCAACTGAATGAGTTCCACACTTTCATTTAGACCGTGGGAAATCCCGTTAAGCAACACGTAGGTTACATCATCCGAGGTATTCCCGATCATCCAACAGGACGTTTTAATTTAATTGTAATTGTAGTTTTGTGTTCGTTTGTGATTAAATTTTGAGTTGTTTTATATTTTGAAATGTTGTAGCGGTGAATTTTATCTTGCAATGACTTTTAACTTAGTTTGGTTTCAGTTTTAGGGACTATCCTAAAGGTGTGGGTTTTCATGCAACTGTTTTTTATCATGCAAGAAAAGTAAGTGCGATGCGATTAATGAAATTGCAATAATGTAAATTGCAAGAAAGTAAATTGCAATAAAATAAAAGCGTACCCGGAGGGTCTTCCCGTCATCCCAAGCCGCACTTAAAACACAATTAGAATATTTAAGCAAGTTCCTAGGTAAAGCTAAGGGAAGGGTTATGGTTTTCTACAAAATTCCTAATCCTATAGCTAGTCATTTCCTATGACGTCTAGGTTCCTTGTGTTTTGGTTTAAGGATGATTTTCTTCATCAAAGAACAATTAAGTCCAATTGTTCTTATAAATGTCCTATCATATTGAGGAAGTGCTTAAGAATAATCTTAAACATCTTTTCAATATTTCTAGGATTGTTTTAAGTCCAAATGGGTTTAATTATACAAATGAATTAATCGTCCGAGAATTCAAGTTTCGTTGTTATCTTACTCGGTGAACTAGGACATTTGAATATCCTATAAATGAAGTAACATTTCATTTAATGTTACGTTTAGGAGTTATAATAATCAAAGCTTTCGAGGGTAAATTGGTATTCAAATGATTTGATTTAAGTTAATGGGTTTAAATTTGGAATAGTGTTCAAGTTGCTTTATATTTAATTTCTTTCTCGTTTTAGGTGATGTTATTTAATTCAACTTAATTTAATTTAATTTAATTTAATTGAGTTTTAATTTAATTTAATTCAATTTAATTCAATTTAGTTTGATTTGATGTTACATTAAATTAAATTAATTTAATTTAGTTTTAATTTAATTTGATTTAATTTGATTTAATTTAATTTAATTTAATTTAATTTAATCTTTAATTCATTTAATTTGATTTAATTTAGTTTAATTTAACTTGATTTAATTTAAGTTATTTAATTTAATTTAATTTGTTTATTTAATTTAATTTAATCTTTAATTTAATTTAATTTAATTCAACTTTTAATTTAATTTAATTTAATTTAATTTAATTTAATTTACTTAATTTAATTTAATTTTTAATTTAATTTTATTTTTTAATTTTAATTGAAATTTTTAAAAGAGTTTAATAATTTAATTTTAGTTTAATGATTAAGTCTTTTAATGTTTTGAATTTGAGTTATCATTTTAATTAAGAATTGAATATTAATGAGATAATTAATTTAGGGATTTTTAAATTAAAGAATAAATCTCTTCCTAATAATATCCCTATTTTAATAATTACAATTTTATTATTCTTCCAAATTTAATCAATTATTTAATTAAAGTTTAATCATTTTAAATTGCTTAATGGGTTTCTACCCTTTAATTATTTAAATTTCAATCATCCAAATCAGATTAGGATCAAATATTTTACTTGTTAATTTTTTTATTAAACCTAAAGTTTTAATTAAGGATTAAAAATTTTAATTATCACTTTACCCTTTAAGCTTAATAATTTCATAACTCACTAAATTGAACTCAAATGAACTTGAAATTTTTATATGACTTCACTCATATGTCAATAAAGACATGAGAGGAGAAAATGTGATTTTTTTGTATTTAATTTATTTATATAATTATTTTTGGTAGAAAATAGAGATTTTCAAGGAAAATTTAATAACATGACCAAGGGAAAGTTTCTGTCCTTAAAAAAATTAGGGGACATTTCTAATGACCAGAGGACCACTTGGACCAAATTTGGTGATTTTTTGAATTATATTATTTTTATTATAATTATTTTAATTTTTGGAGTGTTAATTAATTTAAAAATAAAATAAATGTTGAAAAATGGATTTTATATTTTCCAAAAATCTCTCTGATATCAAGGAAATCAGAGAAGCAAATTTTGCAATTTTCTAATTTTTCTATGGTTTATTATAATTATTTTAGTGAAAATGCTAGAAAATACATTTTTTTAATTTTAAAATTACCCTAGAGCTTTAAAATTTAATATCTCACTAAATAGACCTAAGAAAAATGTGGGGTTTGTTCCTAAGTGATTAAAATTCAAAATGTGACATTTTGGTGAATTTTATTATTTTTGTGATTTTTAATATTTTTTAATTATTAAAAATATTAAAATAATATTAAAAATTAACTTTTTTAGAAAATTGAAATTTTAATTTTCTTAAATTCCCCTGATATCAGAGAGGCTCCAAAACCAATTTGGTGAATTTTTAAAAAGTATTTTAAAAGTTATGAATTTTTAAAATTTAAAATGACTAAGTGGCTTAATCAACCCAATTAGTGGGGCTAACCAAGTCCAATTGACCTCAATTTTTTATAGTGGGTTCCTCTGATCCTAAAGGTCAGTGGAGAATTGATTTCAAGTCAATTTGATGTATGGTTAACTCTAATTAATTAGAGACCTATTTTGAGTGTTTAAGCCAATTAGGGTTGTTTTAAATGAACTAATTCAAAACCTATTTTCCCTAGGGTTCTCTAGTCATAAGGAACATCATCAAATTTTCCTAGAATTTATTTCACAACATGATATTTATTGGAATTAAAATACTCAAAACAGTAGCATGAACTTGAAAAATCAATAACTCTTCATAGGGATGGCCTCTGACTTTGGAAAATTCGGGGAATGTTCCCAAATTCGAAGCTTCAAAAGCCCTATGGTCTCATGTCATGGTGAATTGTATACATGCATGGAGAATTAAAAGTATGCAGAGAGTAAATAAATTATAAAAAATAAAATACTTGATGAAATTAAATGATTTCTTTTCCACATTATTCTCCTCCGTTCACCGAGCAAGAGGGTATTTTTATTTTATTTTTCCGATTTTTCTACACAAAGTTATGAATTTTTGAAGTTTAGGGAATTAAATAAATAGAAAATACCCCTAATTTTCTATTTATCCACGCGGCGCCAACTCATCCTCGGCATCTCCGAACGCACACGCGTCGCGCTTCCATTCGACGCCGCCATCTGACTCAGCGCTCCGGGCCACGCGGTTCTTGTACCGTCTCCTGGTCCGACGCCATCTAAGCCGTCCGTCCGCGCGTGTATTGAATGGACGACATCCGTTCATCGTCCCCGAGTGTCCTCACCCGAGAGCCGTCCACACTAAATCCCTAAGATCTCACTCGATACTCAATGGATTTTCATGTTCTTATGCTCTATGGATTCGTCTTGAAGAGACGAACACATCTATACGGTTATCATGCATTGAAATTAACGCATTTGAAATGGAGAATCTCCGTAAGCTCGGGATGAAAAATTAGTTCATACCTTTGCTCGGAGAAGTGTGGCTTCGATCCGAGAGTTGTTGCACCTTCGATTGGATCCCGCAAGCTCCGGATGAAGTCTCCCGGTCCAGTGAATTGTCTGAGTGTGATTTCGACCAAGCCCGATCACAAAGCTTGGAGGCCGGAGCAACCGGGTGGCCCGGAGATGGGGCTTTTGTCGGTGGACACCTTCCCTCGGTCCGGTAAAGGTGTAGGACCAATCAATTTGGGGATTGGCTCACCGTGGAGAAGTGTCCTAGTTTTGGGTGGAATTTCAACTCGAAATCGAGCTCGCGAGAGAAGAAATGGTAGGGGATCTCACCTGGGATCAAGTGCTCGTGTATGGGGAGGAGTCCGGAACAATTTTGGCGAGTTTCCTTAAGGTTTGTTTTCAGCACCTCTCATGGCCGAGAGGGGTCGTGTTTAAATAGGAGAGGGTGGAGGGCCTCCCGTGGAGAGTTAGGGCTTGGGATCGAGCTGCTCTTGGCAAGAGAAGAACGAGCTCCAATGGCCACCGGGGATGGGGCGGCTCAGCGAGTGAGAATTCCAAGTTGGGCTCACATGTGAGCTCTCGGCCATGGTGTTTTCCGGCGGCTCGGTGGCTGGCCGGCCGTGCATGGGTCACCCTCAAGGTCGGGTGGGTCGTAGTCGGACTTGGTGCAAGCAATCGGCAATTGCCATGTGTAAAGAGCTTGGATTAAAATGGAATGGGGGAAGACCATTTTGGGTTCAAATGAGTCAACCCATGGTTTTGGGCTAGGTTCACCACCCAAGGCCTGGTCTTGGGCCGAAAAGGGTCACTTGGGTCGCCCAAGAGAGAATGGTGTGGTCTCCATCCATGATGAGGTGGCTAAGCATGGTTTAGCGTGTGACATGCTTAAGGTAAAAAAGGGTTTAAGGAGGATTAGGAAAGGGGCCCCTCCTTTTGCCATTAATGGCTTGATCACATGTCAAGCCTTCCATGGCTTCATGTGGCTTGTACATGGCTTGCATGGCTCACCTTTGGCTTGGGAAAAGGTTTGGTCAATTTCATGAAAATGGATTTTAGGAATTTTTGGTAATTTGATGGAAATTCGTATGAAACTTGATTTGGAATAATTTTATGGTGAATTTAGGACTTAGGTAATGGCTTTAATTAAGTGGATGGCAAATGGAGATGTCATGTGGGCTTTAGGGTAGATTTTGGGCTTTTGAATTTGAAGGAATTGGGCTCTTAGGAAAGTTTAAGGGAAATGGGCTTTTTGATTTTAGGATGGGCATTTGGGTAAAGATTTTGTGAAGAACTTTGTCAAATAAATGTCATAATTGGTTTAGGGATGTTCTATGAAGGGCTTGGAGTCAATTTGGTGTGATTTGGAGTTGAATTGGTTTGAATTTGGGTTTATTTGGTAAGTGGGCCTATATGGGTCCAAGTGGGCCAAGTTGGGCTAATGTTGGGCTAGGGTTGAAATTGATGTAAAATCAATGTTGAGAAATATTTATGGGAGTGTTTCAAAGAGGTTTTGGCTTTGGTTGGGCTTTGATTTTGGGGTTTGGGCTCATTTGGGTTAGGTTTGGGTTTAGGTCAAAAATGGGTCTTTTAGCTTTGGGTTGAATTTGAGTGGGGTTTGGGTCTAAATTTTGAGCAAATCATGTTAGTTTTTTGTTTGTGGGAATGTTAAGGAAGATTTAGAAAAGGTTTGGGGTTAATTGGAGTTGAATTGGGTGAGTTTGGGTTAGGTTTGGGTCATGGGTCCAAATTGGGCTTTAAGGCCAAAAGTGAAATTGAATCCAAATATCAATCAAATTGAACTTGGATTTGGCCTAGATTGGTGTTGGGAATGTTGAATTCAAGTTTAGAATTGAATTGAACCAGAATTTGGGTCAATTGGGTAGGTTTGGTTTGACATTGGGTTCACTTTGGGTTAAAATGGGCCAAATTGGGGGTTTTAACAAAAGTAGGGTAAATTGACAAAATTGGCCCATGTTGTAGTTGGACAAAATGAAATTGGGAATATTTGGTATTTTCTGGAATTTTCTGGGAATTTTCTGAATTTTTGGATTTTTGGGTCAAGAGGGGTATTTTGGGTATTTGGAGGGTATTGGGAGGTTTTCTTGGAATTTTTGGTATTTTTGGGTATGGATGATCAATTTAAGTTATGTGGAAATGTTTGGGAATGAATTTGGAGAATTTTGGGTAATTTGGAAATTTTTGAGAAATTTGGGTAATTTCAAGGGTTTTGGGTAGGCTAAGCGGGTGTAGGGTCCTAGGGGTCAAAAATTGAAAATTTGGGAAATTGAAGATTGGGTGGATGTAAGTGGAAAGAAGTCATTTTGGTTGAGCCATGAAGCCATATCAAGCCCATATGAGCCTTGAAGGGACCCATTTGAGGCATTCATCTATGTTGTTCCTAACCCTCTTAGCCGAGGGCTTAGGGGTTAAGGACCATCCATGTGAATCACCTACATGAGTCGGGAGGTCAAGTTAGGTATGGGTGTGTGAAAGTGTAGTGTATAAGTGTAGTGTGTGTGTAAGTCGGCCCCTTCACTGCGACTGGACCACCTGTGGCGGTCCTTAGGCCGAAGAGTCCTATAGGAACTCATCCTTTAAACTTCCACATTTGATTTCAACCCTCTAGGTGATTAGGGGTCTATAGTCAAGTTTGTGGAGTTTGCAGGGAGTTAAGAAGTGGTTTGAATTCCTAAAAGGTGGGTCCCAATTCTAGTCCTCTAAGATAGTCAAAGGAAAAGCCTAAGGCTAGATCCTAAGTACTAAAGAGAAGAAGAGAAGAATGGAAGACCTCATCAAAAATGAGGTCAACATGTACTAGATCATCTTAGGAAGTTGTTAGCCAAACTAAGCATTTACTACATTCTGATCCTGTCAAAGGAGATGAGAGAAAATATGATCAAGCCCCTACTTAATCCAGGCATTTGCTTAGCATAGTTGGCTAGCACATACTCGGATGGAGTTTATACTTTAAAGACACAGCCTAGCGTAACCTTCACCAATGAAGATTGGCTACTCAGTACATCCGATTACAACCTTCCTCTCTACATATCTGTCATCATTGGCAGATTTGTACTTTCCAGAGTGTTAGTAGATCCTGAAGTGTCACTCAACATAATGAGTCTACAGACATTAGCCTACTTTAATATCGACGCAAAAGAGCTCAATTTGGATAAAATGATGCTAAGAAGATTCAAACAGAAAGGAGAAAAAGCTCTCAGATCTATAACACTGCAAATGAAAGTTGGAAATATAGTAACAACCACAAAATATCATTTCATTGATGCAGATACTTCATTCAACACCCTGCTTGGTCGACCGTGGCTTCATGAGTGCAATATGGTCCCGTCGTCACTACACCAAGGCATCAAGTACTACAATGATGCACAAGAACATTGCTTTAAGGGAGACTAACAACCGTTCTAAATACATGAAGTGGGCATCCATGAAGACACCACCTACTATGCTCCCCAAAAGAAAACAGTCTTTTAAGAGAAGTTTTGACAAGCAAAATTAAAGATTTAGTAGAACCACAAGAATGGGACCATACATCTCCGCTTTAACGATCTCCCACTACTCCTTCGCAACGCATTGGTTGAGGTTCTTTTAGACCACGCCTCCGAGGTCGAGGCCGAGGATGTAGGCAAGGAAGAACTCACCAGATTGTTGAATGGTCAAAGCTAACGATCAGCATTGACATAAAAGGAAGATCCGTAGAAGATAAATCCGATAGATAAACAATAATGATAAGTCAGAAGAAGCCTCAATTGGAGATCTCTCTGAATGAAATAGGAAAGGATGAATATAAATCAATGTATGACTGGATTAACCACTATTTTTAATCCATGGCCCTAACTTCGATCCATCATTAAAAGATCGAGAGTATGGAGATCAAGGAAGTTCATAATGAATTTTTTTAAACCAATCAAGTTTTATCGAGCTTCTCCTTCTACTTCTGAACCTTGTGTAATTTTTAAAGAAAATGATTATAATGAATTAATTGAATTAACTTTTGGTCACTTTTCACCATGTATAAAAAAATTAATTCCACAAGGATATGTGCCGAAGCAAATGCCAAAAGATAAGTTACAATTATTTGAAAAATTATTGAATGTAAAAGGAAAGAAACTCAATTCAAAATAAGGTCTTGGGTTTGGAACGGTTGAACCATTTGATGACTCGAGATTTTGCATGGTTGCTACAAATCAGTCAGAAGAGGATTGACTTAACATTCTAGATGAGTTTGAAGATCAATCAAATAGATGATGCTCCACCAGAATTTGAAGAAGAGATCAAATTAACAGTGTAAGAATTAAAGGAAATCAACCTCGGGAATGAGGAGCAGCCCCGATCAACTTTAATAAGTTTGTTACTCAGTGAAGAAGAGTCTATGGATTTGATCAAGTTATTGTCATAATTTAAAGATTGCTTCACCTGGAGTTACGATAAAATGCCAGATTTATCCCCAGAGGTCGCAGTTCACCGACTCGAGGTGGATCGAAGTACGACACTAGTAAAGCAGGCTCCAAGAAGAATGTGCCTCGATATAGAACAACGACTTCCAATAGAAATAAAGAAGATAATAGACTCTAACATTGTCCAAGAAGAACATTATCCAACATTTTTAGATAACATCATGCCAGTGAAGAAGATAAATGGACAAATTTGAGTGTGTGTCAACTTCAGGGACTTAAACAAGGCGTGTCCAAAAGCTGAATTCATGTTACTAATATTGGAACTAATGGTGGACATTGCATCGGCACACAAGATCTTCTCTATCATGGATGGATCATCAAGATTATAATAAAATCAAGATGGCTCTAGAAGATGCAACGCTCAAAGCATTCAGAACTCCGATTGAGAATTACTGCTACACCGTAATGCCGTTTGAATTGAAGAATGTCGGAGCTACATAACAAAGAGCAATGACGAAGATCTTTGATGAAATATTCACAACCAAGTGGAATGCTATGGGGATGATTTGGCCATCAAAAGTAAAGTAGAAAATGGCCACTTATATGATTTGAGGATCATATTTGAATGTGTACGACAATACAATCTTAAGATGAATCCCTTAAAGTGAACCTTCAGCGTTACCTCTGAGAAATTTCTAGGATTCGTTGTCCATCATCGGAAAATCAAAATTGACCCAGATAAGATTAAAGCTATCTTAGAAATGCCTCCTCCTAAAGCCTTGAAACAACTATGTTCTTTTCAAGGTAAATTGGCATACCTAAGATGCTTTATATCTAATCTGTCACAAAGGTGTCTACCCTTTTCAAAATTACTTTGAAAGGATGCCAAATTCATTTGGGGAGAGCCGTGCAAACAGGCTATCCAAGATATCAAATGGTACCTAACGACACCTCTTGTTTTAGCAGCCTATATCTTGGGTAGACTGTGGATACTTTATACCGCAGCTTTCGAATAATCCCTCGGAGCCTTACTTGCTCAAATCAATGATGAAGGTAAGGAAAATGCACTCTACTACCTTGGTCGACAACTAATATTGGCAAAGGTAAAGCATCCTCCTATTGAGAAACATTGTCTAGCTATGGTTTTCATGGCTCAAAAGCTTAGACATTACATGTTGTCTCATAATGTCAACCTTATTTCAGAAATTAATCAATTGCAATATTTAAAGACCCAACCAACACTTTCTAAATGTCTAGCAAGGGGGTTGATGATTTTATTACAATTCGACATAACTTTTGTGTCACCTCACGCTATCAAAGGGCAGATTCTCGTAGACTTTGTTGCAACACACCGGCTGCCAACTGAGTCTCCTCTCAATGACAAACTACCAGATGAATAGATACTATAAGTGGAACAGCCCAGTGCCAAATGTTGGGAGATGTACTTCGATAAAGCCTCATCAGCGAGAAGAGAAAAAGGACAACAAACAGTGATACAGGGCAAAGCAGGAGTATGTCTGATCTTTGTTAGGTCGGATCAGGCCATGCTAAAATTCACTTACCACCTAATAGAGCCATGTACCAATAATGAGGCAGAATATGAAGCACTAATCACTAGTTTAGAATTGGCAATATTAATGGAAATTATGAAAATTTCTATTTATGGCGACGCACAACTTGTCATCCAGCAATTGGCACATTAGTATAAGATTCTGAAGCCAAGATTAGAAGAATACCACCGATATACGATGAATGTTTTGGAGCAAATCCTAGTTTGATGTTCTATAAAATTTCTCAAGTAGACAATGCTCATACAGACTCTTTAGCAAAGTTTGATAAAGAGTTTTCTTGTCCACCTGAAGATTATATATATATTGTAGTGCAATGATGTCAAGTTTTTTCGCAGATCATCCTCAACAGTTTGCATAAGCTTAGAAAAGAAGAGATAGCAACTACTGTGGTAGATGATATAGAAGATTGGCTTCAGCTATTAATAGATTATTTACAAACAGGAAAACTACCAGAAGACAAGTCAGTAGCACAACAAACTCGGAAGAGGGCTTTTTCATATTCCTTCATCGATAATGTTCTGTACAAAATATCCTTGTCGGCATATTTTAGGTTGTATTGTATTTTAAAAGGGGGGTCGCCTAACGAAGTTGTCGGCGAATTTAAATTTTAAATTTGATTTAAATATATATATAATTTAGAAAGTAGTATTTGGCTTTGAAAATAATTTTTAAATTTGAAAGTTTTAAGATATGAGATTAAACCGATCTCACATCCCGAATAGTTTATATAAACGAGCGCCGCACCACAAACCGTGTATCTATCCCTAAAGATAGACACATCGCTCGAGGGTGGGGCTCGATCAAATAAACTAGAAGTTTTGTGACATCCGTTTGGTCCGCGAACCAATTTTATAAGCCGACAAATTCCCCGCTTAATATGAAAGTATCAAACGGGGTTTATATTACTCGAGTTCTTTAAAATTCCCTATAAGGGCAAGCCCCTATAGTTAATTACATCTTAGGTGACGGGAATCACCTAAGAAAACTCTCGATAATAATCAATAACTCGCTTTCAAGAATTTCAAAGTTTAAGGTTTTCAAAGATTGAATTTTGGAATTTCAATAGGGAATGGATCAAATTTTGGAACATTCTCGTTTTGTGAATCCAAAGGAGGAAAGGTAGGAGAAATCACTGATTCGAAGTGAATTTCGGTAATTTCCCGACTATCCTATCGTTTGGCTTGAGTTTAGGAAAGTCCTAATACTTATTTAAATGTTTTGATCTTGCCAATTTTAATTAATTAGGGCTTATATTTGTATGATAAAATCAAACAAATAACTTCAGAAGATGTGAGGGTTTGTTGTCGTATCGGACGACTACCTCGGAATCCTAAGACCGGTTAGGGCTTAATTTGCATAAAATGATTATGCAAGTGCCTAACGAAAAGGTTGAGGATTTATGTTGCACTAGGCAAACTACCTCGAAGTCCTATGGCTTGGTTATTTAATTCTAGGAAAGTTTTGCTGAAATAGGTTCAAGTTTTGCTGACGACGATAGCCGTGCTGCCCACCATGCTCCAAGCTCCTTGTTGTTGCAGAGGTTTAGTTTTAGAAATCATAAATCAGGGGATGAGAAAAGTGTTTTGGTTTAGAGGAGTCTTAATTTTCCAAGTGTTCTTGTATTTTGATTAAAACAAATCTTAAAGTTGATTATAACGACACCGGTTAAGATCCCACTGGTTCCATCCTTCCGGCATCATTATTTTTATCGGATTCACTTAGTCCGGATGAATTTGCTAAACTCAACCGAATGAGTTCCACACTTTCATTTAGACCGTGGGAAATCCCGTTAGCAACACGTAGGTTACATCATCCGAGGTATTCCCGATCATCCAACAGGACGTTTTAATTTAGTTGCAATTGTAGTTTTGTGTTCGTTTGTGATTAAATTTTGAGTTGTTTTATATTTTGAAATGTTGTGGCGGTGAATTTTATCTTGCAATGACTTTTAACTTAGTTTTGGTTTCGGTTTAGGGACTATCCTAAAGGTGTGGGTTTTCATGCAACAGATTGTTTTATCATGCAAGAAAAGTAAAATGCATTTGCAATAAAGTAAATTGCAGGGAAGTAAATTGCAAGAAAGTAAATCGCAATAAAATAAAAGCGTACTCGGAGGGTCTTCCGGTCATCCCAAGCCGCACTTAAAACACAATTAGAATATTTAAGCAAGTTCCTAGGTAAAGCCGAGGTAAGGGTTATGGTTTTCTACCAAATTCCTAATCCTATAGCTAGTCATTTCCTATGACGTCTAGGTTTTTTTGTGTTTTTGGTTTGAAGACGATTTTCTTCATCAAAGAACAATTAAGTTCAATTGTTCTTATAAATATCCTATCATATTGAGGAAGTGCTTAAGAGGAATCTTAAACATCTTTTCAATATTTCTAGGATTGTTTTAAGTCCAAAAGAATTTAATTATATAAATGAATCGATCGTCCGGGTTTTAAGTTTTGTTAACTTGCTCGGTGAACTAGGACTTTTGAATATCCTATGAGTGAGGTAACACTTCATTCGATGTTCCATTTAGGAGTTTATAATAATCAAAGCTTTCAAGGGTAAATTAGTATTCAAATGATTTGATTTAAGTTAAAGGGTTTAAATTTGGAATAGTGTTCAAGTTGCTTTACATTTATTTTGAATTCTTTATGTCTTAGGTGATGTTATATTTAATTTAACTTAATTTAATTGAGTTTTAATTTAGTTTAACATAGTTCAATTTAATTTGATTTGGTGTTTAATTAATTTGATTTGATTTAATTTAATTTAATTATTTAATTTAATTTAATTTAATTTAATTGTTTAATTTAATTTAATTATTTAATTTAATTTAATTTAATTTAATTATTTAATTTAATTTAATTTAATTATTTAATTTAATTTAATTATTTAATTTAATTTGATTTAATTTTAATTTAATTTAATTTAATTTAATTTGTCTTAATTTAATTTAATTATTAAATTTAATTTAATTTTAATTTAATTTATCTTTAATTTACTTTATTTTTAATTTTAATTGAAATTTCAAAAGAGTTTAATAATTTAATTAAGTCTTTTAATATTTCAAATTTGAGTTATCATTTTAATTAAAAATTGAGTATTAATGATATAATTAGTTTAAGGATTTTTAAATTAAAGAATAAATCTCTTCCTAATAAATATCCCTTATTTTAATAATTCCAATTTATTATTCTTCCAAATTTAATCTATTATTTAATTAAAGTTTAATCATTTAAAAATTGTTTAATGGGTTTCTACCCTTTAATTATTTAAATTTCAATCATCCAAATCAGATTAAGATCAAATATTTTACTTGTTGATTTTTTATTAAACCTAAAGTTTTAATTAAGGATTAAAGATTTTAATTACCATTTTACCCTTTAAGCTTAATAATTTCATAACTCACTAAATTGAACCCAAATGAACTTGAAATTTTTATGTGACTTCACTCATATGTCAATAAAGACATGAGAGGAGAAAATGTGATTTTCCTGTATTTAATTTATTTATATAATTATTTTTGGTGGAAAATAGAGATTTTCAAGGAAAATTTAATAACATGACCAAGGGAAAGTTTCTGTCCTTAAGAAAATTAGGGGACAATCCTAATGACCAGAGAAGCACTTGGACCAATTTTGGTGATTTTTTGAATTATAATATTTTTATTATAATTATTTTAAGTTTTGGAGTGTTAATTAATTTAAAAATAAAATAAATGTTGAAAAATGGGTTTTATATTTTTCAAAAATCTCTCTGATATCAAGGAAACCAGAAAAACAAATTTTGTAATTTTCTGATTTTTCTATGATTTATTATAATTATTTTAGTGAAAATGTTAGAAAATACTTTTTTTTTTAATTTTAAAATTACCCTAGGGTTTTAAAATTCAATATCTCACTAAATAGACCTAGGAAAAATGTGGGATTTGTTCCTAAGTGATTAAAATTCAAAATATGACATTTTGGTGAATTTTAATATTTTTGTGATTTTTATTTTTTTTTAATTATTAAAAATATTAAAATATTATTAAAAATCAACTTTTTTAGAAAATTGAAATTTTAATTTTCTTAGGTTCCCCTGATATCAGAGAGGCTCCAAAACCAATTTGGTGAATTTTTGAAAAGTATTTTAAAAGTTATGAATTTTTAAAGTTTAAAATGGCTAAGTGACTTAATCAACCCAATTAGTGGGGCTAACCAAGTCCAATTGACCTCAAATTTTTATGGTGGATTCCTCTGACCCTAAAGGTCGAGTGGAGAATTGATTTCAAGTCAATTTGATACCTGGTTAACTCTAATTAATTAAAGACCTATTTTGGGTGTTTAAGCCAATTAGGGTTGTTTTAAATGAACTAAGTCAAAACCTATTTTTCCTAGGGTTCTCTGGTCATAAGGAACATCACTAAATTTTCCTAGAATTTATTTCACAACATGCTATTTACTGGAATTAAAATACTCAAAACAGTGACCTGAACTTGAAAAATCAAGAACTCCTCATAGGGATGGCCTCTACTTTGGAAAATTCAGGGAATGTTCCCAAATTCGGAGGCTTCAAAAGCCCTATGGTCTCATGCCATGGTGAATTGTATGCATGCATGGAGAATTAAAACAATGCAGAGAGTAAATAAATTATAAAAAATAAAATACTTGATGATATTAAATGATTTCTTTTCCACATTATTCTCCTCTCGTTCACCGAGCAAGAGGGTATTTTTATTTTATTTTTGTGATTTTTCTACACGAGAGATATGAATTTTTGAAGTTTAGGGAATTAAATAAATCGGAAAATACCCTATTTATCTACTTATCCACGCGGCGCCGGCGAAACATCGGCGGCTCCGAAGGGGTACGTGTCGCGCCGTGATCGGGCGCCGCCATCCGAGTCGGCAGCCCGGGCCCCGCGGTTCTCGCACCGTTTCTCGGTCCGATGCCATCCGAGTCGTTCGTCCACGCGTGTATCGAATGGACGGCATCCGTTCATCGTCCCCAGTGTTCTCACCCGAGAGCCGTCCACAATAAATCCCTAAGATCTCACTCGATTCTCAATGGATTTTTACGTTCTTATACTCTATGGATTCGTCTTGAAGAGACAAACACATCTATACGGCTAACATGCATCGAAACTAAGGCATTTGAAATAGAGAATCTTCGAAGCTCGGGATGAAGAGTTAGCTCATACCTTGGCTCGGAGAAGTGTGGCTTCAATCCGAGAGTTGTTGCACCTTCGATTGGGTCCTAGCAAGCTCCGGATGAAGTCTCCCGGTCCAGTGAATTGTCCGGATATGATTTCGACCAAGCCCGATCACAAAGCTTGGAGGCCGGAGCAACTGGGTGGCTCGGAGATGGGGCTTTTGATGGTGGACACCTTCCCTCGGTCCGGTGAAGGTGTAGAGCCAATCAATTTGAGAATTGGCTCATCGTGGAGAAGTGTCCCGGTTTTGGGTGGAATTTCAACTCCGAAATCGAGCTTTCAGAGGAGAAATGGCAGGGGAATTCCACTGGGGATCAAGTGCTCTAAGGGTGGAGAAGGGTCTGGAACAATTTTGGCAGAGTTTTGGCAAGGTTTGTGCTTCTCTTCTCCTCATGGCCGAGAGGGGTGGAGTTTAAATAGAGCTGGCTGGGAGGCCTCCCAGGGGGAGTTAGGGCTTGGGATCAGATGCTGCGGTGAGGAGAAGAACGGCCATGGTGACCACTAGTGCAAGGGCGGCTCGACGAGGGAGAATTTCAATGTTGGCTCACATGTGAGCTCTCGGCCATGGTGTTTTCCGGCGGCCTGGTGGCCGGCCGGCCGAGCATGGGTCACCCTCAAGGTCAGGTGGGTCGTGGTCGGAGGTTTGTGCAATCAATCGCCATGGACATGTGTAAAGGCTTTGATCCAAAGTGGAATGGGGCATGGCTAGACTTGGACCTAAATGGGTCAACCCACCCATTTGGGCTAGGTGCACCACCCAAGGCCTGGTTTTGGTCGAGGGAAAATTGATTTGGCTCAAGCATAATCGGTAGGGTCAAGTCACCATCCAAGCACAATTAGAGCTTAAGCATGGTTTAGTGGAATCATGGAAGTGGTTAATCACCTTTAGGAATTAAGGAAAGATCCTCCTCCTTTTGCCCAAAATGGCATGGTGACATGTAAAGAGGCTTTCATGGCTTGCATATGGCTTGTGCATGGCTCCATGGCTCCATTTGGCTTCGGGAAAAGGTTTGGTCAATTTCATAAAAAGGATTTTAAGGATTTTGGATAATTTGGTGGAAATTTGGATGAAGCTTCATTTAGAAATATTTGATGATTGGTTTAGGACTTAGGGATGATTTTAATTGAAAATATGATGAGGGGAAATGTCATATGGGCTTTGGAAGAATTTTTGGGGTTTTGGATTTGGTGGAAGTGGGCTTTTAAAATGGTTTAAGGAATGGGCCTTTTAAGTTTTGAAAATGAATTTATGGATGGGAATTTTGTAAAGAGGTTGGGCCAAATAATTGTTGGGTTTAGCTCATGGATGTGTCATGAGTGATTTGAAACAAATTGGGGGTGATTTGGATTTGAATTGGGTTGAATTTGGGTTAGGTTTGGGTTTAGGTCAAAAATGGGTCTTTTGACTTTGGATTGAGTTTGAGTGGGGTTTGGGTCAAAATTTTGGGCAAATCATGTTAGGGTTTTGTTTTTGGGAATGTTAAGGAAGATTTAGAAAAGATTTGAGGTTAATTGGAGTTGAATTGGGTGAGTTTGGGTTAAGTTTGGGTCATGGGTCCAAATTTGGGTTTTAAGGCCAAAAGTGAGATTGGATCCAAATGTCAATCAAATTGGACTTGGGTTTGGTCTAAATTGGTATTGGGAATGTTGAATTGAAGTTTAGAATTGAATTGGACCAAAATTGGGGTCAATTGGGTAGGTTTGGTTTGACATTGGGTTCACTTAGGGTTAAAATGGGTCAAATTGGGGGTTTTGACAAAAGTAGGGTAAATTGACAAAATTGGCCCATGGTGTAGTTGGACAAAATGAAATTGGGAATATTTGGGATTTTCTGGAATTTTCTGGGAATTTTCTGAATTTTTGGATTTTTAGGCCAAGAAGGGTATTTTGGGTATTTGGAGGGTATTGGGGGGTATTTTTGGAATCTTTGGTATTTTTGGGTATGGATGATCAATTTGAGTGATGTGGAGATGTTTGGGATTGATTTTGGAAAATTTTGGGTAATTTGGAAATTTTGCAAAAATTTGGGTAATTTCGAGGTTTTGGGTAGGTTTAATAGGTGTAGGGTCTCGGGGGTCAAAAATTGAAAATTTGGGAAATTGGAGATTGGGTGAATGTAGGTGGAAAGAAATCATTTTGTTTGAGCCATGAAACCATTTCAAGCCCATATGAGCCATGAAAGGACTCATTTGAGGCATTCATTATGTTGTTCCTAACCCTCTAGCCAAGGGCTTAGGGGTTAAGGACCATCCATGTGAATCACCCGCATGAGTCGGGAGGTTAAGTTGGGTATGGGTGTGGTTTTAGGAAGTGTGTGGAAATGTAGTGTGTAAGTGTAGTGTAAGTCAGCCCCTTCACCAGACCAGGCCACCCAGGGCAGTCCTAAGGCCAAAGAGTCCTATAGGAACTCATCCTTTAAACTTCCACATTTGATTTCAACCCTCTAGGTGATTAGGGGTCTATGAGTCAAGTTTGTGGAGTTTGCGGGGAGTTGAGAAGTGGTTTGAATTTCTAAAAGGCGGGTCCCAATTCTAGTCCTCTAAGATAGTCAAAGGAAAAGCCTAAGGCTAGATCCTAAGCACTAAAAAGAAGAAAGGAAGACCTCATCAAAAATGAGGTCAACAAATGGACCCCAATAGGTGTGGTGAGCTGACGGAGCACACCGCGCGTATTGGTGTTGACCGAAGCGATCAACAAAACTAACACGGATGTCCAAGTGACAAACTTGGGACAGAGCAAAAGAATTTCCGCTGGGGAGTGTCAAGCATATCTCTGAAACTGGAGATTCCTGAACTCTCGCTGGGGAAAGGAAAAGGAGGTGAATCCCAAATCACATGATCTGGGGAAATTTCGATTTAGATTTTATTTTGTTTTAGTTTAAGTTTTGATGTGTGAGTTTAAATTTTAGTTTGGAGTTTCAATTTAGATTGAAGTTTGTCAAAATTAATTTGAGGGATTTGATTTGAAATGAAAATTGGAATTTTGAGGTTTTAGATGTAACATCTTCAACCTCGAAAGAAAATTGAATTGATTGTATTGAATCATTGCAATGAGAAGAGATCTCAGAATAATGCGGTATTGGATGTAAAATCCTTAACCTCAAGAGTTTGATTTTGATGTATTTCATTGCGATAGGGAAATGATCCTAAAGCAATGCAGTCTTGGATGTAAAATCCTCGACCCAAAAGGTTTGAATTTGATGTATTTCGGTGCGATAGGAAAAGAATCCTAAAGCAAGTGCGATCTTGGATGTAAAATCCTTGACCCAAAAGTTTGAATTTGATGTACTTCAGTGCAATAGGAAAGAATCCTAAAGCGAGTGCGATCTTGGATGTAAAATCCTCGACCCAAAAGAGTTTGATTTGATGTACTTCGGTGCGATAGGAAAAGAATCCTAAAGCGATGCGAGTCTTGGATGTAAAATCCTTGACCCAAAAGTTTGAATTTGATGTACTTCGGTGCGATAGGAAAAGAATCCTAAAGCGAGTGCGGTCTTGGATGTAAAATCCTCGACCCAAAAGAGTTTGATTTGATGTATTTCAAGGTGCGATAGGAAAAGAATCCTAAAGCGAGTGTGGTCTTGGATGTAAAATCCTCGACCCAAAAGTTTGAATTTTGATGTATTTCAGGTGCGATAGGAAAAGGATCCTAAAGCAGTGCAGTCTTGGATGTGAAATCCTCGACCCAAAAGTGTTTGATTTGATGTATTTCAGGTGCGATAGGAAAAGAATCCTAAAGCAGTGCGGTCTTAGATGTAAAATCCTCGACCCAAAAGTTTGAATTTTGATGTATTTCAGTGCAATAGGAAAAGAATCCTAAAGCAGTGCAGTCTTGGATATAAAATCCTCGACCCAAAAGAGTTTGATTTGATGTATTTCAGTGCAATAGGAAAAGAATCCTACAAACGGTGTGGTCTTGGATGTAAAATCCTCGACCCAAAAGTTTGAATTTTGATGTATTTCGGTGCTAATAGGAAAAGAATCCTAAAGCGATGCGGTCTTGGATGTAAAATCCTCGACCCAAAAGAGTTGAATTTGAATTTTCGATTGAGATTTGATTTGAGATCTAGAAGATCGGATTTGAGATTTGATAGAGATTTAGAATGCTGGAAAGATTGAATTTGAATTTGGAAGGATGAGTTTGAACTCGATCGAAATTTGATTTAAGATTTGATTTGAAATTTGGAAGATCAAGTTTGAAACTTGATCGAGATTGGATTTGAAATTTGATTGAGGATTTGATTTGGAATTTGGGAAGATCAAATTTGAAATTTGATCGAGAGTGGATTTGGAATTTGATAGAGATTTTGATTTGAGATTTGAAAAGATTGAAATTTGATTCGGAATTTGGAAGGATGGAATTTGATTTTGAAGTTTGGAAGGATGGAATTTGAGATTTGTGTTGATTTCGTTTATCTTTTAATGGTTCAAATTTTATTTTATTGTTTATTTAATGTTCATGTGAACTTGGTGTTTGTCATTTTTCAGATTTTTTTTTTAGAAAGTTTTCTTTTATTCTCTTTTTTTTTATTTCTTTTCTGTTCTTTGTTCGAAGTTCATTTAACTTTAATGGCGTTTCCCAATCAATTTGCACAAAAGAGGTGAAGGCCAAAAACGTGACATGGTCACTTTCATTCCAATCATGTTGAAAATATATCATACAACTCGATCCGGAATATATTTCATACAATCCATGTAGACTCAAAACGGACTGTGTATGATCTTTGTTGATCCATCAAAAGAATCATCTGTCAAAAATCCATGTCTGAATAGTGAGGTACATGGTCAATAACATCACCTTCCAAGCCATCCTTGGCAAGGATGTCGGCTGGATGTACATTGGAGGTGTGATATTTCCCATGTAACTCACAGCTCGTAAGGCCGGAGGTTCTCTAGCTCGGGTCCGGTTGGAAATGGTAAGGTATTTTGTCTGTCGTCCATCCTCCCGAAAGTAACCGAGATTCGCTCCACTCGGCACCCCGGTATGCAATGCTTTGCGATATCCGCTCCGTTACCTTGCGGTATCATGACGGAACCCACCGGTAAAGGTATTTTATCGGCCCTCGGAACTCGCCCGGGCTCGCTATCCGGAGGTCGGATCGAACATGATGTTGCACTCATTCAAGAAAGAGACCGTGCGAAAGGTCTGACGAAGTCGTGGTGATCAATATGTGGGGGTATGCAGTCACCCTGTTTGTAGATGTTGATAATGCAGCTATTGGGTATGCAATCTACTGGCAGTAACCTCCATGTTATCAATCTTTTTACCATTCTCTTGATAACTGATGGCATCGGATCTACTTGCCCATGACGGAGTATTCCCGGTGGGTTTCCCTTCCTGTCTTCAGCAAAAGTTGTAGCAGCATCCGCATTGTATTGTGATTCTTCCTTTCCCCGGCATCCATCTCCGGGGTTCCGAGTATGTGTTTTCCCTCGGGCGGCCTGCTCGGCCCATTCTTTTCGGATCCCGGATACGATCCACGATTTGTTGTTGTTCATACTGCGAGAATACGTCGGTGTGTAGCTCGAGGCCTTCTAGTATGTTGATCCTTCTTCCTTTAATTCTCTCGAAGTATTCAAAAGTTTTCTTTTCAACATTCGCATCCTCTCCAGCTCGTATTCCGGAATGATCTGCGGATGGCGAGGCCTTGTGACATATTGTGGGATATATGGTTCAATCCCTTCACGTTCCCCCGCATACCTCGGCTCCTCGGGGATGATGCACCGTCGGGACATCCCCGGGGTTGCTTCGCAACAAGGTCATGCACTCGCCTGGTGGTTCTATCCGGTGGCGTGGTAGCCTTCTTCCTTCCGATCTTCACGGAGATTTCCCCGGTTCTTTTCGTTATTATAGGAGCTGGCCTCCTTTCTTCAGGTTCCTGGTGAACCGGTGTCCTTGAAGTGTACGTGCCGGCGCAGTGACTCGTCTCGTCGCCCTGGTCCGCAGCTAGTTTTGTTAACATCTTACGGATACGGCGATTCTTATTCCTTCGTTGCGTGGCTGTGAGAGTAGCTCTCCGCACTTCTTGAATGTCTGTGGGCGTGGCGCTGACAAGCCTGCCTTCTGCTGTAGCGACTACAGACTTCATTTTCTTATCTTCTTCGGTGTTTGCTTTTCTTTTCTTGTTGTTGGATTGGTAGCTTGGGCCACCCACTTTCATCACTGTCTGTCCGGGCAGTTCTTCTCGGTAACTCGGGACCCGGTCACTTTCCCTCGTATCGTAGGCCCGCTGGTGCTAAATCCGAGTCGATCTCGATTATCGCTCCATCTTTCACCCTCTTTTCATCGAGTGCAAGGCTTACGCCATTCTTAAAGTTCAAGACCAACCGCCCGTTCGACATTTCCCCGCGAAAAGACAAGGAAAAGGATCGAGGCCGTACTAAGAACAAGAACATTAAGAAAATGTTTATTAAAGATACATTTTTTATTATTTTTATATTTTGAAATTTAACAGGAATGAAGTAGGATAAGATGAGGGAAGAGATTTTGATTTGGAGAAGAAAATGAGGAAAGCTTTATTATCATGATTTTATTTATTTTAGCACATTTTATTATTTTTTTGGGTTCGGACCCAATCATAAGTAATTACTTCGCCCGTGTTTCTTAGGGATGAAGAATTCATTCCTTCGAAACATCGGGTAGCGTAATATTTTTCAAGTATCGTCCGTTGATCGGAAGCATATGTCGTTCTCCCTGGCAATTCACTAGCCGGTAGGAACCTCCCGAGTATGCTTGCTTCAACCACAAACGGTCCTTCCCAAGTGGGTTCAAATTTTCCTCCTATCTTGCGGTGTGCAAGAATAGGTCTCTTGAGAACGAGAACTAAGTCACCAACTTTAAAGGTTCTTGGGCGGACCAGTTTGTCATGGGCTTGAACCATCTTAGCTTGGTATAGTTCTAAATTACGTTGCGTCCTGCAAGTCTTTTCCCTTCCAAGCTTTCTAATTCTTCGAGTCGTAATCTGGCGTTTTCTTCTGTCGTGATCTTGTTTGCAACTCGCAATTCGAGTGAAGGAAGCCGAACCTCTAAAGGTAACACTGCCTCGGACCCATACACCAGAGCGTAAGGTGTAGCTTGAGTAGGAGTTCTGAAGGTTGTCCGGTAGGCCCATAAGGCTTCTAACAATTTCTCGTGCCAATTTCTCTTATTATCGTCGAGGGTTTTCTTTAATATTTGAACGAGAGTTTTATTAAAAGCCTCAGCGAGACCGTTTGCTCTTGGGTAGTAAATTGTCGAGTATCGCCGATCGATTCCGTGTCTCCCGACAAAATTGTTGATTTGTGTGCTTCGAATGCCGACCCATTATCCGAGATGATCCTGCGCGGCACTCCGAAACGGTAGACAACTTGGTTCTTGAAAAGCGTAGCACGTGGTGTGCTTTCACTTCTCTAAGTGGAGCCGCACGCCCACTTGGAAAAGTAATCCGTAGCCGCAAGAATGAAACGATGTCCTTTCGAAGATGGTGGTTCTATTGGACCCACTATATCTGTGCCCCAACATTCAAACGGCCACGACGCAATTGTCGGGTGTAGCACATTTGGAGGTTGGTGTAGAACCACTCCGTGCACTTGGCATTGGTGACAGCTCTTGGCGATTTTCATGCAGTCGGTCATCATCGAGGGCCAGTAGTACCCTAGTCTTTTAATTTTCATCTTCATCTTCGGACCCGACTGGTGAGCGCCACAGAGTCCTGAATGCACCTCTTTAACAATTTCACGGGCCTCGGACCCGCTTAGGCATCTTAGCCACATTTGATCAAAAGACCTTCTGTACAATGTATTGTTTATTAATGCGTAAGACGAGTTCTTTTCTTGATCCGATGGGCTAGCGACCTATCGTCTGGTAGCTTTCCCGCTTGCGAGTAATCTATCAATGGTCGTCGCCAATCTTCTCGTGTTTTTCGTCACTGCTCTCAATCGATTCTTTTTCTTTTGCTGATTTGTGTATCATGTCTATGTCGAGTTGTGATAGGACTCGACGTCCGTGAACCGACACTTCCACTGATTCATCTTGCGAACAGGCAAATTCTTTTGCGAGACGGGCTAAAGCATCTGCTTAAAGCATTCTCTTTTCTAGGAATTTTGTAGATCGTTACATTTGGAATCTGTTCACCAATTTGTATAGCATACTTGGAAGTATTGTTCGAGTCTTGGCTTTAAAATTCAGTCTTGTCCGACGATCCGTTGAATGATTAACCTGTGAATCCCCGTAGATGTTGATGTCTGTTATCCCCATTTGAATGGTTAATTCCAATCCCGTTATGAGGGCTTCGTATTCGCTTCGTTGTTTGTACACGGTTACGTCGAGTGGTAGGAGTATCTTAACATCCCCGCTCCGGTGTTATAAAGATTAGCCCGATTCCTGCCTTACCGGGCACTATCACTTGCGATTCTTCGTCTTTGTGTGCTTGAAGATGCTCCGTCGAAATATAATTCCCAACGTCGATCGTCGAGGTCTTCTAGGTTCATTATTTGTTCATCCGCGAGATCGTCATTGAGAGGAGATTCGGGCGGCAAAGGGTGTCTTCGCGAGGAAGTCTGCTAAGACTTGTCCCTTTACGGCACGCGGAGGCACGAAAGTTATATCGAATTGCAATAATATCATTGACCATCCGGCAAGTCCGCCGGAAAGTGTTGGACGAGTCATCGAAGTATTGCAATGGATTAAACTTCGAGATCAAGTTGACCTTATGAGAAAGCATGTAGTGCACGAGCTTTTGAGCGGCGAAGATCGGGGCCAAACAATGCTTTTCAATTGCGGGATACCTTACTTCCGTCGGAAGTAAACGACGGCTTAAGTAGTAAGGAGCATTTTCTTTACCCTCATCATTGACACAGGCTAACGGGGCTCCGAGAGAGTCATCTAAAGCCGCGATGTAAAGTATCGGCGGTCTACCCGAGGCCCGAGTCTGCTAAGACAGGAGGTGTCATTAAATATTGTTTAATGTCTTCGAAGGCCTTCTGGCATTTCTCTTCCCAAACAAATTTGGCGTCCTTTTTAACTAGTGCCGAGAAAGGTCGACACCTACTCGACGAGTTTAGATAAAGCGTCGAAGATATGCCGACTTCCCTTGAAAAGATCGTAGTTGTTTTAAGGTTTTGGGAGGCGGCATTTCTAAGATGGCTTTAATCTTCTCCGGGTCGATTTCAATTCCACGATGTCGGACAACGAATCCTAAGAATTTCCGGAGGTGACGTCGAAGGCGCATTTTAAGGGATTCATCTTAAGGTTAAATTGTCTTAATCGTTCGAAAACAATTCTCAAATCATACGAGTGGTTTTCCTTTACTTTGCTTTTGATGACGACATCGTCCACGTAGCACTCGACTTGATTGTGGATGAGATCATCAAAAATTCTTGTCATTGCTCTTTGGTAAGTTGCTCCTGCGTTCTTCGATCCGAATGGCATCACTCTGTGTAGCAAAATACTCCGATCGGCGTTACGAATGCTGTAAGCTTTTCATCTTACGGAGCCATTTTTATCCGGTTGTATCCTGAAGATCCATCCATGAATGAAAATATTTCATGCGTCGAAGCAATATCGATCATCAGTTCTGGAATTGGTAGAGGGAATTCATCTTTTGGACATGCCTTGTTTAAATCTCTAAAGTCCACACAAATTCGATCCGACCATTCTTCTTTACGGCGGCACCACATTGTTAACCGAGTCGGGTATTGTTCTTCACGGACAAATTTAGCGTCTATTAGCTTTTTAACTTCGGTATGACTTGTTGTTCGATTTCCGGACGCATTCTTACGGGACCTTGTCCGATCGGAGCAAGTAGGATCCACTCCTAACTTATGGACTGCAACCTGCGGGGCTAATCCCGGCATTTCATCGTAGCTCCAAGCAAAACGAGTCTTTAAATTCCATTAATAACTTGATTATTTCTTCGGAGTCTTCTTTATTGAGTAAGGAGCTAACAAAGGTAGGTCTAGGCTCTTTGTTAGTACCTAAGTTAACTTCCGTTAACTCATCTATTGTGGATTTAATTTCTTCTTCGAATTCGGTGGAGCGTCTCCAATTTGTAAATCTTCGAGTTCATCCGTAGTTTCCATGCGAGTTTTCATTGGACTTGCAAGTGACAACCAAGCAAAATTCGGTATCGTCAACCGACCCTACCGTGCCGAATCCGAGTCCATATTTTGAATTGGGAGGACGGCGGAGTTATTCCATAACTTTTCAAAATGTTGTGATTGGCCTTTTGTCCATTGTCGAGGTAAGAAACCACGTTGAATTAAATTTTGAACACGGGGAGAGTACCACTCAAAGGTAATTCCATTAATTCGATGAAGTGACATCTTCGAATTGTACATTATTTTCAGTTTTGGAGGAAGAAGCACCACGGTAGAATTTGATCGGCTTTGCACCGTCACTACGTACCTCTTTGACCTCCATACCCTCGATCTTATTAAAATGGATCGGAGTTAGGGTCATAGTATGTACGTAGTGGTTAATCTTCTCGTACATTGATTTGTATTCTTCGTTCTTTTCATCTTCGAGGGAGATCTTGTATTGCGGCTTCTTTCGACTTATTGTTGCTCGCTTCTTGCTTGATTTCTTTTTCTTCTTCGGAACTATCATCCCGATCAACATTGATGGCTGGTTTCTTCGTCCAATTGTCCTAGTGTCTCTACCACGGCCTCGTCCCGGCCTTGACCTCGGATGCGAGTTGTGGAGAAACCTTCACCATCTCGCGGAAGGGAGTGGTGAGTGACTGTTGGACTAGAATTTCAGGTTCTTCGTTGTCTCGAACTTTCTTTGCTTCATTTGTTATGGTATCTCTGGAGAAGATTGTTTTCTTTGGCGGTGCATAATAAGCTGCATCTTCATGGACTCCAATCTCATGTACGGAGAATGGTTGTAAGTCACCTTTGATGCACTTGTTCCCCTCCATCGTAGTACTTGATGCACTCTGGTGTAGAGATGATGGTACCATCCTCGTTTTCATGTATCCATGGTCGGCTTAGTAGAGCGTTGAACGACGTTTCGAATCGATTATATGAAATTTTGCGGTTGTCTTTGCTAAATCACCGGTCTTCATCGGTAGCGTTATTGACCCGAGGGCTCTTTCTCCTTTCTCGGTTGAATCCTCTTAATAACATTTTGTCGGCCTCGAGCTCACGAGCATCAATTTCCAAGTATGCTAGTGCTCGAAAACTCATTATATTGATTGATGCTCCTGGATCCACTAAAACTCTGGAGAGCGTAAACTTCCCAATTGTAACTGAAATGTACAATGGTCGGTTGTGATCTGCTGTCCCAAGTAGTAGGTCATTGTCCGTGAAGGTAACACCTCGCTGTTCCTTTAACGAGCAAACCTCATCCAAGGAATCTCCGGCCATTTGAGCTAAGCAAATTTCCGGATCAAGTAAGGCCTTGATCAGAGCTTCTCTCATCTCCTTTCGATAAGATGAGAGCATCGTAGATGCTCGGTTTGGCGGTAGTTTCCTAAGATGGGCTAGCACGTTGTAGTCCACTTTGTTCTCCTGCGTCTCGGCTTCTTCTCGAATGGGTATTTCTTCTCTGGGGTTGGTTCTTCTTGAACAACCACCGCTTTCCTTTGTCTTTTGGACCCATTCTCGGAGGTAGAACTCTTCCACTTCTCAAGTTGACTTCGTAATTTCTTCGAATCTAGTGTTGAGTTTGCTAGTGTCTCCTCCGAATCGGAATGACGAGCTCTTCCGGATTATCTTCAAAATCCGAAGGCTCTAACTCTATCGTAACCGGAGCTCCTCGAAACTCGCGAGATAGATCCGTTGCTTGTTGAACTCTCGTAGCCTCCTTGATGGATGCCTTCTTTGTCATTGTGATCGTCGAGATCATGTATGATTTGAGAATTGTTGTTGGTATCGAAATCGACGCTCGGATTGTCGCTAGTTACGTAATCATTAGAAACGATCAAAACGTAGCCAACGCCATCACCCTTATCATTATATGATCCCACCGAAGTGAGCGAGATAATCATACAAAATCAGAGGTTCGAGGGATTTCTCCCCGAATCGGAAACAACTATCCTAGGATAAGCAGCCCCTAGTCTAGCCTTAGGAGTCTCAGTCCCCTCTTCTTCGTCAATTTTCTTCTTCTCTTCGATTTTCTCCTGTCGAGGTGGTTCTTCTATCGCAAGTGATAGTACCGGCTTAACAGGTCTCGAACTCTGAATTGAAGCTCGCACCGAAGCGGTTCGGATGTTGTCTAAAATCTTCTTCGAAGATCTCATCCGAGCGGTAGTCCATCCATCGTCGATTGCATAGGGATCTATCGGGATGACGGGATCGGTTGAGATAACATTGACGGAACCTCCTTTCTGGGGTTCCTTCATGTACTCCTTCGGGATTGTTATATTTCCTTTCCGAAGGTTGTCATTGAACTAACTTTTGAAGGTAATGCAGTCTTCTATCTTGTGCCCAAGCATCCGATGGTAGGGGCAAAAGTTGGGATCACCTTTCCTGTTGACTTCCTCTGGTCTTTTGGGCTCGGCGCTGGAAATCCGGAGTTTTCATTAAGCTACGGAACATCTTCGATGCTCGCTTCATTTTTGAACGGATATTCTCTCGCTCGAAGCTCCCTCGATGTACGTTGCGGACGAGACGGTTGTTCATACTGCGGAGACGATCGATAGCTGGACCGGGGTTGCTGGTAATTTTGTTGTGGTTCGTTGCGGCCGTTACGGTGGTATTTGCATCGGTTGTTTGCCTTTGTCAACTCGCTGCAACGACCCCGATTTCTTTTCGAAAGTCTTCACCAGCTTCGCTTGTCCGTCTTGTCGGCGAAACTTAATTGCTTCGCCTCTTCTTGCAAGCTTCCGGCCTTGCTTAACAACTTCTCAAAAGTCTTAATAGTGAATCCCTTGAGGAGAAGTGCTATCGGGCCGTGAATGCTTTTAAGCAAGATGCCGACCGCATGTTGTTCTTGCGATTGTGGTTCACACTTCATGCTTAAGTTTCTCCATCGAAGTATGTAATCCACCAAAGTTTCATTCGGCCTTTGTTTCTCTACCACTAAATCACCTATAGTGATGTGGTGTCGAGCTCCGGCGAATCGCTTGATGAAGAGGTTCTCTAGCTCTGAGAACGTCTTCACCGAACCATTTGGCAATTCTGCATACCAGTCGAAGGCGATTCCTGACAGACTGCTAACGAACTGTCGGAAGAGTAGCGCATCGCTCCCGCCGGCATTGCAACAACTGGCACGAAAGTGTGCAACATGCTGTCGGGGGTTCTCGGTTCCGTCGAAGGTCTTAAACAGAGGTGGTACGAAGCCTTTCGGGTATTGGACAGTGTCGAATTCTTCTGGGTAAGGTCTACCCGTCCGAATGGATGTCCCGTTCTTCGATTGTGCTAGGGCTTCTCGCACCTGCTGCTCTACCAAGTTCTTGATATCCTTTTCAGGGATCATACTTTGTGTTGTATCCTTTTTCAGCTGGTCATCCCCATGTGACGGATGTAATCTCCTTTCCTCCGTCTACGATGTGAATGACTTCGGGGTGTCTCTCATGCGGTTGTGACTTGACTGCGGAGAGTGGCCGGAGCCATGGCCATCTCTTCCATCCTCTTCGCCATTTCGAGCGATCGTGTCGTCCTTTTCCCGAAGTCGTCTCTTCATCGGTTCCGGCTCCTCTCTTCTGCAGCTGCGGGAGCACCTTGAGAAGGCGATGAAGCTCGTGTCTCAACCATGTTGATTTCTGCATATTCATTGTCCATGAATTCCGATGAGTCGATCTCATCTCCGAACTTTTCTTCTCTTTCTTTTGCCAACCGTCGGATGTCGGTTCTCAACTTTTCCATGGCATCTTCTAGCGGAGCTTTCTGTGTATCTTAGTGGTTGTCATGCGATGGTTGCCGGGTCCTTTTTTCACGAGTCCCCTTCATCGCAGGTAGCACTTTCTTCGCATTCCAGCCTCCGGCGAGACTTTCTTTCTCGGTCGTCGTTTCGGTCTCAATCGCCCCGTAGTGGGACGCCACACCATCCTTCTAGCGACGGAAGGTCTAGGACCGGATGGTCTACATCGGCCAAATGCTTTGGAAGGTGGTATCCTCCCTAATCCGTAACCCCGATACTACGACGGGCGGGCTAGCCTTCATTCTTTTACTTGGCTTTTCCGTCATGATGGCGGGTTCTACTCGGGGCCCAAGACGGGATTTGGTCGGCACCCGCCCTATCCTTCGTAGAATCTCCGATACAGGGCAGTTTTCCTTCTTTGCTAACTTTTCTACCAAAGTTTGCAGTCGAGCAAACGGCGTAGTTCTAGTCCTTTTCTTGCGGCTATCGTTGTAATATGTGGGCTGAGGTAATGTGGCAGCAATCTTGCGAACATTCTCCTCATCCTCTGCGGCGGAGAGGGGATGGAACCTGCTTCCTCCCAAGAGTGGTATGTATTCAGGCAGCGGTGTATATTCTGGCAGCGGTGTATATTCTGGCAGTTCTGGAATTTCCTCTAGGAAAGCAATCTCGGCAGCCTCCGGCTTCTCTAGCGATCCTTCTACTTCGTTTCTTCTTTGGGTCCTTGTCGGTGACGGAATCTTTGAACCGGACCCGATTTCAAAAACGAAGGTCTTACGAGAAGATCGAGTACCCTCCACGGTAACGGGTTTACCATAATTCCGAATTTCTTTCCCCTTTGATTTGGCGAAGTCGGGGTAGGTGCGGAAACAACTAGACCAGGTGGGGGTAGTGAGAACGGTCCTCCTGGCGACGGCGGTACTCCTCCTAGTCGGGACCCTTTGCGGGGAGGAAACTCTTGGGTCGACCTAAGGTTGAACTCGAGCGGTGGTTCCTCGGCTTCGGATACCTTGTTCGTCGGTGCAAAGAGGAGACGTCGGAGACCTTGACGTTCGTGTTTTCAAATCCTCGTCCAAATTGGATGACCCCATTGTCGGGCGAGTTCATCCTTATAGACGGCGAAGTCCGGTCCGTTGGTGAAGGAGAAAATCGGTTTCGGGGCTTCCATTTCGCAAGGTAGATTCCGGTTGTCGGTCCCAAGTTATGCTTCTTTTCTTCAGGACGAAAAGAAAGGAATTGAAAAAGTCCGAACTCATTCTTTGTTCATGTATTTATAAAAAAAAGAATCGTTTGTTAAAAGAATCACTTATTAGAGGGTTTGTTTATTTAGAACGGAACGTTCAAAGGTGTAGAGAAGGTAAGGAATCCGATTCAGAGTTGGAAAGGGAAAGAAAGTCTTAAGCGAGACTTCTCGACTCGAAGGATCACACCTAAACTAACACCTATCGGGGTCCACCCCACCTCGGAAATGAGGTAAAAGGATCTCGGAACCTCTCTGTTTAGGGGTGTCTAAACAGCTGGCTCCTAAATCCGAGAGAATGTTGGCTATACTTGTTCAAGATAGAAATGAACATAGTATTCCAACGGAAAGAAGGGTAGTTTGATCCATTAGGGACATGGATACACTACCGATTTTTTGAAAGCAAAATTATTTGATTATAATGGAGAGAGGAATCTATCCCCAGCGGAGTCGCCAGAAGTTGTCGGCATATTTTAGGTTGTATTGTATTTTAAAAGGGGGGTCGCCTAACAGAAGTTGTCGGCGAATTTAAATTTTAAATTTGATTTAAATATATATATAATTTAGAAAGTAGTATTTGGCTTTGAAAATAATTTTTAAATTTGAAAGTTTTAAGATATGAGATTAAACCGATCTCACATCCCGAATAGTTTATATAAACGAGCGCCGCACCACAAACCGTGTATCTATCCCTAAAGATAGACACACCGCTGAGGGTGGGGCTCGATCAAATAAACTAGAAGTTTTGTGACATCCGTTTGGTCCGCGAACCAATTTTATAAGCCGACAAATTCCACTCGCTTAATATGAAAGTATCGAAACGGGGTTTATATTACTCAGGTTCTTTAAAATTCCCTCTAAGGGCAAGCCCCTATAGTTAATTACATCTTAAGTGACGGGAATCACCTAAGAAAACTCTCGATAATAATCAATAACTCTGCTTTCAAGAATTTCAAAGTTTAAGGTTTTCAAAGATTGAATTTTGGAATTTCAATAGGGAATGGATCAAATTTTGGAACATTCTGTTTTGTGAATCCAAAGGAGGAAAGGTAGGAGAAATCACTGATTCGAAGTGAATTTCGGTAATTTCCCGACTATCCTATCGTTTGGCTTGAGTTTAGGAAAGTCCTAATACTTATTTAAATGTTTTGATTTTGCCAATTTTAATTAATTAGGGCTTATATTTGTATGATAAAATCAAACAAATAGCCTAGAAGATGTGAGGGTTTGTTGTCGTATCGGACGACTACCTCGGAATCCTAAGACCGGTTAGGGCTTAATTTGCATAAAATGATTATGCAAGTGCCTAACGAAAAGGTTGAGGATTTATGTTGCACTAGGCAAACTACCTCGAAGTCCTATGGCTTGGTTATTTAATTCTAGGAAAGTTTTGCTGAAATAGGTTCAAGTTTTGTTGACGACGATGGCCGTGCTGCCCACCATGCTCCAAGCTCCTTGTTGTTGCAGAGGTTTAGTTTTAGAAATCATAAATCAGGGGATGAGAAAAGTGTTTTGGTTTAGAGGAGTCTTAATTTTCCAAGTGTTCTTGTATTTTGATTAAAACAAATCTTAAAGTTGATTATAACGACAACTGGTTAAGATCCCACGGTTCCATCCTTCCGGCATCATTATTTTTATCGGATTCACTTAGTCCGGATGAATTTGCTAAACTCAACTGAATGAGTTCCACACTTTCATTTAGACCGTGGGAAATCCCGTTAGCAACACGTAGGTTACATCATCCGAGGTATTCCCGATCATCCAACGGGACGTTTTAATTTAGTTGCAATTGTAGTTTTGTGTTCCGTTTGTGATTAAATTTTGAGTTGTTTTATATTTTGAAATGTTGTGGCGGTGAATTTTATCTTGCAATGACTTTTAACTTAGTTTTGGTTTCAGTTTTAGGGACTATCCTAAAGGTGTGGGTTTTCATGCAACAGTTGTTTTATCATGCAAGAAAAGTAAAATGCATTTGCAATAAAGTAAATTGCAGGGAAGTAAATTGCAAGAAAGTAAATTGCAATAAAATAAAAGCGTACCTGGAGGGTCTTCCCGTCATCCCAAGCTGCACTTAAAACACAATTAGAATATTTAAGCAAGTTCCTAGGTAAAGCTGAGGTAAGGGTTATGGTTTTCTACCAAATTCCTAATCCTATAGCTAGTCATTTCCTATGACGTCTAGGTTTTTTTGTGTTTTTGGTTTGAAGACGATTTTCTTCATCAAAGAACAATTAAGTTCAATTGTTCTTATAAATATCCTATCATATTGAGGAAGTGCTTAAGAGGAATCTTAAACATCTTTTCAATATTTCTAGGATTGTTTTAAGTCCAAATGAATTTAATTATATAAATGAATCGATCGTCCGGGGTTTTAAGTTTTGTTAACTTGCTCAGTGAACTAGGACTTTTGAATATCCTATGAGTGAGGTAACACTTCATTTGATGTTCCATTTAGGAGTTTATAATAATCAAAGCTTTCAAGGGTAAATTAGTATTCAAATGATTTGATTTAAGTTAAAGGGTTTAAATTTGGAATAGTGTTCAAGTTGCTTTACATTTATTTTGAATTCTTTATGTCTTAGGTGATGTTATATTTAATTTAACTTAATTTAATTGAGTTTTAATTTAGTTTAACATAGTTCAATTTAATTTGATTTGGTGTTTAATTAATTTGATTTGATTTAATTTAATTTAATTATTTAATTTAATTTAATTTAATTTAATTGTTTAATTTAATTTAATTATTTAATTTAATTTAATTTAATTTAATTATTTAATTTAATTTAATTTAATTATTTAATTTAATTTAATTTAATTATTTAATTTAATTTGATTTAATTTTAATTTAATTTAATTTAATTTAATTTGTCTTAATTTAATTTAATTATTAAATTTAATTTAATTTTAATTTAATTTATCTTTAATTTACTTTATTTTTAATTTTAATTGAAATTTCAAAAGAGTTTAATAATTTAATTAAGTCTTTTAATATTTCAAATTTGAGTTATCGTTTTAATTAAAAATTGAGTATTAATGATATAATTAGTTTAGGGATTTTTAAATTAAAGAATAAATCTCTTCCTAATAAATATCCCTTATTTTAATAATTCCAATTTATTATTCTTCCAAATTTAATCTATTATTTAATTAAAGTTTAATCATTTAAAAATTGTTTAATGGGTTTCTACCCTTTAATTATTTAAATTTCAATCATCCAAATCAGATTAAGATCAAATATTTTACTTGTTGATTTTTTATTAAACCTAAAGTTTTAATTAAGGATTAAAGATTTTAATTACCATTTTACCCTTTAAGCTTAATAATTTCATAACTCACTAAATTGAACCCAAATGAACTTGAAATTTTTATGTGACTTCACTCATATGTCAATAAAGACATGAGAGGAGAAAATGTGATTTTCCTGTATTTAATTTATTTATATAATTATTTTTGGTGGAAAATAGAGATTTTCAAGGAAAATTTAATAACATGACCAAGATAAAGTTTCTGTCCTTAAGAAAATTAGGGGACATTCCTAATGACCAGAGAAGCACTTGGACCAATTTTGGTGATTTTTTGAATTATATTATTTTTATTATAATTATTTTAAGTTTTGGAGTGTTAATTAAATTAAAAATAAAATAAAAGTTGAAAAATGGGTTTTATATTTTTTAAAAATCTCTCTGATATCAAGGAAACCAGAAAAACAAATTTTGCAATTTTCTGATTTTTCTATGATTTATTATAATTATTTTAGTGAAAATGCTAGAAAATACATTTTTTTTTTAATTTTAAAATTACCCTAGGGTTTTAAAATTCAATATCTCACTAAATAGACCTAGGAAAAATGTGGGATTTGTTCCTAAGTGATTAAAATTCAAAATATGACATTTTGGTGAATTTTAATATTTTTGTGATTTTTATTATTTTTTAATTATTAAAAATATTAAAATATTATTAAAAATCAACTTTTTTAGAAAATTGAAATTTTAATTTTCTTAGGTTCCCCTGATATCAGAGAGGCTCCAAAACCAATTTGGTGAATTTTTGAAAAGTATTTTAAAAGTTATGAATTTTTAAAGTTTAAAATGGCTAAGTGACTTAATCAACCCAATTAGTGGGGCTAACCAAGTCCAATTGACCTCAAATTTTTATGGTGGATTCCTCTGACCCTAAAGGTCAGTGGAGAATTGATTTCAAGTCAATTTGATACCTGGTTAACTCTAATTAATTAAAGACCTATTTTGGGTGTTTAAGCCAATTAGGGTTGTTTTAAATGAACTAAGTCAAAACCTATTTTTCCTAGGGTTCTCTGGTCATAAGGAACATCACTAAATTTTCCTAGAATTTATTTCACAACATGCTATTTACTTGGAATTAAAATACTCAAAACAGTGACTCGAACTTGAAAAATCAAGAACTCCTCATAGGGATGGCCTCGACTTTGGAAAATTCAGGGAATGTTCCCAAATTCAGAGGCTTCAAAAGCCCTATGGTCTCATGCCATGGTGAATTGTATGCATGCATGGAGAATTAAAACAATGCAGAGAGTAAATAAATTATAAAAAATAAAATACTTGATGATATTAAATGATTTCTTTTCCACATTATTCTCCTCTGTTCACTGAGCAAGAGGGTATTTTTATTTTATTTTTGTGATTTTTCTACACAGAGATATGAATTTTTGAAGTTTAGGGAATTAAATAAATCAGAAAATACCCTATTTATCTACTTATCCACGCGGCGCCAGCGAAACATCGGCAGCTCCGAAGGGGTACGTGTCGCGCTGTGATTGGGCGCCGCCATCTGAGTCAGCAGCCCGGGCCCCGCGGTTCTCGCACCGTTTCCTGGTCCGATGCCATCTGAGTCGTTCGTCCGCGCGTGTATTGAATGGACGGCATCCGTTCATCGTCCCCAAGTGTTCTCACCCGAGAGCCGTCCACAATAAATCCCTAAGATCTCACTCGATTCTCAATGGATTTTTACGTTCTTATACTCTATGGATTCGTCTTGAAGAGACAAACACATCTATACGGCTAACATGCATTGAAACTAAGGCATTTGAAATAGAGAATCTTCAGAAGCTCGGGATGAAGAGTTAGCTCATACCTTGGCTCAGAGAAGTGTGGCTTCAATCCGAGAGTTGTTGCACCTTCGATTGGGTCCTAGCAAGCTCCGGATGAAGTCTCCCGGTGCAGTGAATTGTCCGGATATGATTTCGACCAAGCCCGATCACAAAGCTTGGAGGTCGGAGCAACCGGGTGGCTCCGGAGATGGGGCTTTTGATGGTGGACACCTTCCCTTGGTCCGAGTGAAGGTTTAGAGCCAATCAATTTGAGAATTGGCTCACCGTGGAGAAGTGTCCTGGTTTTGGGTGGAATTTCGACTCGAAATTGAGCTTTCGGAGGAGAAATGGCGGGGAATTCCACCGGGGATCAAGTGCTCTAAGGGTGGAGAAGGGTCTGGAACAATTTTGGCAGAGTTTTGGCAAGGTTTGTGCTTCTCTTCTCCTCATGGCCGAGAGGGGTGGAGTTTAAATAGAGCTGGCTGGGAGGCCTCCCAGGGGGAGTTAGGGCTTGGGATCGACTGCCTGCGGTGAGGAGAAGAACGACCATGGTGACCACTAGGCAAGGGGCAGCTCGGCGAAGTGAGAATTTCAATGTTGGCTCACATGTGAGCTCTCGGCCATGGTGTTTTCCGGCGGCCCGGTGGCCGGCCGGCCGGCATGGGTCACCCTCGAGGTCAGGTGGGTCAGGGCTGGAGGTTTGTGCAATCAATTGGCCATGGACATGTGTAAAGGCTTTGATCCAAAGTGGAATGGGGCATGGCTAGACTTGGACCTAAATGGGTCAACCCACCCATTTGGGCTAGGTGCACCACCCAAGGCCTGGTTTTGGCTGAGGGAAAAGTGATTTGGCTCAGCATAATCAGTAGGGTCAAGTCACCATCCAAGCACGATTAGGCTTAAGCATGGTTTAGTGGAATCATGGAAGTGGTTAATCACCTTTAGGAATTAAGGAAAGATCCTCCTCCTTTTGCCCAAAATGGCATGGTGACATGTAAAGAGGCTCTCATGGCTTGCATATGGCTTGTGCATGGCTCCATGGCTCCATTTGGCTTGGGAAAAGGTTTGGTCAATTTCATAAAAAAGGATTTTAAGGATTTTGGATAATTTAGTGGAAATTTGGATGAAGCTTCATTTAGAAATATTTGATGATTGGTTTAGGACTTAGGGATGATTTTAATTGAAAATATGATGAGGGGAAATGTCATATGGGCTTTGGAAGAATTTTTTGGGGTTTTGGATTTGGTGGAAGTGGGCTTTTAAAATGGTTTAAGGAATGGGCCTTTTAAGTTTTGAAAATGAATTTATGGATGGGAATTTTGTAAAGAGGTTGGGCCAAATAATTGTTGGGTTTAGCTCATGGATGTGTCATGAGTGATTTGAAACAAATTGGGGGTGATTTGGATTTGAATTGGGTTGAATTTGGGTTAGGTTTGGGTTTAGGTCAAAAATGGGCCTTTTGACCTTGGATTGAGTTTGAGTGGGGTTTGGGTCTAAATTTTGGGCAAATCATGTTAGGGTTTTGTTTGTGGGAATGTTAAGGAAGATTTAGAAAAGATTTGAGGTTAATTGGAGTTGAATTGGGTGAGTTTGGGTTAAGTTTGGGTCATGGGTCCAAATTTGGGCTTTAAGGCCAAAAGTGAGATTGGATCCAAATGTCAATCAAATTGGACTTGGGTTTGGTCTAAATTGGTATTGGGAATGTTGAATTGAAGTTTAGAATTGAATTGGACCAAAATTGGGGTCAATTGGGTAGGTTTGGTTTGACATTGGGTTCACTTAGGGTTAAAATGGGTCGATTTGGGGGTTTTGACAAAAGTAGGGTAAATTGACAAAATTGGCCCATGGTGTAGTTGGACAAAATGAAATTGGGAATATTTGGGATTTTCTGGAATTTTCTGGGAATTTTCTGAATTTTTGGATTTTTAGGCCAAGAAGGGTATTTTGGGTATTTGGAGGGTATTGGGGGTATTTTTGGAATCTTTGGTATTTTTGGGTATGGATGATCAATTTGAGTGATGTGGAGATGTTTGGGATTGATTTTGGAAAATTTTGAGTAATTTGGAAATTTTGCAAAAATTTGGGTAATTTCGATGGTTTTGGGTAGGTTTAATAGGTGTAGGGTCTCGGGGGTCAAAAATTGAAAATTTGGGAAATTGGAGATTGGGTGAATTTAGGTGGAAAGAAATCATTTTGGTTGAGCCATGAAACCATTTCAAGCCCATATGAGCCATGAAAGGACTCATTTGAAGCATTCATTATGTTGTTCCTAACCCTCTCAGCCGAGGGCTTAGGGTTAAGGACCATCCATGTGAATCACCCGAATGAGTCAGGAGGTTAAGTTGGGTATGGGTGTGGTTTTAGGAAGTGTGTGGAAATGTAGTGTGTAAGTGTAGTGTAAGTCAGCCCCTTCACTGCGACCGAGGCCACCTGTAGGGCGCTCTAAGGCCAAAGAGTCCTATAGGAACTCATCCTTTAAACTTCCACATTTGATTTCAACCCTCTAGGTGATTAGGGGTCTATAGTCAAGTTTGTGGAGTTTGCAGGGAGTTGAGAAGTGGTTTGAATTTCTAAAAGGCGGGTCCCAATTCTAGTCCTCTAAGATAGTCAAAGGAAAAGCCTAAGGCTAGATCCTAAGCACTAAAAAGAAGAAAGGAAGACCTCATCAAAAATGAGGTCAACAATCCTTCGACCAGATGTGATTGAGATGTCTGATCAGGGCAGAAGCATAGAAAATCGTCAAAGAAGTACATGACAGATTGTGTGGATCTCACGGATCAGGGCCAAAGATGAAAATGAAAATCAAACTACTCGAATACTACTGGCTAGCAAGGATGATGGACTGTATGGACATATCAAAGAAATTTCATCAATGTCAACTGCATGGAGTGGCATTGCACCAAACTCAAAATGTTCTACACCCCACAATTACCTCTTGGCCATTAAAGTGTAGGGAAAAGAATATAGTGGGTCTGATAGACCCTCAATCTTCAAGAGGACATAGGTTTATGCTCGGAGCTACAAATTAGTTCTCCAAATGGGAAGAGGTAGTTCTACTACGGGAAGTCACAACATAGCAAGTTGTACAATTCTTCAAGAATCTGGTTGTCTACCGCTTCGGGGTGCCACGCAGGATCATCTCTGATAATGGGTCTGCTTTCAAGAGCACCAAAATTAACAACTTCATTAGATGTCATGGGATAGACTGGCGATACTCGACGATCTACTTCTCCAAAGCGAATGGCTCGGCGACGCTAGTTCAGATCACAAGGAAGACGCTCGACGACAATAAAAGAGGATGGCACGAAAGGTTACTAGAACCTTTGTGTACCTACAGGACGACAGTCAGAACACAACCGTAGTCTATGTATTATGCACTTGTGTACGAGTCTGAGGCAGTTCTTCTACTAAAAGTTCAGCTACCATCGCTCTGAATCACCATCGCCAACAAAATTATGATAGAAGAAAATGTCAAGTTATGACTTGCAGAATTGGATGGCCTTGAAAGGAAATGGTTGCTCGTGCAGCAGAACGTGGTTCTTTATTAAACAAAGATGATTCAAGCCCATGATAAATTGGTCCGCCGAAGTCTTTCAAAGTTGGTGACCTCATGCTCATTCTTTGAAAGGCTTATTCTTGCACATGTCGGCCGTTAAAATTCTTTGTAGGAGATTTGAAACTTTTGGAAAGGTTAAAATGTAGTTTGATAAAATAGGGTTTTGATTTTGTTCAATATATATGGATTTTTTGAAATAATATTTTAAATTTGAAAAATATAAAATCAAGCTGATCTCATATAAAAAATAGTTTAAATAATCGAGAACTTCACTACAAGACATGTGTCTATCCAGGAGAATAGATACATGGCTTGATGGTGAGGCTCGATCAATTAAACTAAAAAGTTCATGACATCTGTTTGGTCTGCAAACCATTCATGTTGACTGACAATTTCCACTATCTAATATGATGGAATCAGATAGGGTTTATATTAATCCAGAGTCTTCAAGTTTCTTATAAGGGCAAGCCTGTATAGTTAATTACATCTTAGATAATCAAAGCCACAAAAGAAAACTCTTGATATATATTAGGAAATATTGTACTAATCACTTCCAAAGAGTAGGCTTCTTTAAGAAAATGTGGTAATAGAAAATTCAATAGTTGAATGGCTCAAATTTTGGAACAAATTTTTTGTAGGAATTCAAAGGAAGGAGAGACTAGGGGAAAGACATAGATTCGAGAGAGTTCTTAGTGCTTTTCCCGAACTATCCTATGGTTTGGCTCTAATTTGAGATAGTTAATTGGTGTTTCGTTCTGCTAAGTTTATTATTTAGGACTTACATTCACTTGATATCAATCATGTGAAGGGCCTGGAAGATAGGAGGGTTTATGTCATACCTGATAACGACCTCAGAATCCTAAGACGAGTTTGGGCTTATATTGCTCAACATAGTCATGCGAAGACCTAAAAACAGAAGGTGAGTTTTTATGCTGCGCCAGGTAAGCTACCTCGAAGTCCTATGGCTTGTTGTTTTAATTTCTAAGGAGTTTTGCTATTGAATATGGCCATGCTACCCACTGTGCATGCTCCATACTCCTCGTTATAGCAAGTTTAGTTTAAAGAAGTGTCAATTGAAGAGGTAAAGAGAAGTTTCATATTTTGGAAAAATTTTAAATCAAGGTATCTTAATGTTTTATTTGGGGACAATCTTTAAGTTGATTAAGCAGAACCGGTTAAGATCCCACAGTTCCATCATCCCGACACCACTATTTTCTTCGAATTCACTTAGTCCAGATTAATTTACTAAAGTTAACTAAATGAGTTCCATACTTTCATTTAGACCATGGGAAATCTCGTTAACAACCATAGGTTGTATCCTCTGAGGTATTCCTGATCATCCAAAGAGACGTTTTAATTTAATTTCACTTGTGATTCTTGTTTTGTTTGTGATTAAATTTTGAGTTGTTTATATTTTGACTATTGTTGTGGTGAATTTTATCTTATTTTGATTTTTAGTTTTTATTTTGGTTTTGGTTTTGTGGCAATCCTAGAAGTTTTGGTTTTCATGCAGGGTGACATTGTTGCTTAACATGCAAGCTTGTAAACAAGAAGAGTAAAGAAAGTGCAAGGAAAAAGTATTATAACTATAAAAGTGTACCTGGCTAGTCTTCTCGTTCCTCCACCTGAAACTTTAGTATATTTTGCAATAAACAATTATAGATTTTAGGAAAACAAAAGCCTATAGATAGGTTTGTCACAGGCCTACCAATCTCTATGTCATAACTTGGTGGGTCCTATTTATACATTTAAGAAATTTCTTCATTTAATAAATATGATATGTTCAGTTGTCCTACAAGGTGTCCAAAATATTTGTGAAATGGGCCTACGAGGTACCTAGACATTTCACAATTCTTTTGAGCTTTCTTGAGGTCATTTTGGACTTATCATAGTTATTAAATGGTTCATATGTTTTATATCCTTATGCTCAGTGAGCCAATGTTTTAATTATCCCGAAAGGTGGGGTAGTTATCATTTGATATTTCACTTACGAATTATGTAAGTGAGGCCTTAAAAGGAAAACTTAATTTATGGAAGAATATAATCAATTTTGATGGGCTTGTAGTGTTTGAAAAGTAGTTTAAGATCAATTTTGTTTCCTTTTCTAATGCTTATTAGTCAATTTTTCAATTAAGCCTAGTCTCGCTACCAAACCCTTAAGATTTTAGTGGGTATATATTTGTGATGTTTGGAAAGTTTTAACTGTATGAACATGATTCTTATCTAATCAATGAGCTATTATTAAATAGTAAATAAGGGGATGTTGGATTAGTGGATCAATTTTGTCTCCTTTTCTAATGCTTATTAGTCAATTTTTTAATTAAGCCTAGTCTCGCTACCAAGCTCTTAAGATTTCAGTGGGTATATATTTGTGATGTTTGGAAAGTTTTAACTGTATGAACATGATTCTTATCAATTCAATGAGCTATTATTATACAACAAATAAGGGAATTTTGGATTAGTGGGTTATCATCTTCCAAAACTAACTCCTAACCTTAAGGATCATTTTAGTTTAATCGTCCTCCAAATTATAATGATTAATTAAATCATAAGCTTCATATTTTAATGTGACAAAAATGAGATGGGTTTCAACCATTTATCCCTTTAAATATCAATCATTCAAACATAATAAATAAGATCATTCATTGCTCATTTCCTACTTTAATTAACACTAAATATTGATTGAGGCCAAATTCTTCAAAATTACACATTTGCCCCGAAAAGCCCTATCACTTCATAATTCCTTAAATTTAACTCAAATGACTTTATAGAATTTTTATGTTACCCCATTTATGGTCCAATTAAAATATTAGAGGAGAAAATGTGATTTTTCAAGTTTTAATTTAATTTATATAATTATTATAATGCAAAAATAGGGATTTTAAAGGAAAATTTAATAACTTGACCAAAACAAAACCTTTGGCTTTAAAATTTTTATTGGAGGTAGACCTAGACCAGAAGACCACTTGGACCAAATTTTATGATTTTTTTGAGCTTTCATTTATTTATCAGAATTATTTTAATTTCTGGAGTATTTATTAATTATAAAATGTTTTGGAGGTTAAAAATTATGTTTTATATTTTTATTTAATCTTTATAAGGTCAGGGAACCTAGAGAAATAAATTTTATATTTTTCTTATTTTTCTTTTAATTATTAAAATTATTTTTGGTTGGAAGTTAAGGAAATTCATTTTTTAACCTTCAAAAATTAGTTTAAGCCTTTGAAAATAAATATCTTGACCTAGGGGCTTGGGAAAATTATTTGGATGATTCGTGAATGATTAGGAGACTAAGTGTGACAATTTAGTAAATTTTAATATTTTAGTGAATTTTATCATTTTTAATTATTTTTAAATTCACTTTTAGGCTTAAAAATGAAATGTTTATTTTAATTATCATTTTCTTTTTATAAAATCCCACTAGTGATGAGGAACTCCCAAAACAATTTTTCATAACTTCTTCACTTATATTTTAAGTACTAAAAATCATTTTAGTAGTAAAAATGCCTTTAAACATAGAAAATTCAATTAGGTGGTTATATGAACTCCTAATAACTTCAAAATTTTTAGGGGAGTCCCTTTGACCCTAAACCACAGTGGAGAATAATTTTTTAGCTATTTACACATTTAGTTTGTTCAAATTAATTCCACTTAACTTTTAGATTAAAATGAAAATTAGGTGAATTCTTAAAGATTTAACTCAATCCACATTTTTCCTTGGGTCCTCTGGTCACAAGTAACCTACCAAAATTTATCTTACATTTTTTTGATCAATATTTTAATTATTATAATAAATTTACCAAAATAGAATCAATATTTTGAAGAATAAGGATCTCTTGATAGAGATATCCCCTGGTCTTGAAAAAATTAGAGAGGATCCCCCATGACAGAGAGATAAAAACCCATAAATTTCATGCAATGGTGAAATGTTTAAGCCAATGGAGATTTAAAATACTCCAGACTGTATTTAATTAATTGAAAATAAAACATGCCTCAAATAAACTTCAAACCATATTCACATTGTTCTCCTCTATTCACTGGGCATTAAAGTATTTTTATTTTATTTTAACAATTTTTTTATTCCAAGTTATGGATTTTTGAATTTGTACTGATTTAAATATATCAAAAATCCCTAATTTCTTACTTAAGTGACACAACACTGATTGTATCCTTGGCATCTCTTAAAGACCACGTGGAGCTCCCCTATTCGATGCCACCATCTGACTCAGCTTCGTACTTTATGTATCTGATCTCCATCCGATTTCATCATGGCCGTCCAAGCCTTACACAACCGATCGAACAACCCTCCTTCATCATCTTCGACTGGTTCATACCGAGAGTCTTCCACCTTTTAGCCTTAAGAACTCTAAGATATACCAAACCAAATAGCATGGGGTTTGTTCCTAGAGCTTCATCTGACCTTGACGAACCTATCTATGAGGCTAATTGACCCACTTAAAAAATACCTATTTTTATGCGTTATTTATGATTCAATTTTTAAGGATATTATGCTTTAATGAAAGGTATTTTTATATTTTTGGATGTAGGTAATGAAAAAAAGAGTTCAATAAGGAAAAACGAGCAAAAAGCAGCAAAAAATAGAGCTAAAAAGCAAAGTTGCTGAAATTATAAGTCTAGTGCCTAGGCACCAGAATCCAGCGCCTAAGCGTCAGTTTAATACTGAAGCAGATAAGATTTTTGACAACTTTGGGCAGTTATTTTGACGGTGATAAGTGATTATCAGACCTTCTAGAAGACTGAAAGTTACTCCTAATACATAAGAATGTGATACAATGCATCTGGACACAGGAAAAAGATTTTAATCATAAAGAGGTGCGATCCAAAGTGAAGAGGTGCGAAGACTTAGTCACGGACTCCAGCGCCTAGGAGCCACGGTTACTTTCTAGAAGATTCATTGAATTTGGACAAATTTTGAAGAGGTGCCTTAAGAAACCCCTGGCCATTTTTAGAGCTCTATAAATAGGTGACATTTCTACAGAAAAAGGGCCCTCTCTCTCCATTCATCTAGTCCCTCCTAGATCTCTAACATCTGGAGATAGATTTAGAAAACCACCATATTTTCCTCTTGAGTATTTAGTGAGTTTATCTACTCAATTCCTTGACTAGTAAGTGTGAGTTTTTAAGTGTTGTTGTTGTTGAAGTCTTGTACCTTGCATTGGAGTCAGTAGGAGTCAAAGGATCACTTGAAGGAATATTCCAGATAAGTATTTGTAACATGGTTCAAAGTTTTATAAATATGCTGTTGTGTGAATTCAATGTGTTCTAAGTAGTTACTTTTCTTTCTCATTTAAACTATGAGAAGACAACAAGATAATTTGATTTTGTGGGAGAACTTAAATTAAAATATTTAAAATTATTGTGATGATATTAATACCCGATCTTAATTTACTTTTTAAACTGGCCATTTGAATTGTTAAAACCTGTTGAAGAATTCTGAGACCTATCCGGAGATGAGTTCTTAACTAGTAGATATCACATGAATCCTTGGGTAATCGAAGGCCTTGAGCGAGTTATTCAAGGTGAAGTGCAAATAAATAGGGAGATATTATTTATTGGGCATATAATTGATTAGTTTTTAGAGTGACAGACTAAATTCTAATAATTTGGTTTATAGAAAGGGAACAGGTCACTAGTAGGGCCGACCATAGCCACCCTTGAACATCTAGAAGTGTGAGCCTAGATTAAACCATTCTACTAATAATACATGCTGAACCGATCTATAGATTAGCAAATATTCTTTATACTATCGAGCAAAGGTAAAGAATAGGAATGTTTCTATTTGGCGCAATACCATAATCTAAGTTCTCCACGAATGATAATTATTCTGAAAAATCATGGATTAGTTGAAAAGGAAAAAGTTGTTTTATTTATACTTGCATTAACCTTTAATTTATTGTTGCTTACATACATTTAGTAGAAATTTTATTAAACTTAAAATCTGAATTTTGAAAAGAAATAAAAATTATAATTACTTTTAATTTAAAAATCTAACAAAATTTCTTCAATTCATTTTCTATTAATCTTCCTTGTGGGATTAATAACCAGGACTCCAATAAAGCCCTCTATTACTTGAAACAATACGTATACTTGCGTTTGAAATTGAGACTTTACGAAATTATTTAAATATAAATTCATAAATTCTTACATATACAGATTCTCATAAAAGTCGTCGTGTGTGACACAGTATCAAGTTTTTGGCGACGTTGCCGGGGAAGATAGAAAAGAAGATAGGACTGAAAAGAAGAAATTAAGAAAGACAATTTTTCTATTTTTCAAATTAAAAATATTTTACACTTTTATTTCTTTAAAAATAAAAAAAATTATATAAATATAAAATTATTAACAAAAACAAAAATAACAAAAAGATTTTATTTTATTCAAGTTTTTTTTATGCGTAGTTCTAGGTCTGAAGGATTATTACCTTTTGATTCTGAATTAGAAAGAACTGTTAAAAGAATTAGAAAAAGAAAACAAATTCAAAAATATCCGGAAATGGCTAACATACATAACAATAATTAAAATCTAATAGAAATTAATGAACAAAATGTTTATAAACCATTAAGGGATTATGCAAACCTTACAGTTGATGAACTTCATATTAGTATTCAAATGCCTGCTGTAGATGCTAATTCTTTTGAGCTTAATCCTTCTATTATTCAAATAGTTCAAAATAATCAATAAGGAGGAACACCAAATGAGGAACCAAACTTACACCTTGCTAGTTTTTTAGAACTTTGTGCCACCTTAAATATAATAATGTTTCTGATGATACTTTTAGGCTTATACTCTTTCTTTTTTTCTTAAAAGATAAAGCAAAGATGTGGCTTAACTCATTAGCAATTGGTTCTATTAAAACTTGGGTAGATATGGCACAAAAATTCCTTGCTAAATATTTTCCTCCTAAAGCTGCTAAATTAAGAAATGATATTACTTCATTTATGCAATTTGATGGAGAGACAATTTATGAAGTATGAAAAGATTTAAAGAACTATTAAAAAAATGTCCTCATCAAGATTTACCAGATTGGTTAATTATTCAAAAATTTTATAACAGACTTATTGGATCACTTAGATCGATTATAGATGTTGTTGCTGGTGATCCTTTAATGGCTAAGACATTTGATGAAGCTTATACTTTAATTGAAGAAATAGCTAACGATAATTTTCAATGGCCTTCTGAAAGGGTTAAACCTAATAGAGTGGCAAGTATTCAAGTCAATGAAGCCTTTTCTATTTTAGCTTCACAAGTGCTGCGATATCTAAGAAATTAGATAATTTTATTATTAACATGTCGCATGTAAGTAATAATAATTCTGCAAATATTGATGATTCTCAAACAATGGAGACTTTGCAAGCTATTGCTAATAAAACTAATAACCCTTATTCGAATTATTATAATCTAGGTTGGAAAAATCACCCCAATTTTAATTGGAATAATGGACATCAACAATAAAGTAATAATCAAGTTAATCTAACCAGAAATTGGAACAATCAAGGAAATTCAAACTTTAGTCTAACTTATCCTTCTAGTTTTAACAATCAGTAGAAAATGTTATCTTTAGAAGAATTGATCAAGCAACTAGGAAATCAGTTACAAAGTCAAAACACTGCTATTCTAAATATTGAGAATTAGATGGGATAAATTGCTAATTTAATTAATTACAAACCTCAAGGAATACTACCTAGCAACGTAGAAATTAATCCAAAAGAAAAAGGAAAAGACCATGAACAAGCAAAAGCTGTACAACTTAGAAGTGGAAAGGAATTAAAAAGAAAATTCAGAATGAAAATGAAAAAGAGAGAGAGGTTGAAGAGGTTGAAAAACCTCAAGAAATTCTTTCTTCAAGTAAAGATCAGACTGTAATTCCTATTGAAGTGGAAGTTGAAAGACCACCACCACCTTTTCCTCAAAGACTAAAACAGCAGAAGCTTGACCATCAATTTTCTAAATTATTTGAGATTTTTAAGAAACATACCATTAACATTCCTTTTGCTTAAGCTTTGGAACAAATGTCAACTTATGCAAAATTTATGAAGGATAGTTTAAGTAAGAAAAGGAAATTTGAAGTTTATGAAACTGTTGCATTAAGTGAAGAATGTAGTGTAATAATTCAGAAGAAACTACCTCAGAAACTTAAAGATCTTGGAAGTTTCATTATACCATGTGCTATTGGAGAAAAATTTTGTGGAAAAGCCTTATGTGATCTAAGAGAAAGTTATAATCTCATGCCATTTTCTATTTTTCAAAAATTAGATTTAGGTGAGATTTCTCCCACCACTGCAACACTTCAGTTAACTGATCAATCTATCACTTATCCTAAAGGATTTATAGAGGATGTTCTTGTTAAGGTGGATAAGTTTATCTTTCCTGTGGATTTCATTGTACTGCATATGGAAGAAGATAAATAAATACCTATTATTTTAGGGAGACCTTTTCTAGCTACCGGACGTGCTATGATTGATGTGCAAAAAGGATAATTAACAATGAGAGTTAATGATTAAGAGATAACATTTAATGTTCTGAAATCAATGAGGTATCCTAAAAAAAATGCTATCGAATGGATATTTTTGATTATATAATTGAAAAGCATTATCAAGAAAAATGTAAAGTCATTTCTGAAGAATAAAAAGATGTATTTGTGATATATAATGAGTCATTAATTGAAGAAATTAAAGAAGTGAATGAAGAAAATTTATTTGAAGAAACTCTTTATATTCATGATAATTGGGAAATTTTAGACACAACTAAAGATGATATACTTTTACCCTCAATTGAAAAAGTTCCTGAACTGGAATTAAAAATGTTACTTGCATATTTAAAGTATGCATTTCTTGGAAATTCATTAACTTTACTTGTGATTATATCTTCAGAACTAAGCAAAGATCAAGAAGAAAAATTAATTAGAGTTCTGAAGAATTATAAGAAAGCTCTTGGTTAGACTATTACAGATATAAGAGGAATAAGCCCTTCAATCTGTGTGCATAAAATTTTAATGGATGAAAATTGTAAACCGACTATTGAATCTTAAAGAAGATTGAACCCAATTATGAAAGAGGTTATTAAAAAAGAGATTTTAAAATGGTTACATGCTGGAATTATTTATCCTAATTCGGATAGTCAATGGGTAAGTCCTATTCATTGTGTTCTAAAGAAAGGATGAGTAAATGACATTGTTAATGATAAAAATGAATTAATCCCTACAAGACAAGTTACTGGCTGACGAATTTGCATTGATTATCGAAAATTAAACAACACCACTAGAAAGGATCATTTTCCTTTACCTTTCTTGGATCAGATGCTGGATAAATTAGCTGGACACTCATATTTCTATTTTTTTGATGGATATTCTGGTTATCATCAATTACCCGTTGCTACTGATGACCAAGAGAAAACAAAATTTACAAGTCCTTATGGAACATTTACTTTTAGAAGAATATCTTTCAGTTTATGTAATGCACCTGGAACTTTTCAGAGATGTATGATGTCAATATTCTATGATTTAATTGATAAATGAATTGAAGTATTTATGGTTGTTTTTTCAGTATTTGGAACTTCTTTTGAGTCTTGCTTGGAAAATATAACAAAAGTTCTAAAAATATGTGAATAAACAAATTTAGTTCTAAACTGGGAAAAATGTCAATTTATGGTCACAGAAGGAATTTTTCTAAGAAAATATATAAAGGATTTTTCTAAGATTGCTAAACCTCTTTGTCATTTATTAGAAAAAGAAGCTAAGTTTGAATTTAATGAAGATTGTCTAAATGCTTTTAATATTATAAAAGAAAAATTAATTACTACACCTATCATTGTTACACCTGATTGGAATAAACCTTTTGAATTAATGTGTGATGCAAGTGATTATGCAATTGGAGCTGTATTGGGACAAAAATATGAGAAAATTTTCAAAGTTATATATTATGCTAGCAAAACTCTTAATGAAACTCAAATAAATTACACTACTACTGAGAAAGAGCTCTTAGCAATAGTATATGCCTTTGATAAATTTAGACCTTATCTTCTTGGGACCAAATGTATCGTACATACTGATCATTCCGCTTTCAAGTATTTAATCCCTAAAAAAGATGTTAAATCTAGATTGATAAGATGGGTTTTACTTTTACAAGAATTTGATTTTCAAATAGTGGACAGAAAAGGAGCTGACAACCAAATTGCTGATCATTTATCAAGAATTAAAAATAATAATGAGAAAATTACTGAAGAAAACATAAATGAGAAATTCCCTGATGAACAATTATATGTTATTCAAGGATTACAAATGCCTTGGTATGCAAATATAGTTAACTATTTAGTTAGTAATATTTTACTGTATGGATTGAATAGCAAATATATTAAGAAATTCAAGAATGATTCTAAATCATATATCTAAGAAGATCCTCATTTATTTAAAAGAGATAGAGATTTTGTGGTTCGAAGATGTGTACCTAGAGATTCTGTGGTTCGAAGATGTGTACCTTATGAAGAAACTTTTGCAATTATTAAAAAATTTTACGATTCTGAATTTGAAGGACACTTTGGAGTGGATAAAACAGTGTTTGAAATTCTAAATTCTGGATTTTATTGGCCTACATTATTCAAAGATGTTGGATATTATGTGAAAACTTATGATCGATGTCAAAGAATGGGGAATATATCCAGAAAAGATGAAATGCCTCTAAGTTAGATATTAGAAATTGAAATTTATGATGTATGGAGTTTAGACTTTATGGGACCTTTTATGTCATCATCTGGAAAGATTTATAGTTTATTAGCAGTTGATTATGTTTCAAGGTGGATTGAAGCTGTAGCTTTACCTAACTGTGATTCCAAAAGTGTTTTGAAATTTTTAAAGAAGATGATTTTTACAAGATTTGGAATGCCAAGGGTAATTATCACAGATGGGGGAAGTCATTTCAGAAATATAAGAATTCAATCATTATTGGAAAAATTCAGAATTAAACATAGAATTAGAACTGCTTATCACCCACAAACAAGTGGAATGGCTGAAGTATCAAGCAGAGAAATTAAAAGAATATTAGAAAAGAGTCCTATGAATTGGAACATAAAGCTTACTGAGCGATAAAGGAGTTCAATAATGATTTGAATGCTGCAGGAAAGAAACGATTGTTACAACTGAATGAAATGGAAGAAATTAGAAATGAGTCCTATGATAATGCAAAAATTTATAAGGAAAGAATGAAGAAATTGCATGATAAAAAGATTTCAAGAAAATATTTGAGCCTGGACAAGAAGTATTATTATTTAATACTTGTTTAAAACTTTTTCCTAGAAAATTAAGATCTCAATGGATGGGACCATTTATTATTGAGAATGTATACCCTTATGGAGCTGTGGATATTAAAGATCCCAAGACTGGAAAAATATTTAAAGTTAACGGATTAATACTGAAGCCTTATGTGGGAGAAATGAAACCAAATTACAATGAGGCTTACAAACTGAGTCTACCCGATTAATACAACTGATTAGGTCAGGCTGACGACGTTAAACCAAGCGCTTTTTGGGAGACAACCCATATATTATCTTTGTTATTGTGTGTGATTTGAATTTATCTTAATCGTTGTTTGTGTGTTGATCATACCCTTTTAATGGACATATTCTAAGACCGAAACTTTGTTAATTTGACGATAGGAAAAACAGAATCAAATATCATTCCGATGCCTAGGCGCCCAAACTTGGCACCTACGCGCCAGTATAACCATGTATATCGATTGTCCAGCGCCTAGGAGCCAGATTCTGGTGCCTAAGCGCCCTAGTTACTGTTCGTGCAAAAACCAAAAATCTTCAGTTTTCACACAAAATATCCTTATAAATTGTCCTATCTTCATCCCCAATCCGTAAGCAAACCTATTTTCAACCAAAATACTTCATTTTGTAGGAGAAAAGAGAGTTTGGAAGCAATGGAGAGAGGAGATCAAGGCAATGCAAAAAGAGATAAGTCTTCTAAAGATCCTTGTTGACCTCATTTTTAGTGAGGTCTGATCTCTCTCCTTAGTACTTAGGATCTAGCCATAGGTTTTCCCTTCGACTATCCTAGAGGACTAGAAATGGGACCCACCAATTAGAAATTCAAACACTTCTTGACTCCCTTCAAACCCCATAATTTTGACTATAAACCCCCAGGTCACTTGGAGGGTTGAAATCAATATGTGGAGGTTTAAAGGATGAGTTTCCTATAGGATTCTTTGGCCTTAGGATCACCCTGGGAGACCTGGTCTTGGTAAGGGCAAACTTGCACAAACCACACTCTCGCCTAACTCAACTTCGTGACTTATGAGGAAACTCATATGGATGGACCTCAACCCCTAAGCGCCTAGATAAGAGGGTTAGGAACAACATATTGAGTGACTAAAATGAGTCCTCTCATGGTTCTTGTGAGCTTAATATGGCTTCATGGCTCAACCAAAATGGTCCCATTTTACTCAAACCTAATTAATCTTCAATTTCCCCAAATTTCAATTTTTTACCCTCGGGGCCCTAAACCCACCAAACCTACCAAATGCCCTTAAAATTGCCCAAAATTTGGAAAATTACCTAAATTACCCAATATTCCATAAAATCAATCCTAAATATTCTCCACCACTCAAATTGATCATCCATGGCCAAATATACCAAAATTTCTAAAAATACCCTCCAAATACCCAAAACACCCTTTTTTGACCCAAAAATCCAAAAATTCTAAAAAATTTCAAAAAATTCCAAAAAATTCCAAATATTCCCAATTTTATTTTATTCAACTGCCACATACTCTAATTTTGTCAATTTAATCAAATTTGATAAAAAGTCCCAAATGGGCCCTTAAGGCCCAAAATGACCAACAAACCCAATCCACCCCAAATTCAACCCAAATTTTACCCAATTTTCCAAAAATTTTTTTTTGAAATCTTTCTAACTTCCCCACAAAAAAAACTCTAATTTAATATAAACAATATTTGGACCCAAATTCCAGCCAAGCCTAACCCAAACCAAAATTTCCCAAATTGTCCTAAACCAATCATAAACCCAAACAAGCCCAAATCCCAAAATCAAGACCAAAACAAAATGGAAAACTCTTTTGTACACTACCATAAACATTTTGCAACATCAATTTTACATCAAAACCAACATTAGCCCAACCTTAGCCCAAGTTAGCCCAATTGGACTCACTTTGACCCTATTATTAAAGAAGCCCAAATTAAACCCAATTAAACCCCAAATGACACCAAATATTTTCTAAAATTCTCATGACACATTCCTAAGCCAAGTACAAAATTTATTTGACACAACCTTTTACCAAATTTTTATCTAAAAGTCCATTTTTAAAACATAAAAGCCCATTTCCTTAAAGCAATTAAAAGCCCATGTTTCATCAAATTTAAAAGCCCAAAACCTATTTCAAAGCCCACATGACATTTTCATTTATCATCTTTTTAATCAAAATAATTTCCTAAGTTCCAATTTCATCATCAAATAAATCTAAATCAAGCCTCATGCCAAAATACCCCTAAATTTCAAAATCCCCAAAATCCCTTTCTCATGCTAGTGAGCCAAGCCATTCCCAAGCCAAATGAAGCCATGAACAAGCCATGGAGAAGCCACATGAAGCCATGAGAGCTTTGACTTGTCATCGCTCCATAAATGGAAAAAGGAGGAGCTTCTTTATTGATTCCCTTAAGGTCATTAACATTACCCATGCTTCACCTTAACACATGATTAATCTAAATATTCATGGATGGAGACCTCACCAACTTCTCTTGGCTAAACCCCCTGATTTCTCTCAGCCTAAAATCAGACCTTGGTGGATGCACCAAGCCCATTTTCATGGGTTGACCAAACCAACCTCAAAATAGCCCTTCCCCCTTTACCACTTAAATTAAACCCTTTTTTCATGTCAAACCCAAATTGAATTCACAAACCTCAAGCCCAGACCTCACTGGTCAAGATGGTGACCTGACCCTGGCCGGACCACCACCCAGCCACCGGAAAACACCACACTCGTGAGCACCTATTTGATTCAAAATCCAAAAGTTACCTTCCTAAGTTGTCCCAACCCAAATGGTCACTGCAGCTGTTCTTCTCCTCCCCTAGGCAGCTGATCCCAACCTTCAATTGCCTCTGGGAAGCCCTCGAGCCATGGTTATTTAAACCCACCATCCTCACGGCCATGGGAGGTGCTAAAAAAAAAACTTACCAAAACTCTACCAAAATTGCTCCAAACTCTTCTCCTGGCATAAAGGAGTTGATCCCCACTGAAATCTAGCCCTAATCACCACTGGTTGAGCTCAATTTCAGAGTTTAATCTCAATCCTAAAACTAGGACACTTCACCACAGTGAGCCAATCCTCAAATTGATTGACTCTACACCTTCACTAGACCAAGAGAAGAAGTTCCCCAGCAAATGCCCCCTCACCAGGCCGGCCATCCCTTCTATCAGCCAAGCATTGAAATCAGGCTTGGTGGAAATCGTGTCTAGACATTTCACCAGGACCAGAGGTTTCATCCCTAGGCTCCTCCATCTCCAAAGAATGTGCCGAACCTCTCTGATTGAAGCTTCACTTCTCAGAGCCAAGGTATGGAACTCCTCCTTCATGAGAGCTTCTTTCGATTCTCCATTTTGTTTAAGTCTATTTCATAGCATCATAGCGATATGGATGTGTTCGCCTTGTTGAGATGAGTCCATAGAGCCCAAAAACATGTAATTTAGTTGAGTATCGAGTGAGATATTAGGGTTAGAAGGTTGACGGCTCACGGGATGCACCAGTCGTAAACGATGACCAGGAGCCGTCAGATGGCTTATGTATTAGACGAACGGTCGGAATCACATCGGATGAACCAACAGAACATGAACAGCTGGCCGCGTGGCATCCCAGTCAGATGGCGGTGTCAAATGGAGGCGCGCCACATGGAGCTTCGGATCTGCCGAGGATGACACGGCACCGATGTGGTTAAGTAGGAAATTAGGGTATTTTTGAATTATTTAAATGCCCTGAACTTCAAAAATCCATAACTTTGAATAGAAAAATCTCAAAAATAAAAGATAAATACCCTCTTGCTCAGCGAACAGAGGAGAATAATGTGGAAAATGAATTAAGTTGTCTTGTTAAGCATTTTATAGTTAATTAATTTAATACTGTTTTAAGTATTTCAATTCTCCATTCATGCATATAATTCACCATGGTATGAGACTAAAGGGCTTTTGTAGCCTCTGTTCTTGGGAACATTCCCTGAAATTTTCAAGACCAGAGGCCATCTCTGTGCAAGTTATTGATTTTCCAAGTTTATGTGTCTGCTTTGATGTTTTAATTCCAGTAATTAGCATATTGCTTAGAAAATTCTAGGAAAATTAAGGAAAGTATCTTAGGACTAGAGCACCCTAGGAAAATTATGGTTTGACTTAATTCCTTAAAATAACCTTAATTAGCCTAAACACTCAAAACTGAACTTCAATTAATTTGGAATAACCACACACCAAAATCACTTGAAAATAATTCTCCACTGACACTTAGGATGTAGAGAATCTCACATAAGAATTTCAAGTCAATTGGAAATAATTTAAGCCATTAAATAAATTATTTAAGTTGTGTGGTCATTTTTAAAATTAAAAAAATCATAAAACCCAAAATACACTTTAAAAATTCACCAAATTGGTTTTGTGGGCTCCCTGATATCAGAGGAGTCTAACAAAATTAAAATTGGAATTTTCTAAAAATTTTCATTTTTAACCATATTTTTAATATTTTAATAATTAAACAATTAAAAAAGCACAAAAATATTAAAATTCATAAAAATGTCATATTTGGTCCCCTAATTACTTAGGAAGCAACCAAATATTTTTCCTAAGTCCTTAGGTTAAGATATTAAATTTTAAGAGCTTAAGACAATTTTTAATATTAAAAAATGGATTTTCCAACCTTTTCACCAAATTAATTCTAATAAATAAAAAAAATCATTAAAATATAAAATTTGCTTCTCTCGGACTCCTTGAGGTCGGAGGGACTTAAGAGAAATATAAAATCCATTTTTAAACTTTAATTTTATTTTATAATTAATTAATACCCCAAACACAAAATAATTATAATAAATAAAATATAACTCAAAAAATACCAAAATTGGTCCAACTGGTCCTCTGGTCAGTAGGGACATCCCATAATTTTCTTAAGGTCATAAACCTTACTTTGGTCATGTTATTGAATTTTCATTGAAAACCCTTATTTTCCACAAAAATAATTATTAAAATTAAGTTAAAAATAGAAAAACCACATTTTCTCCTCTGATATTTTAATTGACCCATGAGTATGGTGACATAAAAATTCCAAAGTCACTTGAGTTATACTTAATGAATTCTGAGGTGAACAAGCCTAAGGGGCAAAATGATGATTATTAAAATTTAGCCTTAATCAATATTTAGACTCAATTATGGGTAATGAGTAATGAATGATCCTAATCAATCTCCTTAGAAGATTGAAACATGAGGAATTAAAGGGTAGAAACCCATTTATCACTTTTCCAATAAAAACAAAATGGTTCAAATTTCTTAAATTATTAAAAATTTGAAGTTAATTAAAGGAGAATGTATTAAGTGAAGGGGTTTAATCTTGGAAGATATTAATTTATTAATCTTAACCCCTAGTTAATGATAAAAATCAAATACTACTTAATATTAATTTAATAACTCATTAATGAAAACTAAGATAAATTAAATAACCAAATTAAAATAATTTCTAGGATAATTTAATAAAGAAAATAATTTTAAAATAATATAATTAATTAAACTAAAATTAATTTTAAAACGACATAATTAATAAAAAATAATTTACATTAAATATAATTAAATTAAAACAATTTTAAAATAATTTAATCAACTTTAAATCAAAATTAAATTAATGCAACTAAATTAAAATTAACTTCAAATCAATACAATTAAATTAAATATAACTAAAATTAAAGTTAAGACAATTTTAAAATAGGTAAGTCAACTTTTGAAAATACACAATAAAATTGAAATAACATAAGACAATTATAATTAAACTAAAATATTACAATTAATTTGAATCAATCTTAAAAAACCAACTTAAATCTAAAAAAGATGGTTAAGTTTCTTAATAACCTAACTTGCCCTAAAGACTTCCACCTACATAATTCTTAAATGGAGTAACAAGCGAAATGTCACTTCACTCATTGGATAATCAAATTTCTAAGTTCACTGAGCAAGAAACAAAACTTAACTAAATTTTTTTGATGATTAATTCACATGTACAATGGAATTCATTTGAACTCAAAATAATCTCAGAAGTATTGAAAAGATGTTTAAGACTCGTCCTAAGCACTTACTCAATATGATGGGATGTTTTAGAAGAACAATTGAACATAATTGTTCTTTGGTGAAGAAAATCATCCATAAAACACAAGAACCTAGACGTCATAGGAATTGATTAGCAGTAGGATTAGGATTTTGGTAGACAATCAGAACCTTTCCTTAGCCTTACCTAGGTGCTTTCCTTGAAATATTTAAATGCTCTGACATGTGTTTTAAGTGCAGCTTGGAATGACAGGAAGACCCTCCGAGTACGCTTTTACTTTATTGCAATTTACTTACATGTATTGCACTTTACTTTTCTTGCATGTTAAACAAGAATGTCACCCTGCATGAAAACTGAAACTTTTAGGATAGCCACAAAACTGAAACACAAAACTAAATTAAAAGTCACAACAAGATAAAATTCACCGCCACAACATTTAAAATATAAAACAACTCAAAATTTAATCACAAACGGAACAACAAAACCACAACTACAACTAAATTAAAACGTCTTGTTGGATGATCAGGAACACCTCGGATGATGTAACCTACGTGTTGCTAACGGGATTTCCCACGGTCTAAATGAAAGTGTGGAACTCATTTAGTTGAGTTTAGAAAATTCATTTGGACTAAGTGAATTAGATAAAAATAACGGTGTCGGAATGATGGAACCGTGGGATCTTAACCGGTGTTGTTATAACCAACTTTAGGATTCCCCTAAAAAATGTTAAAAACACCTGAACCTTAAGACTTTTCTAAACCAGAACACTTATCTCATCTCCTGATTTTCACTTTCCAAAACTAAACCTTCTGTAACAATAAGGAGCTTGGAGCATAGTGTGCAGCACGGTCATCGTTGTCAGCAAAACTTGAATCTACATCAGTAAAACCTTTCTTAGCATTACATAACAAAGCCATAGGATTTTGAGGTAGTTTACCTAGTGCAACATAAATCCTCAACTTTTTGTTAGGCATTTGTATAATTATGTTATGCAAATTAAGCCCTAACCGGTCTTAGGATTCCGAGGTAGTTGTTTGGTACGACATAAACCCTCACATCTTCGAGGCTATTTGTGTGATTATATCATACAAGTATAAGTCCAACTTAATTATTCGCAGGATTGAAACATTAGATAATGTTCTTCAACTGAAGCCAAACAATAGAATAGTTTGGAAAGTTGCCAAGATTTCTCTTGGATCCTCAACTTCTCCTACCTTTCCTCCTTTGGATTCCTAAAATAAACTGTTCCAAGTTCGAGCTATTCCGTATTGAAATCTCTAAAGTCCAATTTGTTTGAAACCTTAAAAATTGAAATTCTTGAGAGCAAAACAACTGATCATTATCAAGAGTTTTCTTAAATGATTCCCGTCATTTAAGATGTATTTAACTATAGGGGCTTGCCCTTATAGGGAATTTTAAGAACCAATGTAATATAAACCCTGCCTAATTCTTTTGTATTAAGCAGAGGAACTTGTCAACTTATAAAATTTATTCGCAGACCAAACGGATGTCACAAATCCTCTAGTTTATTTAATTGAGCCTCATCATTAAGCAGTGTGTCTATTCTTCGGTATAGATACACGGTTTATGATGTGGTGCTCGTTTATATAAACTATTTGGGATGTGAGATCGGTTTGATTTCATATCTTAAAACATTCAAACTTAAAATTATTTTCAAAATCAAATGCTACTTTCTAAATTATACATATATTTTTAAATTAAATTTAAAATATGAAAATTCGTCGAAAACTTCTCTAGGCGACCCCATTTCAAAACACATAACTTAAAAATATGCCAACAATTTCTGGCGACTCTGCTGGGGAGTAGTTCCTCTCTCTCCATTTTGATCAAATGGTTTTGCTTTCATAAATCGGTAGCAAGTCCATATCTCTAGTGGACCAAGCTATCATCCTTCCATTGAAATACCACGTTCATTTCTATCTTGAACGGGTACAATCAACTCTCTCTCGGATTTTGGAGCCACTGTTTAGACACCCCTAAATAGAGAGGTTCTAAAATCCTTTTACCTCTTTGAGGTGGGGTGGACCCCCAATAAGTGTAAGCTTAGGAGCGCTTCCTCGGATCGAGAAGTCTTGTGAGACTCTCCCTTTCTTTCCACTTTCTGGATTGGGTCCCGTACCTTTCCTTTAACCTCTCCCTTTTTAATTTGTTTTGTTCCTAATGAACAAACCTTCTAGTAAACTAACTCTTTAATAAATGAACTTTCTATTAAACCAAAAATACACAAATAAAACAAAATCCAAAAATATCTTGTAAATAAAATTAAGAAAATAAAAAAATAAATGGAGATGTGTTCGGACTCTTTTAGAGAATTTCCTCTCTTTCTTTTTCCCAAGCATAAATCAGAACTGAAGCTTAGAATCTACCCTGCAGAATATGTCTACACTGAAGTTGATTTTCTCCTTCACCAACGGGATAGACTTAACTGTTTACAAGGATGAGCTGCTTAATAATGTTGTCATTGACTTTGGACAAGGGTTCGACAAAACAGATATTAAGTTCGTCGATGTCACTCTTTTCGCGCTAATGAACAAAGTACTGAAAAATGAGGAGCCCATAATTGAGTTCAACCTGAAATTGACTCAAGAGTTTTCTCCCCTACAAAGGGTTCCAACTGAAAGAAACACTTCTGTTCAAAGGAGGTTAGCTACCACCCCCAGAACTGTCATCTCTACCCCCACCGATCTGGTCATCACTGCTCCTACCTCAGCTCCCACCAAACTGAAAGGAAAAGAAGTCCAAGTTGGTGATGAGCCTGTTACCGTGGAGGGTTTAGATTTTACTGCAATACCGTTGATCTTCGAGATAGGGTCCAGCTCTAAAGTATCACCCTTAAATCGAACTCAAAGAAGACATAGGAGCAAAAAGATCGCCAGGATCAAAAAAACCAAAGCTGTTGAAGTTGCTTTCTAGAAGAAATTCTTGAGGAAGAAGAAGAACTGCCTGAGATTTCACCGCTATTGGGAGGAAGTAGATTCCACCCTCTCTCTGCTGCATCGGATGAAGAAGATGCCCGGAGGATCGCCGCTGCATTACCCCGACCTGTATACTATAGTGATTGTAAAAGGAAGAGGGCCAAGACTACACCGCTTACCCGACTGCGAGTCGTAGTAGAGAAACTAGCTAAGATGGAAGGGTGCCCCGTATCAAAGATCCTAAGAAGGATGGGACGAGTTCCAGTCAAATCCCTCCTCGGATAGCGAGTAGACCCCGTCATAGCTCTAGAGAAGCTAAGGAAGAAAGTACGAGTTAGTGAAAGAAGTTCGCCTGTTGTCGTATCAGGTCACCATATTAGGGAGGACACCACCTACCAGCATATAGCCAACATACCATCTGGTCCTAGGCCTTCTACTACAAGAAGGATGGTGTGGCAACCTATTATTGCTAAACCGATACCGATTCAAAGATCTGGAAAGAAGAGTCTCGTCAGAAAACCTGAATCTAAAGAAAGTGCTACTGCATTAAAGGAAACTCCTGAAAAAGAAGTTCAACAGTAGTCGCCTGACAACCACGAGACCGTTTGGAAAAGACCACTTGAGGATGCTATAGAAAAGCTAAGAACAGACATCCGATGGTTGACAAGGGAAAGAGGAGAAGAATTAAAAAATGAAGTGGATTCATCAGAATTCATGGATGAAGAATGTGTTGAGATCAATATGGTCGAGACCCGAGCATTGTCAGCTTTGCAGGGAGCTCCGTCAGCCTCAGAAAGAGATGAACCAGAAGTAATGAGAGTGCGTCTTCAAGAAAAAGATGATACGATTTCTCAGATGGCCAAGAGGATGGAAGAGATGGCAGCCGCCTTAGCCACTCTCCAGAGTCAGCTTCAACCTCAAAAGGAAACACCCCCAGAGAGCATTCACATCACAGATGGGGGGAAAGAGATTACGTCCATCAATAGAGATGAACAACCAAAGAAGGATTCTGCATAGAGCATGATTCCCAAGAAGTATATCAAGAAAATGGTAGAACAGTAGGTGCGAGAAGCCTTAGCCCAGTCTAAGAGTGGAGCATCGATTCAGACGGGTATACCTTACCCTGAAGAATTTGATGCCATCCAATACCCGAAGGGCTTCGTACCACCTCTGTTCAAGACTTTTGACGGTACGGGAAATCCCCGGTAGCATGTAGCACACTTTCGTGCCAGTAGTTGCAATGCAAGTGGGAGCGATGCCTTGCTCTTTCATCAGTTCGTCAGCAATTTGTAAGGGATTGCCTTTGACTGGTATGCAGAATTGCCAAACGGTTTAGTTAAGACCTTTTCAGAATTGGAAAACCTTTTCATTAAGCGGTTTGTTGGGGCTCGGCACCACATCACTATCGGTGATCTAGTGGTGGAGCAATAGAAACCGAATGAAACTTTAGTGGATTACATACTTCGATGGAGGAACTTAAGCATGAAGTGTGAAGCTCAGCTTCAGGAACAACATGCAGTCGGTATCCTACTAAAGAGTATCCATGGCCCGATAGCACTTCTCCTTAAAGGAATCACAATTAAGACTTTTGAGAAATTGCTTAGCAAGGCTGGGAGCTTGCAGGTAGAGGCAAAACAGCTGAGTTTCATTGACAAGACCGATAAGCAGAAGCCCGTAAAAGCATTTGAAAAGAAATTTGGGATCGTCGCAGCAGTGGATAAAGGTAAGCATCCAGTGCAAATACAGCCAGAGCAGCCAAAACCAAGTTATCAATCACCGCAATAGATTTATCAGCAACCTCAACAGAGTTATCAACAGCCTCGACCAAACTATCAATCATGGCAGCATAATCAACCGCCGCCTCGTCCACCGTGTGTCCTAAAGGAACTTATGAATAAAGAATATTCCTTCAAGACTGAAGCAGTGACAAAGATGTTTCGTAGTTTGATGAAGACGCCCGACTTTCAATTACAAGAGACCAAGAGGCCAAAAGAAGTCAACAAGAACGATCATCAGAACTAATGCCCCTACCACCGGATGATCAGACACAAGATAGAAGACTGATTCACCTTTAAGAATTGGCTTGATGATAATCTTTGAAAAGGGAACATAACGATCCCGAAGGAATACATGAAGGAGCCCCAAAAAGGAGGTTCCGTTAATGTTATTTCAATGAATCCTATTGTTCCGATAGACCCGTACACGACCAATGATGGATGGAGTACTGTATGGACAAAGTCTTCGAAGAAAATTTTGGATTGCATCCAGACCACTTCTGTGCGAGCTTCAACTCAGAGTTCGAAACCTGCCGAGCCGGCACTATCTCTTGCGATTGAAGAACCGACCCATAAGGAGGAGAAGATCGTGAAAGAAGTAAAGACCGAGGCCTCGAAGGGTAGACTAGGGGTTGCTTATCCTAGGATGGTTATTTCTGATTCGGGGGAGAAATCCTTCTGACCTCTAACTCTGTATGATTATTTGCTCAGCCCGGTGGGATCTTATAATGATAAGTGTTTTGGTGTTGGCTACGTTTTGACTGTTTCTAACGATTATGTAACTAAGCTAACCAACCTAATTCGGATCTCTATTTCAATACGAATAATGATTCTCAAATCATAATAAACCTCGACAACCACGACAAAGGAGAAGATGTTCATAAGGGTGGCTACGAAAGCTCGAGAAGCAACGAGTCCATCTATGAATTCTGAGGAGCTCCAATCACGATAGAGTTAAAGTTATCAGATTCCAAAGCAACTCCAGAAGAGCTAGTATTTCCGATTTAAGGGGAAACACCGGCAGATCTAGCACCAGATGCAGAAGAGGTAATAGAAGTCAATCTACGAAGCGGAAAAGTTCTACCCCCGAGAATGGGTCCAAAGGATAAAGGAAAGCAGGTGGTTGCTCAGGAAGAGCCAACCCCAGTGGAAGAATTGCCCATTCGAGAAGAGACTGAAGAGCCTGGTAATAAAGTGGATTATAACGTGCTAGCCCATCTCAGGAAGCTACCAGCCAAACTGAGCATCTACGACGCTCTGATCCTGTCAAAAGAGATGAGGGAAACTCTGATCAAGTCCTTACTTGATCCAGAAATTTTCTTAGCTCAAATGGTTGATAATTCCTTAGTCGAGGTTTTCTCATTAAAAGAACAGCGAAGTGTTACCTTCATGAACAATGATCTGCAACTTGGAACAGCTGATCACAATCGACTATTGTACATCTCACTCACTATCGGAAAGTTTACGCTCTCGAGAGTGTTGGTTGATCCGAGAGCATCTATCAACATAATGAGCCTTCAGACGTTAGCATATTTGGAATTTGATGCTCGTGACCTCAAAGCAGACAAGATGTTATTAGGAAGCTTCAATCAGAAAGGAGAAAGAGCACTTAAATCGATGACACTATTAATGAATACTGGCAATTTGGCAAAGATAACCGCAAAATTCCATATAATTGATTCTGAGACATCGTTCAACGCTCTACTGGGTCGGTCGTGGATCTATGAAAACCTGATGATACCATCATCTCTGGACCAGTGCATAAAGTATTATGAAGGAGGAGAACAGTGTATCAAAGGTGATTTGTAACCATTCTCCGTGCATGAAATCGGAATGCATGAAGATGCAGCCTACTACGTGCCTCCAAAGAAATAATCTTCTCCAGAAATACCATACCAAATGAAGCAAAACAAGTTCGAGATGATGAAGAACATGAAATTATAGTCCAACAGTTACTCACCACTCCCTTACGGCGAGATGGTCAAGGTTTCTCTAGAACTCGCACCCGAGGTTGAGGCTGGGGACGAGGTCATGGAAGAAACAGTGGAGTAGTTGGACAGAAGAAACCGGTCATCGACGTTGATTGGGAGAACAGTTCTGAAGAAGAAGAAATTAAGAAAGAAGCAGCGAAAATAAGTCAGAAGAAACCCCAATTCAAAATCTCTCTCGAAGAAGAAAAGAATGAAGAATATAAATTAATGTACGAGAAGATTAATCACTATGTGCATACTATGACCCTGACCCAGATCCATTCTAATAAGGTTGAGGGTATGGTGGTCAAGGAAGTGCATGGTGGCGGTATTAAACCGATCAAATTCTACCGTGGTGCTTCTTCTTCCAAAACTGAAAATAATGTACAAATTGAAGATGTTACTTATCTGAATTAGTGGAATTGCCTTTTGAGTTATATTCTCCCTATGTTCAGAATTTAATCCAATGTGGTGTCCTACCTAAATAATGGGAAAAAGGTCAATCGCAACACTTTGAAAAATTATGGAATAATGCGAGTCGGCCTCCACATTCAAAGTACGGTCTCAGATTTGGCACAGTAGAATCAGTTGATGATACGGGATTTTGCTTGGTTGTCACTTGCGAGCCTAATGAAGACTGCTTGGAAACTTCAGATAATCTTGAAGATCTATCAATTGGAGATGCTCCACCAGAATTCAAAGAAGAAATTAAATCTACAATAGACGAGTTAATGGAAGTTAACTTAGGTACTAGCGAAAATCCTAGGCCGACCTTTGTTAACTCCTTACTCAATAAAGAAGACTCAGAAAACATGATCAAACTACTGATGAAGTTTAAAGACTGTTTTGCTTTGAGTTACGATGAAATGCCAGGATTAAATCTAGAAGTTGAAGTTCATAAAATAGGAGTGGATCACACTGTCGTTCTATTCAGACAAGATCTCAGAAGAATGCATCTAGAGATTGAACAACAAGTTATAGCTGAAGTTAAGAAGCTAATAGATGCTAAATTTTTCCATGAAGAATAATATCCAACTTGGTTAGCCAATGTGGTACCGGTCAGAAAGAAGAATAGATAGATCAGAAATTGTGTGGATTTCAAAGATTTGAATAAAGCATGTCCAAAAGACGAGTTTCCACTACCAATTCCAGAATTGATGATAGAAATCGCTTCAACGCATGAAATATTCTCTTTCATGGATGGATCGCCAGGATACAACCAGATAAAGATGGCACCGGAAGATGAGAAACTCACAGCTTTCCTAACGCCGATCGGAATATACTGCTACACAGTGATGCCTTTCGGGTTGAAGAACGCAGGATCAACCTACCAAAGAGTAATGACGAGGATTTTTGATGATCTCATTAACAATCAAGTCGAGTGCTATGTGGATGATAAAGTCATCAAGAGCAAACTGAAGAAAGATCACCTGTATGATTTGAGAATTGTTTTCAAGCTACTAAGGCAATTTAACCTTAAGATGAATCCCTTGAAATGCACCTTCGGCGTTACCTCCAGGAAATTCTTAGGGTTTGTTGTTCGACATCGTGGAATTGAAATCAATCTGGAGAAGATTAAAGCTATCTTAGAAATGTCGCCTCCCAAAACCTTGAAACAACTACGATCCTTTCAAGGGAAGTTAGGGTATCTTCGACGCTTTATCTCGAATTTGTCAGGTAGGTGTCAGCCCTTCTTGGCATTAATTAAAAAGGATGCCAAATTCTTTTAGGAAGAGAAATGCCAGCTGACCCAATTTTTGTATTTCCAAATACAAGAATTTTTTACCACTGCTAGAAAAATTAATCTAGCAAAGGCGCGAAACACTTGACCCAGAATAACTTGTTATATAGTTGTGTACCAAATTTTAATTTACGGCAATAGTATTAAATAAAACTTGATCGCTACTAAATTCTAGTCCGTTAGTGATTAATACTTTTTAAATATATGTTTATATAGCAAAATATAATTTTAAAGGAAAATATTTTATATACGTTTTGGGTACTACGCAAGTATACGTGTCGTTTCAAGTAATAAAAGGCTCTGAAACAAAGACCCCAGTATCTATCCCACGGGAAAAAAGGGTAATAAATTTTTAAATATTCTATTTCAAAATCTTTTTATATTTTAATCTAACTATAAATTACTTTTAATTTACTAGATGCAGATAAAGAAAACAATAATAAGAAAATGATTTTGCGAAAATAATATAAAACAAACAACTTTCTTCCTTTCAATTAATCCAAGATTTTTAAGATAATTTAATATTCGTTGGAGAATCTATTTTATGGTATTGTGCCAAATAGAAGCATTCCTATTCTTTACCCTTTGATCCAGGCGCAAAGAACATTGGCTAATCTATAGATCAGGTCCGGATGTATTGTTAGTAGAATGGGTTAATCTAGGCTCACACTACTAGATGTCCAAGGGTGGCTATGGTCGGCCCTACTAGTGACCCTTTCCTTATCTATAAATCAAATTATATGAATTTAGTATGTCACTCTAAAAACTTATCAATTCTACGCCCTTTAAATCTTATCTTCTTATTTATTTGCACTTCACCTTGAATAGCCCGCGCATGGCCTTTGACTACCCAAGGATTCATGTGACATCTACAAGTTAAGAGTTCTTCTCCTTCTAGGTCTCAAAACTCTTCAACATGTTTTAACAATTTAAATGGCCAATTTAAAAAGTAAAGTAAGATCGGGTATTAATATCATCACAATGTTTTGAGAATATTTTGATTTTCGATTCTCCATCGAATTTTATATTATCTTATTTATCTTTTCATAATTGAAGGAAGAAAGTAAACTAACTACTCAGAACACATTGAATATAAACAACAAAACATAAGAAATAAACTTTGAATCAAAAATAAAATACTTATCTCAAATATTCCTTCTTCAGATCTTCTGATTCCTACTGACTCCACAGTGTAATGAACTCCAAATGCAACAATTTGAAAATAAGCTCACTAAACTAAATAAAAGTGACACTAAATTTCTCTCTTTAAGGACGAGAGATCCTAAAGTGGCTAAGAGATAGGGGATACAATGGGGGCACCTTTTTTCTGAAGAAGTGGACTCCTATTTGTAGGCTTCAGGGGTTGCCTTAAGGCAGCTCTTCAAAACATGTCCAAAATCAATGAATCTTCTAGAAGGTCTAGGCACCAGAATCTGGCGCCTAGGCACCGGACACCGCATCCAGTTCTTCGCACCTCTTCACTTTGGTTCTCACCTCTTCGCGATTAGAAACATTTTAGAGCGTCCAAATGCAATGTATCACATGTCCTATTATCAAGGAACAACTGCCAGTCTTCTAGAATGTCCAATAACCGCTCACTCCATCAAAATAACCGTCCACAAGTCATCAAAAACTTGACAGTTTTTGTATTGAGACTGCCGCGTAGGCACCAACTTCTGGCTCCTAGGCGTCAGGCCATAATTTTTTATAATTCTTGTATTTTGCTCCATTTTTGCTCCTTTTTCGCCCTTGTTCCTTTTTTGGACCTTTTTACATCACCTGCATCCAAAAACACAAAAATACCTTTCATTAAAGCATAATATCCTTAGAAATTGATAAAAAATCAAGGCATAAAAATAGGTATTTTTTCATGGATCAAAATCCCCCAAACTTAAATGTTACTTGTCCTCAAGTAACCCTTTTTACTATATAAAATGTATAATCTTTGGAATAAAAGATAAATATTTAAGATTCCTTATAATTTTTTATTTTATAATGTCTTTAGTAAATTATTAACCCAATTTCACTAAGTAGGTTTAATCTTAAGAATTTAAAGAATATTCAACTACCAAATCATAAGATTTCAAATTTTTCATCCATTTCGAAAATAATAGAAGTTTATTATATTAAGATCTCATAGATTATTTAAAAGAGAAAGATCTTCTTGAAAGACCTTTCTTAAATAAAGATTCATGCATAAAAATTAAGTAAAATATGTAACTAGTTTTCCTTCTATAAGATAATTCAAGTGAAGCCAATTTTTTATTAGGCATTTCCTCAAGCTTCTCCTCTCTTCTCTTTTTTTTTTTTTTTTAAGCATATAGAGAGGATTACTATATCTAGATAGCCTGTTAATGATTTTGAACTTCACTATCCTTAACTTATATTTTCAAAACATATACATTTCCACTTAATTATTATAACATGAATAAAAATTCAAAAAAAATTTCAATCATTTCTTTTTTTAAGTGATAATTTTTTATTACTTAATACTTCTAAAATTCCATTATTTCTACCATGAATAGAAAAATTCCTTAATCTTATTCTTCTTTAATTTAAATAATTCTATTCTTAAAATCAATCAAAGTTATTAAAATTTTGGTTAAGTTCACTAAATTGTTCATAATTTCAAAAATAAAAGTGAACTTAAATAGATTCTTCATTCCTTAAGATATGTTAAAAAGTTTTTATTTTAAGAAAATATTAGCTTTTTAAGGACAAATAAAATTTAAATTTGAATGTATTTTCCCTTCCCCCAAACTTAGGTTTTGGTATACTATGAAAATTTGAAAGTATGAGAGAAAGAAAATCATAATTTTAAAAAGAAAATTTTTATAAGTATGTAAAAACGATCTTAAAAAGAAAAAATTACTTCTACTCATGCTTTTATGAATAATAAAGATAAAGTTGAAGCAGGTATAAAAAGTAAGTAGGCTAATTTTTATGATTATACTAAATTTAAAACAAAATAAAAGCAGAGCAAAATTACTAATTACTAAACAGTAAACTGAAACAAACATATCATAAATTTACTCTAATCTCAGTCTCAAACACAATATACTAAGAATATTCTAACAATAAAATCTTAACACTAATCAATCCACACAGGTACATAAACAAATTAGCATACATCAAACACCAAACTAAATAAAAAAAACAAACTAACAACAAAGTAGGACAACATAGAGATCTATCAACTACTAGTCACTGGCTGTAGCCTCATCATCATCATCGTCACCAAAGGTAAACTCAACATCCTTAGGATCAACAAATGGTGTTAAACTAGGAAAAGTAGGGAAACTAACATCATGCTCACCCTTCAGAAATTTGACGAGGGCTTCATCATACTCAGCATCATAGCTACTCTTCGTCTGGGTATAATCAGATAAATGATCAAGTTTCCTATCAATAGTATCAACCCTGCAGTGAGTTTGAAATAACTCCTACTGCTGCTCTATAAACTGATCATGCATTGACTCCCAAAAACTCGATGGTGGCTCAACAGAAGTAGAAGGTTGGGAAGTAGAAGGTCTACCTGGAGTAGTTGCAGAAGAAGAAGGATCAGTCAATCTCTTCCCTCGAAGACGATCATATATGCTAATGCTCTCCTGACCAATCGGCTTAGTAGTCTTCAACCTTTCCTCTGAAATATCTGCAGTGACTCCATTGCTAATACATAATGAATATATAAGAGATGGAAATCCCAGTCTAACAGAAGTGCTGGATCTCGCAGTAGAATCCACAGAATCATAAATAATACTGCCGACATCAATAGGCTTCCTTTCCGAATGCGGTAGTTTAAGATCGCTCGATCTCTAGTCACTTCACTTAGGTGGTTGGAAGGTAACAATCTTGCAGAAATAAAATAGTGTCATGCTTTAGAAATACCATTTAACTTGGAGGATTTGAAGTTTACCCTTTTTCCGTTCCTGATCTTCCAAGATCAAGTACCGTCAGTCAAATATGCAATGATCATATCCAAATCTCCCTCAGATGGAGATAATTCAGAATAGTGGCACTCTATAGTCGGTGGCAGGCCATAAAATACATTGATTCTTTCAGGAGTAAATTCTACTCTGATAACTCTGACAAAAACCTCATAATCTTCGGCATCCAGAAAATTCGCATAAAACTCTCAAACTATAGGGATAACAGCAACAACAATGAAATAACAGAAATGTTGCCAGTTGTGCGCAATGATAGTGTTTTCAATCATCTACCCCGGATGATAGAAACTTCATTCTGAAATGAACTTCCTCGTTGTCGTAAATTCATGGAATCGAAAATGCACAGCCACAGTAGAAAATTTGCTGCAATCAAGTTATCTCGTACCTTCCCGCGTTTAGATTTCGGAGGCATCTAAACGTGAAAGAAAATAAGAACAAATTTAGGAATAAAAAATTTAAACTCTTTTTAAGTTTAGAAAACTTAAAATAAGTTTAAAAATCCAATGAAATCACTAAAAATCAAAAAAAATTTCAAAATTTCGGTTCTTAGCAAAACCTAGGGAAATCTATGATGAAAATCGAAAATAAATGGTTTAAAGTGTAGATTTGACCTTGAGACAAAGAATTCGAGTGGTTTCCCGCCCAAATCCTTGATGTTTTGACCTCAAAATGGATTCTAAAAGCTGATTTTAATGAAAAATGGAGGAAGAAGAAGGCTTAGGCGTCGATAATGGTTTTTGGGGGTATTTAAGGAATTTTTCAGGTATAGGCCGAACCGGCGCTTAGGCGCCGAATTCTGACGCCTAGACACCAGACTCGCCTTTCACAAAAAATTATTTTTAAATTTAATTTTCCACCAAAATTCATAAATTCAACTTCCAATTACTCACATTAGAGTAGGGCTTCAGTTTCTAACTTCCAAAACATTTTCCAAAAAAATTAAAATTAAAAATTAAATCCACCAATCAAACATAAGGTTTAAATCAAACTTTACTAAATTCCATTTATAATCTTCAATATTGGCTCAATATATTCCAGATAAGTATCATACTTGATTCAAGTTCCTAATACACAATCAAATACAACAATTTCTAAGCAAGAACAACACACATTGAACATTCAAGCAAATACACAAATACAATCGTTTCACTACATCGATACAACGACTCAACAAACCAGATAATAATGATCTCATTACCAGAATACTCAAATCTTCACAAGGGAAATTTTGTATTCCGCTTAGAAAGAACACTAATGCTCTCGGGAAATCAGTAGCCGTCTTTTCGTCAATCCACTTGTTCTTCGCATACATTTTAACTTGAGCATCTTGATAAGCTGCAAAATGATCAAATTGATGTTTCATCTGTCATTCTAGATGTTCAATCTGATGAAACATCTCATGAAGGCGATCTCCAATGCTTTTAAACTCCGCTTCAAACTTATCCAAGCGACTTGAAATTTTCTCTAAACTTACTACGATGAAACCATTGAAGTAGGGTTGAGGATCCTTTGAGACTTTGTTTCTAGCCTCTTCTCCAAGATTTCTTCCTTCCATTTCTTCAAAAATTTCTCAAATCTCTCAAGAATGAAGTGTAATGGACGTAACTTTGATTTCTTGATCGTTAGGGATGAAGATGGGTTGATTTAAAGGTGAAAATCATGTGAAAAACTGAAAATTTTTGGTTTTTGCACGACCCAGTAACCGTGCTGCTTAGGCGCTAAATCTGGCGCCTAGGCGCCAGACCTATTGATATATAGTTTAACTCGGGCGCTTAGGCGCAGGAACTATGTTCAACTCCGTTTCGCCTAATCGTCAAATTTCAAAGTTTCGTTCTCCAAGATAGGTAAATTATACTGGTAAGAGTAATCTAGACTCAATAACACAAATTGTAAGTAATCATAATGAAGGTTAACTTGATCTCGCTTTTTACTCATATTTAGAATAGAGTGATCCAATTTCTAAATCTTACATATTTCAAAATAATCTTCAGCTTAAGTCAACAAAGACTTATAAGCATCAAATTTTTCTAAAGTAATATAAAATTAGTCAAGATCGAGGTAGAACCTTACATTAAAAACATAAGAACAATCAAAACAAAGATAATTATGGGTTTCCTCCCACAAAGCGCTTGGTTTAACGTCGTCAGCCCGACTTAAGTAAATCTTTAATCAGGTTGACTCAGTTCATAAGCCTCTTTATAAATCATTTTAATATCTCCCAAATAAGGCTTCAATCTTAATCCATTTACTTTAAAAATTTTTCCTGTTTTGGGGTCTTTAATATCCACGACTCCATAATGGTATACTTTCTCAATTATATAGGGTCCAATCCATTTAGATCTTAATTTTCCAGGAAAAAGTTTTAAACGAGAATTAAACAGTAATACTTCTTGTCCAGGCTCAAAAATTTTTCCTGAAATTTTCTTATCATGTAACAACTTCATTTTCCCTTTATAAATCCTTGCATTTTCATATGATTCATTTCTTATCTCTTCCATCTCATTCAATTGCAATAATCGCTTTTCTCCTGCTTCATTCAAATTAAAATTAAATCCTATATCGCCCAATAAGCTTTTTGTTCAAGTTCAACAGGTAAGTGACAATGTTTACCATAAATTAACCGGTAAGGTGACATTCTGATTGGTGTATTATAAGCTGTTCTATAAGCCCATAATGCAGAATCAAGTCTATCAACCCAATCAGTTCTTTTAGGATTAACTGGTCTTCTCTAAAATTCTTTTAATTTCTCTCGTTTGATACTTCGGTCATTCCACTTGTTTGTGGGTGATAAGCGATTGCAATTCTATGTTTGATTCCAAATTTTTGTAGTAATGATTGAATGCTTACATTCCTGAAATGACTTCCACCATCAGTGATAATTACCTTAGGCATTCCAAATCTTGAAAATATCATTTTCTTTAAGAATTTAGAAACACTTTTGGAATCACAGTTTGGTAAAGCAACAGCTTCAATCCACTTTGAAACATAATCAACTGCTAATAAAATATAAATTTTTCCAGATGATGGAAAAAATGGTCCCATAAAGTTTAAACCCCATATATAAAAAATTTCAACTTCCAATATATAGTTTAAAGGCATTTCATCCTTCCTAGATATATTTCCCATCCTTTGACATCGATCACATGTTTTCACATAATGTCTCACATCTTTAAATAAGGTAGGCCAATAAAATCCAGAATTTTAAATTTTAAATGTAGTTTTATCTATGCTAAAGTGTCCTCCAAAATCGGAATCATGACATTTTTGAATAATAACAAAAGTTTCCTTATAAGGTACACATCTTCAAATTATAGAATTTCTTCCAATTTTAAATAAATGAGGATCTTCCTAAATATAAGATTTAGCATCATATTTAAATTTCTTAATATATTTGTTATCCAATTCATAAGGTAAAATATTGCTAACTAAATAGTTAACAATATCAGCATACCAAGGTGTTTTGCATCCTTGAATAACATATAAAGATTCATCGGGAAATTTCTCATTTATATTTTCTTCGAAATAATATCATTTTTAATTCTAGACAAATGATTAGCAATTTGGTTTTCGGTTCCTTTTCTATCTACTATTTGAAAATCAAATTCTTGTAGAAGTAAAACCCATCTTATCGATCTAGGTTTAGAATCCTTCTTAGATATTAGATATTTAATAGCAGAATGATCAGTATGAACTATGCATTTAGTACCAAGAAGATAAGGTCTAAATTTATCAAAGGCATATACTATAGCTAGAAGCTCCTTCTCAGTGGTAGTGTAATTTCTTTGTGTTTTAGTGAGAGTTTTACTAGCATAATATACAACTTTGAAAACCTTCTCTTATTTTTCTCCTAATACAGCTCCAATTGCAAAATCACTTCCATCACACAATAATTTAAAAGATTTATTCCAATTAGGTGCAATAATGATAGGTGTAGTTATTAGTTTTTCTTTTAGAATATTAAAAGCATTAATACATTCTTTGTTAAATTCAAATTTTGCATCTTCTTCCAATAAATGAAAAAAGGGTTTAGCAATTTTAGAAAAATCCTTTATGTATCTTCTAAAAAATCCAGCATGACCTAGAAAACTTCTCACATCAGTAACAGTAGTAGGTGGTTGCAATTCAACAATAATTTTCACTTTCGCTTGATCTACTTCCATCCCTTTTTGTGAAACTTTGTGACCAAGTAAAATGTCTTCTGTGATCATGAATTGACATTTTTCCCAGTTAAGAACTAAGTTTGTTTCTTCACATCTTTTCAGAACTTTGGAAATGTTTTCCAAACAAGATTCAAAAGAAGTTCCAAAAACTGAAAAATCGTCCATGAATATTTCAATTCCTTTGTCAATCAAATCACAAAATATTGACATCATACATCTTTAAAAAGTTGAAGGTGCATTACATAAACCAAAAGGCATTCTTCTAAAAGTAAACGTTCCATAAAGACTTGTAAATGTTGTTTTCTCTTGGTCGTCAGGAGCAATAGGTAATTGATAATAACTAGAATATCCATCCAGAAAATAGAAATATGATTGTCTAGCTAGTTTATCGAGCATTTGATCCAAGAAAGGTAAAGGAAAATGATCCTTTCTAGTGGCGTCATTTAATTTCCTATAATCAATACGAATTCACCATCCAGTAACTTGTCTTGTAGGAATTAGTTCATTTTTATCATTTACAATGACAGTTACACCTCCTTTCTTCGGAACACAATTAATAGGACTTACCCATTGACTATCCAAAATAGGATAAATAATACCAACATCTAACCACTTAACAATTTCTTTTTTAACAACCTCTTTCATGATAGGATTTAATCTTCTTTGCGGTTCAATAGTAGGTTTAAAATTTTCTTCCATTAAAATTCTATGCATACAAATGGAAGGGCTTATTCCTCTTATATCAGCAATAGTCCAACCAAAAGCTTTTTTATAATTCTTTAACAACTAGTAATTTTTCTTCTTGATCTTTACTCAGTTCAGAATAAATAATAACAAGTAAAGTTAAAGAATTTTCAAGAAATGCATATTTTAAATGTTAAGGTAACATTTTTAATTCCAGTTCAGGGGCTTTTTTAATTGATGGTAAAAGTATATCATTTTGAGTTATGTCTAAAGTTTCCAGATTATCTTTAATAAAATGAGTCTCTTCTTCTTTTACTTGTTCATTTTCATCGGTTAAAAATTCAAATTTTTCTTCAGAAATGACTTTACATTTTTCTTGATAATGTTTCTCAATTAAATAATCAATTATATCCATTCGATAACATTTCTCTTTATCAGGGTACTTCATTGATTTAAGAACATTGAATACAATCTCTTGATCATTAACTCACATGGTTAATTCTCCCATTTGCACATCAATCATAGCTCGTCCGGTAGCTAGAAAAGGTCTCCCTAAAATAATAGGTATCTCTTTATCTTCTTCCATATCAAGTACGATGAAATCTACAGGGAAGATAAATTTATCCACTTTAACAAGGACATCCTCTATAACTCCTTTAGGATAAGTGATAGATCTATCGACCTAACCGAAGGGATACGGTGGTGGGAGTAATCTTTCCTAAATTCAATCTTCGAAAAATAGAAAATGGCATGAGATTAATACTTGCTCCTAAATCACATAAAGCTTTTCCACAAAATTTTTCTCTAATAGCACAGGGTATAGTGAACCTTCTAGGATCCTTAAGCTTTTCAGGTAATTTCTTTTGAATTATTGCACTGCATTCTTCACTTAATGTAACAGTTTCAAAAGCTTCAAATTTTCATTTCGTGCTTAAAATATCCTTCATAAATTTTGCATAAGTTGGCATTTGTTCCAAAGCTTCAGCAAAAGGTATGTTAATAGTAAGTTTCTTAAAAATTTCAAAGAACTTAGAAAATTGATGATCAAGTTTCTGCTATTTAAGTCTTTGAGGAAAAGGTGGTGGTGGTTTTCCAACTTTCACATTAAAAGGTATAACAGTCTGATCTTGACTAGGAGAGAGTGTTTCTTTAGGTTTTTCGATCTCTTCAACCTCAATCTCTTTTTCAATTTCATTCTGCATTCTTTCTTTTAATTCCTTTCCACTTCTAAGTTGCACAGCCTTAACATGTTCATATTCTTTTCCAGTTTCCTTTGGATTAATTTTAACATTACGAGGAACTGTTCCTACAGGTGTGTTATTAATTAAAGTAACAATTTGCCCCATTTGATTTTCGATATTACGGATAGCAGTATTTTGATTTTGTAATTGATTATTCATTTGTAAAATTAATTCTTCTATTGAAAACTTTTTCTGTTGATTATTAAATCCAGGAGGTTTATAATTTGGATTAACTTAATTATTCCAATTTCTAGTGGGATGAGATTGATTATTACCATATTGTTGTTGTGAATTATTCCAGTTAAAATTAGGATGATTTTTCCACCCAGGATTATAATAATTTGAATAAGGATTATTTTTACTTGCAATAGCTTGTAAAGTTTCAATAGTTTAAAAATCTTCCATATTAGCAGAGTTATTATTTGAAATATTAATTGCAAAATTATCTAATTTTTTAGACATTGCTGCTACTTGCGAAACTAGGATAGAAAAGGCTTCATTATTGTGAATACTTGCCATCTTTTTAGAATTAATCCTTTCGGAAGGCCATTGAAAATTGTTATTAGCCATTTTTCAATTAAAGTGTAAGCTTATTCAAATGATTTAGACATTAAAGAACCTCCAAGAACAGCATCAATAATTGATTTTAAAGATCCAATTAATCCATTGTAAAATGTTTGAATAATTAACCAATTAGGTAAAGCATGATGAGGACATTTTCTTAATAGTTCTTTAAATCTTTCCCAAGTTTCATATATTGTCTCCCCGTCAAATTGACTAAACGAAGTAATATCATTTCTTAATTTAGCAGTTTTAGAAGGAGGAAAATATTTAGCAAGGAATTTTTGTGCCATTTCACCCCATGTTTGAATAGAACCAGTTGCTAATGGGTTTAACCACATCTTTGTTTTATCTCTTAAGGAAAAAGGAAAGAGTCTAAGTCTAATATCATCATCAGAAACATTGTTATATTTAAAGGTAGCACAACGTTCTAAAAAACTAACAAGGTGTAAATTTGGATCCTCATTTGGTGTTCCACCAAATTGATTATTTTGCACCATTTGAATAAAATAAGGTTTAAGTTCAAAAGAATTAGCATCTACAGTGGATATTTGAATACTACTATGAAGTTTATCAAGTGTAGGGTTAGCATAATCCCTTAATAGTTTATAAACATTTTGATCATTAAGTTCAATTGGATTTTATAAAGTAGTCATTTCTTGAAATTTTGATCATTAATTTTTCTAATTGTTCTTTCTAGTTCAGAATCTAGAGGTATTAATCCTTCAGAACCAAAACTACGCATAAAAAAAAAGAAAAATAAAGAAAGGAATAAAAATTTTCTTTTTTTTATGTTTTTGGAAATATAATATTTAAAAATCTATAAATTGTACCTCTTATTCCCCGGCAACGGCCCCAAAAACTTGACCCAATTTTTGTATTTCCAAATACAATAATTTGTTACCACTGCTAGAAAATTTAATTTCTGGCAAAGGCGCGAAACACTTGACCCGGAATAACTTGCTATATAGATGTGTACCAAATTTTAATTTACGGCAATAACATTAAATAAAACTTGATTGCTACTGAATTCTAGGCTGTTAGTGATTAATACTTTTTAAATATATGTTTATATAGCAAAATATAATTTTAAAGGAAATTATTTTATATACTTTTTGGGTACTACGCAAGTATACGTATCATTTCAAGTAATAAAGACTCCAGTATCGATCCCACGGGGAAAAAGGGTAATAAATTTTTAAATATTGTATTTCAAAATATTTTTGTATTTTAATCTAACTATAAATTACTTTTAATTTACTAGATGCAGATAAAGAAAACAATAATAAAAAAAAGATTTTGTGAAAATAATATAAAACAAAAAACTTTCTTCCTTTCAATTAATCTATGATTTTTAAGATAATTTAATATTCGTTGGAGAATCTATTTAATGGTATTATGCCAAATAGAAGCATTCCTATTCTTTATCCTTTGATCCAGGTGCAAAGAACATTGGCTAATCTACAGATCATGTCCGGATGTATTGTTAGTAGAATGGGTTAATCTAGGTTCACACTACTAGATGTCCAAGAGTGGCTATGGTCGGCCGTACTAGTGACCCTTTCCTTATCTATAAATCAAATTATAAGAATTTAGTCTGTCACTCTAAAAACTCATCAATTCTACGCCCTTTAAATCTTATCTTCTTATTTATTTGCACTTCACCTTGAATAGCCCTGTCGGCATATTTTTAGGTTGTGTGTTGTATTTTGAAAAGGGGGTCGCCTAACAGAAATTGTCGGTGAATTTTTAATTTAATTTAAATAAATAATTTGAAAAGTAGTATTTGATTTTGAAAATAATTTTAAATTTGAAGATTTTAAGATATGAAATCAAACCGATCTCACATCCCAAATAGTTTATATAAACGAGCACCGCACCACAAACCGTGTATCTATCCCTAAGGATAGACACACTGCTTGATGGTGGGGCTCGATTAAACAAACTAAAAGATTTGTGACATCCGTTTGGTCCGCGAACCAATTTTATAAGCCGACAAATTCCCCTGCTTAATATGAAAGTATTAAGCGGGGTTTATATTACACGGGTTCTTTAAAATTCCCTATAAGGGCAAGCCCCTATAGTTAATTACATCTTAAGTGACAGGAATCACCTAAGAAAACTCTCGATAATAATCAATAATTCTGCTCTCAGGAATTTCAAAGTTTAAGTTTTCAAAGGATTGAATTTTGGAATTTCAATGGGGAATGGATCAAGTTTGGAACATTTTGTTTTGGGAATTCAAAGGAAGAAAAGTAGGAGAAGCTGAGGATCCAAGAAGAATCTTGGCAACTTCCCAAACTATCCTATTGTTTGTCTTGAATTTAGGAAAGTCCTAATGTTTATTTAATGTTTTGATCTTGCCAATTTTAATTAATTAGGACTTATATTTGTATGATAAAATCATACAAATAGCCTTGAAGTTATGAGGGTTTATCTCGTACTGAACGACTACCTCGGAATCCTAAGACCGGTTAGGGCTTAATTTACATGACATGATCATGCAAATGCCTAACGAAGAGTTGAGGATTTATGTTGCACTAGGCAAACTACCTCGAAATCCTATGGTTAAGATCCCACGGTTCCATCCTTCCGGCATCGTTATTTTTATCAGATTCACTTAGTCCAGATGAATTTGCTAAACTCAACCGAATGAGTTCCACACTTTCATTTAGACCGTGGGAAATCCCGTTAGCAACACGTAGGTTACATCATCCGGGGTATTCCCGATCATCCAACAGGACGTTTTAATTTAGTTGTAATTGTAGTTTTGTGTTCTGTTTGTGATTAAATTTTGAGTTGTTTTATATTTTGAAATGTTGTGGCGGTGAATTTTATCTTGCAATGACTTTTAATTTAGTTTTGGTTTCAGTTTTAGGGACTATCCTAAAGGTGTGGGTTTTCATGCAACGATTGTTTATCATGCAAGAAAAGTAAGTGCGATGCGATTAAATAAATTGCAATAAAGTAAATCACAATAAAATAAAAGCGTACCTGGAGGGTCTTCCCGTCATCCCAAGCTGCACTTAAAACACAATTAGAATATTTAAGCAAGTTCCTAGGTAAAGCTAAGGGAAGGGTTATGGTTTTCTACCAAGTTCCTAATCCTATAGCTATTCATTTCCTATGACGTCTGGGTTCTTGTGTTTTGGTTTGAGGACGATTTTCTTCATCAAAGAATAATTAAATTTAGTTATTCTTACAAACATCCTATCATATTGAGGAAGTGCTTAAGAAGAATCTTAAACATCTTTTCAATATTGTTAGAATTGTTTTAAGTCTAAATGAATTCAATCATACAAATGAATTAATCGTCCGGGAATTCAAGTTTTGTTGTTATCTTACTCAGTGAACTAGGACATTTGAATATCCTATAAGTGAAGTAACATTTCATTTAATGTTCTATTTAGGAGTTATGATAATTAAAGTTTTCGAGGGCAAATTGGTGCTCCAATGATTTGTGATTTAGTTTAACTTCAGTTAAAGGGTTTAAATTTGGAATAGTGTTCAAGTTGTTTTATATTTAATTTCTTTATGTCTTAGGTGATGTTATTTAATTCAATTTAATTTAATTTAATTTTAGTTTAATTTAATTTGGTTTAGTTTTAATTTTAATTTAATTTAACTTGGTTTTAATTTTAACTTAATTCTATTACTTAATTTAATTTAATTCAATTTAGTTCGATTTGATGTGAATTAATTTAATTTAATTTAACTTGATTTAATTTCCTTTAATTTAATTTAATTTGGTTTAATTTTAATTTAATTTAATTTAATTTAATTTAATTTAATTTAATATGTTTTAATTTAATTTAATTTAATTTAATTTAATTTAAATTTAAATTTAATTTTATTTTTAATTTTAATTGAAATTTTAAAAGAGTTATTAATTTAACTTTAATTTAATTTAATGACTAAGTCTTTTAATATTTTAAATCTTAAGTTTGAATTATCATTTTAATTAGGAATTAAATATTATTGAGATGATTAATTTAGGGATTTTTAAATTAAAGAATAAATCTCTTCCTAATAATATCCCTATTTAATAATTCCAATTTTATTATTCTTCCAAATTTAATCAATTATTTAATTAAGATTTATTTTAATTATCTTCAAATTGTTTAATAGATTTCTACCCTTTAATTTTTTAAGTTTCAATCATCCAAATCAGATTAGGATCAAATATTTTATTTGTTAATTTTTATTAAACCTAAAGTTTTAATTAAGGGTTAAATTTTTAATTACTATTTTGCCCTTCAAGCTTAATAATTTCATAACTCACTAAATTGAGCTTAAATGAACTTGAAATTTGATGTGACTTCACTCATATGCCAATAAAGACATGAGAGGAGAAAATGTGATTTTTCTGTATTTAACTTATTTATATAATTATTTTTGGTGGAAAATAGGAATTTCCAAGGAAAATTTAATAATATGACCAAGGGAAAGTTTCTGTCCTTAAGAAAATTATGGGACTTTCCTAATGACCAGAGGACCACTTGGACCAATTTTGGTGATTTTTTAAATTATATTATTTTTATTATAATTATTTTGAGTTTTGGAGTATTAATTAATTTAAAAATAAAATAAAGGTTGAAAAATAGAATTTATATTTTTCAAAAATCTCTCCGATATCAAGGAAATCAGAGAATCAATTTTTGTAATTTTCTGTTTTTTCTTTGATTTATTATAATTATTTTAGTGAAAATGCTAGAAAATACATTTTTTTTAATTTTAAAATTGCCCTAGGCTTTAAAATTTAATATCTCATTAAATAGACCTAAGAAAAATATGGGGTTTATTCCTAAGTGATTAGAATTCAAAATAGGACATTTCGGTGAATTTTATTATTTTTGTGATTTTTATTATTTTTAAATTATTAAAATATTAAATAAAAAATCAACTTTTTTAGAAAATTGAAATTTTATTTTTCTTAAATTCTCCTGATATCAGAGAGGCTCCAAAACCAATTTGGTGAATTTTTGAAAGGTATTTTGAAAGTTATGAATTTTTGAAATTTAAATTGATTAAATGGCTTAATCAATCCATTTAGTAGGGCTAACCAATTCCAATTGACTTCAAATTTTTATGGTGGGTTCCTCTGATCCTAAAGGTTAGTGGAGAATTGATTTCAAGCCAATTTGAGGTATGGTTAGCTCTAATTAATTAGGGATCTATTTTGGGTGTTTAAGCCAATTAGGGTTATTTTAAATGAGTTAACCCAAAAGCTATTTTTCCTAGGGTCCTCTGGTCATAAGAGACATAACCAAATTTTCCTAGAATTTATTTCACAACATGCTAATTAATGGAATTAAAATACTCAAAACAGTAACATAGAGTTGAAAAATCAATAACTCTTCATAGGGATGGCCTCTGACTTTGGAAAATTCAGGGAATGTTCCCAAATTCAGAGGCTTCAAAAACCCTATGGTCTCATGTCATGGTGAATTTCCTACATGCATGGAGAATTAAAACAATGCAGGAGGGAAATAAATCATTAAAAATAAAATACTTGATGAAATTAAATAATTTCTTTTCCACATTATTTTCCTCTATTCACTGAGCAAGAGGGTATTTTAATTTTATTTTTCTGATTTTCCTACACAAAGTTAAGGATTTTTTAAGTTTAGGGAATTAAATAAATCAGAAAATCCCTAATTTTCTATTTATCCGAGTCGGCGCCGCGTCGACCTTAACATCTCCGAAGTGCTGCGTGGCGCGCTCCCATTCGACGCCGCCACTTGAGTCAGAAGCCCGGGTCCCGCCTTCCGCGTATCATCCATTGATCCGACCTAATCTGAGCCGTCCGTCCTCGCGTGTATTAAATGGACGGCATCCGCTCATCTTCCCCAAGCGTCCTCACCCGAGAGCCGTCCACACTAAATCCCTAATATCTCACTCGATACTCAATGGATTTTCGTGTTCTTATACTCTATGGATTCGTCTTGAAGAGGCGAATGCATCTATACGGTGATCATGCATTGAAATTAAAGCATTTGAAATGGAGAATCTCCAGAAGCTCAAAATGAAGAATTATCTCATACCTTTGCTCAGAGAAGTGTGGCTTCAATCCGAGGGCTGTGTCACGCTTCGATTGGATCCCGGCAAGCTCCGGATGATGTCTCCTGGTGCAGTGAATCGCCTGAGGTATGATTTCGACCAAGCCCGATCACAAAGCTTGAAGGCTGGAGCAAGCTGGGTGGCTCTGGAGAGGGGGCTTTGCTGGTGGACTCCTTCCCTTGGTACGGTGAAGGTGTAGGACCAATCAATTTGAGGATTGATCCATTGTGGAGAAGTGTCCCTGGTTTTGGGTGGAATTTCGGTTGAGAAATTGGGTTCGTTGGTGGGGATTAGGGCGAATTGACACCTGAGGATCAAGCTGCTCTAAGGATGGAGAAGGGTTTGGAACAATTTTGGCGAGTTTCGGCAAGGTTTGTGCAACTCTCTTCTAATGGCCGTGAGGGGGTGGTGTTTAAATAGGAGAGGGTGGAGGGCCTCCCGGGGAGAGTTAGGGCTTGGGATCAGCTGCTGCGGGCATGGGAAGAACGGCCATGGTGGCCATTGAGCATGGGGCAGCTCAGCAAGGGAGAATTCCAAAGTTGGCTCACATGTGAGCTCTCGGCCATGGTGTTTTACGGCGACCCAGGTGGCTGGCCGGCAAGCAGGGGTCACCATCTTGACCAGGGAGGTCAGGGCTTGGCAATAGTGAAATCAATTGGGCGTGGACATGTGTAAAGTGCTTGGATTAAAATGGTATGGGGGAGAGGCCACTTTGGCTTGATTTGGGTCAACCCATCCTTTTGGGCTAGGTGCACCACCCAAGGCCTAGTTTTGGGCTGAAAAGAGTCACTTGGGTCGGTTCGTCATGGAGTGGTGAAGTCTCCATCCATGGTGAGGTGGCTAAGCATGGTTTAGTGTGTGACATGCATATGGTTAAAAAGGCTTAATGAAGGATTAGGAAAGGGGGCCCTCCTTTTGCCATTAATGGCTTGGTCACATGTCAAACCTTCCATGGCTTCATGTGGCTTGTCCATGGCTTGCATGGCTTATCTTTGGCTTGGGGAAAGTTGAGTCAATTTCATGGAAATGGATTTAAGAAAAATTTTGGTATTTATGGGTGATTTTTCATGAGGCTTGATTTGGAATTATTTGATGATGGGATTATAACTTAGGGAATGGCTTTGATTAAATGGATGGAAAATGGAAATGTCATGTGGGCTTTAGGGCCAATCTTGGGCTTTTGTATTAGGTGGAAATGGGCTTTTAAAATGGTTTAGGGAAGTGGGCTTTTGGATTTTAAAATGGATTTTAGGATGTAATTTTGGCAAAGGCTTGGGCCAAATAATTGTTGGGTTTAGCTCATAGATGTGTCATGAGTGACTTGGAGCAAATTGGGAGTGATTTGGGTTTGAATTGGGTTGAATTTGGGCTTCTTTGGTGAATGGGCCAATATAGGTCAAATTGGGCTAGCTTGGGCCAATGTTGGGATAGGGTTGAAATTGATGTAAAATTAATGTTGGGAAATGTCTATGGGAGTGTTTCAAAGAGGTTTTGACTTTGGTTGGGCTTTGATTTTGGGATTTGGGCTCATTTGGGTTAGGTTTGGGTTTAGGTCAAAATTAGGCCTTTTAGCTTTGGGTTGAATTTGAGTGGGGTTTGGGTCCAAAATTTGGGCAAATCATGTTATGGTTTTGTTTGTAGGGATGTTAAGGAAGGTTTAGAAAAGATTTGGGGTCAATTGGAGTTGAATTGGGTGAGTTTGGGTTAGGTTTGGGTCATGGGTCCAAATTGAGCTTTAAGGCCAAAAGTGAAATTGGATCCAAATGTCAATCAAATTGGACTTGGATTTGGTCTAGATAGGTGTTGGGAATGTTGAATTGAAGCTTAGATTTGAATTGGACCAGAATTTGGGTCAATTGGGTAGGTTTGGATTGACATTGGGTTCACTCAGGGTTAAAATGGGTCAAATTTGGGGTTTTTACAAAAGTGGGGTAAAATAACATAATTGGCCCATGGTGTAGTTGGAAAAAATGAAATTGGGAATATTTGGGATTTTCTGGAATTTTTTGGGAATTTTCTGAATTTTTTGGATTTTGGGTCAAGAGGGGTATTTTGGGTATTTGGAGGGTATTGGGAGGTATTTTTGGAATTTTTGGTATTTTTGGCTATGGATGATCAATTTGAGTAATGTGGAAATTTTTGGGATTGGTTTTGAGGAATATTGGGTGATTTAGGTGATTTTGCAAATTTTGGGTAGTTTCAAGGGTTTCGGGTAGGCTAAGCGGGTGTAGGGTCCCGGGGGTCAAAAATTGAAAATTTGGAAAAATGGAGATTAGGTGAATGTAAGTGGAATGAAATCATTTTGGTTGAGCCATGAAACCATATCAAGCCCACATGAGCCATGAAGGTACTCATTTCAGGCATCCACTATGTTGTTCCTAACCCTCTTAGCCAAAGGCTCAGGGGTTAAGGACCATCCATGTGAATCACCTACATGAGTCAGGATGTCAAGTTAGGTATAGGTGTGTGAAAGTGTAGTGTATAAATGTAGTGTGTGTGTAAGTCAACCCTTCACAAGACCAGGCCACCCAGGGCAGTTCTAAGGCCAAAGAGTCCTATAGGAATTCATCCTTTAAACTTCCACATTTGATTTCAACCCTCTATGTGATTAGGGGTCTATAGTCAAGCTTGTAGAGTTTGCAGGGAGTGAAGAAGTGGTTTGAATTTTTAAGTGGTGGGTCCCAATTCTAGTCCTCTAGGATAGTCAAAGGAAAAGCCTAAGGCTAGATCCTAAGTACTAAAAGAAGAAGAGAAGACCTCATCAAAAATGAGGTCAACAAATGGACCCCCAATAGGTGTGGTGAGCTAAACAAGCACACCGCGCGTATTGGCGTTGACCGAAAAGATCAACAAAACCAACACAGATGTCCAAGTGACAAACTTAGGACGAAGTAGAAGAGTTTCCGCTGGGGAGTGTCAAGTATATCTCTGAAACTGGAGATTCCTGAACTCTCGCTGGGGAAAGGAAAAGGAGGTGAATCCCAAATCACATGACCTGGGGGAATTTCAATTTAGATTTCATTTTGTTTCAATTTAAGTTTTGATGTGTGAGCTTAGATTTTAGTTTGGAGTTTTAATTTAGATTGAAGTTTGTCAAAATTAATTTGAAGGGATTTGATTTGAAAATAGAATTTTGAGGTTTTGGATGTAACATATTCAACCTCAAAAGAAAATTGAATTGATTGGATTGAATCATTGCAATGAGGAGAAATCTCAGAGCAATGAGGTATCAGATGTAAAATCCTTAACCTCAAGAGTTTGATTTTGATGTATTTCATTGCAATAGGGAAAGAATCTAAAGCAATGAACTCTCGGATGTAAAATCCTTGACGCCAAGAATTTGATTTTGATGTATTTCATTGCGATAGGGAAAGAATCCTAAAGCAATGCAGTCTCGGATGTAAAATCCTCAACCCCAAGAATTTGATTTTGATGTATTTCATTGCGATAGGGAAAGAACCTAAAGCGATGCGGTCTCGGATGTAAAATCCTCAACCCCAAAAGTTTTATTTTGATGTATTTCATTGCGATAGGGAAAGAACCTAAAGCAATGCAGTCTCGGATGTAAAATCCTCGACCCCAAAAGTTTGATTTTGAGGTATTTCATTGCTCTAGGGAAAGAACCTAAAGCAATGCAGTCTCGGATGTAAAATCTTCAACCTCAAAAGTTTGATTTTGATGTATTTCATTGCGATAGGGAAAGAACCTAAAGCAATGCAGTCTCGGATGTAAAATCCTCGACCCCAAAAGTTTGATTTTGATGTATTTCATTGCGATAGGGAAAGAACCTAAAGTAATGCAGTCTCGGATGTAAAATCCTCGACCCCAAAAGTTTGATTTTGATGTATTTCATTGCGATAGGGAAAGAACCTAAAGCAATGCAGTCTCGGATGTAAAATCCTCGACCCCAAAAGTTTGATTTTGATGTATTTCATTGCGATAGGGAAAGAACCTAAAGCAATGCAGTCTCGGATGTAAAATCCTCGACCCCAAAAGTTTGATTTTGATGTATTTCATTGCGATATGGAAAGAACCTAAAGCAATGCAGTCTCGGATGTAAAATCCTCAACCCCAAAAGTTTGATTTTGATGTATTTCATTGCGATAGGAAAAGAACCTAAAGCAATGCAGTCTCGGATGTAAAATCCTCAACCCCAAAAGTTTGATTTTTGAATAGTCATTGACTTTGCAAAGATTTGTAGTGTTGATTTGAAAAGTGTGGAATTTTGGTGTTTTGAGAATTTCATGAAAGTTGTAAAAGACTTTTATGGAAGGAAATAGATTAGGAGGGAATATGTAGATGTCACATATCCCGTTCAAAAGAGTTGATCGGAAGTCACTGGTTTGGATTGGATATAATTCCTCGCCATCAGATTCGATCCATGTCAATGGAATCAACCGCTTCCATCCCAGACAAGGGAGAGAGTAGAACGGATTGGATTTCAGATTTGGAAGGTTGAGTTTGAACTCGATTGAAATTTGATTTGAAATTTGATTTGAGATTTGGAAGGATTGAATTTGAAATTGATTGAGATTTGATTTGAAATTTGATTTGAGATTTGGAAAGATTGAATTTAAAATTTGATTGAGATTGGATTTGAAATTTGGAAAGATTGAATTTAAAATTTGATTTAAAATTTGTGGTCATTTTGTTTGTCCTTTAATGATTCACATTTTATTTTATCATTTATTTAATGTTCATGTGAATTTGGTGTTCATCATTTTTTAGATTTTTAAGGAAAGTTTTCTTTTATTCTTTTTGTTTCTTTTCTGTTCTTTGTTCGAAGTTCATTTAACTTTAATGGCGTTTCCCGATCAATTTGCACAAAAGAGGTGAAGGCCAAAAATGTGACATGGTCACTTTCTTTCCAATCATGTCGAAGATACATCATACAACTCGATCTGGAATACATCTCATACAATTCATGTTGACTCAAAACGGACTATGTATGATCTTTGTCGATCCATCCAAAGAAGCATGTGTCAAAAATCCATGTCCGAATAGGGGTACATGGTCGATAACATCACCTTCCAAGCCATCCTTGGCAAGGATGCCGTATGGATGTACATTGGAGGTGTGATATCTTCCATGTAGCTCACGGCTCGTAAGGCCGGAGGCTCTCTAGCTCCGGGTCCGGCTGGAAATGGTAAGGTGTCTTCTCGTCGTCCATCCTCTTGAAAGTAACCGAGATCCGCTTCACTTGGTACTCCGGTATGCAATGCTTAGCGATATACGCTCCGTTGCCTTTCGGTATCATGATGGAACCTACCGGTAATGGTATCTTCAACGGCCCTCGGAACTCACACGGGCTCGCTATCCGGAGGTCGATCCGAACATGATGTTACACTCGTTCGGGAAAGAGAGCTGTGCGAAAGGTCGACAAAGTTGTGGTGATCTATGTGCGGGGGTATGCGGTCACCACCGCTTGTAAATATTAATAATGCAGTTATTAGGTATGCAATCGCCGGCAATACCCTCCATGTTATCAATCTCTTTACCATTCTCTTGATGACTAATGGCATTGGATCCACTTGGCCATGACGGAGTATTCCCGGAGGGTTTCCCTTCCTGTCTTCCGCAAAGTTGTAACAGCATCCACATTGTATTGTGATTCTTCCTTTCCCTAGCATCCATCTCCGGGGTTCTGGGTTGGTGTTTTCTCTTAGGCGGCCTGCTCGGCCCATTCTTTTCAAATCCCGGATGCAATCCACGATTTGTTGTTGTTCATATTCTGAGAATACGTCTGTATGTAGCTCGAGGCCTTCTAGTATATTGATCCTTCTGCCTCTGATTCTCTCGAAGTATTCAAAGGTTTTCTTTTCTACATTCTGCATTCTTTCCAGCTCGTATTCCGGAATAATCTGCAGATGGCGAGGCTTGGTGACGTATTGTGGGATATACGGCTCAATCCCTTCACGTTCTCCTGCATACCTCAGCTCCTCGGGGATGATGTCCGTCGGGACACTCTCCGGGGTTGCTTCTGCAACAAGGTTATGCATTACTGGTGGTTCTATCTGGTGGCGTGGTAGCCTTCTTTCTTCTGATCTCTGTGAAATTTCCTTGGTCCTTTCTGTTATCCTAGGAGCTGGCCTCCTTTCTTCAGGTTCCTGGTGAACCGGTGTCCTTGACGTGTATGTGCTGGTAGTAGCAACTGCGTCGTCGCGCTGGTCCGCTGCTAGTTTGGTTAACATCTTACGGATACGGCGATTCTTATTTCTTCATTGCGTTGCTGTGAGAGTAGCTCTTCGAACTTCTTGAATTTCTGTGGGCGCGGCGCCGACAAGCTCGCCCTCTGCTGTAGCGACTACAGACTTGATTTTCTTATCTTCTTCAGTGTTTGCCTTTCTTTTCTTGCTGTTGGATTGGTGGCTTGGGCCACCCACTTTCATCACTGTCTGCCCAGGCAGTTCCTCTCGGTCAACTGGGATCCAGTCACTTTCCTCGTACTACAGGCCTGCTGGTGCGAAGTCCGAGTCAATCTCGATTATCGCTCCATCTTTCACCCTCTTTTCATCGAGTGCAAGGCTTACGCCATTTCTAAAGTTCAAGACCAACCGCCCGTTCGACATTTCCCTACGAAAAGACAAGGAAAAGGATCAGGGGCTGTACTAAGAACAAGAACATTAAGAAAATGTTTATTAAAGACAAATTTTTTTATTACTTCTTGTATTTTTAAATTTAACAGGAATGAAGTGGGAAAAGATCAGGAAAAAGATTTTGATATGGAAGAGAAAACAAGGAAAACTTTATTATCATGATTTTATTTATTTTAGCACATTTTATTATTATTTTGGGTTCGGACCCAGTCATAAGTAACTACTTCGCCCGTGCTTCTTAGGGATGAAGAATTCATTCCTTCGAAACATCAGGTGGCGTAATACTTTTTCAAGTATCGTCCATTGATCGGAAGCATATGTCGTTCTTCCTGGCAATTCACTAGCCGGTAGGAACCTCCACGAGTATACTTGCTTCAACTACAAACGGTCCTTCCCAAGTGGGTTCAAATTTTCCTCCTATCTTGCGGTGTGCAAGAAAAGGTCTCTTGAGAACGAGAACTAAGTCACCAACTTTGAAGGTTCTTGGGCGGACCAGTCTGTCATGGGCTTGAACCATCTTAGCTTGGTATAATTCTAAATTGCATTGCTGCTGCAAGTCTTTTCCCTTCCGGGCTTTCTAATTATTCTAGTCGTAATTTGGCATTCTCTTCGTCGTGATCTTATTTGCAACTGCGATTCGAGTGAAGGAAAGTTGGACCTCTAAGGGTAACACTTGCCTCGGACCCATACACCGGAGCGTAAGGTGTAGCTTGAGTAGGAGTTCTGAAGGTTGTCCGGTAGGCCCATAAGGCTTCTAATAACTTCTCGTGCCAATTTCTCGTATTATCGTCCAAAATTTTCTTTAAAATTTGAACGAGAGTTTTATTAAAAGCTTCAGCCAGGCCATTTGCTCTTGGGTAGTAAATTGTTGAATACCGCCAGTCGATTCATTGTCTCCTAACAAAGTTGTTGATTTGTGTGCTTCTGAATGCTGATCCATTATCTGAGATGATCCTGCGCGGCACTCCGAAACGGTAGACAACTTGGTTCTTGAAAAACTGTAGCACGTGGTGTGCTTTCACTTCTCTAAGTGGAATAGCCTCCGCCCACTTGGAAAAGTAATCCGTAGCCGCAAGAATGAAGCGATGTCCTTTTGAAGATGGTGGTTCTATTGGACCCACTATATCCGTGCCCCGACATTCGAATGGCCACGACGCAATTGTCGGATGTAGCACAATTGGAGGTTGGTGTAGAACCACTCCGTGCACTTGGCATTGGTGACAGCTCTTGGCGATTTTCATGCATTCGGTCATCATCGAGGGCCAGTAGTACCCTAGTCTTTTAATTTTCAATTTCATCTTTGGACCCGACTGGTGAGCGCCACAGAGTCCTGAATGCACCTCTTTAGCGATTTCACGGGCCTCGGACCCGCTTAGGCATCTTAGCCACATTTGATCGAAAGACCTTCTGTATAAGGTGTTGTTTATTAATGCGTAGGACAGAGTTCTTTTCTTGACCCGATGGGCTAGCGACCTATCGTCCGGTAGCTTTCTGTTTGCGGGTAGTCTCATTAATGGTCGTCGCCGATCTTCGTGTTTTACGTCACCTTGTTGCAGTCGATCCTTTTTCTTTTTCGATTTGTGCATTGTGTCTAGGTCGAGCTCGTGATAGGACCCGATGTCCAGTGAGCCGACACTTCCACGACTCATCTTGCAAACGGGCAAATTCTTTTGCGAGGCGAGCTAACACATCTGCTAAAGCATTTTCTTTTACGGGAATTTTTTAGATTGTCACATTTGGAATTTGTTCCAACAATCGTATGGCATCTTGGAAGTATTGCTCGAGTCTTGGCTTTAAAATTCATCTTGTCCGCGATCCGTTGAATGATTAACTGCGAATCCCCGTAGATGTCGATGTCCGTTATCCCCATTTGAATAGTTAATTCCGGTCTCGTTATGAGGGCTTTGTATTACGCTTCGTTGTTTGTACACGGTTACGTCGAGGTGGTAGGAGTATCTTAACATCCCCCGCTCCGGTGTTATAAAGATTAATCGATTCCTGCCTTACAAGGCACTTATCACTTGCGATTCTTCGTCTTTACGTGCTTGAAGATTCTCCGTCGAAATATAATTCCCAACGTCGATCATCAGGGTCTTTTAGGCTCATTATTTGTTCATCTGGCAAATCGTCTTTGAGAGGAGATTCTGCCGGCAAGGGGTGTGCTTCTAGGAAGTCTGCTAAGACTTGTCCCTTTACGGCACGAAGAGGCACGAAAGTTATATCGAATTGCAATAATATCATTGACCATCTAGCAAGTCTGCCGGAAAGTGTTAGACGAGTCATCAAGTATTGCAATGGATTAAATTTCAAGATCAGGTTGACCTTATGAGAAAGCATGAAGTGCCTGAGCTTTTGAGCGGTGAAGATCAGGGCCAAACAATGCTTTTCAATTGCGGGATACCTTATTTCCGTCGGAAGTAAACGACGGCTTAGGTAGTAAAGAGCATTTTCTTTACCCTCATCATTAACTCAGGCTAACGGGGCTCCGAGAGAGTCGTCTAGAGCCGCGGTATAAAGTATCGAGTGGTCTACACGAGGCCGGGGCTGCTAAGACAGGGAGGTGTCATTAAATATTGTTTAATGTCCTCGAAGGCCTTACGGCATTTCTCTTCCCAAATAAATTTGGCGTCCTTTTAACTAGTGCCGAGAAAGGTCGACACCTACCGACAAGTTTGAGATAAAGCGTCGAAGATATGCCAACTTCCCTTGAAAGGATCGTAGTTGTTTTAAGGTTTTGGGAGGCGGCATTTCTAAGATAGCTTTAATCTTTCCGGGTCGATTTCAATCCCACGATGTCGGACAACGAATCTAAGAATTTCCCTTAGGTGACGCCGAAGGCGCATTTTAAGGGATTCATCTTAAGGTTAAATTGCCTTAATCGTTCGAAAACAATTCTCAAATCATACGAGTGGTTTTCCTTTACTTTCCTTTTGATGACCACATCGTCCACGTAGCATTCGACTTGATTGTGGATGAGATCATCAAAAATTCTTGTCATCGCTCTACGGTAGGTTGCTCCTGCGTTCTTCGATCCGAATGGCATCATCTGTGTAGCAATATACTCCGATCGGTGTTACGAATGTTGTAAGCTTTTCATCTTCTAGAGCCATTTTTATACTGGTTGTATCCCGAAGATCCATCCATGAATGAGAATATTTCATGTGTCGAAGCAATGTCGATCATTAGTTACGGGATCGGTAGAGGGAATTCATCTTTTGGACATGCCTTGTTTAAATCTACGAAGTCTACACAAATTCCGATCCGACCATTCTTCTTTACGTTGGTACTACATTGGCTAACCAAGTCGGGTATTGTTCTTCACGGACAAATTAAGCGTCTATTAGCTTTTAACTTCAGTATGACTTGTTGTTCGATCTCTAGACGCATTCTTACGGGACCTTGTCGGCGGGACGAAGTAGGATCCACTCCTAGCTTATGGACTGCGACCTGCGGAGCTAATCACGGCATCTCATCGTAGCTCCAAGCAAAATAGTCTTTAAATTCCATTAATAACTTGATTATTTCTTCGGAATCTTCTTTATTGAGTAAGGAGCTAACAAAGGTAGGTCTAGGCTCTTCGCTAGTACCTAAGTTAACTTCCGTTAATTTATCTATTGTAGATTTAATCTCTTCTTCGAATTCTGGTGGAGCGTCTCCAATTTGTAAATCTTCAAATTCTTCTGTGGTTTCCATGCAGTTTTCATTAGATTCGCAGGTGACAACCAAGCAAAATTCGATATCGTCGGTCGATCTCTATCGTGCCGAATCCGAGACCATGCTTTGAATTGGGTGGACGACCGGAGTTATTCCATAATTTTCAAAATGTTGTGATTGGCCTTTTGTCCATTGTCGAGGTAAGAAACCACGTCGAATTAAATTTTGAACACGGGGAGAGTACCACTCGAAAGGTAATTCCATTAATTCGATGAAGTGACATCTTCAAGTTGTACATTATTTTCGGCTTTGGAGGAAGGAGCACCACGGTAGAATTTGATTGGCTTTGCACCGCCGCTACGTACCTCTTTGACCACCATACCCTCGATCTTATTAGAATGGATCGGGGTCAGGGTCTTAGTATGTACATAGTGGTTAATCTTCTCGTACATTGATTTGTATTCTTCGTTCTTCTCATCTTCGAGAGAGATTTTGAATTGCGGCTTCTTCCGACTTATTGTCGCTGCTTCTTGCTTGATTTCTTTTTCTTCTTCAGAACTGTTTTCCCAATTAACATTGATGGCTGGTTTCATCTGTCCAACTGTCCTAACGTCTCTACCACGACCTCGTCCCCTGCCTCGACCTATCAATGCGAGTTGTGGAGAAACCTTCACCATCTCGCCGTAAGGGAGTGGTGAGTGACTGTTGGACTAGAACTTCAGGTTCTTCATTGTCCTGAACTCTCTTTGCTTCATTCGTTATGGTATCTCTGGAGAATATTGTTTTCTTCGGAGGTGCATAATAAGCTGCATCTTCATGGATTCCAATCTCATGTATGGAGAATTGTTGTAAGTCACCTTTGATGCCTTGTTCCCCTCCATCGTAGTATTTGATGCAGCTGATGTAGAGATGATGGTACCATCCTATTTTCATGTATCCATGGTCGGCCCAGTAGAGCGTTGAATGACGTTTCTGAATCAATTATGTGAAATTTTGCGGTTGTCTTTGCTAAGTCACCGGTCTTCATTAGTAGCGTTATTGATCCGAGGGCTCTTTCTCCTTTCTTGTTGAATCCCCTTAATAACATTTTGTCTGCTTCGAGCTCGCGAGCATCAATTTCCAAATATGCTAGTGTTCGAAGACTCATTATATTGATTGATGCTCCTGGATCCACCAATACTGCGGAGAGTGTAAACTTCCCGATTGTAGCTGAAATGTACAACGGTCGGTTGTGGTCCGCTGTCCCAAGTAATAGGTCATTGTCCGTGATGGTAACACCTCGTTGTTCCTTTAATGAGCAAACCTCATCTAAGGAATCTCCGGCCATTTGAACTAAGCGAATTTCGGATCGAAGTAAGGCCTTGATCGAGCTTCTCTCATCTCCTTTGATAAGATGAGAGCGTCGTAGATGCTCGGTTTGGCCGGTAGTTTCCTAAGATGGGCTAGCACGTTGTAGTCCACTTTATTTCCATGTGTCTCGGCTTCTTCTCGAATGGGTATTTCTTACGCAGGGGTTGGTTCTTCTTGAACAACCACACGCTTCCCTTTATCCTTTGGATCCATTCTCGGAGGTAAAACTCTTCCACTTCTTAAGTTAACCACGTAACTTCTTCTGAATCTAGCGTTAAGCTTGCTGGTGCTTCTTCTTGAATCGGAATGACAGGTCCTTCCGGATTAGCTTCAGAGTCTGAAGGCTCTAACTCTATTGTGACTGAAGCTTCTCGAAACTCGCAGATAGATTCGTTACTTGTTGAACTCTCGTAACCTCCTTGATGGATGTCTTGTTTGTCATCGTGATCGTCGAGGTTATGTATGATTTGAGAATTGTCGTTGGTATCGAAATCGATGTCTGGATTGTCGCTAGTTGCGTAATCGTTAGAAACAGTCAAAACATAGCCAACGCCATCACCCTTATCATTATAAGATCCCACCGAAGTGAGCAGATAATCATACAGAGTCAGAGGTTCGAGGGATTTCTCCTCCGAATCCGAAACAACTATCCTAGGATAAGCAGCCCCTAGTCTAGCCTTAAGAGCCTCGGTCCTCTCTTCTTCATCAATTTTCTTCTTCTCTTCAATCGTCTCTTGTTGAGGTGGTTCTTCTATCGCAAGTGATAGTGCCGACTTGACAGGTTTCGAACTCTGAATTGAAGCTCGCACCGAAGTGGTTTGGATGCTGTCTAAAATCTTTTTCGAAGACCTTGTCCAAACGGTATTCCATCCATCATCAGTTGTATAGGGATCTATCGGAACGATGAGATCAGTCGAGACAACATTGACGGAACCTCCTTTCTGGGGTTCCTTCATGTACTCCTTCGGGATTGTTATATTCCCTTTACGAAGGTTGTCATTGAGCCAACTTTTGAAGGTAATGCAATCCTCTATCTTGTGTCAAAGCATCCGGTGGTATGGGAAAAAGTTGGGATCACCTTTCTTGTTGACTTCTTCTGGTCTTTTAGGCTCTGACAGCTGGAAATCTGGAGTCTTCATTAGACTACGGAACATCTTTGGCACTACCTCATTTTTGAATGGATATTCCCTTCTCAGAAACTCCCTTAATGTACGTTGCGGACGAGGCGGTTGTTCATACTGTGGAGATGATTGATAGCTGGGTCGGGGTTGTTGATAATTCTGTTGAGGTTGCTGTGGCCGTTCTGACGATATTTGTATCGGTTGCTTGCCTTTGTCGACTGCTGCGACGATCCCGGATTTCTTTTCAAAAGTCTTCACAGGCTTTTGCTTATCTGTCTTGTCGGCGAAACTCAATTGCTTCACCTCCTCTTGCAAGCTTCCGGCCTTGCTTAACAACTTCTCAAAAGTCTTAATAGTGAATCCCTTGAGGAGAAGTGCTATTGGGCCGTGAATGCTTTTAAGCAAGATGCCAACCGCATGCTGTTCTTGTAATTGTGGTTCAAACTTCATACTTAGATTCCTCCATCGAAGTATGTAATCCACCAAAGTTTCGTTCGGCTTACGCTTCTCACCACTAAATCACCTATAGTGATGTGGTGCGCGAGCTCCGGCAAATCGCTTGATGAAAAGGTTTTCTAGTTCGAGAACATCTTCACCGAACCATTTGGTAATTACGCATACCAATCGAAGGCGATTCTCGACGAGCTGTCGACGAGCTGTCGGAAGAGTAATGCATCGCTCCCGCCGGCATTGCAACAACTAGCACGAAAGTGTGCAACATGCTTGTCGGGGATTCCGGTTCCATCAAAGGTCTTGAACAGAGGTGGTACGAAGCCTTTTGGGTACTGGACAGCGTCGAATTCTTCCGGGTAAGGTCTACCCGTCCGAATGGATGTCCCGCTCTTTGATTGTGCTAAAGCTTCTCGAACCTGCTGTTCTACCAAGCTCTTGATATCCTTCTCTGGAATCATGCTTTGTGTTGTATCTTTCTTTAGCTGATCATCCCCATTGACGGATGTAATCTCCTTTCCTCCGTCCACAATGTGAATGACCTCCAGGGGCGTCTCTCTTTGGGGTTGCACTTAACTGCGGAGAGTGGCTAGGGGCTATAGCCATCTCTTCCATCCTCTTCGCCATTTGGGCGATCGTATCGTCTTTCTCTTGAAGTTGTCTTCTCATTACTTCCGGCTCCTCTCTTTCGCGAGCTGCGGGAGCACCTTGTGAAGTCGACGAAGCTCGTGTTTTGACCATGTTGATTTACGCATACTCATCGTCCATGAATTCGATGAATCGATCTCGTCTCCAAATTTATCTTCTCTTTCTTTTGCTAGTCGTCGAATATCGGTCCTCGACTTTTCCATAGCGTCCTCTAGCGGTCTTTTACAGTGCATCCTCGCGGTTGTCGTGTGATAGGCTGTCGGGTTCCCTTCTCACGAGTCCCCTTTCTTGCGGTAGCACTTTCTTCGATTCAAGTCTCCGATGAGACTTTCCTTCTCGAGTTGTTGTTTCGATCTTAGCTGTCCAGGTAGTGGGACGCCATACCATCCTTCTAGCGACGGAAGGTCTAGGACCGGATGGTGCGTCGACCAAATGCTTTGGAAGGTGGTATCCTCCTGATACCGTAACCACGAAACAACAATAGGCGGACTAGCCTTCATCCTTTTATTTGGCTTTTACGTAATGATGGCGGGTTCTACTCGTGGCCCAAGACGGGATTTAGCGGCACCCGCCACATCCTTCTTAGAATCTACGATACGGGCATTTCTCTTTCTTTTCTAGCTTCTCGATCACAGTCTGTAGTCGGGCAAATGGCGTGATCCTAGCCCTTTTCTTTCTGCTGTCGTCATAGTATGCCGGTCGAGGTAATGTAGAAACAATCCAACGGACATTTTCCTCGTCAGCTGCGGTGGAAAGAGGATGGAATCTACTTCCTTCCAAAAAGGTGTGTCTTCAGGCAATGGTATGTATTCAGGTAGTGGTGTGTACTAAGGGATTTACGGGATTTCCTCCGGAAAGCAACTTCGGCAGCTACGGCCTTCTCGGCTATCTTCCTACTTCTGTTCCTTCTTTGGGTCCGTGTTAGTGATGGAATTCTTGAGCTGGACCCGATTTCAAAAACAGAAAGTCTCACAGGAAAGTCTGTACCCTCCACGGTAGTAGGTTCGCCATAGTTCTGGATTTCCTTCCCCTTTAATCTGGCAGAAGCCGAGGTAGGTGCAGAGACAAGCTAGACCGGTGGGGGTAGCAAGAACGGTCCTCCTGCGGACAACGGTACTCCTCTCGGTTGGAATCTTTTGCGGGGGCGGAAACTCTTGAGTTGACCTAAGGTTGAACTCGATCAACGGCTTCTCGGCTTCGGATACTTTGTTTGTCGATGCGAAAAGGAAACGTCGGTGATCTTGACATTTGTGTTCTCGAATCCTTGTCCGAACCGGATGATCCCATTGTCGGGCGGCTCATCCTTGTAAACGGCGAAGTCCAGTCCATTGGTGAAGGAGAAAATCGGCTTTGGGGCTTCCATTTGCGAGGCGGATCCGATTGTCGGTCCGAAGTTATGCTTCTTCTCATCAGGACGAAAAGAAAGGAATCGAAAAGAGTCCGAACACATTCTTGTTCATGTATTTATAAGAAGGAGTTATTTGTTAAAAGAATCATTCGTTAAAAGGTTTGTTTATTTAGAACAGAATGTTCAAAGGTGTAGAGAAGGTAAGGAATCCGATTCAGAGTTGGAAAGGAAAAGAAAGTCTTATGCAAGACTTCTCGACTCGAAGGATTACTCCTAAGCTAACACCTATTGGGGGTCCGCCCCACCTCGAAATGAGGTAAAAGGATCTCGGAACCTCTCGTTTAGGGGTGTCTAAACAGTGGCTCCTAAATCCGAGAGAATGTTGGCTATACTTGTTCGAGGTAGAAATGAACATAGTACCCCAACGGAAAGAAGGGTAGTTTGATCCATTAAGGACATGGATGCACTACCGATTTTTGAAAGCGAGATTATCTGATTATAATGGAGAGAGGAATAGTCCCCAGCGGAGTCGCCATAAATTGTCGGCATATTTTTAGGTTGTGTGTTGTATTTTGAAAAGGGGGTCGCCTAACAGAAATTGTCGGCGAATTTTTAATTTAATTTAAATAAATAATTTGAAAAGTAGTATTTGATTTTGAAAATAATTTTAAATTTGAAGATTTTAAGATATGAAATCAAACCGATCTCACATCCCAAATAGTTTATATAAACGAGCACCGCACCACTAAGCCAGTGTATCTATCCACTAAGGATAGACACATTGCTTGATGGTGGGGCTCGATTAAACAAACTAAAAGATTTGTGACATCCGTTTGGTACGCGAACTAATTTTATAAGCCGACAAATTCCCCGCTTAATATGAAAGTATTAAGCGGGGTTTATATTACACAGGTTCTTTAAAATTCCTTATAATGGCAAGCCCCTATAGTTAATTACATCTTAAGTGACGGGAATCACCTAAGAAAACTCTCGATAATAATCGATAATTCCGCTCTCGGGAATTTCAAAGTTTAAGTTTTCGAGGGATTGAATTTTGGAATTTCGATGGGGAATGGATCAAGTTTGGAACATTTTGTTTTGGGAATTCAAAGGAAGAAAAGTAGGAGAAGGCGAGGATCCAAGAAGAATCTTGGCGACTTCCCAAACTATCCTATTGTTTGTCTTGAATTTAGGAAAGTCCTAATGTTTATTTAATGTTTTGATCTTGCCAATTTTAATTAATTAGGACTTATATTTGTTTGATAAAATCATACAAATAGCCTTGAAGTTATGAGGGTTTATCTCGTACTGAACGACTACCTCGGAATCCTATGACCGGTTAGGGCTTAATTTACATGACATGATCATGCAAATGCCTAACGAAGAGTTGAGGATTTATGTTGCACTAGACAAACTACCTCGAAATCCTATGGTTAAGATCCCACGGTTCCATCCTTCCGGCATCGTTATTTTTATCGGATTCACTTAGTCCAGATGAATTTGCTAAACTCAACCGAATGAGTTCCACACTTTCATTTAGACCGTGGGAAATCCCGTTAGCAACACGTAGGTTACATCATCCGGGGTATTCCCGATCATCCAACGGGACGTTTTAATTTAGTTGTAATTGTAGTTTTGTGTTACGTTTGTGATTAAATTTTGAGTTGTTTTATATTTTGAAATGTTGTGGCGGTGAATTTTATCTTGCAATGACTTTTAATTTAGTTTTGGTTTCGGTTTTAGGGACTATCCTAAAGGTGTGGGTTTTCATGCAACGATTGTTTATCATGCAGAAAAGTAAGTGCGATGCGATTAAATAAATTGCAATAAAGTAAATTGCAATAAAATAAAAGCGTACTGGAGGGTCTTCCCGTCATCCCAAGCTGCACTTAAAACACAATTAGAATATTTAAGCAAGTTCCTAGGTAAAGCTAAGGGAAGGGTTATGGTTTTCTACCAAGTTCCTAATCCTATAGCTATTCATTTCCTATGACGTCTGGGTTCTTGTGTTTTGGTTTGAGGACGATTTTCTTCATCAAAGAATAATTAAATTTAGTTATTCTTATAAACATCCTATCATATTGAGGAAGTGCTTAAGAAGAATCTTAAACATCTTTTCAATATTGTTAGAATTGTTTTAAGTCTAAATGAATTCGATCATACAAATGAATTAATCGTCAGGAATTCAAGTTTTGTTGTTATCTTACTCAGTGAACTAGGACATTTGAATATCCTATAAGTGAAGTAATATTTCATTTAATGTTCTATTTAGGAGTTATGATAATTAAAGTTTTTGAGGGCAAATTGGTGCTCCAATGATTTGTGATTTAGTTTAACTTCAATTAAAGGGTTTAAATTTGGAATAGTGTTCAAGTTGTTTTATATTTAATTTCTTTATGTCTTAGGTGATGTTATTTAATTTAATTTAATTTATTTTAATTTTAGTTTAATTTAATTTGGTTTAGTTTTAATTTTAATTTAATTTAACTTGATTTTAATTTTAACTTAATTATATTACTTAATTTAATTTAATTCAATTTAATTTGATTTGATGTGAATTAATTTAATTTAATTTAAATTGATTTAATTTCCTTTAATTTAATTTAATTTGGTTTAATTTTAATTTAATTTAATTTAATTTAATTTAATTTAATATGTTTTAATTTAATTTAATTTAATTTAATTTAATTTTTAATTTTAATTGAAATTTTAAAAGAGTTATTAATTTAACTTTAATTTAATTTAATGACTAAGTCTTTTAATATTTTAAATCTTAAGTTTGAATTATCATTTTAATTTGGAATTAAATATTATTGAGATGATTAATTTAGGGATTTTTAAATTAAAGAATAAATCTCTTCCTAATAATATCTCTATTTAATAATTCCAATTTTATTATTCTTCCAAATTTAATCAATTATTTAATTAAGATTTATTTTAATTATCTTCAAATAGTTTAATAGATTTCTACCCTTTAATTATTTAAGTTTCAATCATCCAAATTAGATTAGGATCAAATATTTTATTTGTTAATTTTTATTAAACCTAAAGTTTTAATTAAGGGTTAAATTTTTAATTACCATTTTGCCCTTCAAGCTTAATAATTTCATAACTCACTAAATTGAGCTTAAAGAGGGTATTTTTTATTTTATTTTTCTGATTTTCCTACACAAAGTTATGAATTTTTGAAGTTTAGGGAATTAAATAAATCAGAAAATCCCTAATTTTTTATTTATCCGAGTCGGCGCCGCGTCAACCTTAACATCTCTGAAGTGCCGCGTGGCGCGCTCCCATTCGACGACGCTACTTGAGTCAGCAGCCCGGGTCCCACCTTCCGCGTATCATCCATTGATCCGACCTAATCTGAGCCGTCCGTCCGCGCGTGTATTAAATGGACAGCATCCGCTCATCGTCCCCAAGCGTCCTCACCCGAGAGCCGTCCACACTAAATCCCTAATATCTCACTCGATACTCAATGGATTTTCGTGTTCTTATACTCTATGGATTCGTCTTGAAGATGCGAATGCATCTATATGGTGATCATGCATTGAAATTAAAGCATTTGAAATGGAGAATCTCCAGAAGCTCGGGATGAAGAATTAGCTCATACCTTTGCTCAGAGAAGTGTGGCTTCAATCTGAGGGTTGTGTCACCTTCGATTGGATCCCAGCAAGCTCCAGATGAAGTCTCCTGGTCTGGTGAATCGCCTAGGTATGATTTCGAACAAGCCCGTTCACAAAGCTTGGAGGCTGGAGCAACTGGTGGCCTGGAGAGGGGGCTTTTGCTGGTGGACTCCTTCCCTTGGTCTGGTGAAGGTGTAGGACCAATCAATTTGAGGATTGATCCACTGTGGAGAAGTGTCCTGGTTTTGGGTGGAATTTCAGTTGAGAAATTGGGTTCTGTTGGTGGGGATTAGGGCAAATTGACTCTGGGAATCAACTGCTCTAAGGATGGAGAAGGGTTTGGAACAATTTTGGCAGAGTTTCGGCAAGGTTTGTGCAACTCTCTTCTCATTGCCGTGAGGGGGTGGTGTTTAAATAGGAGAGGGTGGAGGGCCTCCCGGGGAGAGTTAGGGCTTGGGATCGGCTGCTCGGGCATGGGAAGAACGGCCATGGTGGCCATTGGGCATGGGGCAGCTCAGCAAGGGAGAATTCCAAAGTTGGCTCACATGTGAGCTCTCGGCCATGGTGTTTTCCGGCGACCCAGGGGGCTGGCCGGAAGGCAGGGGTCACCATCTTGACCAGGGAGGTCAGGTCTTGGCAATAGTGAAGTCAATTGGGCTTGGACATGTGTAAAGTGCTTGAATTAAAATGGTATGGGGGAGAGGCCACTTTGGCTTGATTTGGGTCAAACCATCCTTTTGGGCTAGGTGCACCACCCAAGGCCTGGTTTTGGGCTGAAAAGAGTCACTTGGGTCAACTGCCATGGAGTGGTGAAGTCTCCATCCCTGCTGAGGTGGCTAAGCATGGTTTAGTGTGTGACATGCTTATGGTTAAAAAGGTTTAATGAAGGATTAGGAAAGGGGGTGCTCCTTTTGCCATTAATGGCTTGGTCACATGTCAAACCTTCCATGGCTTCATGTGGCTTGTTCATGGCTTGCATGGCTTTTCTTTGGCTTGGGGAAAGTTGAGTCAATTTCATGGAAATGGATTTAAGAAAAATTTTGGTATTTAGGGGTGATTTGGCATGAGGCTTGATTTGGAATTATTTGATGATGGGATAATAACTTAGGGAATGGCTTTGATTAAATGGATGGCAAGTGGAAATGTCATGTGGGCTTTAGGGCCAATCTTGGGCTTTTGTATTTGGTGGAAATGGGCTTTTAAAATGGTTTAGGGAAGTGGGCTTTTGGATTTTAAAATGGATTTTAGGATGGAATTTTGGCAAAGGCTTGGGCCAAATAATTGTTGGGTTTAGCTCATAGATGTGTCATGAGTGACTTGGAGCAAATTGGGAGTGATTTGGGTTTGAATTGGGTTGAATTTGGGCTTCTTTGGTGAATGGGCCAATATAGGTCAAATTGGGTTAGCTTGGGCCAATGTTGGGATAGGGCTGAAATTGATGTAAAATTAATATTGGGAAATGTCTATGGGAGTGTTTCAAAGAGGTTTTGACTTTGGTTGGGCTTTGATTTTGGGATTTGGGCTCATTTGGGTTAGGTTTGGGTTTAGGTCAAAATTGGGCCTTTTAGCTTTCGGTTGAATTTGAGTGGGGTTTGGGTCCAAATTTTGGGCAAATCATGTTAGGGTTTTGTTTGTAGGGATGTTAAGGAAGGTTTAGAAAAGATTTGGGGTCAATTGGAGTTGAATTGGGTGAGTTTGGGTTAGGTTTGGGTCATGGGTCCAAATTGGGCTTTAAGGCCAAAAGTGAAATTGGATCCAAATGTCAATCAAATTGGACTTGGATTTGGTCTACATTGGTGTTGGGAATGTTGAATTGAAGCTTAGAATTGAATTGGACCAGAATTTGGGTCAATTGGGTAGGTTTGGTTTGACATTGGGTTCACTTAGGGTTAAAATGGGTCAAATTGGGGGTTTTGACAAAAGTAGGGTAAACTGACAAACTTGGCCCATGGTGTAGTTGGACAAAATGAAATTGGGAATATTTGGGATTTTATGGAATTTTCTGGGAATTTTCTGAATTTTTTGGATTTTGGGTCAAGAGGGGTATTTTGGGTATTTGGAGGGTATTGGGAGGTATTTTTGAAATTTTTGGTATTTTTGGCTATGGATGATCAATTTGAGTAATATGGAAATGTTTGGGATTGGTTTTGAGGAATTTTGGGTGATTTAGGTGATTTTGCAAATTTTGGGTAGTTTCAAGGGTTTCAGGTAGGCTAAGCGGGTGTAGGGTCCCGGGGGTCAAAAATTGAAAATTTGGAAAAATGGAGATTAGGTGAATGTAAGTGGAATGAAATCATTTTGGTTGAGCCATGAAGCCATATCAAGCCCACATGAGCCATGAAGGGACTCATTTGAGGCATCCATTATGTTGTTCTCTAACCCTCTTAGCGAAGGCTCGGGGGTTAAGGACCATCCATGTGAATCACCTACATGAGTCGGGAGGTCAAGTTAGGTATAGGTGTGTCGAAGTGTAGTGTATAAATGTAGTGTGTGTGTAAGTCGGCCCTTCACCGGACCGAGGCCGCCGGGGCGGTCCTGAGGCCAAAGAGTCACATAGGAACTCATCCTTTAAACTTCCACATTTGATTTCAACCCTCTAGGTGATTAGGGGTCTATAGTCAAGCTTGTAGAGTTTGCAGGGAGTGAAGAAGTGGTTTGAATTTTTAAGTGGTGGGTCCCAATTCTAGTACTCTAGGATAGTCAAAGAAAAATCCTAAGGCTAGATCCTAAGTACTAAAAAGAAGAAGAGAAGACCTCATCAAAAATGAGGTCAACAAGCCCGCGCAAGGCCTTCGACTACCCAAGGATTCATGTGACATCTACAAGTTAAGAGTTCTTCTCCTTCTAGGTCTCAAAACTCTTCAACTGGTTTTAACAATTTAAATGGCCAATTTAAAAATTAAAGTAAGATCAGGTATTAATATCATCACAATGTTTTGAAAATATTCTGATTTTCAATTCTACATCGAATTTTATATTATCTTATTTATCTTTTCATATTTGAAGGAAGAAAGTAAACTAACTACTCAGAACACATTGAATATAAACAGTAAAACATAATAAATAAACTTTGAATCAAAAATAAAATACTTATCTTAAATATTCCTTCTACAGATCTTCTAATTCCTACTGACTCCACAGTGTAATGAACTCCAGATGCAACAATTTGAAAATAAACTCACTAAACTAAATAAAAGTGGCCCTAAATTTCTCTCTCTATTTCTCTCTCTAAGGATGAGAGATCCTAAAGTGGCTAAGAGATAGGGGATACAATGGGGGCACCTTTTTTCTAAAGGAGTGGACTCCTATTTATAGGATTTAAGGGTTGCCTTGAGGCACCTCTTCAAAACATGTCCAAATTCAATGAATCTTCTAGAAGTTTTGTCTGGCGCCTAGGCGCCGAATACCGCGTCCAGTTTTTCGCTCCTCTTCACTTTGGCTCACACCTCTTCACGATTAAAACCGTTTTGGAGCATCCAAATGTAATGTATCACATGTCCTATTATCAAGGAACAACTGTCAGTTTTCTAGAATGTCCAATAACAGCTCACTCCGTCAAAATATCCGTCCAAAAGTCGTCAAAAACTTAACAGTTTCTGTATCGAGTCTGGCGCGTAGGCGCCAACTTATGGCACCTAGGCACCAGGCCATAATTTTTTATAATTCTTGTATTTTGCTCAATTTTTGCTCCTTTTTGCTCCGTTTTCACCCTTTTTCCTTTTTTGGACCTTTTTAAATCACCTACATCCAAAAACACAAAAAATACCTTTCATTAAAGCATAATATCCTTAGAAATTGATAAAAATCAAGGCATAAAAATAGGTATTTTTTTCATGGATCACCAGCGGGCCTTCGAGAACATTAAGCAGTATTTAATGAAACCTCCTGTCTTAGCAGCCCCAATATCGGGTCGACCGTTGCTACTTTATACTGCGGCTTTAGACGACTCCGTTGGAGTCGTGCTAGCCCAGATCAATGACAAGGGGAAAGAAATTGCTCTTTACTACTTAAGTCGTCATTTAATTCCGACGGAAGTAAAGTATCCCCTGATTGAGAAGCATTGCTTGGCCCTGATCTTCGCCGCTCAAAAGCTCAGGCATTACATGCTCTCTCATAAGGTTAACCTTATCTCAAAAGTTAATCCACTGCAATATTTGATGACCTGACCGATGCTTTCCGGCACACTTTCTAGGTGGTCGATGATACTATTGCAATTCGACATAACTTTTGTTCCTCTTAGTGTCGTAAAGGGGCAAGTCCTATCAGACTTCCTCGCAGCACACCCTTTACCGGCATAATTGCTACTCAACGACGACTTGCCCGATGAGCAAATAATGAACCTAGAAGACCCCAATGATCAGTGTTGGTAATTGTACTTCGACGGAGCATCCTCAGCATAGAAAGACAAAGAATTGCAAATGATAGTGCCCGGTAAAGCAGGAATCAGACTAATATTTATAACACCGGAGCGAGGGATGTTAAGATATTCCTACCATCTAACAGAACCGTGTATGAACAACGAAGCAGAATACGAAGCTCAAATAACTGAACTGGAATTGACCATTCAAATGGGTATAACGGATATCAACATCTACGGAGATTCTCAGTTGATCATACAGTAGGTTGCAGGATGGTACAAAATTTTAAAACCAAGGCTTGAGCAATACTTTCAGTATGCCATGAAATTATTGGTGCAGATTCTGAATGTAACGATCTATAAGATCCCCAAAAGAGAAAATGCTTTCGCAGATGCGTTAGCCCGCCTCACGAAAGAATTTGCCTGCTTACAGGATAAATCAGTTGAAATGTTAGTTCAGGGATGACAGGTCCTATCGCAGCTCGACATGGATGCAAAACACCAATCAGAAGGAAAAGAAGAAGAAACAATTACAGTAGTAACAGAAACTACAAAAGATTGGCGGCAACCATTAATAGACTACCTACAAACATGAAACATACCGGACGATAAGTCACTGGCCCATCAATTTAAGAAAAGAACTCTGTCATACTCATTAAAAAATAATACGTTATATAGAAGATCATTTGACCAGATGTGGCTAAGGTGCCTGAGCGAGTCCGAGGCTCATGAAATTGTTAAAGAGGTGCACTGGGGACTTTGTATCGCTCATCAGTCAAGTGCGAAAATGAAAATGAAGATAAAGAGTCTAGGGTACTACTGATCCTCGAAGATGACTGACTGTATGAAGGTTGCCAAAAGCTGTCACCAGTACCAAGTGCATGGAGTGGTTCTATATCAACCTCCAAATGTGCTACATCTGAAAATCGCATCGTGGCTATTTGAGTGTTGGGGCACAGATATTGTGGGTCTGATAGAACTGCCTTCCTCAAAAGGACATCACTTTATCCTTGCATCTACGGATTACTTTTCCAAATGGGCAGAAGCTATAACGCTCAGAGAAGTGAAAGCACACAATGTGCTACAGTTCTTCAAAAATCAAGTCGTCTACCGTTTCGGGGTACCATTCAGAATTATTTCATATAATGGGTCTGTGTTCAGAAGTACAAGGATCAACAGTTTTGTTGGAAGGCACGGGATTGATTGACACTATTCGTCAATCTACTACCCAAGAGCAAACGGCTTGGCTGAGGAATTTAATAAAACTCTCGTCCAAATTCTAAAGAAAACTTTGGACGAAAACAAAAGAAATTGGCACGTTAAGTTGTTAGAAGCCTTATGGGCCTACAGAATGACTTTAAGAACTCCTACTCAGTCTACACCCTGCGCTCTAGTGTATGGGTCCGAAGCCGTCTTACCCTTAGAGGTTCAGCTTCCGTCTCTCATAATCGCAGTTGCGAAAAAAATTACTACAGAAGAGAATGCCAAATTACTACTAGAAGAATTGGAAAGCTCAGAAGGGAAACAACGTTCAGCGCAGTAGAACTTGGAACTGTATCAAGCCAAGATGATCCAGGCCCACGATAAACTGGTTCGCCCAAGGAGATTCAAAGTCAGTGACTTGGTTCTAGTTCTCAAGAGACCTATTCTTGCACACCGCAAGATAGGAGGTAAATTTGAACCGACTTGGAAGGGGTCGTTTGTAGTTGAGACAGTCTACTCTAGGGGTTCCTACCAACTTGTCAATTGCCATGGAGAACGACTTATGCTTCCAATTAAGGGATGATATTTGAAGAAGCATTACGCAACCTAATGTTTTGAAGGATGAACTTTAAAAAGTGGAGTCTCATTCCTAGAAGCACGGGTGAAGTAATCATTTGTAACTGGGTCCGAACCTAAAACATAAAAATGGATGATAAAAAAATCATTAAAAAAATGTGTGTTAAAAAGAAAATATGTGAAATCATAAAATTTTAATCTTTTCTTTTAAATCAGCTCACTCCTGATCTTTACTCATCTTTTCCTACTCTTATTAAAACTTAAAAAAAAGAATTGAATAAAAGCTTTCCATTAATAAGTAAATTTTCTAATTATTCTTGTTCTTAGTACAGCCCCTGATCCTTTCCTTGTTTTTCGCAGGAAAATGTCGAACGGGCAGTTGGTTCTGAACTTTAAAAATGGCGTGAGTCTAGCACTCGATGAAAAGAAGATGAAGGACGGGGCCGTGATTGAGATCGACTCTGATTTCACACCGGTCGGGCTACAATATGAATAAATTGATTAGACTCCGATTGACCGGGAAGAGTACCACAGCCAGATGGTGATGAAATTGGGTGGCCCAAGTCAGCAGTCCACCAGCAAGAAAAGAAAAGAAAACGCCGCTCATGCAACGTGGGAAGACAAGAAAGTTAAGTCCGTGGTTGCTACAACAGAGGGCAGGCTTGTCAGTGTCATGCACACAGAAGTTCAAGAGGTAAGAAGAGCTACTCTCACTCAGACCCAACGAAGAAACAAGAACCGTCGCATTGGCAAGATGCTGACCAAGCTAGCAGTGGATCAACATGAAGAGACAGTTGCTACCGTCAGTGCAAGTACTTCGAAGAAATCAGTTCAGCAAAAGCCAAAAAAGAGGAGATCAACTCCAAGAACAGCAGAAAGGATGAAAGAAATTTCAAGAAGAGCAGAAACATAATCGATGCTACGACGCCGGACAAATGCACTAGTTTTGAAGAGTCTTGTTGCAAAAGCAACCCTAGAGGATGTCCTGACAGAGACTATCCCCGAGGAGCCGAGACATGCAGGAGAGCATGCTAGGGTTGAACCATACATCCCACAGTATGATACCAGACTCACCAGTTGCAAATAATTCTGGAATACGAACTGGAAAGGATGCAGAATGTTGAAAAGAAAACTTTTGAATATTTTGAAAGAATCCGAGGCAAGAGAATCAACATCCTGGAGGGCCTTGAGCTGCATACAGATGTGTTCTCAAACTATGAGCAGCAGCAAATTGTAGACTGTGTCGTCGAGCTTCAGAAAATGGGTTGAGCAGGTCATTTGAGAGAGAAGACCTACTCAGAACCTCAAAAGTTGGATGAAAGGAAAAGGAAAAGTTACAATCTGGTGCGGGTGTTGCTACAACTTCGCTGAAGACAGAAAAGGAAATCCACAAGGGATACTCCATCGTAGTGAGGTGGATCCGATGCCAAGAATTATTAAGAGAATGGTAAAAAGGATGGTGACATGGAGGGTATTGCCTGCAGATTGCATACCCAATAGCTGCATCATTAACATATACATGAAGAGGGATTGCATACTGCCACAGATAGATCATCATGACTTTGTCAGACCTTTCCTTTCTGCACAGTGTCTTTTGTCAACTAACGTAACATCATGTTTGTATCTGACCTCCAGATAGCAGGCCCTGGAGAATTCCAAGGGTCGGTGGAGATACCTCTACCGGTATGTTCCGTCTTGGTATTAAAAGAAAATGGAGCAGACATAGCAAAACACTGCATTCCATGTGTGCCTGTTGAGCGGATCTCCATCACTTTCAGGAGGATGGACGATAGCAAAACGACTTTCCATTTTCAGCCAGATCCAGAGTTAGAGAGCCTTCGGCCCTACGAGCTGTAAGCTACATGGAAAATAGCACACATCCAATGTACATCCGAATGGCATTTCCTGCCAAGGATGGCTTGGAAGATGATGTTATTGTCCATGTATCTCACTATTCAGACATGGATTTTGACAGATGCTTTTGGAAGAAACTTGCAAGAATCTTACACAATCCATTTTGGATTTATGTGAATTGTATGAGATGCTGAATTTTCAAGGAAAATATCATCATGTTTTGGATCGAGCTATATGATGTATTTTCAACAAATTGGAATGGAAATGACCATGTCTTGTTTTGCCTTCACCTCTTTTGTGCTGGGAAACGCCATTAAGTTAAATGAACTTTTAACAAAGAATGAAAAGAAAAGAAAATAAATAAAGAACTCTTTTTTAAGAACCCGAATGTCAAAATAAACTCCAAATTAACACGAAATCTAAATAAACAAAAATGAAATTGAATCACCAAAACAAATGAAATGAATCTAAATCTTGAATTGAATTCCGATCTTAATCCGTCGATTTGAATCTTTCGACTGAAATCCATTTGAAGCTCCTCTGAATCCTCTTTTGAGTTGATTCTTCCCCACAGAAGACTTCAACTTCAGTTTCAAACTTCGAAACCCCGAATTTGAAATTCCCAGCCTCAGGCTGTTTTCAAATCTCTTCCGATTCTCCACGATCTCTTCCCTCTTTTGAGAAGGTCGACTGAGTCTACTGACACAGAATCACATATTTCGATTTGGTTTTGATGGCATGGATTCATATCCTTCGCCAAACAATCAAAATTTGATCAACACTCCTGGGATGTGAACACTTTCATGTCTCATTCCAATCTTCCACAAAACTAAAATCTCCACAGAATCTTCAAAACTAAATCAAAAACAAACTTCTGGGATTGGTACCTAACTTCCAATTCCTATCCTTCTGAGGCTGGTAACTAACTTCTAGTCCTCATTTTGAGATCGACACTTAAATTTCAACTCTCCTAAATGAATTTCCGCCAAGTTCGCTTTCCTTCCGAGAAATTTTTTTGCATTCTAATCCTCCAACTCGGGTATGAGACCAACAAAGCATCCTGATCTCGTTGTCTGCCAAATTCACATTCCTTCCGAGAAATTTTTCTGCATTCTAATCCTCTGACTTGGGTATGAGACCAACAAGGCATCCTGATCTGGTGTCCGCCAAGTTCACATTCCTTCCGAGAAATTTTTCCGCATTCTAATCCTCTGACTCGGGTATGAGACCAACAAGGCATCCTAATCTCGGTGTCCACCAAGTTCGCATTCCTTCCGAGAATTTTTTCTGCATTCTAATCCTCCGACTCGGGTATGAGACCAACAAGGAATCCTGATCTCAGTGTCTGCCAAGTTTGCATTCCTTCCGAGAAATTTTTCTGCATTATAATCCTCCGACTCGGGTATGACACCAACAAGGCATCCGGATCTCAGTGTCTGCCAAGTTCACATTCCTTTTGTGAAATTTTCCCACATTCTAATCCTCTGACTCGGGTATAAGACCAACAAGGCATCCTGATCTTGGTGTCCGCCAAGTTCGTATTCCTTCCGAGAAATTTTTCTGCACTCTAATCCTCCGACTCGAGTATGAAACCAACAAGGCATCCTGATCTCGGTGTCCACTAAAATCGCATTCTATCCAAAAAAATCTCACGCACTCTTGAAATTTTGAGGTCGGTACTTAACTTCCGACTCTCTTCCGAGATTGGTACCTAACTTCCAGTTCTCACCCTTTTCTCGATTGTACTTGATTGTCGATTTTTTCTCTGGGTTAGTACCTAAATTCTAGTTCTCTTTGCAATCCTGAGGTTGGAATCTAATTTCCATTTCTCATTTTAAATCCAAAATCTCTACGATATTCATCTTGAAATCAATCTCAAATTAAATCAAAATTCTGATTAAGTCAAATTGCAACCAAAATTAAAACTTGAATCGAAAATTCAAACTCAAAATTGAAACTTGAAATAAAAATGAAACGGATCTAAAATCCAATATATCCCTCTCCAGATCTTGTGATTTGGAATTCACCTCTTCTTCCCCAGCGAGAGTTCTGGAAACTTCATTCTTGGAAGTTTACCTTATACTCCCCAGTAGAAATTTCCTACACTTTCTTCTCAGTTTTTCACTTGAACGTTTGTATTGGTTTTGTTGATTTCCTCGGTCAACGCCAATACGCGCGGTGTGCTTGGTTAGCACACCACACCTATTGGGGGTCCATTTGTTGACCTCATTTTTGGTGAGGTCTGATCTCTCTCCTTAGTACTTAAGATCTAGCCATAGGTTTTCCCTTCAACTATCCTAGAGACTAGAAATGGGACCCACCACTTAGAAATTCAAACACTTCATGACTCCCTTCAAACCCCACAATTTTGACTGTAAACCCCCAGGTCACTTGGAGGGTTGAAATCAATATGTGGAAGTTTAAAGGATGAGTTTCCTAAAGGATTATTTGGCCTTATGGTCACCCTGGGTGGCCTGGTCTTGGTGAGAGCAAGCTTGCACAAACCACACTCTCACCTAATTCAACTTCCCTACTCATGTAGGAAACTCATATGGATGGACCTCAACCCCTAAGCCCCTAGCTAAGAGGGTTAGGAACAACATATTGAGTGCCTAAAATGAGTCCTCTCATGGCTCTTATGAGCTTAATATGGCTTCATGGCTCAACCAAAATGGTCCCATTTTACTCACACCTAAATAATCTTCATTTTCCCCAAATTTCAATTTTTGATCCCCGGGGCCCTAAACCCACCAAACCTACCAAATGCCCTTGAAAGTGCCCAAAATTTGCAAAATTGCCAAAATTACCCAAAATTCCTCAAAATCAATCCTAAATATTCTTCACCACTAAAATTGATCATCCATGGCCAAATATACCAAAATTTCCAAAAATACCCTCCAAATACCTAAAGTACCCTTTTTGACCCAAAAATTCAACTATTCTAAAAATTCTCAAAAAAATTCAGAAAATCCTAAATATTTCCAATTTCATTTTATTCAACTGCCACATATCCCAATTTTGTCAATTTAATCCAATTTGATCACAAGTCCCAAATGGGCCCTTAAGGCCCAAAATGACCAAAAAACCCAATCCACCCAAAATTCAACCCAAATGTTACCCAATTTTCCCCAAATTTGTTTTGAAATCTTTATAATATCCCCACAAAAAAAATTCTAACTTAATTTACCCAATATTTGGACCCAAATTCCACCCAAGCCTAACCCAAACGAAAATTTCCCAGTTTGGCCTAAACCAATCATAAACCCAAACAAGCCCAAATCCCAAAATCAAGACCCAAACAAAATGGAAAACTCTTTTGTACACTACCATAAATATTTTGCAACATCAATTTTACATCAAAACCAACATTAGCCCAACCTTAGCCCAAGTTAGCCCAATTAGACTCACTTTGACCCTATTATTAAAGATGCCCAAATTAAACCCAATTAAACCCCAAATGACACTAAATCTTTTCTAAAATTCTCATGAGACATTCCTAAGCCAAATACAACATTTATTTGACACAACCTTTTACAAAATTTTTATCCAAAAGCCCATTTTTAAAACATAAAAGTCCATTTCCTTAAAGCATTTAAAAGTCCATCTTTCATCAAATTTAAAAGCCCAAAACCTATTTCAAAGCCCACATGACATTTTCATTTATCATCTCTTTAATCAAAATCATTTCCTAAGTTCCATATTCATCATCAAATAAATCTAAATCAATCCTCAAGCCAAAATACCCCTAAATTTCAAAAATCTCAAAATCCCTTTCTCATGGAAGTGAGCCAAGCCATTCCCAAGCCAAATGAAGCCATGAATAAGCCATGGACAAGCCACATGGAGCCATGAGAGCTTTGACTTGTCATCACTCCATAAATGTAAAATGAGGAGCTTTTTTATTGATTCCCTTAAGGTCATTAACCTTACCCATACTTCACCTTAACCCATGATTAATCCAAATATTCATGGATGGAGACCTCATCACCTTCTCTTGGTTGAACCCACTGATTTCTCTCAGCATAAAACCAGACCTTAGTGGCTGTACGAAGCCCATTTCCCTGGGTTGACCAAACCAAGCTCAAAATAGCCCTTCCCCCTTTACCACTTAAATCAAACCCTTTTCACATGTCAAACCCCAATTGAATTCACAAACCTCTCAGCATAAAACCGGACAACCACCCCAGCCACCGGAAAACACTACACCCATGAGCACCTACTTGATTCAAAATCCAAATTTTACCTTGCTGAGTTTTCCCAACCCAAATGGTCACTGCAGTTGTTCTTCTCCTCCCCTAGGCAGTTGATCCAAACCTCCAATTGCCCCTGGGAAGTCCTCCATCCATGGTTATTTAAACCCACCATCCTCATGGCCATGGGAGGTACTGAAAAAAAAACTTACCAAAACTCTGCCAAAATTGCTCCAAACTCTTCTCCTGGCATAGAGGAGTTGATCCCCACTGAAATCCAGCCCTAATCCCCACTGGTTGAGCTCAATTTCAGAGTTCAATCTCAAGCCTAAAATCAGGAGACTTCACCACAGTGAGCCAATCCTCAAATTTATTGACTCTACACCTTCACCAGACCAAGAGAAGAAGTTTCCCAGCAAAAGCCCCCTCACTAGGCCCGCCATTCCTTCTATCGGCCAAGCTTTGAAATCGAGCTTGGTGGAAATCAGGCCTAGACATTTCACTAGGACCAGAGGCTTCATCCCTAGGCTCCTCCATTTCCAACGAACGTGCCGAGCCTCTCTGATTGAAGCTTCACTTCTCAGAGCCAAGGTATGGAACTCCTCCTTCCCGAGAGCTTCTTTCGATACTACATTTTGTTTAAGTCTATTTCATAGCATCATAGACATTTGGATGTGTTTGGCTTGTTGAGACGAGTTCATAGAGCCCAAAAACACGTAATTTGGTTGAGTATCGAGTGAAATATTAGGGTTAGAAGGTGGACGACTCACGGGACGCACCAGTCGTAGACGATGACCAGGAGTCTTCGGATGGCTTGTGTATCGGATGAACAGTCGGGATCGTGCCAGATGAAGCAACAGAACATGAACCGCGGGCCGCGTGGCATCCAAGTCAGATGGCGGCGTCGAATGGAGGCGCGCCACGTGGAGCTTCGGATCTGTCAAGGATGACACGGCGCCGACTTGGTTTAGTAAATTAGGGTATTTTTGATTTATTTAAATGCCTTGAACTTCAAAAATTCATAACTTTGCATAGAAAAATCACAACAATAAAAGAAAAATACCCTCTTGCTAAGTGAACAAAGGAGAATAATATGGAAAAAGAATTAAGTTGTTTTGTTAAGCATTTTATTTTTAATTAATTTAATACTATTTTAAGGATTTTAGTTCTCCATTCATGCATATAATTCACCATGGCATGAGACCATAGGGCTTTTGTAGCCTCTATTCTTGGGAACATTCCCTAATTTTTTCAAGACCTGAGGCCATCTCTGTGGCAAGTTATTGATTTTCCAAGTTTATGTGTCTGCTTTGATGTTTTAATTCCAGTAATAAAAATATTGTTTAGAAAATTCTAGGAAAATTAGGGGAAGTATCTTAGGACCAGAGGACCCTAGGAAAATCATGGTTTGAATTAACTCCTTAAAAATAACCTTAATTAGCATAAACACTCAAAATTAAACTTTAATTAATTAGGAGTAACCACACATCAAAATCACTTGAAAATAATTCTCCACTATCACTTAGGATGTAGAGAATCTCACATAAAAATTTCAAGTCAATTGGAAATAATTTAAGCCATTAAATGATTTATTTAAGTTGTGTGGTCATTTTTAAAATTAAAAAAATTATAAAACCCAAAATACACTTTAAAAATTCACCAAATTGGTTTTAAGGGTTCTCTGATGTTAGAGGAGTCTAACTAAATTAAAATTAGAATTTTCTAAAATTTTTTATCTTTAACCATATTTTTAATATTTTAATAATTCAAAAATTAAAAAAATCACAAAGATATTAAAATTGATAAAATTGTCATATTTGGTTCCCTAATCACATAGGAACCAACCAAATATTTGTCCTAAGTCCCTAGGTTCAGATATTGAATTTTAAGGGCTTATTAATATTCAAAAATGGATTTTCCAACCTTTTCACGAAATTAATTCTAATAAATCAAAGAAAAATAAAAAATAAATAAAATTTGTTTCTCTGGACTCCTTGAGGTCAGAGGGACTTAAGAAAAATATAAAATCAATTTTTAAACTTTAATTTTATTTTATAATTAATTAATACCCCAATATTCAAAATAATTATAATAAATAAAATATAGTTCAAAAAATCTTCAAAATTTGTCCAAATGGTCCTCTATTTAGTAGAGACATCCCATAATTTTCTTAAGGACAGAAACCTTATCTTGGTCATGTTATTGAATTTTCATTAAAAACCCTTATTTTCCACAAAAATAATTAGTAAAATTAAATTAAAAATAGAAAAATTACATTTTCTACTCTGATATTTTAATTGACTCATGAGTATGGTGAAATAAAAATTCCAAAGTCACTTGAATTATATTTAATGAATTCTGAGGTGAACAAGCCTAAGGGGCAAAATGGTGATTATTGAAATTTAGCCTTAACCAATATTTAGGCTTAATTATGGGTAATGGGTAACGAATGATCCTAATTAATCTCCTTAGATCATTGAAACGTGAGGAATTCAAGTGTAGAAACCCATTTATCACTTTTCCAACATAAACAAAATGGTTATAATTTCTTAAATTATTAAAAATTTGAAGTTAATTAAAGGAGAATGTATTAAGTAAAGGGGTTTAATCTTGGAAGATATAAATTTATTAATCTTAACCCCTAATTAATGATAAAAATTAAATACTACTTAATAATAATTTAATAACTCATTAATGAAAACTGAGATAAATTAAATAACAAAATTAAAATAATTTCTAGGATAATTTAATAAAAAAATAATTTTAAAATAAAATAATTAATTAAATTAAAATAATTCTAAAACGACATAATTAATAAAAAAACAATTTACATTAAATATAATTAAATTAAAACAATTTTAAAATAATTTAATCAACTTTAAATCAAAATTAAATTAATGCAACTAAATTAAAATCAACATCAAATCAACACAATTAAATTAAATATAACTTATATTAAGGTTAATACAATTTTAAAATAGCTAAGTCAACTTTTGAAATTACATAATCAAATTGAAATAACATAAGACAGTTATAATTAAACTAAAATATTATAATTAATTTGAATCAATCTTAAAAAACCAACTTAAATCTAAATAAGATGGTTAAGTTTCTTAATAACCTAACCTGCCCTAAAGGCTTCCACCCACATAATTCTTAATTGGAGTATCAAGTTAAATGTCACTTCACTCATCAGATAATCAAATATCTAAGTTCACTGAGCAAGAAACAAAACTTAACTAAATTTTTTATGATTAATTCACCTGTAAAATAAAATTCATTTGGAATCAAAATACTCTCAAAAGTACTAAAAAGATGTTTAAGACTCGTCCTAAGCACTTCCTCAATATGATGGGATGTTTTAGAAGAACAATTGAACATAATTGTTCTTTGGTGAAGAAAATCATCCATAAAACACAAGAACCAAGACGTCATAGGAATTGATTAGCAGTAGGATTAGGATTTTGGTAGACAACCAGAACCTTCCCTTAGCCTTACCTAGGTGCTTTACTTGAAATGTTTAAATGCTCTGACATGTGTTTTAAGTGTAGCTTGGAATGACGGGAAGACCCTCCAGGTACGCTTTTACTTTATTGCAATTTACTTACCTGTACTGCACTTTACTATCTTGCATGTTAAACAAGAATGTCACCCTACATGAAAACTGAAATTTTTAGGATAGCCACAAAACTGAAACCCAAAACTAAATTAAAAGTCACAACAAGATAAAATTCACCGCCACAACATTTAAAATATAAAACAACTCAAAATTTAATCACAAACAGAACAACAAAACCACAACTACAACTAAATTAAAACGTCTTGTTGGATGATCGGGAATACCTCAGATGATGTGACCTACGTGTTGCTAACGGGATTTCCCACAGTCTAAATGAAAGTGTGGAACTCATTTAGTTGAGTTTAGTAAATTCATTTGGACAAAGTGAATCCGATAAAAATAATAGTGCCGGAATGATGGAACCGTGGGATATTAACCAGCGTTGTTATAACCAACTTTAATATTCCCATAACAAGATGTTAAAAAAACATGAACCTTAAGAATTTTCTAAACCAGAACACTTCTCTCATCTCCTGATTTTCACTTTCCAAAACTAAACCTTCTGTAACAACAAGGAGCTTGGAGCAGCACGGCCATCGTCGTCAGCAAAACTTGAATCTACATCAGCAAAACATTTCTTAGCTCTAAATAACAAAGCCATAGGATTTCGAGGTAGTTTGCCTAGTGTAACATAAATCCTCAACTTTTTGTTAGGCATTTGTATAATTATGTTATGTAAATTAAGCCCTAACCGGCCTTAGAATTCTGAGTTAGTTGTTTGGTACGACATAAACCCTCACATCTTCGAGGCTCTTTGTGTGATAAAATCATACAAGTATAAGTCCTGATTAATTAAAATTGGCAGGATTGAAACATTAAATAATATTCTTAAATTGAAGCCAAAAAATAGGATAGTTTGGGAAGTTGCCAAGATTCCTCTTGGATGCTCAACTTCTCCTACCTTTCCTCCTTTGGATTCGTAAAATAAACTGTTCCAAGTTTGAGCTATCCCCTATTGAAATCTCCAAAGTCCAATTTATTTGAAACCTGAAACTTTGAAATTCTTGAGAGCAAAACCACTGATCATTATCGAGAGTTTTCTTAAATGATTCCCATCATTTAAGATGTAATTAACTATAGGGGCTTGACCTTATAGGGAACTTTAAGAACCCATGTAATATAAACCCTGCTTAATTCCTTTTTATTAAGCAGGGGAACTTGTCAGCTTATAAAATTGGTTCGCAGACCAAACGGATGTCACAAATCTTCTAGTTTATTCAATCAAGCCCCATCATCAAACAGTGTGTCTATTCTTCGGGATAGAAACACGGTTTGCGATGTGGTGCTCATTTATATAAACTATTTGGGATGTGAGATCGGTTTGATTTCATATCTTAAAATTTTCAAACTTAAAATTATTTTCAAAATCAAATGCTACTTTCTAAAATATATATATATTTTTAAATTGAATTTAAAATCTGAAAATTCGCCGACAACTTCTGTAGGCGACCGCTTTTCAAAACACATAACCTAAAAATATGCTGACAATCCTCAACATTATTTCAATGGATTTATTGTTGTATGTTTGGAAAAACTATTTAGTCATTTAGATAAGATTGAGGTAGAACTACTAAGCGTTGGGAATCATCCACATGAGATGTATCATCAAACTAAGCATTGGGAATGCTAGATGAAACATAATTCGAGCACATGGCAGCCTATCAAGATGCTCAAGTAGCGATGTATGCGAAGAACAAATGGATTGATGAGAAGACGACTTTGGAATTTCCAAGGGCATTAGTTTTCTATCCCTGCGGGCCTAGCAAACTTCATTGCGAGAGGGATGGAAATTAAAAGTTTGGTGATGAATATATCTTTTGTGTGTTTTAGGTGTGATTGAGTCATGTTCTAGTGTGTCGAATATCTAGTTTGTGTGTTTGCTTTTTTGTTCAAAGTGTGTTGTTGGATTGAAATTTTTCTTTAAATTTGTGTTGTTTATGTTACTTATAGAATGATGAACCTTGTTATAGTTTTTTTTGGAATTTATTGAGCTTAGAATGAAAAATATGAAATGGAATTGAAGAGTTTGATTATATCTTGTGTTTGAAATGTGGATCTAATTTATCATTTTAATTGATTGTGGAAATGTTTGGGAGTTAGAAATTAGAGTAGTACTCTTATATGAGTAATTAGAAGTTGAATTTGATAAGTTTTGGTGGAAAAGATAAATTTTAAATCGATTTTTGGAAAGGCGAATCTGGCGACTAGGCACCGGAATTCTGTGCCTAAGAGGTGGTTCGGCCTAAACCCGAGAATTAGGAATTTAACCCCACCGATGTCATTTTTACTGTTCGAGCTTCTTCTTCTTCCCTTTTTCGCAAAAAATATACCTAAGGATCCTATTTGAGGCGGATTTTTTGAGTTTTTGAGCTTGGAATCACTCTATTTCTTCATCTTGAGGTTAGATCTACCTTCTAAACCATTTATTTTCAAATTTCACCATGGATTTTTTTCTCTCTGAAGAGAACCAAAATTTTGAGAAAAATTTGATTTCTAGATTTTAATCCATGGATTTTTAAGCTCTTTCAAGTTTAAAAAGCTTAAATTAGCTTATTCCTTTGATCCTTTAATTTATTTTGCGTTTTCTTTCTCTTACGTTTAGATGGCTCCAAAATCTAAGCGAGGGAAGGAACCAAAAAATTTTGATCTTAGCAAGATTGCCACTACTGCAGCACATTTTCGTTACAACAATTTTGCTATGACAAGAAAGTTTATCTTGGAGAGGAGTTTTTACAATCCTGGTGGAAGGATTGAAGATACGATCGTTGCACTAAACTGGCAACGATTCTGTTACTTCACTGCTATTGTTGTTATCCCTGTCATCATGGAGTTTTATGCAAATTTCTTGGATGCCGAAGATTTCGAGATTTTCGTGAGAGGAGTTAGAGTAGGATTTACTCCAGAGAGAATCAACATTTTCTACGGCCTGCCACCGAACATTGAGTGTTATTATTCTGGATTATCTCCATCTGAGGGAGATTTAGAGATGATTATTGCGTACTTGATAGATGGTACTAGAGCTTGGAAGATCCGGAACAAAAAACGGGTAAATTTTTCATCTTCTAAGCTAAATGGTGTTTCTAAGGCATGGCATTACTTTATTTCTGCTCGCCTCCTTCCATCCAATCATTTGAGTGAGGTTACTAAGGATAGAGCTATCCTTAACTACTACATACAGGAGAGGAAGCTGATTGATGTTGGGAGTATTATTTATGATTCTGTAGAGGCCACTGCTCATTTTAGCACTTCTATAGGACTGAGATTCCCATCTTTAATTTATTCTCTATGCGAGAATGCTGGAGTTGTTGCTGAGCTTTCAGAGGAAAAGCTCAAGTCTACAAAGACCATTAGACGAGAAAGTGTCAGTATTTATGATCGACTCTGAGATAAGAGTTCTACCACACCATCTAATTCATTACAAACTTGTAGTAGAACTTCTACTTTTGGACCTTCTACTTCTGTTGCTGAGCCACCATTGAGTTTTTGGAAAAATATGCATGAGAAATTTATTGCGCAGCAAAATATGTTACTTTTGACCCAGTGTAGACTCGATACTATATATTTGAAATTGGATCATCTTTCTGAGTACACCCAAAGGAAGAGTGATTATGATGCTGAGCATTCTGAGTCTCTTGTTAGATTCCTGAAGGGTGACCATTCAGTTCAGTTCCCAACCTGCCCTAGATTCTCACCATTTGATATTCAAAACAAGAATGTAGACTTTTCCTTTGATGACAACGAGGATTAAGAGACTGCTAGTGATGATTAGATTTTTAGGATTGTGGATTTGTGTTGTTTATGTTATGTTTTGTGTTAGTTTTTCATGTGTGTGATGATTTGTTTGTTTTTTTGTTTGATGCACTGTTCTGAGACACTTATTGATGTACTAATGATTGTTGGATTGCTGCAGTTTATTTCTGTTATGAGATGTTTTATTTCTGTGTTAGTATAGTGATCAGAACACCTGTTTAGTTTAGTTATTTTTGTTTAAAATTATTATAAGAAAATTTATTTAGAAATTGATCCTGCTTACTAATTTTTTTCTATATATGCTTAAACATTACTTTATATTCAGAAAAAGCCTGTGTAGAAATAAAATTTTTATTTCTTGATTATTTTTCATATACCTAGAAAAATTCCTGATAAAAAAAATACTATTCTTTCTCTCATACTTTAAAAATTTTCATTATTCATGTTTATACCAAAACTGAAATTTGGGGAAGGGAAAATTCTTTGAATTTTAAATATTATTTGTCCTTAATATATTAATATTTTCTTTAAAAATATTAACATAACATAAGGAATGAAAAGTTTATTTAAGATTACATAAATTTTTGAATTTATAAATAATTTACTAAACTTAACGAAAATTTTAATAATTTTCATTGATTTTAAGAATAGAACTATTTAACATAAAGAATAATAATATTTAAAATTTTTCTATTTATAGTAAAGAGAATTGTGTTTTGAAATACTAAGGAATCAAAATTATTAATTGAAAAAGAAAAGATTGAAATAATTTTTGAAAAATACTTATTAAGAATGTCATATTTATTAAGTAAAAATGTATATGTTTTTAAATATAAGTTAAGGATAATGAAGTTCAAAATCATTAACAGGTTATATAGATATAGTAATCCTCACAAATTAAAAAAAATTGAGGATTGAAAAATATCCTTAAAAAGAAGAAAAAGAAAAAAAGAAAATAAAAGAAAGAAAAAGCAAAAAAAAAAAAGAAGAAATTAAATGTGAGGAGAAGCTCGAAGAAAGTCTAAAAAAAAATTGGCTTCACTTGAATTATTTTATAGGAAGAAAACTAAATACATTTTTAACATAATTTTTATGTACAAATATTTTTACTAGAAAAATTTTCTTGAAAGTATTTTTTTGTAAAATTATCTATGTGACCTTAATATGATAAATAACAATTATTCTTGAAATAAATGAAAATTTTAAAGTCTTATGATTTGGTAGTTAAGTATTCTTTAAATTCTTAAAATTAAACTTAATTAGTGAAATTTAGTTAATGATTTGCTAAAGAATTTATAAATCCCAAAATTACAAAGAATCTTAAATATTTAAACTTCATTCCAGATGTTATACATTTTATGTAATAAAAAGGGTTACTTGAGGACAAGTAACGTTAAAGTTTGGGGGAATTTGATCCACTTAAAAAGTACCTATTTTTATGTCTTATTTATGATTCAATTTTTAAGGATATTATGCTTTAATGAAAGGTATTTTTATGATTTTGGATGTAGGAAATGAAAAAAGAGTTCAAGAAGGAAAAAAAAGCAAAAAGGAGCAAAAATAGAGCTAACAAACAAAATTGCTAAAATTATAGGTTTGGCGCCTCGGCGCTAGAATCCGATGCCTAAGCGCCAGTTCGATACTGAAGCAGATAAGATTTTTGACAACTTTGGGCAGTTATTTTGATGGTGTTAGGCGATTATCAAACATTCTAAAAGACTGGAAGTTACTCCTAATACATAAGACATGTGATATAAAGCATCTGGACACAGAAAAACGATTTTAATCGCGAAGAGGTGTGATCCAAAGTGAAGAGGTGAGAAGACTTGGTCACGGACTCCGGCTCCTAGGTGCCACAGTTACTTCCTAGAAGATTCATTAAATTTGGATGAATTTTGAAGAGGTGTTTTAAGCAACCCCTGGTCATTTTCAGAGCTCTATAAATAGGAGACATTTCTACAGATAAAGGGCCCTCTCTCTCCATCCGTCTAGTCCCCCCTAGATCTCCAACATCAGGAGATAGATTTAGAGAGCCACCATATTTTCTTCTTGAGTATTTAGTGAGTTTATCTACTCAATTCTTTGAGTAATAAGTGTGATTTTATAAGTCTTGTTGTTGTTGAAGTCTTGTACCTTATATTGGAGTCAGTAGGAGTCAAAGGATCACTTAAAGGATCATTCCAGATAAGTATTTGTATTTTAGTTCAAAGTTTTATAAATATGTTTTGTTATGTGAATTCAATGTATTCTGAGTAGTTACTTTTCTTTCTCCTTTCAACTATGAGAAGACAACAAGATAATTTGATTTTGTGGGAGAACTTAACTTAAAATGTTTAAGATTATTGTGATGATATTAATACATGATCTTAATTTACTTTTTAAATTGGCCATTTGAATTGTTAAAACCTGTTGAAGAATTTTGAGACCTATCTGGAGATGATTTCTTAACTAGTAAATTTCACATGAATCCTTGGGTAATCGAAGGCCTTGAGCGGGTTATTCAAGGTAAAGTGCAAATAAATAGGGAGATAATTTTTATTGGGCGTAGAATTGATTAGTTTTAGAGTGACAGACTAAATTCTAATAATTTGGTTTATAGAAAGGGAACGGGTCACTAGTAGGGCCGACCATAGCGACCTTTGGACATCTAGAAGTGTGAGCCTAGAATAACCCATTCTACTAATAATACATCCCGAACTGATTTATAGATTAGCCAATTATCTTTATACTATCGAGCAAAGATACATAATAGGAATGCTTCCATTGGTCATGAAGGATGACTTTTATAGCCATGGCCAATGGGTGGAGCTCAGGGCTCTAATTTGGGTGCTTTAGGCCACTTAGGGTGAGGGCTGATCAATGCAATTGATTACTGAGGGGATGCCTCACTAACAAAGCTCAATTTTGAGTTTAAAGGGGTATGGGGGCATTCGGGCTTAGCTGTTTCGGCAGCTAGGGTGTCAAGCAATGATAGGGATGGTGGCTAGTAGATTGATGGGAGGTCAAAGAGGAGCTCAGTGTCATTAATTGGGTTGCTTACTTGAGGGTTAAGGGGAGTTATTGGTTAGCCAAAAAGGGTGAGGTCCATTGGTCCTAAGTGAGGGACCTTTCATCCACGGCTCAATGTACATGAGTTTGGTTGGTCTTGGCTGGTCCCTAGGGACCCAAGTTTGGCTATGGTGGAGCCAATTTGGTCAATTTAGTTCAAATTAGGTAACATTTGGTCAAAGGTCTTATCTTGCGCATTTGGGTTCAATGTTGGGCTAGCTTGGGTTTGAGCTTGGTTTAGACCCAATTAGTTGTTCAAAATGTTGTATATGATTGTCATAAAATGTTTTAAAGAGGATTGTAGTAGTTTTGAATATATTTGGGTGTTCAATTTGGCATAATTTGGGATTTTGGTAAATTTGGGACAAGTTGGGTTAGCTTGGGTTTAGATTGGGTTAGAGTGGGGACAAAGGCCAATTGGTGGTTTCAAATGGTCTAGGGGGATGTCATAAAGAGTTTTCAAAATTAATTGGGTGGAGATTTTGGGGTTAAGGCATCTAATTTTGATGGATTTTGAACATGTGACACATATAGGGCAAAATTGCGATTTTAGCTAAGTTGGACTTGGGTGAGGCTTAGGCTCAATTTTGGGGCCATTGAATGTGGAATTTTGCATAGAGGAATGTCATGAGAAGTTTTGAATTAAAATTGAGGGGAAACAGATTGACATTGAGTCAATTTGGGGTGAATTGGCTCAATGGTCAAAATTAGGGTTTTTGAATTTGGATTGAGATTGCGCTTAAATGTTGTTCAAATTAGGTTTGGATTTGGTTTAGGTCGAGGGTAGAGATGTTGAATTAAAGTTTAGAATTTAAATTGGGCAAGATTAGGGTTTGTTGGGTGGACATTGAGTTTAATTTTAGTATTTTTGGGTTAAATGAGTCAAATTGGGATAAATTGGTCAAATTAGGTCATGTGGTAGTTGAGGGAAATGAAATTGGAAATATTTAGGAGATTTTAGAAATTTTTTTCAATTTTTGGAATTTTCAAACTTTTGGACTAGGAGGGGTATTTTGGTAATTTTGCAAATTTAGGTGTTATTTTTAAATTTTGGTAAATTTTGGTAAAGTTGGTCAATTTAAGTGGTGGGGAATACATAGAAATAATTTTTGGAGGAATATGAGTAATTTGGGTAATTTTGGGTAAAATTGTTGTTTAGGAGTACTTTGGATACATTTAGGGCAAGGGGGTCAAAAATTAAAATTTTGGAAAAATTAAGGTTGATTAGGTGTGAGTAGTATGGAATTGTTTAGATTGAGCCATAGACCAAGGGTAACCCTCATTTGGTCCTCTATGTGTTGGTACTAACCAAACCTTATCTTGGAGCTAAATGCTTGGGAAAATCACGCACATGAGTTTCCAAAAAAAGTTAGAAGATAAGAGTGAGGTGTCTTTGTTTAGGGTTGTGAGTATAAATTGTGTATATTGTGCAAGCTCCAGACCACCCAGGGTAAATCCTAAGGTTTGACCATCTATAAGAGACTTCCCTTGTGCCTCCTTATGCTTGGTCTCTTCCACCAAAAAGCTGGAGGTTAGGTCTTAAACATATGAAAACTCCCAGTCAAGTGAAAAGGTTTGATTTTCTAAGGGGGAGGGTTCCAAGGCTAGTCTTCTAAGAAAGTCAACAGGAGAGTCCTATGGCTAGACCCTAGGTTATTCTAAAGAGAGACTAAACCTCAACCAAAAGTGAGGTCAACAGCACAGCGCAAGATCGGTGGAAATGTTGAACCAACCTTAGAAGGACCATTCGTTGTAGAACAATTTTACTCAGGAGTGTCATACCAGCTGGTGAATTCTCATGGAGATAGACCCATGTTGCCGATAAATGGACGATATCTAAAGAAATACTACGTGACATAATACATCTGAAGAAAAATATTCATATCGATGTAGCCATGGGGCCCGTGTCTGTGATTGGGTCTAAATCTTGTAATGAAAAAAAGTTAAACAAAATAAAATAAATGTTTTCACAAAATGAAATATGTTTGTTAAATTCTAATTCCAAATCCGATAAAAACATATTAAATAAGATAATGGCATCAAAATAATTGTAAAAATCATTAAATAAATAATAATAAGTTTGTGATTATTATTGTTCGGGCAAAACACCAAACATTGATATTTTCCTTATTTGCTTGTGTAGGAAGTGCCAGGTTGCATGTTGGTGTTTGCTTTTAAAGATGGCTTGGACCTTGCACTCTGAAAAGACAAAACACATACAAGAAGGCTGCAAATATGTAATCAATGATGAAAAGTGGTCGTAGAGAGAGCGGACAGACATTAGGAGATGGTGGGATTGAATGTTTTGTTGACTCACACCTGCTAGCCGGGAAAGACAGTTAGCTTCCGTCCAAGAACACTACTCCAGAAGGTGGTATTGTTGCTGCTACAACTGAGAGAGTTCCAGATGCATCATTGGCGCATATAAATAAAAGAAATGCAAATCACCGCAAGCGTCGCCTCCTCGACAGGATGGAGAGGAGACAGTCTCGAGAGTTAGCCACTGAGCCACCGCCTATTCTAGAAGAATTTCATGAGCCATAAATGAAGAAACGGATAATAGCTCACCGCCCACAAATTCTGAGTCGAAGAATGCTGAGGACCCTGCACCGACATGGGATCTGATGAAGAAATTTTTATCAGGTGCTCAACTTGCAACTCGAGTCTACCCAGAAAACCATCAATGACAGGGGCATTTTCAGAATGCATGTAATGTCATGTTCTACAGATAAAGGAGTATGGTAGATTCGAGGCATATGCAGTTTCTTCGATGCTACTCAAGAGCAGGGAGCATCTCGATGTAGAGGCTTACGTGTCGTAGTTCGTCTTGTCGCCGCCACAGCAAGGAGTTCCAGACTACGTGATGGTGTTGGCCTCACTTTTATTATATGTCTAGTCTTTCTTTAGAATAGCCTAGGGTGTAGCCATAGGACTCTCCTGATGATTTTCTTAGAAGACTAGTATTGGAACCCGCCCCCTTAGAAATTCAAATCTTTCCACTTCACTGGGAGTTTTCATATTCTTAAGGCCTAACCTCCAGCTTTTGGGATGAAGTGAACAAGCATAAAGAAGCCCAGGGGAAGTATCCTATAGGTTTTAAGATCTTAGGATTTTCTCTGGAGGTCTGAAGCTTACACAATACACACACTTGACACTCACAAGACTAAATAAAGCACATCCCACTTTGATCTCTTAACTCTTTGGAAACTCATGTGGGTGGTCCAACCCTAAGCCTAAGGCTAAAGAGGCTGGAACCAATACATAGAGGACCAAATTAGGGTTACATTTGGTCCATTGCTCAACCTAAACAATTCCATACTACTCACCTTTAACTAACCTCAATTTTTTCAAAGTTTCAATTTTTGACCCCTTGCCGTCAAACCTACCAAAAATATCCCTAAACCCCAATTTTACCCAAAATTACCCAAATTTCTCATTTATTTCTAATTTTTTTCAAAGTATTCCCCACCACTCAAGTTGACCAAAATTACACAAATTTGTCAAAATACCCAAAATAGCCCCAAAATTTGCAAAATTACCAAAATACCCTTCATAGCCCAAAAATTCAAAAATTCCAAAAATTTCCAAAACCTTCTAAATATTCCCAATTTTATTTTTTTCCAACTACCACAGGACATAATTTGACCAATTCAGCCCAATTTAACCAAAAACCCCAATTCAAATCATTTAACTAAAAGTGCCTAAATTGAACTCAATGACCACCCAATTGCCCAAAATATTCTCCAATTTCAATTCAAAATATTTTTTTAATATCTCTAGCCTCAATCTAAACTAAATCCAAACCCATTTGGCTCACATTTGTGCTCAATTCTACTTAAAATCCAAAACCCCCAGTTTTTCCTAAGTGACCCAAATCCCTCAAATTGAGCCCAATGTCAATCAATTCTCTCCCAATCAATGTTGTAAACTCTTCATAACACTCCCCTAAACAAAATTGAATCATCAATTGCCCCTAATTTGAGCCTAAGTCTCACCCAAGCCCAGCTTAGCTAAATGTCCAAATTTTTTACCCTAATATGCCATATACCCAAAATCCACCAAATTAAGTGCCCTAACCCTAAAATTTCCACCCAAAAAATGTTGGGAACTCTTCATAACATCCCTATTGACCATTTAGAACGTTCCATTGGCTTTTGACCCAATCCTAGCCTAACCTAAACCAATGCTAGCCCAACATGCCCCAAATTGACCAAAATCTCAAATTAAGCTAAATTGAACCACCAAAACTATTCAAAACCACTCCAATCCCCTTTCAAACTCTTCATGACAATCAAATACATCACTTTGAATAATCAATTGGGTCTAACACAAGTTCAAAACAAACCTTGCCCAACCTAAACACAATGTGACCTAAATTGAACCCATGACCCAATGTCACCAAATTGAACCAAATTAACCAAATCAACTTCATGATAGCCAACCTTAGGACCCCTATGACTGGTCTGACCTGACCAAACCCAAGCTCATTAAACCAAGGCCTAATGGTCCCTCACTAAGTACCAATGGGTACTTCGCTTTTCAGCTAGCCCAAGTTTCCCCTTTAACCCTTGAATAAGTAACCATCATGTTTAATTAAATGCACTGTGGCCATCCTTACATCCCCATGCTTCTGCCAGCCACCTTCCCTGTCCTTGATGGCCACCCTAGCCTCCCAAACAGCAAAGCTTAAACTCCCCTATGCCCCTCTAAACTCAAAATTGAGCTTTATAAGTGAGGCATCCCATTAGTGATAAAGGCACTGCTCATCCCTCACCCTAAGCGGCATAAAGCACCCAAATTAAAGCCCTGAGCTCCACCCATTGGCCATGGCTTTAAAAGCCATCCTTCACAGCCAAGAGGGGGTGCTAAAAATTTTCTCAAAGAAACTCTGCCAAAACCTCACCAGAGCTTCTCCAAACCTTTCTAAGCTCATTCCAGCCATTTCCCTCTTTGATTACCCTTACCTGAGAGAAATTTCTCAACCGAAATCTCAGTTGGAACCAAGACAAACTCCATCACAGCTCAATAGTGCACCAAAATCAAATTAATTGCTCCCACACATTCACAGCATTGAAAGAATATCCCCTATCAAAGCCCCATCACAGAGAGCCTCTGTACCAGACTTTGATAAACACCTGAAATCAAGTCTGGTCGAACTTGGGTCTATACGTTTCCCCAGAGCAAAAAGCTTTATCTGAAGGTTTGTTGGGACCAATTAAAGCTACCATAACCATCTAATTTAGGCCTCTCCTCTTAGACAAAGGTATTGGACTTAACCTCTTTCCCAAGCCATTTTGAATCTTCCACACATATTGGGTCAATTTGAGGCTAGGTTAATAATATGGATAGGTTTTTATAGGTCAGATGAAGCTCTAGGAACAAACCCCATGCCATTTAGTTGAGTCTAGCTCGAGTACTTAGGTCTAAAAGATGGAGGGCTCTCGGGTTAGACCAGGTGAAGATAATGACCATGAGCCATCGGATCACGAGTGTATCGAATGGTGGGCTGGGATGGAGTCGGACGGAGATCAAATGCATAAAATGCAGCTTTGTGGATATCTAGCCAGATGGCGGCGTTGAATAGGAGTGCGCTGAGTGGTCTTTTGGAGCTGCCGAGGATGAGGTGGCACCGCATAGTTTAAATAGGAAATTAGGGGTATTTTGAATTATTTAAATCAGTCCAACGTCAAAAATCCATAACTTGGTGTAGAAAAATCATAAAAAAATGAAAAATACCTTAGTGCTCAGTGAACAGGGGAGAATAATGTGGAAATGTTTTAAAGTTTATTTGATGCATGTTTTACTTTTAATTAACTAAATACTGTCTGGAGACTTTTGATTCTCCATTAGCTTAGACATTTCAGCAGAGCTTGATATTTTGGTATGTTGTTGTCTTCATCTTTGGAGATCTTCCCTGATTTTTTAAAAGTCAGAGGAGACCTTTAGACAGAGATCTCTTTTTTTTTAAGTTATCATGCCTATTTTGGTAAAATAATTATAATAAATCAAAATATTAATAAAAAAACTGTAAGATAAATTTTTGTAGGTTACTTGTGACCAGAGGACCCTAAGAAAATTTTGAATTGAGCTAAATCTTTGAGAATGCAATTAATTGTCATTTTAATCTAAAATTGACGTGGAATTAATTTGAACAAACTAAAGATCTAAATGACTTAAAAATCATTCTCCACTGTAATATAAGGTCAGAAAGACACCCCATAAAAATTTTAAATCAATTAGAGTTATTATAAACTCCTAAATGAATTTTTCAAGTTCGATCACATTTTTGGTAATTAAATAATTATCATAATTAAAATACACCTCAAAAAATTAAAAAAGTAGTTTTGAGAGTTCTTTGTGGTCAATGGAGTCTCAAAAAAAATGTAATAAAAATAATTTTTTTTTTTCATTTTTAAGCATTATATTAATATTTAAATAATTAAAACTTTAATAAAATTATAAAATTAATAAAATTGTTGATGATATTTTAAATTGCCTCCAAGTCACTCAAGGACCATTGGGATAATTTTCCTAACTCTTTAAGTAAAGATCTTAAATTTTAAAAGATTAAAACTATTTCTAAAATCTAAAAATGGAATTTCCCTAATTTTTCACTAAAATAATTGTAATAACTAAAAAAAAATCTGAAAATTATGAAATTTAGCTCTATGAGTTTCCTAACCTTAGAGAGATTTAAGAAAAATAAAGGACTTAATTTTCAATCTAAATAATATTTTCTATTTAATTAATAATATAAAAATTGAAATAATTTTAATAATTAAATTAATGCTAAAAAATCATGAAATTTCGTCAAAGTGGTCCTTTTGTCTAGGTTTACCTCTAATAAAAATTTCAAAACCAAAGGTTTTGCTTTGGACAAGTTATTGAATTTTCATTAAAATTCCCAATTTTTACATTAAAATAATTATATAAATTAAATTAAAATTGGAAAAATAACATTTTCTCCTCTGGTATTTTGATTAACACGTAAGTAGACTCACATAAAAATTTCAATGTCATTTGAGTTAAACTTAATGAATTATGAAGTGATAAAGGCTTTAGAGGTAAAATTATAATTTTTAAGAATTTAGCCTTAATCAATATTTAGGTTTAAATAAAGTGGGGAAAAGGCAATAAATCATCTTGGTTATTATGTTTGAATGATTGAAATATAAAGCAAAAAATGGTTGGAATCCATCTCATTTTTGTCATATTAAAGGGATAAGTTTTTAATTTAATTAATCATTATAATTTGGAAGAAAATTAAATTTAGCGACCCTTAAGGTTAGGGGCATGACCATGGAAGTTAATAATTCACTAATTTAATACCCCTATTTAATGTTTAAACAATAATTCAATTTTTTTGATAAGAATCATAATAATGAAGGTCACTTAACTTTCTTTTTTAAAAAAGACATAAATATACCCACTAAAATTTTAAGGTCTTAGTAGTGAGCTATGCTTAATTGAAAATTTGACTAATGAGAAATAAAGAAAAAGGGAAACACTACTAAATCTTAAACCTCCTGTGAAACACTACAAAGCCATCAAAATTAATTACCTTCTTTCATAAATTATGTTTTCCTCTAAAGGCCCCACTTACATAATTCTTAAGTAAAATATCAAATGATAACTACCCCCACCTTTCGGGATGTTAAAACATTGGCTCAGTGAGCATAAGGATATGAAACAGATGAGTCATTAAATAATTATAATAAGTTCACATGAACTCAAGGAAGCTCAAAAAGATTGTGAAGTGTCTAGATACCTCCTAGGCCTGTTTCACAAATCTTCTAGACACCTTGGAGGACAACTGGACCTATCATATTTATTAAATGAGGAAATCTCTTAAATAAATGAATAGGACCCACCAAGTTATGACATAGAGTTTGGTAGGCCTGTGACGAACCTATCCATAGTTATTAATTTCCTGTAAATTATGAATGTTTATTGCAAAAATACTAAAGTTTCAGGTGGAGGAACGATAAGACTCAATAGGTACACTTTTTCAAGTTTACAGTACTTTCTTTTCGGTACCTCCTTTACTTCATGTTTCTTGCTTATAAGCTTGCATTTTAAACAACAATGTTAGCCTGCATGAAAACCAAAACATCTAGGATAGCCACAAAACTAAAACAAAAAAATATTAAAATTAAACTAAAACAAAACAAGATGAAATTCACCGCCACAACATTTAAATATATAAGATAACTCAAAATTTAATCACAAAGGAAACAAAAATCACAATTGCAATTACATTAAAATGTCTCTGTCGGATGATCGTTAATACATAGGAGGATGCATTAATGGGATTTCCCATGGTCTAAATGAAAGTATGGAACTCATTGAGTTTATTAAATTCATGTGGACTATGAGAATCCAAAGAAAATACTGGTGTTGGGATGATGGAACCGTGGGATCTTAAACGGTTCCGGTTAATCAACTTAAATATTTTTCCCTAATAAAACATTAAGACACCTCAAATATAAAAATTTCCAAAACATGACACCTCTCTTCTCTCTTCAAATGACAATTATTTAAACTAAGTCTGCTACGACTAGGAGCTTGGAGCATGCATAGTGGGTAGCACGACCATCTTCAACATAAAAAGTCCTTAGAAATTAAAACGAAAAGCCATAGGACTTCAAGGTAGCTTGCCTAGTGCAGCATAAACTCTCACTTTATTCCTTTAGGCCCTGGCATGACCATGTTGTGCAATATAAGCCTTAACTCCTCTTCGGTTCCGAGTTTGTCATCAGTTATGACATAAACCCTCCTATCTTCCAAGCTATTCACTTGATCAGTATCAGGTGAATGTGAGCCCTATATAATAAAATTGACATGACGAAACATCAAATACATATTCTAAATTGAAGCCAAACCATAAGATAGTTTGAGAAAACACCCTGATCTCTCTTGGATCTATGTCTTTCCCCTAGTCCTTTGTTCCTTTAGATTTCTACAAAAATTGTTCCAAATTTGAGCCACTCACCTATTGGATCTCCTATTACCATATTTTCTTGAAGAAACTACTCTTTGGAAGTCATGAATACAATATTTCTTGATATATATCAAGAGTTTTCTAAGGAGAATTTGGTTATCTAAGATGTAATTAACTATAGGGGCTTGCCCTTATAGGAAACTTAAAGACCCCAGATTAATATAAACTCTATCTAATTTTTCCATATTAGATAGGGGAAATTTTCAGTTGACATAAATGGTTCGCAGACCAAATGGATATCTTAGATTCTTTAGTTTATTTGATCATGCATCGCTACCAAGCCATGTATCTATTCTTCGGGATAGAGACATGTCTTGTAGTAAAGTGCTCAATTATTTAAGCTATCATTTTAATCAGATCAGTTTGATTTCATATTTTAAAATTAAAAATATTATATATATATATATATAAAATTAAAACCACAGATTTCCAATCTCCTAAAAAAAACGACCGGTAGTTTTCTGGCGACTCTGCTGGGGAAGAGATTCTCTCTTCATTAAGATTAAGAAATGTTATATTCATAAATTGGTAATGAGTTCATCTCGCTCGTGAATTAGATTACCATTCTTTCGTTGATATATGTCGGCATATTTTTAGGTTTGTGTTGTACTTTAGAAAAAGGGGTCGCCTAACAGTAATTATCGGTGAATTTTAGATTTTAAATATATATAATTTGAAAGTAGCATTTAATTTTGAAAATAATTGTAAGTTTGAAAATTTTAAGATATGAAGTTAAACCGATCTCACATCCCAAATAGTTTATATAAACGAGCACCACACCACAAACCGTGTATCTATCCCGAAGAACAGACACACTGCTTGATGATGAGGCTCGGTTAAATAAACTAGAAGATTTGTGACATCTGTTTAGTCTGCGAACCAATTTTATAAGCTGACAAGTTCCCATGCTTAATATAAATAAATTAAGCAGGTTTTATATTACATGGGTTCTTAAAGTTCCCTATAAGGGCAAGCCCCTATAGTTAATCACATCTTAAATGACGGGAATCATTTAAGAAAACTCTCGATAATGAACAGTAGTTTTGCTCTCAAGAATTTCAAAGTTTAAGGTTTCAACGGATTGAATTTTGGAATTTCAAAAGTGATTAGCTCAAATTTGGAACAGTTTATTTCAAGAGTCCGATGGAAGAGAAGTAGGAGAAGTTGAGGATCCCAGAAGAATCTTGGCAACTTCCCAAACTATCCTATTGTTTGGTTTAGATTTGGGAGTTTATTTAATGTTTCAATACTGCCAATTTTATTTATTTAGGTCTTATATTTGTATGATATAATCACACATATAGCATGGAAGATATGAGGGTTTATGTCGTACCGAACGACTACCTCGGAGTCCTAAGACCGGTTAGAGCTTAATTTACATGACATGGTCATGCAGATGCCTAACGAAGAGTTGATGATTTATGTTGCACTAGGCAAACTACCTTGAAGTCCTATGGTTTGGTTATTTAATTCTAAGAAAGGTTTAGCTGGTGTAGATCTGAGTTTTGCTGATGATGATGGTCGTGCTGCCCACCATGCTCCGAGCTCCTTGTTGCTGCAGAGGTTTAGTTTTAGAAGGTGAAAATCAAGAGATGAGAGAAGTGTTTTGGTTTAGAAATCTTAAAGTCCAAATATTTTTAATATTTTAATTAAAACAAATCTTAAAATTGTTTAAACAGAACCGATTAAGATCCCACGGTTCCGTCATCCCGACACCTTTATTTTCATCAAATTCATTTAGTCCAGATGAATTTGCTAAACTCAACTGAATGAGTTCCACACTTTCATTTAGACCATAGGAAATCCCGTTAGCAACACGTGGGTTACATCATCCGAGGTATTCCCGATCATTCAACGAGACGTTTTAATTTAGTTATAATTGTAGTTTTGTTATTTTGTTTGTGATTAAATTTTGAGTTGTTTTATATTTTAGAATGTTGTGGCGGTGAATTTTATCTTGTGGTGACTTTTAATTTAGTTTTGGTTTCGGTTCAGGGGCTATCCTAAAGGTTTTGGTTTTCATGCAACAGTCTTTTTTAACATGCAAGATAAAGTAAAGTACAGTGCATGTAAGTAAATTTCAATAAAATAAAAGCGTACCTGGAGGGTCTTCCCGTCATCCCAAGCTGCACTTAAAACACATGTTAAGGCATTTAGATATTTCAACAAATACATAGGTAAAGCTAAAGGACATGTTTTTGTTGTCTACGAAGATCCTAGTCCTATAACTACTCATCTCCTATGACGTCTAGGTTTTTGTGTTTTGTTTAAGGATGGTTTTCTTCATCAAAGAAAAATTAAATTCAATTGTTCTTCTAAAACATCTCATCATATTGAGGAAGTGCTTAGGACGAGTCCTAAACATCTTTTGAATACTTCTGAGATTATTTTGAGTCCAAGTAAATTTAGTTGCACAGGTGAATAAATCATCTAGGAGTTTAGTTAAGCTTTGTCTCTTGCTCAGTGAACTTGGGCATTTGATTACCTGATGAATAAAGTGACATCTCACTTAATACTCTATTTAAGAGTTATAATAATTAAAGCCTTTAAAGGCAATTTGGTTTGTTGAGAATTTTAATCATTCTTAATTTGAAGTTTACTTTAATGGTTTAAAGTGATTTAATTTAATTACGAGGTTTTAATTAATAATTTTAAGTTTGGAAAAGTGTTCAAATTATTTTTGGTTTAAATCTTTATACTTTAGGTGATGTTTATATTTTAAATTTGTTTTACTTTTATTATTGAATGATGTTAACTTAATTTAATTTAAATTTGATTTAATTGAATTTAATTCAATTTAATTTAAATATTTTTTTTAATTTAACTTAACTTAATTATTAAAATGTTAATTTAATTTAATTTAATTTTTACTTAATTTAAATTAATTTAATTTAATTTAGTTTAATTATTAAATTATTTAATATTTTGAACTTTTCTTTAATTTAAAGGTTATTTATTTTTAAATTTTTAATTTACTTACTTTGGATTATCAGTTTAATCTTAATTAAGAGTTAAATATTATTAAAGTGATTTATTTAGGAATTTTTTTGTTAAAGAATTAATATTCTCTCAAGTTATATCCCTATTTTTAATAATTTAAATTTTTATTAATCTTCCAAAATTTAAATTGTTTAAATAATTAAAGTTTCATTTTTCGTTTATTAAAAGTGATTAATGAGTTCCTACACTCTTAATTTCCCAAAGTTTCAATCATCCAAGAAAAATAAAATCAAATATTTTACTCTCCATTTTAATTAAACCTAAAAGTTTAATAAAGGGGTTTAAATTTTTTAATTACCTTTATGCCCTTTTAGGCTTATTTATTTCATAACTCACTAAATTGAGTTCAAATGAACTTTAAATTTTTATGCCACTTCACTCACACGTCAATTAAGACATTAAAGAAGAAAATGTGTTTTTTCTGAATTTAATTTATTTATATAATTATTTTTAATGAAAAATAGGAAATTTCAAGGAAAATTCAACAACATGACCAAGGAAGGGTTTCTGTGCTTAAGAAAATTAGGGGATGTTCCTAATGACTAGAGGACCACTTGGACCAATTTTGGTTATTTTTTTAATTATATTTTATTTATTATAATTATTTTGAATTTTAGAGTATTAATTAATTATAAAATAAAATTAAAGTTGAAAAATGGATTTTATATTTTTTTTAAAACTCTTTGACCTCAAGGAGTTCAAAGAAATAAATTTTACAATTTTTTAATTTTTCTTTGATTTATTGGAATTAATTTAGTGAAAAGGTTGTAAAATACATTTTTTAATATTAAAAGTTTTTTTAAGCATTTGAAATTCAATATCTTTACTTTGAGACTTGGGAAAAATATTTGGTTTATTCCTAAGTGATTAGGAGTCAAAATATGACATTTTTATGATTTTTATTATTTTTTAATTATTTAAAATATTAAAATATGATTAAAAATAAAAAAATTTAGAAAATTCCAATTTTAATTTTTATAGACTCCTCTGATACCAGAGAGCCCGCAAACCAATTTGGTGAATTTTTTAGATGTATTTTTGGAGTTATGAATTTTTAAAGTTTAATTTTGACCATGTGGCTTAATTAATTCATTTAGTGGGGCTAATCATTTCAAATTGACCTCAAATTTTTATGTAAGGTTCACTGTATCGTAAAGATCAATGGAGAATTATTTTCAAGTTATTTTAATGTGCGGTTAACCCTAATTAATTAAAATTCAATTTTAGGTATTTAGGCTAATTAGGATTATTCTTAATGATTTAATTCAAAATATAATTATCCTAGGGTCCTCTGGTTTTAAGAAACTTCACCAAATTTTCCTAGAATTTTCTAAACAACATGCTAATTACTGCAATTAAAATACCAAAAACGATGACATAAACTTAAAAAATACATAACTTTCTATAGAGATGGCCTCTGACCTTGAAAAATTCAGGGAATGTTCCCAAGATCAGATGCTTCAAAAGCCCTATGGTCTCATACCATGGTGAATTGTCTATGCAAATGAAAAATAAAAATACTAAAATGAGTAAATAATTAATTAAAAATAAAATACTGATCAAAATAACTTGATTTCTTTTCCAAATTATTCTCCTCTTTCACTGAGCAGGAGGGTATTTTTAGTTTATTTTTATGATTTTCCTACACAAAGATATGGATTTTTTAAGTTCTGGGTATTTAAATAAATAGAAGAAATCTTATTTATCTACTTATCTGACTCAGCGCTGCGTCATCCTACGGCGGATCGAAAGACCATGCGGCGCGCTCCCATTCGATGCCGTCATCTGAGTCAGCCGCCACGCGTCTTGCTGTCTCGCTTCTTCCTCTGATCCAACGCAATCTGAGCCGTTCAACCGATACACGCGCGATCGAATGGTGCCTGGTCATCGGCTATGACTGGTGTGCACCTGTGATCGTCCACACTAAAACCCTAAGAACTCTCTCATTTCTCAACGGATTTTTGTGTTCCTATGCTCTATGGATTTGTCTTGAAGAGACGAACACATCCATGCAGTTTACATGCCATGAAATTAACTGAAAAGAAATGGAGAATTGCTGGAAGCTCCGGAGGAAGGAATAATCCATACCTTTGCTCTGAAAAGTGTAGCTTCAATCAGAGAGTTGTGTCACCTTCGATTGCACCCAAAGAAGCTCCAGATGAAGTCTCTGGCTCTGGGGAATTGTCTAGGTATGAAAGTGTCCACAGGTGATTTCAAAGCTTGGAGGCTAGAGCAACTGGGTGGCCTCGAGAGGGGGCTTTCACTGGTGAACTCCTTCTCTTGGTCCTGTGCAGTTGTGGGTGAGTTTAATTTGGGTCTAGTGGAGGTTTCAGAGATGTCCTAGTTTTGGGCGGAGAATTGAGCTCAATCAATGGGGTTTAGGGCAGGAGAGCAGTGGGGATCAATTGCTCTAAGTGAGGAGAAATTCCTGGAGCAATTTTGGCAGAGTTTTGTTTAGGTCTGGTTCATCACCTTATTTAGCCAAGAGGTGGTATGGTTTAAATAGAGGTGGCTGGAGGGCTTCCCAGGGGGGTTTAGTGGCTTGGATCAACTGCTCTGGTGAGGAGAAGAACATCCATGGTGGACATTAGGCAAGGGACAAGTCGGCAAGGCGGAATTCAAAATCGACTCACATGGGTGCTCTCGGCCGGTGGTTTCCGGCGATCGTGGTGGCTGGCCGGCCAGGGTCAGGTCACCCTCAAGGTCAGGGAGGTCAGGGCTGGGGTTTAGTGCAGTCAATTGGCCATTGACATGTGTAAAGGAGTTGAATTGAAATAGAATGGGGGGAAGGCCATTTTGGGTTTAAATGAGTCAACCCATTGTTTTGGGCTAGGTTCACCACCCAAGGCCTGGTTTTGGGCTGAAAAGAATCACTTAGGTCAGCCAAGAGAAAATGGTGTGGTCTACATCCATGGTGAGGTGGCTAAACTTGGTTTAGTGTGTAGCATGAATGGGGTTAAAAGTGCTAAAGGAAGGCTTAATAAAGTAATCCACTCCTTTGACATTAATGGGTTGGTGAGGTTGAAAGGGACTCCCAAGGCTTGCATATGGCTTATGCATGGCTCCATGGCTCCATATGGCTTATGGATGGCTTGGCTTGATTTCATGAAAGTGGGTTTTAAGAATTTTAGAATATTTAGGGGTAATTTGGAACATGGCTTGGTTTAGAAAATTTTAATGATGAATTTGAAACTTAGGGAGTGATTTAAATCAAAGGGAATGATGGGGGAAATTTCATGTGGGCTTTAGGATAGATTTTGGGCTTTTTGGATTTAATTTGGATGGGCCTTTAGAAAGGTTTAAGGAGGTGGGCTTTTAAGTTTGAAAACAAATTGGTAAATGAAAGTTTTGTAAAATATTGGGCCAAAAAAAATGTTGGGTTTAGTTTATGGATGAATCATGAGTGATCTAGAATAGGTTTGAAATGATTTGGGGTTGAATTGGGTTTAATTTGGGATTTTTTGGTAAAGGGGTCAAAGTGGGTCAAATTGGGCTAACTTGGGCCAAGGTTGGGCTAGTGTTGGATTTGATGTAAAATTAATGTTTAGAAATGTTTATGGGGGTGTTACAAAGAGTTTTCAACCTTGGTTAGGCTTTGATTTTGGGATTTGGGCCCATTTGGGTTAGGTTTGGGTTTGGGCCAAAAATGAGGATTTTGACTTTAGGTTAGGTTTGGGTGGAGTTTTGGTTCAAATTTGGGGAAAATCTTGTTAGTTTTTTGTTTTTGGGGATCTTAGGAAGGTTTAGGAAAAGATTTGGGGTTAATTGGAGTTGAATTGGGTTGGTTTGGGCTAAGTTTAGGTCATGGGCTTTAGGCTTTAAATTAGAATTGGATCCAAATGTCAATCAAATTGTGCTTGGATTTGGTCTAAATTAATATTGGGGATATTGAATTGATGTTTATAATTGAATTGAAGCAAAATTGAGGTCAATTGGGTTGATTTGGTTTGACATTGGGCTTACTTTGGTTAAAAATGGGTCAAATTGGGGGTTTTGGTAAGAGTGGGTTAAAATGACAAAATTGGCCTATGCTATAGTTGACCAAAATAAAATTGGGAATATTTGGGATTTTCTGGAATTTCTAGGAAGTTTTGGAATTTTTGGAATTTTTGGCTAAGAAGGGCATTTTGGGTATTTGGAGGGTGTTGGGGGGTATTTTTGGAAATTTTGGTATATTTGGCTATGGATGATAAATTTGAGTGGGGGGAAATTTTTAGGATTGATTTTGAAGAATTTTATGTAATTTAGTTGATTTTTCAAATTTTGGGTAATTTCGAGGACATTTGGTAGGTTTAGCGGGTGTAGGGCCCCGGGGGTCAAAAATTGAAATTTTGGAAAAATGAAGATTGATCAAGTTTAAGTAGAATGGAATCACTTTGGTTGAGCCATAAATCCATATCAAGCCCATAAGAGCTAAGAGAGGACTCATTTGAGATATTCACTATGTTGTTCCTAACCCTCTTAGCCAAGGGCATAGGGGTTGAGGACCATCCATATGGATTACCTACATGAGTCAGGAACTCAAGCTAGGTATGAATGGTTTTAGGATTTGGAATGTGTGTGAAAGTGTAATGTGTGCAGGTCAACTCTCACCAGACCGGGCCACCCGGGGTAGTCTTAAGGCCAAAGAGTCCTATAGGGAACTCATCTTTTAAACCTCCACATTTGATCTTAACCCTCCAAGTGACTTAGGGGTTTACAATCAAACTTATGGGGTTTGCAGGGAGTTTAGAGGTGTTTAAATTTCTAAGTGGTGGGTCCCATCTCTAAGCCTCTAAGATAGTCAAAGGGAAAGCCTAAGGCTAGATCCTAAGTACTAAGGAGAGAGAAGAGAAAAGACCTCATCAAAAATGAGGACAACAAATGGACCCCCAATAACTGTGGTGTGCTAACCAAGCAAACCGCGCGTATTGGTGCTGACCTAAGAGATCAACAAAACCAACACAAATGTCTATGTGGCACACTTAGAACAGAGTAGAAACAAATTTTCGCTGGTGAGTATCGAGTATATCTCCAAGATTGGAGATCCTTGAACTCTCGCTGGGGAAAAGAAAAGGAGGTGAATTCCAGATCGTGAGATCTGTGGAAATTTGATTTAGATTTCATTTCACTTTCTGTTTTAAGTTTTAATGTGTGAGTTTAGGATTTGATTTGTTCTGAGTTTAAATTTTGATTGAGGTTTAATTTAAAATTAATTCAAGGAAATTCAGATTTGAAATGAGAATTGGAACCCAGGTTCCAACATCGGGACCGCGAAGAGAACTGGAATTTAGGTACCAGCCTCGGAGTGAGAATCGAAGTTTAAGTATCGATTGAAAAGGATGAGAATCAGAATTTAGGTGCTGATCTCGAAATGAGAACTGGAATTTGGTACCAGTCTTAAAAGGGAAAATTGAAATTTAGTATCAATCTCGGAAAGAGAGTCGGAATTTGCTACCGACCTCAAAAGGAGAGAACTGGAATTTGGTACCAGTCTCGATGGTTTAATGAGAAATGGAAACTGGTTCCAATCCCGAAGATTTAATGAGAAATGGAAACTGGTTCCAATCTCGAAGATTTTATGAGAATTGGAAACTTGTTCCAATCTCGAAGATTTAATGAGAATTGGAAAAGATTTAATGAGAAATGGAAACTGGTTCCAATCTCAAAGATTTAATGAGAAATGGAAACTGGTTCCAATCTCGGAGATTTAATGAGAATTGGAAACTGGTTCCAATCTCGAAGATTTAATGAGAAATGGAAACTGGTTCCAATTTTGATGATTTAATGAGAAATGGAAGCTGGTTCCAATCTCGAAGATTTAATGAGAATCTCAAAGATTTAATGAGAAATGGAAACTGGTTCCAATCTTGAAGATTTAATGATAAATGGAAACTGGTTCCAATCTCGAGGATTTAACGAGAAATGGAAACTGGTTCCAATCTCGAAGATTTAACGAGAAATGGAAATTGGTTCCAATCTCGAAGATTTAATGAGAAATGGAAACTGGTTCTAATCTCGAAGAATTAATGAGAAATGGAAACTGGTTCCAATCTCGAAGATTTAATGAGAAATGAAAATTGGTTCCAATATTGAAGATTTATCTGTATGTAGAGGGACCCAATCTCATGCCATCGGAACCAAATCGAACAAAGTTCATGGCTCCATGTCAATAGAACTAGTCAATCCTCTAACACGCAGAGAAAAGATTTAAAAAGAACTGGTAAGTGTACCAAGTTGAAAAGACTCGACCTGGTGACATGTCAAGAAAAAGATTTGAATTTCAGAAGAGTTTCAAACAGATTTCGTTTGAAGAATAATTGAAGGATTCAGACCGAAGGATTCGGATCGAAGGATTCAGATTGAGGTTTAAATTCATTTCGTTCATTTTGGTTATTCAATTTCAAATATATTTGGAGTTCGTATCAGTTTAGAATTTATTTTGACAATTAGATTTTTAAAAGAGTTCTCGTCTATTTTCATTTTTTCCTTTGTTCTTTGCTCGAAGTTCTTTTAATTTAATGGTGTTTTCCAGTCAATTTGTACAAAAAAAGGTGAAGGCAAAACATGACATGGTCACTTTCATTCCAATCTTGTTGAAAATACATCATACATCTTGATCCAAAACATGATGATAGTTTCTTTGAGAATTTAATATCTCATACAATCCATATAAATCCAAAACAGATTGCGTAAGATTCTTCAAGTTCCTTCTACAAGCAGCTGTCAAAATCCATGTCTGAATAGTGAGATACATGGACAATAACATCACCTTCCAAGTCATCCTTGGCAGAAATGTCGTATGGATGTGCATTGGAGGTGTGCTTATCTCCCATGTAACTCACAGCTCGTAAGGCCAGAGATTCTCTAACTCTGGATCTGGCTGGAAGTGGAAAGGCATTTTTCTGTCGTCCATCCTCTTGAAAGTAATAGAGATCCGCTCAACAGGCACCCCTAGAATGCAATGCTTTGTGATGCCCGCTCCATTCCCTTTTAACACCATGACGGAACCTACCGGTAGTGGTATCTCTACTGGCCCTCGGAATTCACCTGGGCCTGCAATCCGGAGGTCAGATCCAAATATGATATTGCACTGATTGACAAAAGACACTGTGCAGAATGGTCTAACAAAATCATGATGGTCTATATGTGGAGGTATGTAGTCGCCCTCCTTGTAGATGTTAATGATGCAGCTGTTGGGTATGTAATCTGCTGGCAATACCCTCCATGTTATCATCCTCTTTACCATTCTTTTAATAACGTTTGGCATCGGATCCACCTCACTGCGACGGAGTATCCCTGGTGGATTTCCTTTTTTGTCTACCGTGAAGTTGTAGCAGCATCCGCACTGGATTGTAACTCTTCCTTTCCCTGGCATCCACCTTCGGGGTTCTGAATAAGTCTTTTCCCTTAGGTGACCAGCTCGACCCATTTTCTGGAGTTCAAGTACGCAGTCTACAATTTGTTGTTGCTCGTAGTCTGAGAACATATCTGTATGCAGCTCAAGGCCTTTTAAGATATTGATCCTCTTGTCTTCAATTCTCTCAAAGTATTCAAAAGTTCTCTTTTTGACATTCTACATTCTTTCTAACTCATATTCTGGAATTATCTGCAACTGGCGAGGTCTAGTAACGTACTAGGGAATGTATGGTTCCACCCCGGCACGTTCTCCTGCATGTCTTGGCTCCTCGGGGATAGTCTCTGTCGGGACATCCTCCAGGGTTGCTTTCGCAACAAGACTCTTCAGAACTGGTGCGTCTGCTTGGCATCGAGGTGCTGATTCTATCTTTGCTCTTTTTGGAATTTCCTTTATCTATTCTGTTTTCCTTGGAGTGGATCTCCTCCTCTCCGGTTCCTGACAAACCAATTTCTTAGAAGCATTTATACTGGCGGTAGCGACTGTATCTTCATGTTGATCTGCTGCTAACTTGGTTAACATCTTGCGAATGCTGCGATTCTTGTGCCTTCGCTGAGTAGCTATGAGAGTAGCTCTCCTTACCCCTTAGATTTCTGTGGGCACGACACTGACAAGCCTGCCCTCTGCTGTAACAACAACGGACTTAACTTTCTTATCTTCTCCTGCTGCATTAGCGGCATTTGCTTTTCTCTTTTTGTTGGTAGATGGCTGATTTGATCCACCCAATTTCATCACTATATGGCTGTGGAGTTCTTCCCGATCGATCGGGTCTAATCATTTTCTTCATATTGTATCCTAGCTGGTGTGAAGTCAGAGTCAATCTCAATCACGGATCCATCCCTCACCCTTTTTTCATCAAGTGCTAGACTCACGCCATTTTTAAAGTTCAGAACCAACCGCCCGTTCGACATTTCCCTGCGAAAACAAGGAAATGATCAGGGGCAGTACTAAGAACAAGAACAGTAGAAAAATAATATGTTTATTAATGAAGAGCTTTTATTCATTTATTTTAAATTTAAATAGGAGTAGGAAAAGATCAAGAGAGATCAAGAGTGAGACTCGATTTGAAAGGAAGGATAAAAACTTTATTATCAGGATTTCACATGTTTTCTTTTTTTTGACATTTTTTTAAACGATTTTCTTTATCATCCACTTTTTTTTTATATTTTTTTTATATTTTTGGGTTCAGACCCAATCAAAAGTAATTATTGTGCTCGTGCTTCTAGGAATGATGATTCATCCTTCGAAACATCAGGTTGTGTAATACTTCTTGAGATATCGTCCATTAATTGGAAGCATAGGTCGTTCTCTATGGCCATTTACAAGCTGGTAGGAACCTCTTGAGTAGACTGTCTCGACCACGAATGGCCCATCCCATTTTGGTTCAAATCTACCACCTATCTTGTGATGTGCAAGAATAGGTCTTCTGAGAACTAAAACCAAGTCACCGACTTTGAATGTCCTTGGACGGACCAATTTATCATGGGCCTGGATCATCTTGGCCTGATACAGTTCCAAATTCTGCTGTGTTGAAAGTCTTTTCCCTTCCAGGCTTTCCAATTCTTCTAGTCGTAGTCTGACATTTTCTTCTGTAGTGATTTTGTTTGCAACTGCAATTCTGAGAGACGGAAGCTGAACTTCTAAGGGTAGAACGGCCTCGGACCCATACACTAAGGCGTAAGGCGTAGATTGGGTAGGAGTTCTGAAAGTCGTCCTGTAAGCCCATAATGCTTCTAACAACTTCTCGTGCCAATTTCTCTTGTTGTCGTCCAAAGTTTTCTTTAGGATTTGGACGAGAGTTTTATTAAAAGCCTCGGCCAAGCTGTTCGCTCTTGGGTAGTAGATTGTTGAATAGCGCCAATCAATCCCGTGTCTTCTGACAAAATTGTTGATCTTTGTACTCTTGAACGTGGACCCATTATCTGAAATGATTCTGCGCGGTACTCCGAAACGGTAGACGACTTGATTCTTGAAGAATTGTAGCACGTGATGTGCTTTCACTTCTCTAAGCAGTACTGCTTCTGCCCACTTAGAAAAGTAATCTGTAGCTACAAGAATGAAGTGATGTCCTCTTGAAGAAGGCGGCTCTATCGGACCCACAATATCTGTGCCCCAACACTCAAATGGCCACGATGCGATTGTCGGATGTAGCACATTTGGAGGTTGATGTAGAACCACTCCATGCACTTAGCACTGGTGACAACATTTTGCAATCTTCATGCAATTGGTCATCATCGAGGGCCAGTAGTACCCTAATCTTTTAATCTTTATTTTCATTTTTGGACCCGACTGATGAGCGCCACAAAGTCCTGAGTGTACTTCTTTAATAATTTCACGAGCCTCAGACCCGCTTAGGAATCTTAGCCATGTCTAATCAAAAGACCTTCTGTATAATGTATTATTTATTAATGCGTAAGACAGAGTTCTTTTCTTGATTTGATGGGCTAATGACTTGTCGTCCGGTAAGTTTCCTGTTTGCAAGTAGTCTATTAGTGGCTGTCGCCAATCTTCTGTATTTTCTATCACTGCTGCAATTGTTTCTTCTGCTTTTCTTTCTGATTTATGTATTGTATCCATGTCGAGCTGTGAGAGAACCTGACGTCCCTGAACTGACACTTTAACTGACTCATCCTGTAAGCAGGAAAATTCTTTTGCAAGTCAAGCTAACGCATCTGCGAGAGCATTTTCTCTCCTGGGAAACTTGTAGATCGTTACATTTGGAATTTGCTCCAACAGTTTCATGGCATACTGAAAGTATTGTTCGAGTCTTGGCTTTAGAATTTTGTATTATCCGGTGGCCTGTTGAATGATTAACTGAGAATCTCCATAGATGTTGATGTCTGTTATCCCCATCTGAATAATTAATTCCAATCCAGTTATGAGGGCTTCATATTCTGCCTCGTTGTTTGTACATGGTTCTGTTAAGTGGTAGGAGTATCTTAACATTCCCCGCTCCGGCGTTATAAAGATTAGTCTGATTCCTGCCTCACCGGTCACTATCGTTTGCGATTCTTTATCTTTCTACACTGAGGATGCTCAATTGAAGTACAGTTCCCAATGCTGATCATCAGGGTCTTCTAGGCTCATTATCTGCTCGTCTGGCAAGTCGTCGTTGAGAGGTGATTCTGCCGGTAAAGGGTGTCACTGCAAGGAAGTCTGCTAGGACTTGCCCCTTTACGGCACGAAGAGGAATGAAAGTTATATCGAATTGCAATAGTATCATTGACCACCTGGCAAGTCTGCCGGAAAGCTTCAGTCGAGTCATCAAATATTGCAATGGATTAAACTTCGAAATAAGGTTGAACTTATGGGAAAGCATGTAGTGCCTGAGCTTCTGTGCGGCGAAGATTAGGGCCAAACAGTGCTTCTCAACAAGAGGATACTTTACTTCCGTTGGAATTAGACGACAGATTAAGTAGTAGAGAGCATTTTCTTTTCACTCATCATTGACCTGGGCTAACAGGGCTCCGAGAGAGTCGTCTAAAGCTGCGGTATAAAGTGTCAACGGTCTATCCGAGACTGGGGCTGCTAAGACAGGAGGTGTCAATAAATATTGTTTGATGTCATCGAAGGCATGTTGACATTTGGAGTCCCAAGTAAACTTGGCATCCTTCTTAACCAAAACAGAAAATGACTGACACCTTCCTGACAAATTTGAGATAAAGCATCGAAGATATGCCAACTTTCCTTGAAAGGATCGTAGTTGTTTCAAGGTTTTGGGAGGCGGCATTTCTAAGGTAGCTTTAATCTTTTCCAGATAGATTTCAATTCCACGATGTCGAACAACAAATCCTAAGAATTTCCCAGAGGTGACACCGAAGGTGCATTTCAAGGGATTCAACTTAAGGTTATATTCTCTTACTCGTTTGAAAACAATTCTCAAATTATACAAGTGATCTTCTTTTAGTTTGCTTTTGATGACCACATCATCTATGTAGCACTCGACTTGGTTGTGAATGAGATCATCAAAAATCCTCGTCATTGCTGTTTGATAAGTTTCTCCTGCATTCTTTAATCCAAACGACATCACTGTGTAGCAGTATACCCCGATCGATGTTCTGAAGGCTGTAAGCTTTTCATCTTCTGGTGCCATCTTTATCTGGTTGTATCCTAAAGAGCCATCCATGAAAGAAAAGATTTCATGTGTTGAAGCAATGTCAATCATCAATTCTGGAATTGGTAGAGGGAATTCGTCCTTTGGACATGCTTTAATTAAATCTCTGAAATCCACGCAGATTCTGATCTGACCATTCTTCTTTCTAACCGGTACCACATTGGCTAACCAAGTCGGGTATTGTTCTTAACGGAAAAATTTAGCGTATATTAGCTTCTTAACTTCAGCTATAACTTGTTGTTCAATCTCTAGATGCATTCTTCTTGGAGCTTGTCTAATTGGAATGGCAGTGGGATCCACCCCTAATTTGTGAACTGCGACTTCTGGAGCTAATCCTGGCATTTCATCATAACTCCAAGAAAAATTGTCATTGAATTCCATCAATAGCTTGATTATGTTTTTAGAGTCTTCTTTATTGAGTAAGGAGCTAACAAAGGTCGGCCTAGGCTCTTCGCTAGTACCTAAGTTAACTTCTATTAACTCGTCTATTGTAGATTTAATTTCTTCTTCGAATTCTGGCGGAGCATCTACGATTTGCAGATCTTCGAGATCTTCTGAGGCTTCCAAGTAGTCTTCATTAGGCTCGCAAGTGACAACCAAGAAAAATCCCGTATCGTCAACATACCCTACCGTGCCGAATGCGAGACCATGTTTTGAATTGGGAGGCCGACTGGCATTATTCCATAATGTTTCAAAATGTTGTGATTGACCTTTTATCCATCGTCGAGGTAAGACTCCACGTTGAATTAAATTTTGAAAATAGGGAGAGTACCACTCAAAAGGCAGTTCCTGTAATTCGGAAGAGGTAACATCTTCAAATTGTACATCTTTTTCAGTATTGGAAGAAGAAGCACCACGGTAGAACTTGATTGGCTTAGCACCATGTTGACCTCAATTTTGGTGAGGTCTTTTGCTTCTCTTTTTAGTACTTAGGATCTAGTCTTAGGCTTTTCCTTTGACTAATCTTAGAGGACTAGAAATGGTACCCACCATTTAGAAATTCAAACTACTTCTTAACTCCTTACAATCCCCACAAGCTTAATTGTAGACCCCTAATCACCTAGAGGGTTGAAATCAAATGTGGAGGTTTAAAGGATGAGTTCCCTATAGGACTTTTGGCCTTAGGAATACCCTGGATGGCCTGGTCTGGTGAGGGTTGACTTGCACATACACTACACTCTCACACACATTCTAAGTCCTAAAACAACACTCTCACCCAACTTAACTTCCTGACTCATGTAGGTAATTCATTGGATGGTCCTTAACCCCTAAGCCCCTAGCTAAGAGGGTTAGGAACAACATAGTGAATGCCTCAAATGAATCCTCTCATGGCTCATATGGGCTTAATATGGCTTCATGGCTCAACCAAAGTGATTCCATTTCACTCACACTTGATCAATCTTCCTTTTTTCAAAAGTTCAGTTTTTGACCCCCGGGGCCGCGGACCCACCAAACATACCAAATACCCTTGAAATGACTCAAAATTTGCAAAATTACCTAAATTACCCAAGATCCCTAAAAATCAATCCTAAAAACTTCCCACCACTCAAATTGACCATCGTTTGCCAAAAAATACCAAAATTCCCAAAAATACCCCTAAACGCCCAAAATTACCAAAATACCCTTACCCCAAAAATCCAAAAATTCTAAAAATTCTCACAAAATTCCAAAAAATTCCAAATATTCCCAATTTCATTATGTTCAACGACACCATGGGCTAATTTTGCCAATTTACCCCACTTTTACCAAAACCCCCAATTTGACCCATTTTTAACCCAAGTGAACCCAATGTAAAACCAAACCACCCCAATTGACCCTAATTTTGGTCCAATTCAATTCTGAACTTCAATTAAATATGCCCAATATCAATTTAGAACAAATCTAAGTCCCATTTTATTGACATTTGCGCCCAATTTCAATTTGAAGCCTAAAGGCCCAATTATGGCCCATGACCTAAACCTAACCCAAACCAAACCAACTCAACCCCAATTGGCCCTAAACCTTTTCTAAAACCTTTCCAACATCCCCATGAACAAAACACTAACTTGATTTACAAAAAATTTGAACCTAAACTCCACCCAAACTAAACCCAAAACCAAAATCCCTTAAATTGACCTAGGCCCAAACCTAACCCAAATGGGCCCAAATCCCAAAATTAGAGCCCTAACAAAGTTTAAAACTCTTTGTAACACTCCCATAAACATTTCACAACATTAATTTTACACCAAATTTAACCTTAGCACAAACTTAGTCCAAGGTAGCACAATTTGACCCACCTTGGCCCCTTTACCAAAAAAGCACAAATTAAACCCAATTCAATTCAAAATCACTTTAAACTTGTTTCAAATCACTCATAACACATGCCTAAACCAATTGCAACATTTATTTGGCACAATCCTTTACAAAATTTTCAACCTAAATTTACTTTAAATCCAAAAGCCCACTTCCTTAAACCACTTTAAAAGCTCATCCAAAATGATTTCAAAAAGCCCAAAATCAATCCAAAGCCTACATGACACTTTCATCTCATCATCCATTTAATTAAATCACTCCCTATGTTTCAAATTTATCTTTAGATTTTTCTAAACTAAGCCATGTGACAAATTACCCCTAAATACCAAAAATCCTTAAAATCCTTTTTCATGAAACAAGCCAACCTTTTCCAAGCCAAATGTAAGCCAAATGTGAGCCATTTGCAAGCCATATGAAGCCATGAGAGTTTTGACACCTCACCATGTCATTTATGGTAAATGGAGGGGCCCCTTTCTTAAGCCTTCCTTAAACTTTTTTAACCTCATCCATGATACACACTAAACCAAGTTAGCCACCTAATCCTTGATGGAGACTACACCATTTCCTCTTGGCTGACCCAAATGAATCTTTTCAGCCTAGATCATACCTTGGTGGGTGTACCAAACCCAAATCCATGCATTTGACCAAACCAAGCCCAAAATGAGCCCTTCCCCCTTCCACTTTGATTCAACTCTTTTACACTTGGCATTTGCCAATTGAACTCACAAAACTTAAGCCCTGACCTCTCTGACCCTGAGGGTGACTCATGCCTGTCCGGCCAGCCACCACAGCCGCCGGAAACCACCAGGCCGAGAGGCTTAATTTGAATAAAAAATTCAATCTGAATTAGCTGACTTATCCCAACTTAAATGGCCATTGTGGTTGTTCTTCCCTTGGCCAAGGCAGTAGATCCAAGCCATTAAACTCCCTTGGGAGGCCATCCAGCCACCTCTATTTAAACCCACCACCTCTCGGCCAAACAGGGTGATGAATCAGACCTTAAGGAAACTCTGCCAAAATTTCTCCAGGACCTTCTCCTAACCCAGAGCAGTTGATCCCCAGTGTTCCTTTGCCCTAAACCCCATTAATAGAGCTCAATTTCTGAGTTGAAAATCTACCCAAAACCAGGACATCTCTAGAACCTCCACCAAATCCAATTTAAACTCTCCCACACCTGCACAGGACCAAGAGAAGGAGTTCCCCAGTGAAAGCCCCCTCTCCAGGCCACCCAGTTGCTCCAGCCTCCAAGCTTTGAAATCGGGTCTGGTCACTTTCATACTTAGACAATTCCCCAGAGCCAAAGACTTCATCTAGAGCTTGCTTGGACTCAATCGAAGGTGACACAACCCTCAGATCGAAGCTTCACTTCTCTGAGCAAAGGTATGAACTCACTCTTCCTCCCGAGCTTCTAGCAATTCTCCATTTTGTTTGGGTTAATTTCATAGCTTATAAATAGTATGGATGTGTTCGTCTCTTCAAGATGAATCGATAGAGTATAAGAACTCGAAAATCCATTGAGAATCGAGAGAGATATTAGGGTTTGAGTGTGGACGGTCACGGGTGCACACCAGTCTTACACGATGACCAGGAGCCGTTGGATCACGCGTGTATCGAGCGAACGGTCGAGATCAAGCCGGACAGCCGAATGTTACGTGAACCGCGGGCCCCTGGAGCACTGAGTCAGATGGCAACTGTAAATCATGGAGCGACGCGTGGGCTTTCGATCTGGATGAGGATGACAAGGCGCCAAGTCGGATAAGTAGGAAATTAGGGTATTTTTGAATTATTTAAATACCATAACTTCAAAAATTCATATCTTTGCATAGAAAAATCACAAAAATAAAATAAAAATATTCTCTTGCTCAGTGAACAGAGTAGAATAATGTGGAAAAGAAATCAAGTTAATTGGATGAGTATTTTATTTTTGATAATTTATTTACTATTTCCAATGTTTTGATTCTCCATTTGCATAGACAATTCTCCATGGCATGAGACCATAGTGCTTTTAAAGCCTCTGATCTTGGGAACATTTCCTGAATTTTTCAAGGTCAAAGGCCATCTTTATGAAGAGTTATTGATTTTTCATGTTCATGTCACTGTTTTAGGTATTTTAATTCCAATAATTAGCATGTTGTAAAATAAATTCTAGGAAAATTTGGTGATGTTTCTTAGGACTAGGGGAAAATATATATTTTGAGTTAATTCATTCATAATAACCTTAATTGGCCTAAACTCCCAAAATTGAATTTGAATTAATTAGGGTTAACCACACACCAAAATCACTTAAAAACAATTCTCCATTGCTCTTTAGGGTCAGAGTAACCTTACATAAAATTTTGAAATCAATTGGAGTTGATTAACCCCACCAAATGGATTGATTAAGCCTCATAAGCAAAATGGAAATTTAAAAATTTATAACTCCAAAAATACTTTTCAAAAATTCACAAAAATGGTTTTGGAGCTTCTCTGATATCAGAGGAGTTCAGGAAAATTAAAATTAGAATTTTCTAAAAAAGTTGAATTTTCACAATATTTTAATATTTTAATAATTAAAAAATAATAAAAATTACAAAATATTAAAAATCATAAAAATGTCACATTTTGACTCCTAATCACTTAGGAACAAACCAAATATTTTTCCTAAGTCCCTAGGATAAGATATTGAATTTTAAAGGCTTAATGTAATTTTTAATATTAAAAAATGAATTTTCAACCTTTTTCACTAAAATAATTCTAATAAATAAAAAAAATCAAAAAATTATAAAATTTGTTTCTTTGGACTCCTTGAGGTTAGAGAAATTTAAGAAAAATATAAAATCTTTTTTTCAATTTTTATTTATTTTAAAATTAATTAATACTCTAAAACTCAAATATAATTATAATAAATAAAATATAATTCAAAAAATCACAAAAATTGGTCCAAGTGGTTCTCTGATCATTAGAAACATCCCATAATCTTCTTAAGGATAGAAACTTTACCTTGGTTATGTTGTTGAATTTTCTTTGAAAACCCCTATTTTCTACTAAAGATAATTATATAAATAAATTAAATTCAAAAAAATCACATTTTCTCCTCTAATGTCTTAAATAACATGTGAGTGAGGTGACATAAAAATTTCAAATTCATTTGAGCTCAATTTAGTGAGTTATGAAATAAATAAGCCTAAAAGGGCATAAAGGTAATTAAAAATTTTAACCCTTAATTAAAACTTTAGGTTTAATCAAAATGGAGGGTAAAATATTTGATTTTAAATTTCTCCTTGATGATTGAAACATAGGAAAATTAAAAGGGTAGAAACCCATTAAACACTTTGAAAATATTAAAATGAAACTCTAATTAATTAAATAATTTGAATTTTGGAAAGAATATATTTAAAATTTGGATTATTAAAATAGGGATATAATTAAGAGGATATTTATTTTTTAATTTAAAAATCCCTCAATAATTCACTTCAATATTATTTAGTTCTTGATTAAAGATTAAAATAATAATCCAAACTAAATAAATTAAAATTAAAAGAAGATAACCCTTAAATGAATTAAAGCTTAAAATGTTAAATGGTCCAATAATTAAAATTAAATTAAATTAAGTCAAGTCAAAGTTTAAATTAAATTAAATTAACACCTTAACAATTAACTTAAATTAAATTAAATTAAATTAAAATTAAATTAAAGCTGAAACTAAATTAAATTAAAATTAAAATTAAATTAAAATTAAATTAAAATTAAATTAAAAATTAAATTAAAATCAAATCAAATTAAATTAAATTAAAATCACTTAACAACAAACCTAAATGAAATCATTAAGAGTTAAATCAAAACATATCAATAATTTCAACATCTCTTTCTATCTAAGTAAATTTAAAACATAAACGACAATACGAAATACTAAGATAATTGAAAGTGTAAAGATTTAAATTAAATCTAAAATAATTTGAACAACTATTCGAAACTTAAAATTATTAATTGAAACCTCATAATTAAATTAAATCACTTTAAATCATTAACTCAAATTTTAAATTAAGAATGATTAAAATTCTCAATAAACCAACTTGCCCCTACAGGCTTTAATGATTATAACTCTTAAATAGAGTATTAAGAGAGATCTCACTTCATTCATCAGGTAATCAAATACCCAAGTTCACTGAGCAAGAGACAAAGTTTAACTAAACTCCTGGATGATTAATTCACCTGTGCAACTAAATTTACTTGGACTTAAAATAATCCCAGAAGTATTGAAAAGATGTTTAGGACTCGTCCTAAGCACTTCCTCAATATGACGGGATGTTTTAGAAGAACAATTGAATTTAATTCTTCTTTGATGAAGAAAATCATCCTTAAATCAAACCAAGAACCTAGACGTCCTAGGAGATGACTAGTTATAGGATTATGAATTTGGTAGACAACCAAAACCCTTTCCCTTAGCTTTACATAGGTATTTCTTGCAAAAATATTTAAATGCGTTAACATGTGTTTTAAGTGCAGCTTGGGATGACGGGAAGACCCTCCAGGTACGCTTTTATTTTATTGCAATTTACTTACATGCATTGTGCTTTACTTTTCTCGCATGATAAATAAGACTGTTGTATGAAAACTAAAACCTTTAGGATAGTCCCTGAACTAAAACCAAAACTAAATTAAAAGTCATTGCAAGATAAAATTCACCGCAACAACATTCCAAAATATAAAACGACTCAAAATTTAATCACAAAAAGAACAACAAAACTACAATTGTAACTAAATTAAAACGTCTCGTTGAATGATCGGGAATCCTCGGATAATGTAACCCACGTGTTGCTTAATGGGATTTCCCGTGGTCTAAATGAAAGTGTGGAACTCATTCGGTTGAGTTTAGCAAATTCATACGGACTAAGTGAATTCGATGAAAATAACGGTGCCGGGATGACGGAACCGTGGGATCTTAGTCGGTTCGTTTAAACAACTTTAAGATTTGTTTTAATTAAAATATTAAAAACACTTGGATTTTAAGATTTTCTCTAAGCCAAAACACTTCTCTCATCTCTCGATTTATGACTTCTAAAACTAAACCTCTACAACGACAAGGAGCTTGGAGCATGGTGGGCAGCACGGCCATCGTCATCAGCAAAACTCGGGTCTACTTCAGGAAAACCTTTCTTAGAGTTAAATAACAAAGCCATAGGACTTCGAGGTAGTTTTCCTAGTGCAACATAAATCCTCAACTTTTTTCGTTAGGCATTTGCATAATCATGTTATGCAAATTAAGCCCTAACCAGCCTTAGGACTCCGAGGTAATCGTTTGGTACGACATAAACCCTCACATCTTCAAGACTATTTGTGTGATTATGCCATACAAATATAAGACCTAAATAAATAAAATTGGCAGGATTGCAACATTAAATAATTTTCTTAAACTCAAAGCCAAACAATAGGATAGTTTGGGAAGTTGCCAAGATTCTTCTTGGATCCTCAGCTTCTCCTACTTCTCTTCCTTTGGATTCTTGAAACAAACTGTTCCAAATTTGATCCATTCCCTTTTGAAATCTCCAAAATCCAATCCTTTGAAAACCTTAATCTTTGAAATTCTTGAGAGCAAAACCACTGATCATTATCGAAAGTTTTCTTAAATGATTCCCGTCATTTAAGATGTAATTAACTATATGGGCTTGCCCTTCTAGGGAACTTTAAGAACCCAGGTAATATAAACCCTGCCTAATTCCTTTATATTAAGCAGGGGAACTTGTTGGCTTATAAAATTAGTTTGTAGACCAAACTGATGTCACAAATCCTCTAGTTTATTTAACCGAGCCCCATCATCAAGCAGTGTGTCTATTCTTCGGGATACATACAAGGTTTGTGATGCGGTGCTCATTTACATAAACTATTTAGGATTGAGATCGGTTTGATCTCATATCTTAAAATTTTCAAACTTAAAATTATTTTAAAAATCAAATGCTACTTTTCAAATTATATATATTTAAATTAAATTTAAAATTTAAAATTCGCCGACAACTTCTGTAGGCGATCCCCTTTTTATAATACAAGACACAAACCTAAAAATATGCCGACAACTTCTGGCGACTCTGCTGGGGACTAGTTCCTCTCTCCATTTTGATTATATGGTTTTCCTTTCATAAATCGGTAGTGTATCCATGTCCCTAGTGGAGCAAACTACAATTCTCCTATTGGAATACCCCGTTCATTTCTGTCTTGAACGAGTATAGCCAACTTCTCTCGGATTTAGGAGCCACTATTTAGACACCCCTAAACGGAGAGTTTCCGAGATCCTTTTACCTCTTTTCTAAGGTGGGGTGGACCCCCAATAGATGTTAGTTTAGGAGCGGTCCTTCGAGTCGAGAAGTCTTGCATAAGACCTTCTCTTCCTTTCCAATTCTAAATCGGGCCCTTTACCTTTTCTATAACGTTTTTTCTTTGATTGTTTCGTTTCTAACAAACGAACCCGCTAATAAACAACCTTCTAATAAACGGTCTCTTTTAAAAATCACAAATACTCTAAGATAAACGAAAATGTGTTCGGACTCTTTCTTTTTCGTCCTAAACTTTACGACGAAAGGAAGCATAATTCGGGATCGACATTGGGAATCGCCTCCGCGAAAATGATCGCCCCAAAGTTAATCTTCTCCTTCACCAATGGAATAGACTTCACTGTTTACAAGGATGAGCTGCTCGACAATGGAATCGTCCATTTCGGACAAGGATTCGGTAACACAGATATCAAGTTCGCTGACGTCACTCTCTTCACACTAATGGACAAAGTATCAGAAACTGAGAAACCCGTAATTGAGTTCAACTTGAAGTCGACTCAGGAATTCCCTCCCCTGCAATTGGTTCCAGCTGAAAGAGGTACTACTGTTCGTAGGAGGATTGTTGTCTCTACCCCCACCGGTCTAGTCATCTTTGCACCTACCCCGACTTCTGCTAAACTGAAGGGGAAGGAAATACAAGTCTGTGATGAGCTTGTCACCGTGGAGGGTACATATTTTGCTACAATACCATCTATTTTTTAAGATTGGGTCCAGTTCAAGAGTTGCACCCCTAACTCAGACTCAAAGGAGAAATAGAAGCAGAAAGATCGCCAAGATCGAGAAAGCCAAAGCTGCTGAAGTTGATTTTATAGAAGAAATTCCTAAAAAAGGAGAAGAACTGCCTGAGTATATACCTCTGTTGGAAGGGAGCAGGTTTCACCCTCTCTCTGCCGCATCAGGTGAAGAGGATGTCCGTAGGATCGCCGCTGCATTACCCCGACCTGCGTACTACAGCAATTACAAAAGGAAAAGGGATAAGACTACGCCATTTGCTCGACTGCAAGCTGTGATAGAAAGATTGGCAAAGAAAGAAAGATGACTTGTGTCAGAAATCTTAAGAAGGATGGGACGGGTGCCAGCTAAATCCCACCTCGGACCGCGAGTAGAGCCTGTTGCTGCCACAGAGAAACCAAAGAAGAAGATAAAAGCCAGTTCACCCGTTGTTGTATCGGGTCTACAAATTAGGGAAGATACTACCTTCCAGCATATAGCCGACAGACCATCCGGCCCTAGGCTTCCGGCTACAAGAAGGATGGTATGGCGACCTAATACTGGCGAGCTAAGACCAAAACAATGTCCTGAGAAGAAAAGTCTCGTCAGGAGACTTGAATCAGAAGAAAGTGCTACTGCAATAAAGGGGAATCCCGAAATGGAAGTTCGAAAACCTTCACGTGACAACTGCGAGACCGTACGGAAAAGGCCACTAGAGGATGCCATGGAGAAGTTAAGGACCGACATCCGACGGTTAGCAAAAGAAAGAAAAGAAAAACTAGAAGAAGATGAAGTTGATTCATCAGAATTTATGAATGAAGGGTATGCTGAAATTAATATGGTTGAGAAACAAGCATCGTCAGCTTCACAAGGTGCTCCAGCAGTTGCAGAAAGAGATGAACCAGAAGTGATGAGAGCACAGCTTCGGGAAAGAGATGACACAATTTCCCAGATGGCAAAGAGGATGGAAGAGATGGCTGCTGCCTTAGCCACTCTCCAGAGTCATGTACAACCTCAGAAAGAAACACCCCAGAGATCATCCATATTGCAGATGGAGGAAAAGAGATCACATCCATCAACGGAGACGAGCAACCAAAGAAGGATTCTGCACAAAGCATGATTCTAGAAAAGGACATTAAGAACATGGTAGAACAGCAGGTGTGAGAAGCCCTAGCATAATCTAAGAGTGGAGAATCTATTCAGACGAGTAGACCTTACCCGGAAGAGTTCGATGCAGTCCAATACCCGAAAGGCTTCGTACCACCTCTGTTTAAGACTTTTGATGGAACAGGAAACCCCCGGCAGCATGTCGCACATTTTCGTGCTAGTTGCTGCAATGCCGGTGGGAGTGACGCTCTACTCTTCCGTCAGTTCGTCAGTAGTTTGTAAGGGATTGCCTTCGACTGATACGCAGAATTGTCGAACGGTTCAGTAAAGTCCTTTTCAGAACTAGAGAATACCTTCGTTAAGCGGTATTCCGGGGCTCAGCACCACATCACTATCGGTGATCTAGTGGTGGAGCAACAGAAACCAAACGAGACTTTAGTGGATTACATACTTCGATGGAGGAATTTAAGCATGAAGTGTGAACCACATCTTTAAGAACAACATAAAGTCGGCATCCTACTTAAAGTATCCATGGACCGATAACACTTCTCCTTAAAGGATTTACAATCAAGACTTTCGAGAAGTTGCTTAGCAAGGCCGGGAGTTTGCAAGAAGAGGCAAAGCAGTTAAGTTTCGTAGACAAGACCGATAAGCAGAAGCCCGTGAAAACATTTGAAAAGAAATCAGGAATCGTCGCGACAGTAGATAAGGGCAAGCAGCCAATGCAGATACCACCAGAACGACCACAACCCAGTTATCAACCACCGCAACGGACTTACCAACAACCACCACAGATCTATCAGCAACCTCATCAGGGCTATCAGCAACGTCAGCAGGGCTATCAGCAACCTCGTCTGAGCTATCAGTCGCCTCAACATTATGAAAAACCGCCTCGTTCATCGCGTACCTTAAGAGAACTTCTAAATAGAAAATATCCATTCAAAACTGAAGTAATAGCGAACATGTTCCATAGCTTAATGAAGACACTAGATTTTCAGCTACCAGAGCCCAAGAGGCCGGAGGAAGTCAATAAGAAAGATCATCCGAACTATTGCCCTTACCAGCAGATGTTCGGACACAAGATAGAGGATTGCATCACTTTCAAGAGTTGGCTTGATGACAATCTCCGGAAAGGGAACATTACGATCCCAAAAGAATACATGAAGTAACCTCAGAAAGGAGGTTCCATCAATGTTATTTCAACGGATCCCATTGTTCCGATAGACCCGTACACAACCGATGATGGATGGAGTACCGTCTGGACAAAATCATCGAAGAAAATTTTTGATCACATCCAGGCCGTTTCGGTACGTGCTTCAACTCAGATTTTAAAACCTGTCGAGTTGGCACTATCACTTGCGATTGAACAACCGCCCCAGAAGGAGGAGAAGATCATGGAAGAAAATAAGACCGAGGCTCCGAAGGGTAGACTAGGGGCTGCTTATCTTAGGATGATTGTTTCTGATTCGGGGGAGAAATCCCTCGAACTCCTGATTCTGTATGATTATCTGCTCGCCCCGGCGGGATCTTATAATGATAAGGGTTATGGCATTGGCCATGTTTTGACTGTTTGTAACGATTACGTAACTAGCGACAACCGGCTTAATCCGGATCTCGATTCCAATACAAATAAAGATTCTCAAATCATACACAACCTCGATGACCACGACGAAGAAGATGTTCACAAAGAAGGCTATGAAAGCTCGAGAAGCAACGAGTCCATTTGTGAATTCCGAGGAGCTCCGATCAGAATAGAATTAGAACTATCGGACACCGAAGCAACTTCGGAAGAGCCGGTTGTTCCGATTTAAGAGGAGACACCGGTAAAATTAGAAGAGATAACAGAGGTCAATCTAAGAAGCGGAAAAGTTCTACCCCGAGAATGGGTCCAAAGGATAAAGGAAAGCAGGTGGTTGCTCAGGAAGAGTCAACCCTAGCAGAGGAACTGCCCATTCGGGAAGAAATCGAGGAACATGGTAATAGAGTAGACTACAACGTGCTAGTCCACCTTAGGAAGCTACCGACCAAACTAAGCATATACGACGCTCCGATCCGTCGAAAGGAGATGAGGGAGGCTACGATCGAGGCTTTTCTTGATCCGGAGATTTGTTTAGCTCAAATGGTCGGTAATTCCTTCTATGAGGTTTGCTCGTTAAGAGAACGGCGAGGTGTTATCTTCATGGACAATGATACTATTGCGGGAACAGTGATCACAACCGACCGTTATACATTTACGTCACTTATTGGAAAGTTTACGCTCTCCGGAGTGTTGGTTGATCCGGGAGCATCAATCAACATAATGAATCTTCGGATGCTAGCATATTTGGAAATTGATGCTCGCGAGCTTGAAGCGAACAAGATGTTATTAAGAGGCTTGATCGAAAAGGAGAAAGAGCTCTTGGATCGATAACACTACTAATGAAGACCGGTGATTTAGCAAAGATAACTGCAAAATTCCACATAATTGATTCTGAGACATCGTTCAACGCTCTACTGGGTCAGCCATGGATCCATAAAAACCAGATGGTACCGTCGTCTCTGCACCAGTGCATAAAGTATTACGATGAAGGGGAATAGTGTATCAAAGGTGATTTGCAACCGTTCTCCGTGCATGAAATTGAAATTTATGAAGATGCAGCCTACTATGCGCCTCCAAAGAAAACAATCTTTTTCCAGAAATACCATACCAAATGAAGCAAAAGAAATTCGAGACGATGAAGAACCTGAAGTTCTAGTCCAACAGTTACTCACCACTCCCTTACGGCGAGATGATGAAGATTTCTCCAGAACTCGCACCAGAGGTCGAGGCCAGGGACGAGAACGTGGAAGAAACGTTGGAACAGTTGGACAGAAGAAACTGGTCATTGATGTTGATTGGGAGAACAGTTCCGAAGAAGAGGAAGAAATTGAGAAAGAAGCAGCGACAATAAGTCAGAAGGAACAACAATTCAAGATTTCTCTCGAAGATGAAAAGAATGAAGAATATAAATTAATGTATAAGAAGATTAACCATTATGTACATACTATGACCCTGACCCCGATCTATTCTAATAAGATTGAGGGTATGGTGGTCAAGGAAGTGCATGATGGTGGTACTAAGCCAATCAAGTTCTACCGTGGTGCTTCTTCTTCCAATACTGAAAGTGATGTACAATTTGAAGATGTTACTTCTTCCGAATTAATGGAACTACCTTTTGAGTGGTACTCTCCCTGTGTTCAAAATTTAATTGAACGCGGTGTCTTACCTCGACGATGGACAAAAGGCCGATAACAAAACTTTGAAAAATTATGGAATAATGTCGGTCGGCCTCCCAATTCAAAACATGGTCTCGGATTTGGCACAGTAGAATCAGTTGATGATACGGGATTTTGCTTGGTTGTCACTTGCGAGCCTTATGAAGACTGCTTGGAAGCCTCAGAAGAGCTTGAAGATCTGCAAATTGGAGATGCTCCATCAGAATTTGAAGAAGAAATCAAATCTACAATAGACGAGTTAACGGAAGTTAACTTAGGTACTAGCAAGAGCCTAGACCGACCTTTGTTAGCTCCTTACTCAATAAAGGAGACTCTGAAAACATAATCAAGCTATTAATGGAATTCAAGGATTGTTTTGCTTGGAGTTACGACGAAATTCCAGGATTAGCTCCAGAAGTCGCAGTTCACAAGTTAGGAGTGGATCCCACTGTCGTTCCAGTTAGACAAGCTCCAAAAAGAATGCGTCTAGAGATTGAACAACAAGTTATAGTTGAGGTTAAGAAGCTAATAGATGCTAAATTTGTCCGTGAAGAACAATATCTAACTTGGTTAGCCAACGTGGTACCAGTCAGAAAGAAGAATGGTCAAATCAGAATCTGTGTAGACTTCAGAGATTTAAATAAAGCATGTCCAAAGGATGAATTTCTACTACCAATCCCAGAACTGATGATCGACATCGCTTCGACACATGAAATCTTCTCTTTCATGGATGGATCATCAGGATATAACCAGATAAAAATAACACCAGAAGACGAAAAGCTCACGGCATCAGAACGCCGATCGGAGTGTATTGCTACACAGTAATGCCATTCAGACTAAAGAACGCAGGAGCAACATACCAAAGAGCGATGACGAAGATTTTTGACAATCTCATTCACAACCAAGTCAAGTACTACATGGATGATGTGGTCATCAAAAGTAAACTGAAGGAAGATCACCTGTATGATTTGAGAATTGTTTTCGAGCTACTAAGACAATACAACCTTAAGATGAATCCCTTAAAATGCGCCTTCTGCATCACCTTTGGGAAATTCTTAGGATTTGTTGTCTGACATCGCGGGATTAAAATCGATCCAGAGAAGATTAAAGCTATCTTAGAAATGCCACCTCCCAAAACCTTGAAACAACTACGATCCTTTCAAGGAAAATTGGCATATCTTCGACACTTTATCTCGAACTTGTCAGGTAGGTGTCAGCCCTTCTCGGCATTAGTTAAAAAGGATACCAAATTTATTTGGGATGAGAAATGCTAGCGGGCTTTCAAGGACGTTAAGCAATATTTAATGACACCTCCTGTCTTAGCAGCCCCAGTCTCAGGTAGACCGTTGATACTTTATACTGTGGCTTTAGACGATTCTCTCGAGCCTCGCTAGCTCTGGTCAATGACGAGGGAAAAGAAAACGCTCTCTACTACTTAAGCCGTCGTCTAATCCCGAGGGAAGTAAAGTATCCTCCGATTGAGAAGCATTGCTTGGCCCTGATCTTTGCCGCTCAAAAGCTCAGACATTACATGCTTTCTCATAAGGTCAACCTTATTTCGAGAGTTAATCCGTTGCAATACTTGATGACCCGACCAACACTTTCTGGCACACTTGCCAAGTGGTTGATGATACTATTGCAATTCGACATAACTTTCGTTCCTCTTCGCGCTGTAAAGGGATAAGTCCTAGCAGACTTCCTTGCAGCACACCCTTTGCCGGCAAATTAGCATCTTGACGACGATTTGCCTGACGAGCAGATAATGAGCCTAGAAGACCCTGATGATCGACGTTTGGAACTATACTTCAACGGTGCTTCCTCAGCACAGAAGGACAAAGAATTGCAAATGATAGTGCCCGGTAAGGCAGGAATCAGACTAATCTTTATAACACCGGAGCGGGGGATGTTAAGATACTCCTACTACTTAACAGAACCGTCTGCAAACAACGAAGCGGAATATGAAGCCCTCATAACTGGACTGGAATTAACCATTCAGATGGGAATAACAGACATCAACATCTACGGAGATTCTTAGTTGATCATTCAACAGGTTGCCGGACAATACAGAATTATAAAGCCAAGAATCGAGTAGTACTTTTAGTACGCCATGAAATTGTTGGAACAAATTCTAAACGTAACAATCTACAAGATTCCCAGAAAAAAAATGCTCTAGCAGATGCGTTAGCCCGCCTTGCAAAGGAATCTGCCTGCTTGCAGGATGAGTCAGTTGAAGTATCAGTTCGAGGACAACAAGTCCTATCACAGCTCGACATGGATACAATACATAAATCTGAAAGAAAAGTAGAAGAAACAATTACAGTAGTGATAGAAATTACAGAAGATTAGCAGTAGCCATCAATAGACTACTTGCAGACCGAAAACCTGCCTGACAATAAGTCGTTAGCCCATCAAATTAAGAAGAGAACTCTGTCTTACGCATTAATAAACAATACATTATACAGAAGGTCTTTTGATCAGATGTGGCTAAGATGCCTGAGTGGGTCCGAGGCTCGTGAAATCGTTAAAGAAGTACATTCAGGACTTTGTGGCGCTCATCAGTCGGGTCCGAAAATGAAAATGAAGATTAAAAGACTAGGGTACTACTGGCTCTCAATGATGACCGACTATATGAAAGTTGCCAAACGTTGTCACCAGTGCCAAGTGCACGGAGTGGTTCTACATCAACCTCCAAATGTGCTACATCCGACAATCGCGTCGTGGCCATTTGAATGTTGGGGCACAGATATAGTGGATCCGATAGAACCGCCTTCTTCAAGAGGACATCGCTTCATTCTTGCAGCTACAGATTACTTTTTAATGTGGACAGAAGTAGTACCACTCAGAGAAGTGAAAGCACATCATGTACTGCAATTCTTCAAGAATCAAGTTGTCTACCGTTTTGGGATACCGCGCAGAATCATTTCAGATAACGGGTCTGCATTCAAGAGTATGAAGATCAACAATTTTGTCAGAAGACACGGGATTGATTGGCGTTATTCAACAATCTACTACCCAAGAGCAAACGGCTTGGCCGAGGATTTTAACAAAACTCTTGTTCAAATTTTAAAGAAAACTTTGAACGACAACAAGAGAAATTGGCACGAGAAGTTGTTAAAAGCCTTATGGGCCTACAGGACGACTTTTAGGACTTCTACTCAGTCTACGCCTTACGCTTTAGAGTACGGGTCCGAGGCTGTCTTGCCCCTCAAAGTTCAGCTTCTGTCACTCCGAATTGCAGTTGCAGAAAAGATCACTACAGAAGAAAATGCCAGATTACGACTGGAAGAATTGGAAAGCTTGGAAGGGAAAAGACTTTCCGTGCGGCAAAATTTGGAGCTGTATCGAAGCCAAGATGATCCGGGCCCATGATAAATTAGTCCGTCCCGGGACATTCAAAGTCGGTGACTTGGTTTTGGTTCTCAGAAGACCTATTCTTGCGCATCGCAAGATAGGTGGTAAATTTGAACCAACATGGGAAGGGTCGTTCGTGGTCGAGACAGTCTACTCAGGAGGTTCCTACCAACTGGTAAATTACCGTGGAGAATGATCCGTGCCTCCAATCAAAGGACGGTATTTAAAGAAGTATTACGCAACCTGATATTTCGAAGGGTGGCCTCTAAAGTAGAATCTTATCCCTAGAAACACGGGTGAAGTAATCACTCTATGACTGGGTCCGAACCCAAAACAAAATAAAATGGATGATAAAAAAAATCTCATCAACAAAAATGTTAAAAAAAGAAAACATGGGAAATCATAATAATAAAATGTCAATCTTTCCTTTTAAATCCATTCATTCCTGATATTTTCTCATCTCTTCCTACTTCCTTTAAATTTAAAAGAAGTGAATAAGAATTTTTAAGTGTTTTTCTTATTGTTCTTGTTATTAGTACAGCCCCTGATCCTTTCCTTATTTTTTCACAGGGAAATGTCAAACGGGCGGTTGGTTCTAAACTTTAGAAATGGCGTGAGTCTAGCACTTTATGAAAAGAGTGTGAGGGATGGAGAAGTGATAGAAATTGACTCAGACTTCACACCAGCCTGCTTAAAATATGAAGAAAATGATTGGATCCAGTTGATCGAGAAGAACTTCACAGCCAGACAGTGATGAAAATGGGTGGCCCGAGCCACCAATCCAGCAGCAAGAAAAGAAAATCAAAAGCCGCGCATGCAACCAGAGAAGATAAGAAAATTATGTCCGTGGTTGCCACAGCAGAGGGTAGGCTTGTCAGCGCCACGCCGCAGAAATTCAAGGGGTAAGGAGAGCTACTCTAACTGCTACCCAGTGAAGAAATAAGAATCTAAACATTCACAAAATGTTGACCAAGTTAGCAGAAGATCAACATAAACAGACAGTGGATACCGTTAATGCAAATGCTCAAAGGAGACCGGTTCTTCAGGAACCAGAAAGAAGAAAGTCAACTCCAAGAAAGTCGAAACAGATAGAAGAAGTACCAAGAAAAGCAGAAATAGAGTCAGTAGCTCGACGCCGAGCAGATGTACCAGATCCGAAGAGTCTTGTTGCGAAAGCAACCCCGGAGGATGTCCCTACAAAGACTATCCCCTAGGAGCCGAGACATGCAGAAGAACGTGATGAGGTTGAGCCATACATCCCGCAGTATGTTACTAGACACCAAGGACTTCAGATAATCCTGGAATATGAGCTGGAGAAAATGCAACTAGTTGAGAAGAAAACCATTGAATACTTTGAAAGAATTGGAGACAGGAGGGTCAACATCTTGGAAGGCCTCGAGCTGCATACAGATGTATTCTGAGATTATGAGCAACAACAAATTGTAGACTTCATCCTCGAATTACAGAAAATGGGCTGAGCTGGCCGCCTGAAAGAAAAGACCTATTTAGAACCCTGAAGATGGATGCCAGGAAAAGGAAGAGTTACAATCCAATGCGGATGTTGCTACAATTTTGCCATAGATAAAAAAGGAAATCCACCAGGGATACTCCATCTTAGTGAGGTGGATTCGATGCTAAGAATCATTAAGAGAATGGTGAAAAGGATGATAACATGGAGGGTATTGCCTGCAGATTACATACCCAACAGCTGCATTATTAACATCTACAAGGAAGGTGACTGCATACCTCCACATATAGACCATCATGACTTTGTTTGACCCTTCTGTATAGTGTCATTCGTCAACCAGTGTAACATCATGTTCGGATCTAGCCTCCAGATTGCAGGCCCCGGTGAGTTCCGAGGGCCGGTGGAGATACCACTACCGGTAGGTTCCGTCCTGGTGTTAAAAGGAAACGGAGCAGACGTTGCGAAGCATTGCATTCCAGGAGTGCTCGTGGAGCGGATCTCGAGTTACTTTTAGAAGAATGGACGACGGAAAAATACCTTACCACTTTCGGCCGGATCCGGAATTGGAGAGTCTCCGGACCTACGAGTCGTGAGTTACATGGGAAATAGCACACCTCCGATACACATCCATGTGGCATTACTGCCAAGGGTGGCTTGGAAGGTGATGTTATTGCCCATGTTTCTTACTATTCAGACATGGATTTTTGACAGAGGCTTTTGGATGGATCAACAAGAAGCTTACACAATCTGTTTTGGATTTACATGGATTGTATGAGACATTAAATTTACGAGGAAAATGTCATCACGATTATATCAAGTTGCATGATGTACATTCAACAAGTTGGAATGAAAACGACTTCGTCATATTTTGCCTTCACCTCTTTTTGTGCAAATTGACTGGGAAACGCCATTAGAGTTAAATGAACTTTGAACGAAGAATAAAAAAGAAAAGAAAATAAAGGAGAAATTTTCCTAAAAATCTGAATATTAAAATGAACTTCAAATTCACATGAACACTAAGTAAACAAAAATAAAATAAAATAAAATAAAATAAAATGGAATCGTAAAGGACAAACAAAACGAATCTAAATCTCAAATTGAATTCTGATCTGAATCCTCTGACTCGAACCTTTCTGTTCTTTCCTCCACCCAAATCTGTTGGAAACTCTTTTGAAATTTGAATATTCTCTTCGACATGCCGTTAAGTCAAGTCTTTTCAGCTTGGTACGCTTAACAATTCCTTTCAGTTCTCTTTTCTCTGTGTTTTAGAGGATCGACTAGTTCTGTTAACACGGAGCCACGAACTTTGTTCGATTTGGTTCTGATGGCATGAGACTGGGTCCCTCTTCATACAGATAAATCTTCGAGACTGGTACCAAATTCTAGTTCTCTTCCTTCGAGGTCGGTACCAAATTCTGGCACTCTTTCCGAGATCGATACCAAAATTTTGATTCTCTTTCGAGGTTGATACCAAATTTCAATCCTCTCTTTCGAGACTGATACCAAATTCCAGTTCTCTTCCTTCGAGGTCGGTACCAAATTCAGACTCTCATTCGAATTGATACCTAAATTTCAATTCTAAATTTTTGAGACTCGTACATAATTCCAGTTCTCTTTTTGAGATTGATACCTAAATTTCGATTATCTTTCGAGGTTGATACTAAATTTCAGTCCTCTCTGTCGAGACTGGTACCAAATTTCAGTTCTCTCCCTTCGAGCTCGGTACCAAATTTCGACTCTCTTTTAAATTGATATCAAATTTCAATTCTAAATTTCCGAGACTGGTACCAAATTCCAGTTCTCTTTTCGAGATCGATACCTAAATTTCGATTCTCTTTCGTTGTTGATACCAAATTTCAATCCTCTCTTTTGAGACTGGTACCAAATTCCAGTTCTCTCCCTTCAAGGTCGGTACCAAATTCCGACTCTCTTTTGAATTGATAAAAAATTTCAATTCTAAATTTTTGAAACTGGTACCAAATTCCAGTTCTCTTCCTTCGAGGTCGGTACCAAATTCCGACTCTCATTCGAATTTATACCTAAATTTCAATTCTAAATTTTTGAGACTGGTACCAAATTCTAGTTCTCTCACTTTGAAGTCGATACCAAATTCTGACTCTCTTTCCGAGATCGATACCTAAATTTTGATTCTCTTTCGAGGTTGATAGCAAATTCCAATCCTCTAAATTCCTAGACTTGTACCAAATTCCAGTTCTCTCCCTTCGAGGTCGGTACCAAATTCTGACTCTCTTTCAAAATGATACCAAATTTCAATTCTAAATTTCTGAGGCTGGTACCAAATTCCAATTCTCTTCCTTCGAAGTCAGTACCAAATTCCAACTCTCCTTCTGAGATTGATACCAAATTTCAATTCTCTCTTTCTAGACTGGTACCAAATTCTAGTTCTCTCCTTTCGAGGTCGGTACCAAATTCTGACTCTCTTTCCGAGATCGATACCTAAATTCAATTCTCTTTCAAGTTTGATACTTAAATTTCAAATCTCACTCTCTCGAGACCAGTACCTAAATTCTGATTCTCATCATTTTTCCGTCGACACTTAAAACTCTGATTCTCACTCCGAGCCTGGTACCTAAATTCCAGTTCTCTTGGCAAACCCGAGGTTGAAACCCAGGTTTCAATTCTCATTTCAAATCCAAATTTCAAATTCAAAATTTCCTTAAATTGATTTTAAATTAAAACTTTAATCGAAATTGAAACTCAGAACAAATCAAAATCTAAACTCACATATTGAAACTTGAAATTTAAAGGTAAAATGAAATCTAAATCGAATTCCCCAATCTTGTGAATTGGAGTTCACCTCCTTTCCATTCCCCAGCGAGAGTTCAGGAATCTCCAGTCTTGGAAATATACCTGATACTCCCCAGCGGAAATCCTTCTACTTCATCCTAAGTTTGTCACTTGGACATCTATGTTGGTTTTGTTGATCTCTTTGGTCAACACCAATACGCGCGGTGTTCTAGGTTAGCACACCACACCTATTGGGGGTCCATTTGTTGACCTCAATTTTGGTGAGGTCTTTTACTTCTCTTTTTAGTACTTAGGATTTAGCCTTAGGCTTTTCCTTTGACTAATCTTAGAGGTCTAGAAAAGGAACCCACCATTTAGAAATTCAAACTACTTCTTAACTCCCTGCAAACCCCACAAGCTTGATTGTAGACCCTTAATCACCTAGAGGGTTGAAATCAAATGTGGATGTTTAAAGGATGAGTTCCCTATAGGACTTTTTGGCCTTAGGAATACCCTAGTTGGCCTGATCTGGTGAGGGTTGACTTGCACATACACTACACTCTCACACACATTCCAAGTCCTAAAACCACACTCTCACCCAACTTGACTTCCTGACTCATGTAGGTAATTCATAAAGATGGTCCTTAACCCCTAAGCCCCTGGCTAAGAGGGTTAGGAACAAAATAGTGAATGCCTCAAATGAGTCCTCTCACAGCTCATATGGGCTTAATATGGCTTCATTGCTCAACCAAATTGATTCTATTTCACTCACACTTGATCAATCTTCCTTTTTTCAAAATTTCAGTTTTTGACCCCCGGGGCCCCGGACCCATCAAACCTACCAAATACGCTTGAAATGACCCAAAATTTGCAAAATTACCTAAATTACCCAAGAACTCTCAAAATCAATCGTAAACACTTCCCACCACTCAAATTGACCATCTTTGGCCATAAAATACCAAAATTCCCAAAAATACCCCCCAAACCCCCCAAAATTACCAAAATACCCTTTTACCCCAAAAATCCAAAAATTCTAAAAATTCCCAAAAAATTCTAAAAAATCCCAAATATTACTAATTTCATTTTTTTCAACTACACCATGGGCTAATTTTGCTATTTTACCCCACTTTTACCAAAACCCCCAATTTGACCCATTTTTAACCCAAGTGAACCCAATGTCAAACCAAACCACCCCAATTGACCTTAATTTTGGTCCAATTCAATTATAAACTTCAATTCAATATCCACAATATCAATTTAGACCAAATCTAAGTCCAATTTGATTGACATTTGGGCCCAATTTCAATTTGAAGTCTAAAGGCCCAATTTTGGCCCATGACCTAAACCTAACCCAAACCAACCCAACTCAACTCCAATTGCCCTAAACCTTTTCTAAAACCTTCCCAACATCCCCATAAACAAAACGCTAACTTGATTTGCCCAAAATTTGAACCTAAAATCCACCTAAACCTAACCCAAAACCATAATCCCTTAAATTGACCTAAGCCCAAACCTAACCCAAATGGGCCCCGAATCCCAAAATTAGAGCCCAACCAAAGTTGAAAACTCTTTGTAACACTCCCATAAAAATTTCTCAACATTAATTTTACACAAAATTCAACCTTAGCCCAACCTTAGCCCAAGTTAGCCCAATTTGGCCCACCTAGGCCCCTTTACCAAAAAAGCCCAAATTAAACCCAATTCAATTCAAAATCACTTTAAACTTGTTTCAAATCACTCATGACACATGCCTAAACCAATTGCAACATTTATTTGGCACAATCCTTTACAAATTTTTCATCCTAAATTTACTTTAAATCCAAAAGCCCACTTCCTTAAACCACTTTAAAAGCCTATCCAAAATGATTTCAAAAAGCCCAAAATCAATCCAAAGCCTACATGACACTTTCATCTCATCATCCATTTAATTAAATCACTCCCTATGTTTCAAATTCATCATTGGACTCTTCTAAACTAAGCCATGTGCAAAATTACCCCTAAATACCAAAAATCCTTAAAATCCTTTTTCATGAAACAAGCCAACCTTTTCCAAGCCAAATGTAAGCCAAATGTGAGCCATTTGCAAGCCATATGAAGCCATGAAAGTTTTGACACCTCACCATGTCATTTATGACAAATGGAGGGGCCCCTTTCTTAAGCCTTCCGTAAGCTTTTTTAACCTCATCCATGATACACACTAAACCAAGTTAACCACCTAATCCTTGATGGAGACTACACCATTTCCTTTTGGCTGACCCAAATGAATCTTTTCAGCCTAGATCAGACCTTGTTGGGTGCACCAAACCCAAATCCATGCATCTGACCAAACCAAGCCCAAAATGAGCCCTTCCCCCTTCCACTTTGATTCAACTTCTTTACACTTGGCATTTGCCAATTGAACTCACAAAACTCAAGCCCTGACCTCCCTGACCCTGAGGGTGACCCATGCACGGCACTGCCGGCCACCACGGCCATCGGAAACCACCAGGCCGAGAGGCCTAATTTGAATCAAAAATTCAGTCTGAATTAGCTGACTTGTCCCAACCCAAATGGCCACTATGGTTGTTCTTCCCTTGGCCAAGGCAGTTGATCCAAGCTATTAAACCCCCCTGAGAGGCCCTCCAACCACCTCTACTTAAACCCACCACCTTTCGGCAAAACAAGGTGATGAATCAGACCTTAAGGAAACTCTGCTAAAATTGCTCCAGGACCTTCTCCTAACCCGGAGCGAGTTGATCCCCGGTGTTCCTTTGCCACTAAACCCCAATTAACGAGCTCGATTTCTGAATTAAAAATCCACCCAAAAACAAGGACATCTACGGAACCTCCACCAAATCCAAATTAAACTCACCCACACCTACACGAAGACCCAGAGAAGGAGTTCCCCGGTGAAAGCCCCCTCTCAGGGCCACCCAGTTGCTCCAGCCTCCAAGCTTTGAAATCGGGTCCGGTCACTTTCATACTTAGATAATTCCCCAGAGCTAGAGACTTCATCTGGAGCTTGCTTGGACTCAATCGAAGGTGACACAACCCTCAGATCGAAGCTTCACTTCTCTAAGCAAAGGTATGAACTCACTCTTCCTCCTGAGCTTCCAACAATTCTCCATTTTGTTTGGGTTAATTTCATAGCGTATAAACCATATGGATGTGTTCGTCTCTTCAAGACAAATCGATAGAGTATAAGAACTCAAAAATCCATTGAGAATTGAGAGAGATATTAGGGTTTGAGTCTGGATGGTCACAGGTGCACACCAGTCGTAGACGATGACCAGGAGTCGTTGGATCGCGCGTGTATCGAGCGGATGGTCGAGATAAAGCCGAACAGTGGAATATTACGTGAACCGCGGGCCCCTGGAGCGCTGAGTCAGATGGAGGCGGCGAATCATGGAGCGACGCGTGGGCTTTCGATCCGGACGAGGATGACGCGGCGTCGAGTCGAATAAGTAGGAAATTAGGGTATTTTTGAATTATTTAAATACCAGAACTTCAAAAAGTCATATCTTTGCATAGAAAAATCACAAAAATAAAATAAAAATACCCTCTTGCTCAGTGAACAGAGGAGAATAATGTGGAAAAGAAATCAAGTTAATTGGATGAGTATCTTATTCTTAATAATTTATTTACTTTTCCAATGTTTTGATTCTCCATTTGCAGAGAAAATTCACCATGGCATGAGACCATAGGTCATTTGAAGCCTCTGATCTTGGGAACATTACCTGAATTTTTCAACGTCAGAGGCCATCTCTGTGAAGAATTATTGATTTTTCAAGTTCATGTCACTGTTTTAGGTATTTTAATTCCAATAATTAGCATGTTGTAAAATAAATTCTAGGAAAATTTAGTGATGTTTCTTAGGACCAGGGGACCCTATGAAAAATATATTTTGAGTTAATTCATTCATAATAACCTTAATTGGCCTAAACTCCCAAAATTAAATTTGAATTAATAACGGTTAACCACACACTAAATTGACTTGAAAATAATTCTCCATTGCTCTTTAGAGTTAGAGTAACCTTACATAAAATTTTGAAATCAATTGGACTTGATTAACCCCACCAAATGGATTGATTAAGCCTCAAAAGCAAAATAGAACTTTAAAAATTCATAACTCGAAAAAATACTTTTCAAAAATTTACAAAAATTGTTTTGGAGCTTCTCTAATATCAAGGGAGTTCAGGAAAATTAAAATTGGAATTTTCTAAAAAAAGTTGATTTTTCACAATATTTTAATATTTTAATAATTAAAAAATAATAAAAATCACAAAAATATTAAAAATCATAAAAATGTCACATTTTGACACCTAATCACTTAGGAACAAACCAAATATTTTTCCTAAGTACCTAGGATAAGAAATTGAATTTTAAAGGCTTAATGTAATTTTTAATATTAAAAAATGAATTTTCAACATTTTTCACTAAAATAATTCTAATAAAAAAAATCAGAAAATTATAAAATTTGTTTCTATGGACTCCTTGAGGTAAGAGAAATTTAAGAAAAATATAACATCTATTTTTCAATTTTTATTTTATTTAAAATTAATTAATACTCTAAAACTCAAAATAATTATAATAAATAAAATATAATTCAAAAAATCACAAAAATTGGTTCAAGTGGTTCTCTGGTCATTAGAAACATCCCATAATTTTCTTAAGGATAGAAACATTACCTTGGACATGTTGTTGAGTTTTCTTTGAAAACCCCTATTTTCTACTAAAAATAATTATATAAATAAATTAAATTCAGAAAAGTCACATTTTCTCGTCTAATGTCTTAATTGACATGTGAGTGAGGTGACATAAAAGTTTCAAATTCATTTGAGCTCAATTTAGTGAGTTATAAAATAATTAAGCCTAAAAGGGCATAAAGGTAATTATAAATTTTAACCCTTAATTAAAACTTTAGGTTTAATCAAAATGGAGGGTAAAATATTTGATTTTAACTTTCTCTTGGATGATTGAAACATGGGGAAATTAAAAGGGTAGAAACCCATTAAACACTTTGCAAATATTAAAATGAAACTCTAATTAATTAAATAATTTCAATTTTGGAAAGAATATATTTAAAATTTGGATTATTAAAATAGGGATATTATTAAGAGGATATTTTTTCTTTAATTTAAAAATCCCTAAATAAGTCACTTCAATAATATTTAGTTCTTAATTAAAGATTAAAATAATAATCCAAACTAAATAAATTAAAAATTAAAAGAAGATAGCCCTTAAATGAATTAAAGCATAAAATGTTAAATGGTCCGATAATTAAAATCAAATTTAAAATCTTGGAGTTAAATTAAATTAAATTAAACTAAGTCAAGTCAAAGTTTAAATTAAATTAAATTAAATTAACACCTTAACAATTAAATTAAATTAAATTAAAATTAAATTAAATTAAAATTAAATTAAATTAAAACTAAAATTAAATTAAATTAAAATTAAAATTAAATTAAAATTAAATTAAAATTAAATTAAATTAAAATCAAATTAAATTAAATTAAATTAAATTAAAATCAAATTAAATTAAATTAAATTAAATTAAATAAAAATCACTTAAAAACAAACCTAAATGAAATCATTAAGAGTTAAATCAAAACATATCAATAATTTCAACTTCTCTTTCTATCTAAGTAAATTTAAAACATAAACATCAATCTGAAATACTAAGATAATTGAAAGTGTAAAGATTTAAATTAAATCTAAAATAATTTGAACACTATTCCAAACTTAAAATTATTAATTGAAACCTCATAATTAAATTAAATCACTTTAAATCATTAACTCAAATTTTAAATTAAGAATGATTAAAATTCTCAATAAACCAACTTGCCCCTAAAGGCTTTATTATTATAACTCTTAAATAGAGTATTAAGTGAGATGTCACTTCATTCATCAGGTAATCAAATACCCAAGTTCACTGAGCAAGAGACAAAGTTTAACGAAACTCCTGGATGATTAATTCACCTGTGCAACTAAATTTACTTGAACTCAAAATAATCCCAGAAGTATTGAAAAGATGTTTAGGACTCGTCCTAAGAAATTCCTCAATATGACGGGATATTTTACAAGAATAATTGAATTTAATTATTTTTTTATGAAGAAAATCATCCTTAAATCAAACCAAGAACCTAGACGTCATAGGAGATGACTAGTTATAAGATTAGGAATTTCGTAGACAACCAAAACCCTTTCCCTTAACTTTACCTAGGTATTTCTTGCAAAAATATTTAAATGCCTTAACATGTGTTTTAGGTGCAGCTTGGGATGACAGGAAGACCCTCCAGGTACGCTTTTATTTTATTGCAATTTACTTTATTGTAATTTACTTACATGCACTGTGCTTTACTTTTCTTGCATGATAAATAAGACTGTTGCTTGAAAACTAAAACTTTTAGGATAGTCCCTGAACTGAAACCAAAACTAAATTAAAAGTCATTAAAAGATAAAATTCACCGCCACAACATTCCAAAATATAAAACAACTCAAAATTTAATCACAAACAAAACAACAAAACTACAATTGTAACTAAATTAAAACGTCTTGTTGAATGATCGGGAATAGTTCGGATGATGTAACTCACATGTTGCTAACGGGATTTCCCACGGTCTAAATGAAAGTGTGGAACTCATTTAGTTGAGTTTAGCAAATTCATCTGGACTAAGTGAATTAGATGGAAATAACGGTGTCGGGATGACGAAACCGTGGGATCTTAATCGGTTATGTTTAAACAACTTTAAGATTTGCTTTAATTAAAATATTAAAAACCCTTAGATTTTAAGATTTTCTTTAAACCAAAACACTTCTCTTGTCTCCCGATTTATGACTTCTAAAACTAAACCTCTACAACGACAAGGAGCTTGAAGCATGGTGGGCAGCACGGCCATCGTCATCAGCAAAACTCGGGTCTACTTCAGCAAAACCTTTCTTAGAGTTAAAAAACAAAGCCATAGGATTTCGAGGTAGTTTGCCTAGTACAACATAAATCCTCAACTTTTTTCGTTATGCATTTGCATAATCATGTTATGCAAATTAAGCCCTAACCAGCCTTAGGACTCTAAGGTAGTCGTTTAGTACGACATAAACCCTCACATCTTCAAGGCTATTTGTGTAATTATGTCATACAAATATAAGACCTAAATAAATAAAATTGGCAGGATTGCAACATTAAATAATTTTCTTAAACTCAAAGCCAAACAATAGGATAGTTTGGGAAGTTGCCGAGATTCTTCTTGGATCCTCAGCTTCTCCTACTTCTCTTCCTTTGGATTCTTGAAACAAACTGTTCCAAATTTGATCCATTCCCTTTTGAAATCTCCAAAATTCAATCCTTTGAAAACCTTAATCTTTGAAATTCTTGAGAGCAAAACCACTGATCATTATCGAGAGTTTTCTTAAATGATTCCTGTCATTTAAGATGTAATTAACTATAGGGGCTTGCCCTTATAGGGAACTTTAAGAACCCAAGTAATATAAACCCTGCCTAATTCCTTTATATTAAGCAGGGGAACTTGTCGGCTTATAAAATTTTTTCGCAGACCAAACAGATGTCACAAATCTTCTAGTTTATTTAACCGAGCCCCATCATCTAGCAGTGTGTCTATTCTTCGGGATAGATACACGGTTTGTGATGCGGTGCTCGTTTACATAAACTTTTTGGGATGTGAGATCGGTTTGATCTCATATCTTAAAATTTTCAAACTTAAAATTATTTTCAAAATCAAATGCTACTTTTCCAATTATATATATTTAAATTAAATTTAAAATTTAAAATTTGCCGACAACTTCTGTAGGCGATCCCCTTTTTAAAATACAACACACAAATCTAAAAATATGCCGACACACCACCATCATGCACTTCCTTGACCACCATACCCTCGATCTTATTAGAATGGATCGGGGTTAGGGTCATTGTATGTACATAATGGTTAATCTTCTCGTACATTGATTTGTATTCTTCATTCCTTTCATCTTCGAGAGAGATCTTGAACTGGGGTTTCTTTTTATTTACTGTTGCTGCCTCTTTCTTGATTTCCTCTTCTTCGGAACTGGTCTCCCAATCAACGTTGATGACGGGTTTCTTCTGTCCAACTGTTCCAACGTCTCTTCCACGACGTCGTCGCCGGCCTCGACCTCGGGTGCGAGTTCTGGAGAAACCTTCACCATCTCGTCGTAAGGGAGTGGTGAGTAACTGTTGGACTAGAATTTCAGGCTCTTTATCGTCTTACACTTCTTTTGCTTCATTTGGTACAGCATTTCTGGAAAAGATTGTTTTCTTCGGAGACGCGTAGTAGGCTGCATCTTCATGAATTCCGATCTCATGTACGGAGAATGGTTGCAAGTCACCTTTGATACACTGTTCTCCTCCATCGTAATACTTTATGCATTGGTGTAGAGATGACGGTACCATCCGGTTTTCATGGATCCATGGCTGACCCAGTAGAGCGTTGAACGATGTCTCAGAATCAATTATGTGGAATTTTGCGATTGTCTACCGGCCTTCATTAATAGTGTTATCGATCCAAGGGCTCTTTCTCCTTTCTGATTGAACCCTCTTAATAACATCTTGTCTGCTTCAAGGTCGCGAGCATCAATTTCCAAATATTCTAACGTTCGAAGACTCATTATGTTGATTGATGCTCCCGGATCAACCAACACCACTGGAGAGCGTAAACTTTCCAATAGTAGTTGAAATGTACAACGATCGATTGTGATCAGCCTTTCCGAGTAGTAAATCATTGTCCGTGAAGGTAACACCACACTGTTCTTTTAACGAGCAAACCTCATCAAAGGAATTACTGGCCATTTGAGCTAAACAAATCTGTGGATCAAGTAGAGCCTTGATCAGAGCTTCTCTCATCTCCTTTGACAGGATTAGAGCGTCATATATGCTTAGTTTTGCTAGTAGCTTCCTAAGATGGGCTAGCACATTATAGTCCACTTTATTACCATGTTCCTAGGTTTCATCCCCAATGGGCAGTTCCTTTGCAGGGGTTGGCTCCTCCTGAGCAACCACCTGCTTTCCTTTATCCTTTGGACCCATTCTCGGAGGTAGAACTTTTCCACTTCTTAAATTTACTTCAGTTCTTTCTTCTGAATTTTGTGTTGAATCTGTCGGTGTATCCTCTTGAATTGGAATGTCTAGCTTTTCTGGCGTTGCTTTGGAATCTGATAACTCCAATTCTATTGCGATTGGAGCTCCTCGAAATTCACAAATAGACTCGTTGCTTGTTGGGCTCTCATAGCCTCCTTTGTGAGCATCTTCTTCGTCGTGGTCATCGAGGTTTAGTATGATTTGAGAATCGTTACTTATATCGGAATCGAGATCTATATTAGGTTGGTTTTTGTTAGTTACGTAATCGTTAGAAACAGTTAAAACGTAGCCAGCGTCAAAACTCTTATCATTATAAGATCCCGCCGGGGTGAGCAAATAATCATACAGAGTCAGAGGTTCGAGAGATTTCTCCCCTGAATCGGAAACAACCATCCTAGGATAAGCAGCCCCTAGTCTACCCTTCGGAGCCTCAGTTTTCTTCTCTTCTACGATCTTTTCTTCCTTTTGGGGCGGTTCTTCAATCGCAAGTGATAGTGCCGGCTTGGCAGGTTTCAAACTTTGAGTTGAAGCACGCACCGAAGCATTTTGGATGTGATCTAAGATTTTCTTTGAAGACTTTGTCCAGATGGTACTCCATCCATCCTGGGTTGTGTAGGGGTCTATCGGAACAATGGGATCCGTTGAAATAACATTAACGGAACCTCCCTTTTGGGGTTCCTACATGTATTCCTTCGGGATAGTTATGTTCCCTTTCTGGAGATTGTTGTCAAGCCAACTCTTGAAAGTGATGCAATTCTCTATCTTATGCCCGAGCATCCGGTGGTAAGGGCAATAGTTTGGATGATCTTTCTTATTGACTTCTTCCGGCCTTTTAGGCTACGGTAGCTGAAAATCGAGTGTCTTCATTAAAGCTGCGAAACATCTTCGCTACTTGCTTCGATTTTGAATGGATATTCCTTGTTCGAGAAAATCTTTCGGGGTATCTTTGTGGACGAGGCGGTTATTCATAATGCTTGAGGCGGCGATAGCTCGGTCGAGGTTGTTGATATCCCTGCTGAGGTTGTTGGTAAGTATGCTGCGGTGGTTGATAGCTAGGCTGTGGCCGCTCTGGCTGTATCTGCACTGGCTGCTTGCCCTTATCAACTGTCGTGACGATTCCAGATTTCATTTCGAAAGTTTTCACAGGCTTCTGCTTATTGTTCTTTTCCATGAAACTTAGCTTCTTTGCTTCCTCTTGGAAGCTCATGGCCTTGCTAAGCAGCTTCTCGAAAGTCTTGATTCTAAATCCTTTAAGGAGAAGTGTTATCGTGCCATGGATACTTTTAAGCAAGATGTCGACTGCATGTTGTTCCTGAAGTTGTGGTTCACACTTCATGCTAAGTTCCTCCATCGAAGTATGTAATCCACTAAAGTATCGTTCGGTTTCTGGTGTTCCACCACTAGATCACCGATGGTGATATGGTGCCGAGCTTCGGCAAACCGCTTAACGAAAAGGTTTTCTATTTCTACAAAGGTCTTAACTGAACCATTTGGCAATTCTGCGTACCAGTCGAAGGTAAACCCTAACAAACTACTGATAAACTAACGAAAGAGTAAATCGTCACTCCCACCGACATTGCAGCAACTAGCACCAAAATGTGCGACATGCTGCCGGGGGTTTCCCATTCCATCGAAAGTCTTAAACAGTGGTGGTACGAAGCCTTTTGAGTATTGGACTGCATCGAACTCTTCGGGGTAAGGTCTACCCGTTTGAATAGATGCTCCACTCTTAGATTGTGCTAGGGCCTCTCGCACCTGTTATTCTACCATGCTCTTAATGTCCTTTTCTGGAATCATGCTTTGTGCAGGATCTTTCTTTGGTTGTTCATCTCCGTTGACGGATGTGATCTCTTTTCCTCTATCTGCAATATGGATGATCTCTGGAGGTGTTTCTTTCTGAGGTTGCACCTGACTCTGGAGAGTGGCTAAGGCAACAACCATCTCTTCCATCCTCTTCGCCATATGGGAAATTATATCATCTCTTTCCCGAAGCTGTGCTCTCATCACTTCCGGCTCATCTCTTTCCGCAGCTGTCGAAGCACCTTGCGAAGCTGACATGCTCGTGTCTCAACCATGTTGATCTCGGCATACTCCTCATCCATGAAATCTGATGAGTCAACTTCATTTTCTAACTTTTCTCCTCTTTCTTTTGCCAACCAGCGGATATCCGTCCTTAGATTTCCTATAGCATCCTCGAGGGGTCTCTTCCAGACGGTCTCGTGGTTGTCGTGTGATGGTTGTTTAATTTCTTTTTCGGGAGTTTCTTTTATCGCAGTAGCACTTCCTTCTGATTAGGCTCTTTGACGAGACTTTTCTTCTCAGGGCATTGTGTTGGTCTCGGCTAGGTAATAATAGGTCGCCACACCATCCATCTTGCAGCAGAAGGCCTAGGACCGGAAGGTCTATCAGCTATATGCTAGTAGGTGGTGTCCTCACTATTATGATGGCCCGATACAACAAATGGTGAACTAGCTCTCATTTTCTTCCTTGGCTTCTCTACGGCCATGACAGGCTCTACTCGCGGTCCGAGGCGGGATCTAGCTGGCACTCGTCTCATTCTTCTTAGGATTTCAGACACAGGCCATCTTTCTTTCTTTGCCAATTTTTACATCACAGCTTGTAGCCGAGTGGATGGAGTCTTAACCCTTTTTCTTTTGTAGTTACTATAGTATGCTGGTCGGGGTAGTGTAGCGGCAATCCTTCGGACATCTTCTTCATCTGATGCAGCAGAGAGGGGGTGAAACCTACTTCATTCCAACAGAGGTACATACTCAAGCAGGTTTTCTCTTTCCTCAGGAATCTCTTCTAGAAAAGCAACTTCTGCAGCTTTGGCTTTCTCGATCTTGGCGATCATTCTGCTTCTATTTCTCCTTTGAGTCCGAGTTAGGGGTGCAACTCTTGAACTGGACCCAATCTAAAAAACAGATGGTATTGTAGCAAAATTTGTACCCTCCACGGTGACAAGCTCATCACAGACTTGGATTTCCTTCCCCTTTAGTTTGGTAGAAGTCGGGGTAGGTGCAGGGATGACTAGATCGGTGGGGGTACAGACAACAATCCTCCTACGAACAGCAGTACTTCTTTCAACTGGAACCCTTTGCAGGGGAGAGAATTCTTGAGCCGACTTCATGTTGAACTCAATTACAGGCTCTTCAGTTTCTGGCACTTTGTCCATTAGTGCGAAGAGAGTGACGTCAGCGAACTTCATATCTGTATTGTTGAATCCTTGTCCAAAACGGATGATCCCATTGTCAGGCAGCTCATCCTTATAGATGGCGAAGTCCATTCTATTGGTGAAGGAGAAAATTAACTTTGACGCAGTCATTTTCTGCAAGGTAGATTCTGAGTATTAGTCCCGAATTATCCTTCCTTTTGTCGCAAAACTTAGGACGAAAAAGAAAGAGTCCGAACACATTTTCGTTTATGTATTTATGATTTTAAAGGATATATTTATTAAAAGAGTTGTTTATCAGAGGATTTCCTTATTAGAAATGAAATTTTCAAAGGTATAGAAAAGGTAAAGGATCCGATTCAGAATTGGAAAGGAAGAGAAAGTCTCGTAAGACTTCTCAATCTGAAGGACCGCTCTAGCTAACACTTATTGGGGGTCCACCCCACCTCAAAAAAAGAGATAAAAGAATTTTAGAACCTCTCTATTTAGGGGTGTCTAAACAGTGGCTTCTAAATCAGAAAGAAGTTGACTATACCCGTTCAAGATAGAAATAAACGTACTATGCCGACAGAAGAATGATAGTTTTGGTCCACTTGGGATTTGGACTCACTATAGATTTATGAAACCAAAACCATCTAATCAAAATGGAGAGGGGAACTAGTCCCCATCGGAGTCGCCAGAAGCTGTCGGCATATTTTTAGGTTTGCATTGTACTTTAGAAAAAGGGATCGCCTAACAGAAATTGTCGGTGAATTTTAGATTTTAAATATATATAATTTGAAAGTAGCATTTAATTTTGAAAATAATTTTAAGTTTGAAAATTTTAAGATATGAAATTAAACCGATCTCACATCCCAAATAGTTTATATAAACGAGCACCACACCACAAACCATATATCTATCCTGAAGAACAGACACACTGCTTGATGATGAGGCTCGATTAAATAAACTAGAAGATTTGTGACATCTCGTTTAGTACTGCGAACCAATTTTATAAGCCGACAAGTTCCACCTTAATATAAATAAATTAAGCGGGGTTTATATTACAGGTTCTTAAAGTTCCCTATAAGGCAAGCCCTATATTTAATTACATCTTAAATGACGGGAATCATTTAAGAAAACTCTCGATAATGATCAGTGGTTTTTCTCTCAAGAATTTCAAAGTTTAAGGTTTCAAAGAATTGAATTTTGGAATTTCAAAAGTGATTAACTCAAATTTGGAACAATTTATTTCAAGAGTCCGATGGAAGAGAAGTTGGAGAAGTTGAGGATCCCAGAAGAATCTTGGCAACTTCCCAAACTATCCTATTGTTTGTTTTAGATTTGGGAGTTCATTTAATGTTTCAATCCTGCCAATTTTATTTATTTAGGTCTTATATTTGTATGATACAATCACACAAATAGCCTGGAAGATATGAGGGTTTATGTCGTATCGAACGACTACCTCGGAGTCCTAAGACCGGTTAGGGCTTAATTTACATGACATGATCATGTAAATACCTAACGAAGAGTTGAGGATTTATGTTGCACTAGGCAAACTACCTTGAAGTCCTATGGTTTGGTTATTTAATTTTAAGAAAGGTTTAGCTAGCGTAGATCCGAGTTTTGCTGATGACGATGGCCGTGCTGCCCACCATGCTCCGAGCTCCTTGTTGTTGCAGAGTTTTAGTTTTAGAAGGTGAAAATCAAGAGATGAGAGAAGTGTTTCGGTTTAGAAATCATAAAGTCCAAATATTTTTAATATTTTAATTAAAAAAAATCTTAAAGTTGTTTAAACAGAACCGATTAAGATCCCACGGTTCCGTCATCCCGGCACCGTTATTTTCATCGAATTCACTTAGTCCAGATGAATTTGCTAAACTCAACTGAATGAGTTCCACACTTTCATTTAGAATGTGGGAAATGCCATTAGCAACACGTGGGTTACATCATCCGAGGTATTCCCGATCATTCAATGAGACGTTTTAATTTAGTTATAATTGTAGTTTTCTTATTCTTTTTGTGATTAAATTTTGAGTTGCTTTATATTTTGGAATGTTGTGGCGGTGAATTTTATCTTGTGGTGACTTTTAATTTAGTTTTGGTTTCGGTTCAGGGGCTATCCTAAAGGTTTTAGTTTTCATGCAACAGTCTTATTTAACATGCAAGACAAAGTAAAGTACAGTGCATGTAAGTAAATTGCAATAAAATAAAAGCGTACCTGGAGGGTCTTCCCGTCATCCCAAGCTGCACTTAAAACACATGTTAAGGCATTTAGATATTTCAACAAATACCTAGGTAAAGCTAAGGGACAGGTTTTGGTTGTCTACCAAGATCCTAGTCCTATAACTAGTCATCTCCTATGAAGTCTAGGTTCTTGTGTTTTGTTTAAGGATGATTTTCTTCATCAAAGAATAATTAATTCAATTGTTCTTCTAAAACATCCCGTCATATTGAGGAAGTGCTTAGGACGAGTCCTAAACATCTTTTCATGACTTCCGAGATATTTTGAGTCCAAGTAAATTTAGTTGCACAGGTGAATTAATCATCCAGGAGTTTAGTTAAGCTTTGTCTCTTGCTCAGTGAACTTGGGCATTTGATTACATGATGAATGAAGTGACATCTCACTTAATACTCTATTTAAGAGTTATAATAATTAAAGCCTTTAAAGGCAAGTTGGTTTGTTGAGAATTTTAATTATTCTTAATTTGAAGTTCGAGTTAATGGTTTAAAGTGATTGAATTTAATTATGAGTTTTTAATTAATAATTTTAAGTTTGGAATAGTGTTCAAATTATTTTTGGTTTAAATCTTTATACTTTAGGTGATTTTAATATTTTAAATTTGTTTTACTTTTATTATTGAATGATGTTAACTTAATTTAATTTAAATTTGATTTAATTGAATTTAATTCAATTTAATTTAAATATTTTTTTAATTTAACTTAACTTAATTATTAAAATTTAAATTTAATTTAATTTTTAATTTTAATTTAATTTTTACTTAATTTAATATAATTTAATTTAATTTAATTTAATTATTAAATTATTTAATATTTTGAACTTTTCTTTAAATTAAAGGTTATTTATTTTTTATTTTTAATTTACTTAGTTTGGATAATCATTTTAATCTTAATTAAGAGTTAAATATCATTGAAGTAATTTATTTAGGGATTTGTTTGTTAAAGAATTAATATCCTCTCAAGTTATATCCCTATCTTTAATAATTCAAATTTTTATTAATCTTCCAAAATTTAAATTGTTTAAATAATTAAAGTTTCATTTTTGGTTTATTAAAAGTGATTAATGAGTTCCTACCCTCTTAATTTCCTAAAGTTTCAATCATCCAAGAAAAATAAAATCAAATATTTTACTCTCCATTTTAGTTAAACCTAAAATTTTAATAAAGGGATTTAAATTTTTTAATTTCCTTTATGCCCTTTTAGGCTTATTTATTTCATAACTCACTAAATTGAGTTCAAATGAACTTGAAATTTTTATGTCACTTCACTCACATGTCATTAAGACATTAGAGGAGAAAATGTGATTTTTTTTGAATTTAATTTATTTATATAATTATTTTTAATGAAAAATAGGGATTTTTAAAGAAAATTCAACAACATGACCAAGCAAGGATTTCTATCCTTAAGAAAATTATGGGATGTTCCTAATGACCAAAGGATCACTTGAACCAATTTTAGTGATTTTTTGAATTACATTTTATTTATTATAATTATTTTGAGTTTTAGAGTACTAATTAATTATAAAATAAAATTAAAGTTGAAAAATGGATTTTATAATTTTCTTAAAACTCTCTGACCTCAAGGAGTTTAGAGAAACAAATTTTACATTTTTCTGATTTTTTCTTTGATTTATTGGAATTAATTTAGTGAAAATGTTGGAAAATACATTTTTTAATATTAAAAGTTGTTTTAAGCATTTGAAATTCAATATCTTTACTTTGAGACTTTGGAAAAATATTTGGTTTGTTCCTAAGTGATTAGGAGTCAAAATATGACATTTTTATAATTTTTAATATTTTTTATGATTTTTATTATTTTTTAATTATTTAAAATATTAAAATATGATTAAAAATAAAAAATTTAGGAAATTATAATTTTAATTTTTATAGACTCCTCTGATACCAAAGAGCCCATAAAACCAATTTAGTGAATTTTTTAGATGTATTTTTGGAGTTATGAATTTTTAATGTTTAATTTTGACCATGTGGCTTAATTAATTTATTTAGTGGGGCTAATCATTTCCAATTGACCTGAAATTTTTATGTAAGGTTCTCTGTATCCTAAAGATCAATGGAGAATTATTTTTAAGTTATTTTAATGTGTGGTTAACCCTAATTAATTAAAATTCAATTTTAGGTATTTAGGCTAGTTAGGATTATTCTTAATGATTTAATTCAAAATATAATTATCCTAGGGTCCTCTGTCTTAAGAAACTTCACCAAATTTTCCTAGAATTTTCTAAGCAACATGCTAATTATTGAAATTAAAAAACCAAAAACAGTGACATAAACTTGAAAATTACATAACTTTCCATAGAGATGGCCTCTAATCTTGAAAAATTCAGGGAATGTTCCAAAGATTAGAGGCTTCAAAAGCCCTATGGTCTCATGCCATGGTGAATTGTCTATGCAAATGAAGAATCAAAATACTGAAATGAGTAAATAATTAATTAAAAATAAAATACTCATCAAAATAACTTGATTTATTTTTCACATTATTCTCCTCTGTTAACTGAGCAGGAGGGTATTTTTAGTTTATTTTTATGATTTCCTACACAAAGATATGGATTTTCTAAGTTCTTGGTATTTAAATAAATAGAAAAAAATCCTATTTATCTACTTATCCGACTCAGCGCCGCGTTAACCTACGGCGGATCGAAAGACCACGCGGCGCGCTCCCATTTGACGCCTCCATCTGAGTCAGCTGCCACGCGTTCAACTGTCTCGCTCCTTCCTCTGATCTGACGCAATCTGAGTCGTTCAACCGATACACGCGTGATCGGACGGCGCCTGGTCATCGTATACGACTGGTGTGCACCTGTGACCGTCCACACTAAAACCCTAAGAACTCTCTCATTTCTCAACGGATTTTTGTGTTCTTATGCTCTATGGATTCATATTGAAGAGACGAACACATCCATATGGTTTGCATGCTATGAAATTAACTGAAAAGAAATGGAGAATTACTGGAAGCTCGGGAGGAAGGAATGATCCATATCTTTGTTCGAGAAGTGTAGCTTTAATCGAGAGAGTTGTGTCACCTTCGATTGCACCAAGAAGCTCCAGATGAAGTCTCTGGCTTTGGGGAATTATCTAGGTATGAAAGTGTCCACAGCCGATTTCAAAGCTTGGAGACTAGAGCAACTGGGTGGCCTGAGAGGGGGTTTTCACTGGGGAACTCCTTCTCTTGGTCCTGTGCAGGTGTGGGTAAGTTTAATTTGGGTCCGGTAGAGGTTTTAGAGATGTCCTGGTTCTGGGCCAAGAATTGAGCTCCAAAATTGAGCTCAATCGATGGGTTTTAGGATAGGAGAGCAGTGGGGATCAATTGCTCTAGGTGAGGAGAAAGTCCTGGAGCAATTTTGGCAGAGTTTTGTTTAGGTCTGGTTCATTACCTTATTTGGCAGAGAGGTGGTATGGTTTAAATAGAGGTGGCTGGAGGGCTTCCCAGGGGGGTTTAGTGGCTTGGATCAACTGCTCTGGTGAGGAGAAGAACATCCATGGTGGCCATTAGGCATGGAACAATTCAGCAAGGCATAATTCAAAAATTGGCTCACATGGGTGCTCTCGGCCTGGTGGTTTCTGGCGGCTATGGTGGTTGGCCGGCGAGGGTCAGGTCACCCTCAAGATCAGGGAGGTCAGGGTTGGGGTTTAGTGCAGTCAATTGGCCATGGACATGTGTAAAGGAGTTGAATTGAAATGGAATGGGGGGAAGGCCATTTTGGGTTCAAATGAGTCAACCCATTGTTTTGGGCTAGGTTCACCACCCAAGGCCTAGTTTTGGGCTGAAAAGAATGACTTGGGTCAGCTAAGAGAAAATGGTGTGGTCTCCATCCATGGTGAGGTGGCTAAACTTGGTTTAGTGTGTAGCATGAATGAGGTTAAAAGTGCTAAAGGAAGGCTTAAGAAATTATTCCCCTCCTTTGCCATTAATGGATTGGTGAGATGGAAAGGGTCTCCCAAGGCTTGCATATGGCTTATGCATGGCTCCATGGCTCCATATGGCTTAGGGATGGCTTGGCTTAGTTTCATGAAAGTGGGTTTTAAGAATTTTAGGATATTTAGGGGTAATTTGGCACATGGCTTGGTTTAGAAAATTTTAATGATGAATTTGAAACTAAGGGAGTGATTTAAATCAATGGAAATGATGAGGGAAATTTCATGTGGGCTTTAGGATAGATTTTGGGCTTTTTGGTTTTAATTTGGATGGGCCTTTAGAAAGGTTTAAGGAGGTGGGCTTTTAGGTTTGAAAACAAATTGTTAAATGGAAGTTTTTAAAATATTGGGCCAAAAAAATGTTGGGTTTAGTTTAGGGATGTATCATGAGTGATCTAGAATAAGTTTGAAATGATTTGGGGTTGAATTGGGTTTAATTTGGGATTTTTTTGGTAAAGGGGCCAAAGTGGGTCAAATTGGGCTAACTTGGGCTAAGGTTGGGATAGTGTTGGATTTGATGTAAAATTAATGTTAAGAAATGTTTATGGGGGTGTTACAAAGAGTTTTCAACTTTGTTTGGGCTTTAATTTTGGGATTTGGGCCCATTTGGGTTAGGTTTGGGTTTGGGCCAAAATGGGGATTTTGACTTTGGGTTAGGTTTGGGTGGAGTTTAGGTTCAAATTTGGGGCAAATCTTGTTAGTGTTTTGTTTTTTGGGGATCTTAGAAAGGTTTAGGAAAAGATTTGGGGTTAAGTGGAGTTGAATTAGGTTAGTTTGGGCTAAGTTTAGGTCATGGGCCAAAATTGGGCTTTAGGCTTCAAATTAGAATTGGATCCAAATGCTAATCAAATTGTGCTTAAATTTGGTCTAAATTGATATTGGAGATATTGAATTGATGTTTAGAATTGAATTGGACCAAAATTGAGGTCAATGGGGTTGATTTGGTTTGCCATTGGGCTTACTTTGGTAAAAAATGGGTCAAATTAGGGGTTTTTGTAAAAGTGTGTTAAATTGACAAAATTAGCCTATGGTGTAGTTGAACAAAATGTAATTGAGAATATTTGGGATTTTTTGGAATTTTCTAGGAATTTTTGGAATTTATGGAATATTTGGCTAAGAAGGGCATTTTGGGTATTTGGAGGGTATTGGGGGGTATTTTTAGAAATTTTGGTATATTTGGCTACGGATGATCAATTTCAGTGGGGGGAAATGTTTAGGATTGATTTTGAGGAATTTTTGATAATTTAGGTGATTTTGCAAATTTTGGGTATTTTCAAGGACATTTGGTAGGTTTAGCGGGTGTAGGGCCCCGGGGGTCAAAAATTGAAATTTTGGAAAAATGAAGATTGATCAAGTTTGAGTAGAATGGAATCACTTTGGTTGATCCATGAAGCCATATCAAGCCCATAAGAGCCATGAGAGGACTCATTTGAGATATTCACTTTGTTGTTCCTAACCCTCTTAGCCAAGGGCTTAGGGTTGACGACCATCCATATGGATTACCTACATGAGTCAGGAAGTCAAGCTAGGTATGAATGGTTTTAGGATTTGGAATGTGTGTGAAAGTGTAATGTGTGCAGGTCAACTCTCACCAGACCAGGCCACCCAGGGTAGTCCTAAGGCCAAAGAGTCCTATAGGGAACTCATCTTTTAAACCTCCACATTTGATCTTAACCCTCTAAGTGATTTAGGGGTTTACAATCAAACTTATGGGGTTTGCAGGGAGTTTAGAGGTGTTTAAATTTCTAAGTGGTGGGTCCCATCTCTAATCCTCTAAGATAGTTAAAGGGAAAGCCTAAGGCTAGATCCTAAGTACTAAGGAGAGAGAAGAGAAAAGACCTCATCAAAAATGAGGTCAACAATATACTTCACTCATTTCTTCCTTGGGGAAGTACGATCAACTTTCCTCGATTTCAGGTCCATTTATTTAATCATCCTTTACAAGAGGGGTTTGGAGATCATTAGTTTCCTTCTTGATTTTTATGGGGTAGTAACCCCAATAGGTGTACTTGCGAACAAGTTTATCCATGGCAATGTGCATCGTGATGGGGATCCAAACGGGGTCCCACATTTCATGTCCTCATTGTGCCTCCCGGACTCAATCCTGCCACTTGTAGACTGACGCATTCTTTTTAAAATCTTAGAGCTCCTTTTAACAAACATATTAAAATCTAAAAGAAAGATAATAATAATAATGAATATCAAGATGAAATTGTGCCTAATTTACAGAACAACTTTCCTTTTCGTAGTGTTTGCACTATTATTAAAGGGTTTAGGCCCTCTCTAACTTCAAGAATTCTTTTCCTTCGACAGTCAAGATATCAACCCCTACGTTGACTTTCTCTTGAAAATTTCCCTCCTCTCATGAGGCCCATCTTGTAGCACCAATTACTCAATTTGGAACCAGCTTTAGTGAGTTTGAAGTCATACTCGAAAAGCCACGCTCGTGGTCATGAAAGTTGTCACCCCGGAGGTTCAAGAGCCATCTGCTGCGTTTGACTTGAACTCCCACCAAGATTTCTCTTCTGCTAAGAAGGTGAAAGTTTCTATTGCTCCCATCAAGTCAGTTGTCTTCGTGTCTAAAAGAGTTATCACCCTTACATTACCAGTTTTGCCATCACTGCACCTACTTTCTCGTCTACCAAAGGGAAAAAGATTCTACATGAAAAGGATTCCCAAAACACCTTTCTTTCCCCGCCGTCAGTTTTTGAGATTGGTTCTAGTTCCAAGGTTTCCCATCCAACCAGTTCTCAAAGGAGGAACCACAATCGAAGAAGTCTTAAAGCCAACAGGGAACAAATTATAAGTTTGTTAGTGATTGATGTGATCCCTCAACAGGAGGAACACGGTTTACCGGATAGCTCTCCTCTCCTTCGAGGGAGTAGGTTCCACCCGTTAGTCGACACTACCAGAGATGAAATCCTCCACAGGATTGCTACCGTGCTACCGTCACCACATGGCCGTGATGAGGTGAGGGAGAGGCCCACACCCATCACCCGAGCTCGCACCCTTTTCCAAAGCTTAGCTAAAAAATGAAGGATGTTCTGTTGCTAAGATCCTCAAGAGAATGGGATATGCAATATCCCCCGAGATAAAGGATGAGATTCTGAAAATGGAAAGGCTCGTTTGAGTATCCGTCAAACACCATTTTGGAAGACATGTTGATGCCACTACTACAAATGTTACGACTGCCATTCGGACACTCGCATTGCGCAGATCAGTTAAGTTCCGGTTGGGTCCGAGAGTATCATCTGCCGATGATAATGAGAAATCACGGAAGGGACAAATTAAGGAAAATTTATGAACCTCTGTGCATGGTGTACACCCTAGGGAGCACACTTCCCCTCACTCTGATGTCCCCACCGAGACACCTCGTCCCAAGGCACCGACTCTTAAGAGGAAAGTGTGCTTACCGAAGGTTGTTGCACCATTACTTTCCGAAAAGCTTGTTGACCACTAGATAGATTGTGAGTTTGATGTTCCCATTGCCACTATCGCCGTTGCTTCTGAGTTAGTTGCAGGAAAAAGTGACAGTCGAGAGGGGCCTATGGATTTGAAATTAACAAAAGAGAAAACAATTGATGATAAAGTTCAAAAGCTCACAGTAGAAATTTCAGAATTGGCAAAACAACAAGGATTAGATGTCGACGATGAGGATTACTTCCTGTCGAATTACATAGATGAAGAGTGCATGGAAATTATTATGGTTGAAACCAGATCCACGACATCTGCGTGTGAAGCTCCCATTGAGGAGAACGCCACAGATGAGCTTCAGATGGTCATACTAAAAAGAGATAAACAAATTAGCCACCTGGAGAAGAAGATTGAGGAGATGAACGCCGCCATGACCGCCATGGCTACACTCCACGAACAACCACAGTCATGACCAGCACCATCTTCGGAGGTTAGCCAGCCTGAGATTATAAACATCACCGATGAAAGAAGAGAAGTCGCTTCTGCCAATGAAGACGAACCTCCAAGGAAAGATCCAACTCCGAGCGACACTGAGATAACACCTAAAGAAAATAATAATGATCCAGCAGAGAGAAAAGATGATGATTGTTTTTGGATAGATGAAATTGATTATCTAAGTAAAGACCATTTCCAAACATGTTTTGAATGTAAGTTAACAGTTGAGATTGGAATGGATTTTCATGATGAGTTAAAAATGTTCTCTAAATAAGACTGTATGTATGTTTCAGGAGAGGTGTGAAAGATGGATGCTACCAAAAATAGTGAACTTTTAATTCCATATTTTGAAAAATCTCATGTTCCCCATACAATTTTAAAACCTACTTGTTTAAGGAATTCATCTACACCTCCAGTCTTTATATGTTTAGATTCGACTCAATCACAAGATAAACCTGAATTGAATGATGAACAAGCTAAAAATATCGAACTAAGACTTGGAAGATAATTTGAGGATATATTTCAAAAGAACATTGAGTTGAGAAAAAATGATAAGGAGATTGATAAGACCATTTGAGGAAATTCCTAAGGAATTAGTAAAACCTATTTCCACATCTATGATAAATATAGAAAGACTGCCTCCATCATTTAATAATCATCAAGGGGAAGAATTAGAAGATAACTTGAAACTGAAAAGTAACATAGAAGAATTTGATCAAGAATCTAAATTATATATAGAGAATCTGATCCAAACTTTGGGAGACAATGAATTATCTTATAAAGATCCATTTCTTACAAATTTCAAGGATGATATTAATATGAAAATTTAGAAAATTAGTAGAAGAATATTGGATCTACAAAGAAATATGATGAACTATAATATAAATCAATCTGAAAAGGAAGAGCTAAATGAAAAACTAAAATTTGAGGATTTTGTAGGAATCCCTGGATCTGAAAAAGATTGGGAGATTGATTGAGGATAACTTAAATGCAAATTTGATCCAGGAGGAATCATTTATCGGGCCCGCGATGTTAAAACCAAATGCTTTATGGGAGGCAAACCATAGTTATCAATGTGCTTTGATTTAGTATGCTTGAGAGTCGTGATTGTTAGTGTTGTATTGTGTTTGCTTTAGAGTGGATTGACTTAATCTTTATGTGTCATTATGGATTGATAAATTTGATTGTTGATTGGTAGATGTTTGGATTTTGAGAAGTTTGATTTGATCTTTGTGTGTTATGAGGGAGGTGATTCCTTAACTTTTTATTGTATTAGACTTGTATGTTCTCTTGTAGTAGTTGGGTTGACGAATTCACTACAACTCGGGTCTTACTCTGACTTGAGTTTTATAAGAGATATCATGAATTTGAATAATAACAGTTCCATCTCAATTTTGTTACTTTCTTTCTCTGACTTTAATTTCATTTAATAGGAGTCATGAACCTATTTGAAAAAGTGGATGATCTTATACTACGATTTGTAATTGTTTAAGGTGTATACTTAGTGCAATAAGGTGATGCCCGAGGTTGTTCACGACCCAACTTATCAGGGATAATCTTTGCTTTGGGATTATAATCTATAAAATCATTTAAAATGTACCTAATTTATTAGTTTAGTGATTCCGTTAGAAATTGGAGCTAAGTAGTGAGATGTGATGAGTTAATGGAAGAATTGACCTCATTTATCATATGTGTTTGTTTGTGTGTTCCAACTTTATATTAGATTTAAAGAACATTTTTATATTCCCATTTTGATACGTGTTATGCTAGTTAAACTTTTATTTAGTGGATTCCGTTATGGCATGCTTAGTTTAGATTTACTTTCTGCTGCATACTGTTCTGTCTTGATTAATACTTGTAGATATTATTTTATAGACATTTGTGGTAAATAGACTTTCTAAACTGTTTTTCTTCCTACTTATATTTTCTATACTAAATGCTATATATGTTAAAAATTAGGTTTGGGAGTAGGAAGAAAAAATATATTTTAAAGTGAGTTTACTTCTTTTTAGTGTAACATTATTTCAAGCATCTTTAGGCTAGATTAACTTTCTCTTGCAGTCATTCTATCCTAATTATACATGTATATGAATTTGATAAGATGTAGTAGTAAGTAGATTCAACATTTAATTTTTCTTCCTTCTACATTTTAAGGAATTAATTGTAAAATATTTAAAAATTTAAGTTTGGGGGGAGAAAGAAAAATAACTTTCAAAATTAAACTTTATTTTTCCTTAATAGCCTGTATTTAGTTTGATATCACTTTTAAAATGACTTGTGGCATGTGGTGTTATCTTTAGGTTACTATAATTTTGATTTTAGGAATGTTAGAAAAATAACTTAGTTGAAATCCTATGTGATGAAACTCTTCTAGAGTTAAGATATTTTGCAGGAAACATTGGGAAAAGGATTTTACTATTTATGGAAGAAAGGAGTTGAATAATTGAAAAGCTAAGATTCTTTGATTTATTAATTATTAAGAATTCAACCTTTATTGAAACTTTTTCAAACTAATACTTACACTTATAAAATGTAAGGGAGATTTTTGAGTTTTGGACTTTAGAAAGGGGATAGTGAAATTAAAAATTATTAAAGGCCTGTCCATAAATAGTAATCCTCACATAAAAAAAAGAGAAAAAAAGGGAGATTGAAAATGATCCTGAAAAAAAAAAGAAAAGAAAAAAAGTGAAAAAGGGGGATTGAAATTGATCTCAAAAGAAAGAAAAAGAAACGTGAAAAGAAAATATGTGAGGAGAAGCTTAAGAAGAAGCCTAATCAAAAATTGGTTTCACTTGAATCTTTTTAAATGAAAAGACTTAAAAATAATCATAAGCTTATTCTTATTTCAAAAGGTATTAGTCAAATTGGTATAGATAAGGTGCTTAAATTTTGTTTTTATACTTTCTTTGAATCTTTAGTTTGACAAGTTTCAATAACTTTTGAAGTAAATAGAAATTCAAGATTTCTAAGTTGAATATGAGATATTCTTACACTCTAGTCCTACGTTGGTTTGTTAGAATTTCTACAATGTTATACTATAAAATTTCTGAGATAAAAATATATGAAACTCTACTGAAACCTACAATCACAAGTCAACAAATTTGGTTTTCAAAGTTATAGTGTTACTTGAGGACAAGTAACAGTTAAATTTAAGGGATCTTGATACAACTAAAAATCTTTGATTTTTCATATTATTTTTATGATTAATTTTAATGATATTACACTTTAAGGGAAGGTATTTTGTATGTTTTTTGGTTTTTACTACAAAAAAATGACCTTTGGAGAAAAGGAAACAAAAATGGTGCAATTTGGAGCAAAAACGAGCAAAAAAAGTAAATTTTGGCCTGACACATTTTGATAAGTCTTTCTTTGCTTAATCTCTTTTACACTTCTTACATATTTTTGAATGAGATTACACTTTAAAGAAAGGTTGTTTTTATGCTTATTTTGTAGGGCTATCTATTAGGAACGCAACGCAACGAAAATGGGGTGAATCAGAGCTAAAACTGAGCTAAACGGTGCGAAAGGGCGGAGCTGCGTAGTACCAGCGCCGGACAAAGCCCTATACAGTGTCGAACCACGCCAGAATATAGAGAATGACAAAATAAGTGGAAAATAGCATTGGATAACGCTCTATGGGATGCAGACTGTGCCCAAACAATTGGGACGCGATTTTGGATGGTTAGGGGCCGAGATTCATCATATTTGGACGTTTTTTGAAAGGTTTCTTGTGGAAACTCTACAAACTTCGTCCCTACACTTTAAAAGAATGCTTTTAGGTCAGAAAAGAAGAGAGGAATGTTAGGAAAAATGTAGAGAATGTTCAGAGATCTTAGAATAGGAGTATAAATGTAGATTTCTACATTTTTTGAGAGATTGGTGAGAGGATTTTGAGAGAATTTGTAAGGGTTTATTCTAGCATTGCTTGGATTAGCAGGAGACTTTATGGGAGAGATTTTTATATTTCTTTCAAAGGGAAAAAGCTAAGTATTGTGTTCTTCATTATCTTATAATTTTGTAAACACTTATTTTGTGGATTTGCTTTGAAATGAGTTTTTCCTTTGTGCTTTATTTGTGCTTTGTGATGTATTTCTCTTATTTTTTCTTCTTATTTGGAAATAGTGACATAAGAAGATTATTCCATTGTTTTCATTTTACTTTTCTTTTGTAATGAGTAGAATTCATGTTTAGGATATTGTGATGGATGTTAGAAGTGAATTTAATTTTAAATGTGATGGTTTTGACTTAAACTTCATTTACATTTAAATAAAGGCCCGTTAAAATGTTAAAATTCATTATAATTGCATTGTCCTAAAAGGGCATTGTAAATCTCAACAAAGTGGAACCACATTCATTATCCACTAATGTGTTACGCAGTTCATGAGAGTTGAGTGCAAATAAATAGGGAAATTTTCTTTGATGGACGTAGAATTGGAGATTTTAGGGCGACAAAGTAAAATCTTCAATTAGGTCCTAGTGTTTGGAAACTAAGAGAAATTTAGCCTTCAGGTGAAGGGAAGTGAGAGCTTTGGAGTGAGAGCCAGTATCCTCCCAGCCTAACCACAAATTTAGGGACTAAACCTAAGATTAGTCAATGTTCTTTATGCACTCGGAAGAGGGTAAAGAATAGGATTGTTCCTATTTGACACATATAATATTTAATGCATCTCATTCTTCTACATTATCCAGTTCATTACATGAGAATAGTAGTTTTTATTATTTCAAAATTCTCCAAACTAATTTATCCAAAAAGGGTTATCTTTAATATTAATATTTTTCTTTAGGAGTAGTTATTAGTTATTTTAAAATTAAGATTTACCTTTAAGAGTAGTTGTTAAAAAAACCACTTATATCGACCTTCCAAACTAAATTCTAATAGTAGTAGACTAGAATTTGACTAAGGATCTCTTACCTTGCTTCCCAGTGAGATCGATAAATGGGACTCTACTAGAGGCCTGTATTACTTAAGCGATACGTATACTTGGGTTTGAAATTGTGACTTTATGAGATCATTATATATATATATATATATATATATATATATATATATATATATATGGGTTCATAAATTATTTCATATAAAAAAGTCGCATCAACGACCAAAGAGGTGTGTACACAAAACTTAGGGGAAACTCGCCAAATTGTTGCTAGAGCTAATTACAACCTCCCTAAGCTCATCCAAGCCACTTCCCTGCCATTTTCCCAACTACCTGAGCTCAATTTTGAAGCTTAAAACCTTGCCAGAACCAGGACACATTCCATTACTGCACTACACTGAACCAAAATCAAATTAACTGTGCCCACACCTTCACAGCAACTCAAGAAGAAGCTCCTACATCAAAGCCCCATCATAGAGAGCCTCCTTACCAGACTTCGATCAACTCCTGAAATTAGGTTTGGTCGAACTTGGTTCTAGACCTTTCACCAGGGTAAAAAGCTTCATCGAGAGGTTTGTTGGGACCAATCGAAGTTGCTACAACCATCTGATTGAAGCTTCCCTTCTCAACCAGAGGTATTGAACTCTCCCTCTTTCCCGAGCCATTTTCGATTCTCCATGCATGCTGATATGATTTCAGCCTAATTTAACCATATAGATAGGTTTGTCTATGTTAGATGAGTCCATAGAAACAAACCACAAGCGATTTGGTTGAGTCTAGCTCGAGATCTTAGAGTTTTAGTGTGGACGGTTCTCCATGCACTCCAGTTGGGGACGAAAACTAACCACCGTTAGATCACACGTGTATCGAACAGATGGCTAGGATGGAGTTGGACGAGAACACGGTGCATAAAACATGGATGCATGGCAGCCGGCTCAGATGGCGGCGTCGAAACAGGGAGCACCGCGTGGACTTTCAGAGCTACTGAGGTTGCATTGGTGCCTCATCACTTAAGTAGAAAATTAGGGATTTAATGGATTTTTTTAATTCCTAGAATTTTAAAAGTTTATAACTTGGTGTATAAAAATCATAAAAATTAAAGAAAAATACCCTCTTACTCAGTGAAGAGAAGAGAACAATGTGGAATTGGTTTCAAGATTATTTTATGTATATTTTATTTTTAATTAATTAAATACTGTTATGGGTATTTTAATTCTCCATTTGCGTAGACATTTCACCATGGCTTGAAATTTAAGGCTTTTGTTTTCTCTGTCGTGGGGGATCTCTCCTTATTTTTCTAAGGTTAGGGGAGATCTCTGTGAGGAGATCACTATTTTTTTTAAGTTATTATGTTTGTTTTTGTATAAAAAATGTAATGATTAAAATACTGATCATAAAAATCCAAAGTAAATTTTGGTAGGTTCACTGTAACCAGGGGAACATTGGAAAAATATATAATGGATTTAATTCTAAGTGCTTGTAATTAAGCCCTAAATTCTAATTGAAAATAAATTAAATTAAATATAAATGAAAATAACCTAAATATCATTCTCCATTGTAACTTAAGGTTAGAGAAACTTACCATAAAATTTTTAATTCAATTGGAGTTAAATTTAAACATTAAATGAATTTCTCCGTTATAATAAGGGCCTGTTATATTGTTAAAATTCTTTGTAATTGCATTATCCCAAAAGGGCGGTGTAATTCTCAACAAAGTGGATCCACATTCAATGTCAATTCTCAACAAACTAGCAAGGTGTAAATTTGGATCCTCATTTAGTGTTCCTCCAAATTGATTATTTTGAAATATTTGAATAATAGAATGTTTAAGCTTAAAAGAATTGGCATTTACAACTGGCATTTGAATACTAATATGAAGTTCATCAGCTGTAGGGTTTTTATAATCCCTTAATGGTTTATAAACATTTTGTTCATTGGTTTCAATTGGATTTTTATTATTGTTATGTAAGTTAGCCATTTCTTGATATTTTTTAATTTGTTTTCCTTTTCTTATTCTTTTAACTGTTCTTTCTAATTCAGAATTAAAAGGTAATAATCCTTCAGATCCAGAACTATGCATAAAAATAAATTAAATCTTTTTGGTATATTTGTTTTTATATTTTTATTATTATTTTTATTATTATTTTTTTAAAAGAAATAAAAGTGTATAAATTATATTTAATATGAGAAATGTAAAAAATGTCTTTTTTAACTTTCTTCCTTATCTTCCCCAGCAACCGCGCCAAAAACTTGAACCGTGACCCGAATTTTACTTATGTAAGAATTTATGAATTTATATTTAAATATTTATAATAATTATTTTAAAAGTCACAATTTCAAACGTAAGTATACATATCATTTCAAGTAATACAGGGCTCTATTGGAGTCCTGGTTATCAATCCCACAGAGAAAATTACGAGAAAATTAAGAAATATTTTAGAATTTTCAAATTAAAAGTAATTATTATTTTTATTTCTTTTCAAAATTCAGATTTTTAAATTTAATAAAATTTTTACTAAATGTAAGTAAGCAGTAATTAAATAAAGATTAATGCAGGTATAAATAAAACAAGTTTCTACTTTTCAACTAATCCAAGATTTTTAGAATAATTATCATTTGTGGAGAACTTAGATTATGATATTATGCCAAATAGAAGCATTCCTATTCTTTACCTTCGCTCGATAGTTTAAAAAACATTGGCTAATCTATAGATCGGTTCAGGATGTTTTATTAATAGAATGGGTTAATCTAGGCTCACACTACTAGATGTCCAAGGGTGGCTACGGTCAGCCCTACCAGTGACCCATTCCCTTTCTATAGACCAAATTATTAGAATTTAGTCTGTCATTCTAAAAACTAATCAATTTTATGCCTAATAAATAATATCTTCCTATTTATTTGCACTTCACCTTGAATAACCTGCATAAAGCCTTCAATTACCCAAGGATTCATGTGATATCTACTAGTTAAGAACTCATCTTCGTATATGTATCATAATTCTTCAATAGTTTTTAACAATTTAAATGGCCAGTTTAAAAAGTAAATTAAGATCAGGTATTAATATCATCATAATTTTTGTAAATCTTTTAAGTTAAGTTCTCCAACAAAATTCAATTATCTTATTATATTTTCATAGTTGAAAGGAGAAAGAATACTAACTACTCAAAACACATTGAATTCACACAACAAAACATATTTATAAAACTTTAAACTAAGTTACAAATACTTATCTGGATTGTTCCTTCAAGTGATCCGCTGACTCCTACTGACTCCAATGTAAGCTACAAAACTTCAACAGCAACAATACTTGAAAATTCACACTTACTACTCAATGAATTGAGTAGAAATACTCAAAATAAACTCACTAAATGCAAAAGAAAGTGTCTCCCTAAAATGATTAGATGCTAAAAAGGTTATATGGTGATAGAATGGCTAGTGGGGGCTATAGGGTGCTAAAAGGGGCACTTTTCTCTGTAGAATTAACTTCTATTTATAGAGCTCTGAATTTGACCAGGGGTTGCTTAAGAAACCTCTTCAAAATTCGTCCAAATACAATGTATCTTCTAGAAGGTAACTGTCGTGCCTAGGTGCGGGATCTGACGCCTAAGCGTCGGAGTCCGTAACCCAGTCTGCACACCTCTTCACTTTAGATCACACCTCTTCACGATTAAAACTAATTTCCTCTGACCAGATGCATTGTATCATATGTCTTATATATTAGGAGTAACTTCCAGTCTTCTAAAAGGTCTGATAACTGCTTAACACCGTCAAAATAACTACCCAAAGTCATTAAAAATATTATCAGTTTCTGTATCGAATTAGCGCTTAGGCACCGGATTCTGGGGCCTAGGAGCCCGATTCTGGCGCTTAGTCGCCAGACCTAAAATTTCGACAACTTTGCTCTTTAAGCTCTATTTTTGCTCCTTTTTCCTTCTTGAACTCTTTGTTTTATCACCTACATCCAAAAACATAAAAATACCTTTGATTAAAGCATAATATCCTTAAGAATTGAAGCATAAATAACGCATAAAAATAGGTACTTTTTAAGTGGATCAATTATGTAGGATTGTTATGGAATGTATAAGTGTTTAAAGTTGGAATAAGTTAAGAAGATTTAATTCCATGAACTTAATTTACTTCTTAATTTTGCCAGTTAAGATATTAAAATTTGTTGTGAGATTATGTGAGATCCAATGCAGTATTGTCTCAAACAGTAATTAGTAAAAATCACATGCAATTATATGGGTGAGAATTGTAGTCCATATAATTGAATGCAAATATATTAGGAGATATGTTTTTAATGGGGAGTAAAATTAGAGGTCTTTAGAGTGACAGGCTAAAGCCTTCTAATTCGGTTTGATATTTTAAATTTTGATATGAGAAGTTAGCCCCCAAGTGGATGGAATCGAGGGAACTCTAGAGTGAGAGCTGGTATCTTCCTTGCCTAACCATTTTCGAAATTTTAAAATTTCAAATTAACTAATGTTCTTTATAGAACCAAGTAAGGGCAAATAATAAATTTGATTCTATTTATCACAACACATTTAAATACTTTCATAGTATTAATACTTTCATAATTATTACTTCTTTATAAGAGAAAGAAAAAGATATTTTATTTCCTAGTGTTTTATATCGTGTTTTAAAGTTCTGATAATTTTCATTTCCTGCTTAGCTTTTTATTAAAAATACAAAAAACAACTTTCAAACTTTACAAATTAATACATACTTTCAAAAGTAATTTAAAAAGTAAAAATATAATTTTCTTATTTCTTTAAAAAATTTTTACGTTTCCTTGTGGGTTCGATATCTTGAGGCTTAATCAGAAAGTCCTATATTATTTGATAAACGATACGTATACTTGCATAGTATCTCATATTATAACATCATAATTTTCACATATAAAACGTAAGCACACGTACTTGGCGGTGGGATCAACTCTCCACACAAGAAAAATGAAAAGACACTGGAAAAAAAAAGAAGAGTCACAGAACTTTTGGCTACAAATTCATTTAAATTCGGGTAGAACCGACTTTCCCAAGAGTTCTCTCAAGCACCCCTCCAAAGTCCAGCCAAATACATTGAATCTTGTTGAATTCACGATAAGGCATGGTCCAGCGCTCGATAGGGCGTTGTTCGGTGCTATTTTCCGTCGTTCTGCCCAAACTGTCTGGAATTGGGCTCGATCTGACACTGGATAGAGCGTTGTCCGGCGCTCTAGGTTAAAATGTTCAATTTGTATCATTTTGCTCTGAATTTGCTCCTTTTTGCTTCCTTTCACTCCAAAGTTCTAAAATCATCGTACCTGCATGAAATCATGAACAATACCCTTCTTTAAAGTGCAATATCATCAAAAAATAGGTATGAAATAGGCATTAAAAAGCTATCAAAATTTCAGTGGATCAATAGTCCTTAAAGAGGTAAAATTGTAATTAAGGAATTTAAGTGTTAGTTAATGTTTAGACCTAATAAAAAGAAAATAAGTAATGAATGGTCATAATTGACATACCTGGATGATCAAAATACAAGGGTTTTAAATGGTAGAAACTAACCTCACGTTTGTCACAAAAAAGAGAAATCTGCACTTTCTTTAATTATCTTACTTTGGAAGATAATAAAAAATTAAATGATCCTAAGTTTAGGGGTTTCGTCCTTGGAAGATAATATCTAATGATCTAAAACCCCTAATCAATGTTTTAATGATAATTTAGTACTTTCATACAAATCATGATCACATAAGTTAACTTTTCCCTAAATTGCAAATATACCTATTAATGTCTTAAGGGCTTGGTAAATTTGACTACTATGGTTTAGGCCAAATGATAAAATTTATTGTAAACACATTTGAAACATTGCAAGCCTAACTTTAAAGTCAAATGGACTAGGCTTCTTAATTAAACCAATGTGCTCCTAAAGGCCCTGCTCACATAATTTATAAATAGAATATCAAGTGATGATTACCCCCATTTTAGGGATGATCAGAGCATCAGTTCATTGAGTATAAGTGAATGATAGAAATGAATCATTAAGCAACATAATAAGTTTGAATGAACTGAAGACATTTCAGAGGATTGTGAGATGTCTGGGGCCCAGCCCCAGGGCTTTTCTCACACTCTTTTGGATACCTTAGAGGATGATTAAACTTGTTATGCTTTGTTTAGGCAATCATCTATACATTTAAAATAGGATCCACCAAGTTATGATTTAGGATTTGATGGGTACGCTTTAAACTTGTTGTCCTACTTTTTTGCATGCTTAAATTCTCGCAAAAATATATTGATGCATTACAAGGATAAACTTTCAGGTGAAGCAACGAGAAGAAATTTCAGGTACACATTTATTTTATTGCACTAAAATTTACTTTTATTTACTTTCCTGTACCTTTTCTATTTGTGAAATTTCATGATAAACAAAAATATCACTCTGTATGTCAAAACCAAAACATCTAGGATAGCCACAAAACCAAAACCAAAATTAAAATTAAAACAAAATAAAGATAAAATTCACCACCACAATAGTCAAAATATAAGACAACTCAAAATTTAATCAAAAACAAAAAAAATCACAATTGCAACTAAATTAAAAGGTCTCTTCGGATGATCGAGAACCTCTCAGAGGAAGCAAACTACGGCTGTGACACGCCTAAAAATTTCTTGATTTTACATATATATTTTATGCTTAATTTTAATGATATTGCACTTTAAAGGAAAGTATTCTTAATGTTTTGCTGCAGGTATGATGATTTTAGGTGATTGGAGCAAAAGGAAGCGAAAAGGCACAAATTTGGAGCAAAAAGAGGCAATTTGACAAAAACAGCACACTGGCACCGACGACGTCCAATTCCATTGAGCATCAAATTAAGTGATCGGAGCAGGGCTGTCGGTGCCCTATCCAATGCCGATGGCACCCGAGACAATTTTGAAGCAATTTTTGGCAGTTATGGCCAAGATTTGATTTATTTGGACGCTTTTTGCAATGGTGCTTGAGAAAACTCTTGAAAATTTGTCTCTACACTTTCAAATAGCGATTTTAAGTCAGAAGAAGAGGTAGATGTTAAGAAAAAGGTGGAGAATGCTTAGAGATATTAGAATAAGTGTATAAATGTAGATCTCTACCTTTCTAGCGAGATTAGAGAGGGGATTTTGAGAGAATCTGTAAGGATTTGTACTAGCATTACATGGATCAGTGGGAGATATCGCGAGAGAGATTTTCATATTTCTTTCAATGGGAAAAAGCTACGTATTGTGTTCCTCATTATCTTATGATTTTGTAAACACTTATTTTGTGGATTTTCTTTGATTTAATGAAGTGTTCAGTTGTGTTTTCTTCATCCTTTGTGATGTTTTTCTCTTACTCTTTCTTCTTGTCTGAAAATAGTGGCATAAAAAGATTATTCCATTATTTTAATTATACTTTTCTTTTGCAACGAGTAGGATTCATGTTTAGAATATTAGGATGCATGCAAGAAGAAGCTTTAATTATAAATGTAATGGTTTTTACTTGTACTTCATTCACATTACAAAAGGAGCTCGTTGTAGTGTTAAAATTCGTTGTAATTGCGCTATGATCCGAGAGGGCGGTGTAATTCTCAACAAATGAAACCAAATTCAAATTTCATGGATTGTGAAGGTCATAGGGGTTGAGTGCAAATAAATAGGGAAATATAATTTCATGAGCATGGAATTGGAGATTTTAGGGTGACAGACTAAAATCCCAAATTCGGTCCTAGTGCTTAGAAACTAAAGTGAGAGTTAGCCTTCAGGCAAAGTGAAGTGGGAGCTCTGGAGTGAGAGCCAGTATCCTCCCAGCTTAACCATGGATTTAAGGACTAAACCTAGGATTAGCCAATGTTCTTTATGCACTTGGAAGAGTGTAAAGAATAGGATGGCTCCTACTTGGTATATACAATATTTAATGCATCTCATTCCTTTACATTATTCAATTCACTACATGAGAATAGTAGATTTTATTATCTCAAAATTCACCAAACCAATCCATCCAGAAAGGGCTATCTTTAGAATTAATATTTTCTTTTAGAAGTAGTTATTAGTTATCTTAAACTTAAGCTTACCTTTAGGATTATTTGTTAGAAAAACCACTTATATCGACCTTCCAGACTAAATTCTAATAATCGTAGACTATAATTTGACTAAGGACCACTTACCTCGCTTCCCTATGGGATCGATAAAAGAGACTCCACTACAGCCCTGTATTACTTGAACAATATGTATACTAGCGTAGAACCTCTAGTGTGTGCACATACATATAAACATAATAACACACAGAAAAATAGCACACATCGCAGCCGCATCAGGCTGCTAATGAGATTTCTCACAATCTGAATGAAAGTACTGATTTCATTTAATTGAATTCGGTAAACTCATCTGGACTATGTGAATATAAAGAAAATGGTGGTACTGGAATGAGGGAACCATGGGATCCTAATCGATGTTGCCATAATCAACATAAATATTCCCCTAATAAGACATTAAGATAGCTTGATTTAAACATTTTTAAAACATGTTACTTCTCCCAATATCTTACATTTGACACTTCTAAAACTAAATCTGCTACGACGACGAGCTTGGAGCTTATATAGTGGGCAGTACGACAATCATCAACAGCAGATTCCTTAAAAATAAATGATAAACCATAAGACTTCGATGTAGTTTTCCTAGTGAAGCATAAATCCTTAATTTATCTCTTTAGGCCTTTGCACCTCGTGTAATATAATCCATAACTCATTTTAGGATTTCGAGGTTGTCATCTGATATGACAGAAATCCTCCTATCTTTCAGGTTATTCACACGATTGGTATCAACTGAATGTAAGCCTTAAATAATAAAATTGACAGGATGAATTATCAAAAAATTATCTTAAATTGAAGCTAAATAATATGATAGTTTGGGAAATCACCAAGATTCTTCTTGGAGCTGTGCTTTCCCTTAGCTCTCTCTTTCTTTGGATTCCTATAACAATTGTTTCAAACTTGAGCCACTCACCTATTGGATTTCCTTTTACCACATTTTCTTAAAGATCATTACCTTTCGAAAGTCATGAAAATAATATTTTCTAATTTAACTCAAGAGTATTCTTAGGTGACTTCAATTATCTAAGATGTAATTAACTATAGGGCTTGCCGTTATAGGACACTTAAAGACCTCAGATTAATATTAGCCCTACATAATTGCTTCGTATTAGGTATGGGAAGTTTTCGGTCAAAATAAAGGTTTATAGACCAAACGGATGTCATAAATCTTTAGTTTATTTGATCAAACCTCATTAGTAAGCAATGTGTCTATTCCTTAGGTGGATGTATGGCTTGCAACGTAGTGCTCGCTTATTTAAACTATTATTTATATGAGATCGGATTGATTTTATGGTTTTCAAATTAAAAATGATATTTTTCCATATATATATATATATTTGGAAAGGAGCAACATGTGGCTCCCTACATGTTAAGCTAAAGATGTGGTTATAATAAAAACACTATGGGAGCAGAGCCCTTCTCAATACAACTCCACACCAAGAAATAAAAGGAAAGAAAAATTGAGAGAACAATTCTGTTCCAAAAATAAACAAAAATAACCAAAATAATCAAAAGAACAGGAAACAGTAAAACAATTCCTACTTTGGGAAAAGCTGATGGACAAAATAATCCTTCACTATGCTGAAAGTCAAACCAATCTGAAATGAGGTGCCTTCATGCGATCTGCTTCCAAAAGAAAATGTAGCTGGGGTGGGGGGTCAGAAGAAACAGCAACTTGTTGTGCAATTCTGGCCCTCCTGACAAGCCAATTTGCCGGCCGATTACCTTCTTTAAAAATGAACTCAAATGTGATAGTGAAATGCTGGGAGAGAGCTTTAATTCTGTTTATCCATATGGAATGGTGCCAAGGTGGGTGAGAGGTCTCCTTCATATACTGTTAAAAACATGCTGAATCACTTTCCACAATTAAAGAATACCACTGAAATGAAATTGTAATCTCCAGGGCCCAAAAAATAGCAACTAGTTCAGCGACCAGAGGATCTTCAGCAATAATGGGAGTGTGAAAGAAACAGATGCAATTGCCATCATGATTTCTAAAGACACCCCCACAGCCAGCATCCCTATCAGTGAAAGACCCATCAGTGTTGACTTTGATAAAGGGGTATGTTGGGGCTTTCCAGTGGATCAGAATAATTTTAGACATTTTAGGAAGGTCAGTGATAGGGATCTTAAGAATGTTAGGGAACTTCTTCAGTTGGATGAGTTTTGTTAAGAAGGAGTGACAGTTCCTCACAACAGTGATGACTTTACAAATCTTTTCCTCAAACATGACACTATTTCTATGCATCCAAATAAACCATGCAATAATAAAAGGAAATTCTCCCACCTTTGCTTTCTTCCAGGAAATCCAACAATTCTGAATATCAGCCCAGTAAAGGAGGAGAGTGTTAATGTTGATGAGGCTAATAACACCCTTCCACACCTCCTGAGAGAAACTACATGCAAAAAATAAGTGCTGTAAGGATTCAACATTAGTCCCACAAAGACAGCACTTGGAAGGCCCTCTAATTCCCTTAAGCTTGAGTATATCATCAGTTGGGAGTAATTTGTGTAACAATCTCCAACTAAAAAATGACATAGAAGGTGTTAGGTAGTTGTTCCTGATAAATCTACCCCACCTGCAGGGAGGCCAATCATAGATTTTTAAATATATGTGTTTGGTGAGGCTATGAAGTTGTCCATTGAACCAAACAATCTTATCAGGTTTGGTGCTGTCAAAAGGAATGGTGGAGATTTGATGAGCAGAAGAAACAGTTAATAAATTCAGTAGTTTAGTTTTAGACCATTGCCTATTCTCCCAGCAGCTAGCTACTGGAAATAGCTGTTTGGTTGTGTTTGGGAGAGCCTGTTTCATGTGGGGGGGCACCAATTATCATGCCAAAATTGCACTTGACCATTACCCAGCTCCCAACAGAATAAAGATTCTGCAAGTTCTCTATTTTCCAGCATGTGTTTCCAAATCCTTGAAATACCAGGCTTGATTTGTGCCAATGTGGGGTGACTATCTTTACAATACTTTCCTTTCATGAAAATTGACCACAGAGAAGCTTGCTGTCTGAAACGAATCCATAATTTGTAGAAGTTTACTCTCTGTAAGTGTTCTATAACTTTGAAACCCAAACACCCAGCTTCAACAGGTTTAGCCAATTTCTGCCAGCTAGCCCAATGGATCTGCCTTTTTTGTCCAGACTATAAAAATTTATTGAAAATTCTCTCAATTTGGTTTCTAGAACTCTTCTTCATACAGGTCATTTGAAGGACATAATTTGGGAAGGTTGTGAGGATGCTGTGAAGGAGGGTTATTTTGCCCCCAGAAGATAAAAAGGAGGTTGTCCAGTTAGTTAGCTGTGTGTTCAGTTTGCCAATAATTTCCTCAAAGTGGGTCTGCTTAGCCCTCCCTTTAATCAGTTTCACCCCTAAATATTTCAAAGGGAGGCAGGCCTTAGTGAAACCAGTGTACTGAAGAGTCCAGTGAGTAACAGCAGCAGTTATCCTCTTAAGAAATAATTAGTTCACATTTAGCATTATTAAATTGAAAACCTAAAACCTTCTGGAAATGATTAAGGCAGTGCAAAACCTTCTTAACAGCATTCTTAGAAGCCCTTGAAAATATCATTATATCATCCGCATAAAGTAAATGGGAAATTATCACATTGGATCTGTGGTGATATTGAGCATAATGGAAAGGGGTGACCTTTGCTTCCAGGAGCCTGGATAAATAGTCCATAACAAGGATGAAAATGGAAGGGGAGAGGGGTCTCCCCGCTAAGCCCTCTTGTGGCTTGGAAATCTCCCCAACAATGACCATTAACCAGAATGGAGTGGTGGTTAAACTTCAGCCATCTTTTTATCAGTAAGCAGAAATCAGCAGGAAACCCCCTGGTGTGTAAAATCTGAAGAATGAAATTCCAGTACATAGTGTCATATGCTTTTTTGACATCAAGCTTGTAAATAAGATTAACTCCCCTACAGGGAATGTACAGATCTTGAAGTAACTCCTGGGCTAGTAGAACATTTTCAGAGATGGATCTGCCTTGGACAAATGCTGACTGGTGAGGTCTGATTATCTTATTTAGGTGTGGTTGTAACCTTCCAACAATCACTTTGCTGATGATTTTGCTAATGACAGTGGTGAGGCTAATAGGTCTGTAATGATTCCAGGTTTTAGGTGGTGTGTTTTTTGGAACAAGTACAATGGTAGAAGCATGGAAATATTGTGGAAGATCCTGGCCATGAAAGAAACTTTGGATTACTGCATTAACATCTTTATTGCAAATTCCCCAGGCTTTCTTGTACAAATCAGAAGTAAATCCATCAGGATCTGCAGCTTTAGTGCTATCAATTGAATTCAAAGCCTCCCAAACTTCTTCCTGTGATGGGGTGTGAGTAAGCTTAAGAGAGTTGGTGTGATTGTAGACATCTTTAAATAGATTACTCTCAATTTAGGGGCAGGAGCACTGTTTGAATGTTAGAAGATCATGGAAAAAAGTAACAGCATTTGAGGCAATGTCAGACCCATCTCTGAGAGTCACACCCTGTTCAGTCATAATAGATAGGATAGTATTACACTTCCTTTTGTAATTGATACAAGCATGGTAGTACTTTGTATTCTTGTCCCCCTCCTTGAATTTGGTGATGGAAGCTTTCTATCTTAGTAGTTGTTCTTGCCAGTTAATGTAGGTCAGTAATTTTTCCTGTGTAGCCACAAAATCACTATATTTATTCTCATCGGCCTGGGCCTCAGCTTCCAAATTAGTAACCTCCAAGTCAGAATTGATGAAACTGTGGCAGACATTCCCAATGGACTCCCAGCTCCACTTTCTCAAAGCTTTAGATAATTTAACTTGAAGGTTCAGAAGTTTGGTAAGAGGATTTGAGCAGTTGATCCCAGTCCAATTTTCAGCAATGATGGAAATGAAATTGGGATGAGAAGACCAAAAATTTAAGTATCTTAAAGGGGGGGAAGAAATATGAGTGGAGGGTGTGGAAATAGTGAGGAGAAGAGGTTTATGATCAGATCCAGCAAAGTTGAGATGAGTAATGGAGGTGTGTAGAAAATTTTGGTACCAGGAAACATTGGCCAAAAATCGATCAAGTCTCTCCCAAATTGCTCTTCTTCTCCAAGTGAATTTGTTTCCCAAAAAGCCAAGGTCAAACAGCCCAGCATTCTTGATATTATCATTAAAATCATCAATCTTAGTCTGTTTAGGAATTCTTCCACCTCTCTTTTCATCAGCAGAAGCAATACAGTTAAAATCCCCTCCCACTATCCAGTTGAGGGTTTCAATCTTGCTGATTTCAGTAATTTCCTTCCGAAGCTCACTCCTATCAGTTTTATTACAGCCAGCATAAACAAAGGTGGCCGCAAACTTGTTCCCTAGTAAATTGAAATGGAAATGAGCTAGTTGTGGATGATCAACCTGGATGGTCCAGTGTAATTCTTTTCTGCAAATAAGCCAAATTTTGTTTGTGGAGTTAGCATCAAAAGGTACAACCAGGGAATTTATTAAGGATTTTTCTTTGATTTTTGGACACCATGGGCTCCAAAATGATCATACACCAGAGATGGTGTTTCTTGTAAAGGTATAAAAGTCTTTTAATAGATAGGGGGTGAGCCACCCCTCTAATGTTCCAACATATACAGTTGATCATCAGAAGGTCTTGAGATTAAAGATGAATGAGTAGAGAAAGACCTAGATCTAGATCTTGTTCTACCCCTTGAGGAGTCCATGGGAGAGCGAGGAGCCCTTGTGTTTTCAGGTGGTTCCTGGGTTTGAGCTGCTAATTTTTGCAGCTCAGTGAGATTTTTCTTCTTCTTCTTTGATTTCTGGATAATCCCAAATATTACCAATTTCATTTTGTTCAACTATATCATGGGCCAATTTTGTCACCTACCCCATTTTTATCAAAACCCCCAATTTGACCCATTTTAACCCAAAGTAAACCCAATGTCAAACCAAACCTACCCAATTGACCCAAATTCTGGTCCAATTCAATTCTAAACTTCATTCAACATCCCCAACACCAATCTAGACCAAATCCAAGCCCAATTTGATTGGCATTGGGATCCAATTTCACTTTTGGCCTTAAAGCCCAATTTGGACCCATGACCCAAACTTAGCCCAACCACCCAATTCAACTCCAATTAACCCCAAATATTTTATAAAACCTTCCTTAACATCCCCATAAACAAAACACTAACATGATTTGCCCAAGATTTTGGACTCCAAACCCCACTCAAATTCAACCCAAATCAAAAAGCCCAATTTTGACCTAAACCCAAACCTAACCCAAATAGGCCCAAACCCCAAAATAAAAACCCAACCAAAGCCAAAACCTCTTTGAAACACTCCCAAAAACATTTCAACATTTATTTTACATCAATTTCAACTCTAGTCCAACATTGGCCCAAGTTAGTCCAATTTGACCTACATTGGCCCACTTACCAAATAAACCCAAATTCAAACCAATTCAAGTCCAAATCACACCAAATTGACTCCAAACCACTCATGACACATCCCTAAACAAAACTAAACAACTATTTGGCCCCACCTCTTTACAAAATTTCCATCCATAAATTCATTTTTAAACTTAAAGGCCCATTCCTTAAAACCATTTTTAAAGCCCATCCTTTACCACATCCAAAGGCCCAAAATTAACCCCAAAGCCTATATGAAATTTCCCCTCATCATACTTTCAATTAAACTCAATACTCCAAGTCCTAAATTCATCATCAAATCATTCCAAATCAAGTTTCATACAAATTCTCATCAAATTACCAAAAAATTCCTAAAATCCATTTTCATGAAATTGACCAAGCTTTCCCAAGCCAAAGACAAGCCATGCAAGCCATGGACAAGCCAATAGCCATGGAGAGTTGACATGTGATCAAGCCATTAATGGAAAAAGGAGGACCCCCTTTCCTAATCCTTCTTAAGCCTTTTACCTTAAGCATGTCACACTCTAAACCATGCTTTGCCACCTAATCCTCACTGGAGACTCCACCACACACGTGAGATCGACCCACCTACCTCCTCACCAAACCAGTTCGGGGAGGTGCACCCAACCCATTTGCATGGGCCGGACAAAATAAACCTAAAATGGCCCCTTCCCCTTTCTACTTTGATTCAACCACTCTACACATGTCAAACCTCAATTAATGCACCAAACCCCAGCCCCCGACCCACCCGAACAAGATGGTGAGTCAATGCTCGGCCGGCCGCCCACCAGTCGCCGGAAAACACCATGGGCCGAGAGCTCACATGAGCCAACTGGGGATCTCTACTCTGCCGAGCCGCCCCCATGCCCAATGGCCACCATAATGCTCGCTCTCGACTTAAGCAAACCTGATCCCAAGCCCTAACTCCTCCCCTGTGAGGCCCTCCACCCTCTCCTCTATTTAAACACCACCCTTCCTAAGAATGAGGTGCCGAAACTTAACCTTAAGGAAACTCGCCAAATCATTCCGCATCACTCTCCACACATAGAGCACTTGATCCCCACCGATCTCCAAAAATTTCCAATTTTCCAAATTCGAGCTCAATTTCGAGCTCAAACTTTAGCCAAAAACCAGGACACTTTCACAATGAGCCAATCCCCAAATTGATTGGTCTCATACACCTTCACCGGACCAAGAGGAGAAGTTTCCCATCGAAAGCCCCATCTCTAGGCCACCCAGTTGCTCCAGCCTCCAAGCTTTGTGATCACTGTGGTCACTTGCGCTGGGGATAATTCACTGTGCCAAGGGACTCGATCCCGAGCCATCGCACCAACGAAGGGCGACACAATCCCTCGCATCGAAGCTTCGCCTTCCGAGCAAAGGTATGAACTCATTCTTCTTCCCGCTATTAGATTCTCCATTTCATTTGAATAAATTTCAATGCATGTTTATCAGATGGATGTGTTCGGCTCTTCAAGACGAATCACAGAGCATAAGAACACGAAATCCATTGAGAATCGAGCGAGAAATTGTGGTTAGAAGGCCGACGCGTCACGGGTGCACACCAGAGATTGTTATCCAGGAGCCGTTGGATCGCGCGTGTATCGAGCGGACGGTTCGATTGCGCCGGACCAGTGGAATGATACGCGAACCGCGGGTCCCGGACACTCGACTAAGATGGCGGCGCCCAATCACAACATGACACGTACCCCTTCGGAGCCGCCGAGGTCACACGGCGCCGTGGATAAGTAGAAAATTAGGGATTTTTCTGATTTATTTTAAATGCTCGAACTTCAAAAATCTATATCTTCGTGTAGAAAAATCACAAAATAAATAAAAATACCCTCTCGCTTTCAAAGGGAACGTAGGAGAATAATGTGGAAAGAAATTAATTAATTTTGCTCCAAGATTTATTTTTAATTAATTATTTACTCCCCGCATTTCGTTTTAATTCTCCATGCATTCATACAATTCACCATGGCATGAGACCATAAAGATTTCAAGCCTTCGAACTTCGGAACATTCCCCGAATTTTCCAAGGTCGCAGCGCCATCTCTCGTGAAAAAGTTATCGATTTTCAAACGCATGTGGCCGAAGCTAAATATTTTAATTCCAAAAATTTAGCTGTCAGGAAATAAATTCTAGAAAAATTGGGTGATGTTCCTTACACTTCTATAGAACCCTGGGGAAAATAGGACTTAAGTTAATTCACTCAAAATAACCCTAATCAGCTTAAACACTCAAATAGACCTCCAATTAATTAGAACTAACTATACAACAAATTGATCAAATCAATTCTCCACTCGACCTTTAGGATCGTGAGGAACCCACCACGGAAAGTTTGATAATAATCGCATCACATAGCCTTACTAAATCAACATTAAGCCATTTCCGTCATTTTAAACTTTAAAAATTCATAACTTTCAAAATACCTTTCAAAAATTCACCAAATCGTTTTGGAGCCTCTCTCGAGCATCGGGGGGAATTTAAGAAAATTAAAATTTCCACTTTTCTAAAAAGTTAATTTTTTAGTATTATTTTAATATTTTAATAATTAAAAAATAATAAAAATCACAAAAATAATAAAAATTCACCAAAATGTCATATTTTGAAATTTAATCACTTAGGAACAAACCCATATTTTTCTCAGGTCTATTTAATGAGATATTAAATTTTAAAGCCCTAGGTAATTTTAAAATAAAAAAAATATTTTCAGGCATTTTCACTAAAATAATTATAATAAATCAAAGAAAAATGATAAAATTGTAAAATTTGGTTCTTTGGAATCCTTGATATCAGAGAATTTAAAAATTATAAAATTCATTTTTCAACTTATATTCTATTTTTAAATTAATTAATACTCCAGAACTTAAAATAATTTAATAAATAAAATATAATTCAAAAATCACAAAAATTGGTCCAAGTGGTCCTCTAGTCATTAGGAATGTTCCATAATTTTCTTAAGGACAGAAACTTTCCTTGGTCATATTATTGAATTTTCCTCGAAATCCTTATTTTCCACCAAAAATAATTATATAAATAAATTAAATACAGAAAAATCACATTTTTTCCTCTAATGTCTTTATCGACATATGAGTGAGTCACATAAAAATTTTCAAATTCATTTGAGCTCAATTTAGTGAGTTATGAAATTATTAGGTCAAGGCAAATTTAATTAAAATTTTAACTCTTAATTAAAACTTTAGGCTTAATAAAATTAATAGGTAAAATATTTGATTTTAATCTAATTTGGATGATTGAAATTTAGATAATTAAAGGTAGAAACCTACTAAATAATTTAAAATAATTGAAATAAAACCTTAATTAAATAATTAATTAAATTTTAAGAATAATAAAATCGAATTATTAAAATAAGATATTAGGAAGAGATTTATTCTTTAATCTAAAGATCCCTAAATTAATCATCTCAATAATATTTAATTCTTAATTAAAATGGTAATTCAAATTTAAGTTTAAAAAATGTTAAAAGATTCAATCATTTAAATCGAATTAAAGGTAAATTATTAAACTCTTTTAAAGTTTCAATTAAAATTAAAATTAAAAATAAAATTAAATTAAAAAATTAAATTAAATTAAATTAAATCAAAAAAAAATATATAATAATAATAAAAACTAAATTAAATTAAATTGAATAAATAAATTAAATTAAATTAAATAATTAAATTAAATGTTAAGATTAAATTAAATTAAATTAAATTAAATTAAATTAAAAATAAAATATTAAATTAAATTAAATTAAATTAAAAAAAATTAAATTAAATTAAATTAAAAACAAATTAAATTAAATTAAATTAAAACAAAATTAAATTAAATTAAACAAATTAAATTAAATCAAGTTAAATTAAATTAAATTCATTCACATCAAGTTAAACTAAATTGATTAAAAATCTAATTAAATTAAAATTAAAACTAAACTAAATTAAATTAAATTAAATTAAATCAAAGTTAAATTAAATTGAATTAAAAGACATCACCTAAGACGTGAAGAATTCAAAATAAATCTAAAACAACTTCTAACACTATTCCAAACTTAAATCTATTAACTAAAATTAAATCACAACTCACTCAACATCCATTCGCTCAAAAGCTCATGATGTCATAAATTTAAAAGGAGTGTTAAAAGAAGTGTTACTTCACTCATAGGATATTCAAATGTCCTAGTTCACCGAGCAAGACAACAAAACTTTAAACTCTCGACGATTAATTCATTTTGTAATTAACCATTTCGACTTAAAGTTAATCCTAGAAATATCAAAAAGATGTTTAAGATCTCGTCTTACACTCTCAATATGATAGGATATTTATAAGAACAATTGAACTTAGTTGTTCTTTGATGAAGAAAATCGTCCTCAAACTAAAATACAAGAACCTAGACAAATATAGAAATGACTAGCTATAGATTAGGGAACTGTAGAAAACCATAACCCTTCCCTTAGCTTTACCTAGGAACTTACTTTAAATACTTAAATATTCTGTCCGTGTTTTAAGTGTACTGATGACGGAAGACCCTCCTGCGTACGCTTATTTTATCGCAAATTACTTTACCGCAACTTATTTAATCGCATCGCACTTACTTTTCAAGTATGATAAACAACCTGCGGAGAAAACTTACACCTTTAGGATTTTAAACCAAAATCCGAAAACCCATAACTAAATTAAAAGACACTACAAGATAAAATTCACCGCCACAACATTTCAAAATATAAGACAACTCAAAATTTAATCACAAACGTAATAACAAAAACTACAACTACAACTAAATTAAAACGTCTCAATAATGATCAGAATACCTCTGATGATGTAACCCACGTGTTGCTAACGGGGATTTCCCACGGTCTAAATGAAAGTGCGGAACTCATTCAAATAGATTAGTAAATTCATGTGCACTAAAAGCTGGAATTCTACGAAAATAACTAAGTGCCGGGATGACTTAACCGTGATCTTAATCGGCTTCCGTTTAATCAACTCTAAGACCTCGTTTTAATTAAAATATTAAAGACACATGGAAATTAAGACTTTCTAAAAAACCAAACACTTTCCGATCTCCCGATTTATGACTTCTAAAAACTAAACCTCTCGCAACAACAAGGAGCTCTCCTGGAGCATGGCGGGCAAGACGCCATCGTCATCGCAAACCCGAGTCTACTTCAAGAAACTTTCCTTAGAATTAAATAACCAAGCCGTAGGATCCGAGGTAGTTTGCCTAGTGCAACATAAATCCTCAACTCTTCAAGTAAAGTATCTGCATGATCATATCATGTAAATTAAGCCCTAACCGGCCTTGTGATTTCCGTTGAAATGTCCGATACGACATAAACCCTCACATCTTCGATGGGCCTATTTGTATGATTTTATCATACAATATAAGTCCTAAAATCAATTAAAAGGCAAGATCAAAACATTAAATAAACATTAGGGACTTTCCTAAAATTCAAACCAAACAATGATACGGAAATTACCGGGTCGCTTCGAATCCGTGATTTCTCCTACCCTTCTTCCTTTGAATTCCAAAACAAAATGTCTCAAATTCGATCCATTCCCTATTGAAATTCCAAAAATTCAACCTTGAAAACTTAAACTTAAAATTCTTGAGAGCAGAATCATCGATTATTATCGAGAGTTTTCTGTGATTTCGTCACTTAAGATACTGAATTATAATACTTATAAAGGAATTTTAAGAACCTGTGTAATATAAACCCCGTTTAATGTTTTCATATTAAACAGTGAATTGCCGTGCTTATAAAATTGGTTCGCGTACCAAACGGATGTCACAAATCTTCTAGTTTAGCGACCGAGCTCCCCCATCATCAAACAATGTGTCTATTCTTCGGGATAGATACATGGTTCAGGATGTGGTGTCATTTATATAAACTATTCTAGATGCGAGATCGCCTTGATTTCATAAAATTTCCAAATTTAAAATTATTTTCAAAATCAAATACTACTTTTCAAATTATTTATTTAAATTACCTGTAAATTCGCCGACAATTTCTGTAGGCGACCCCCCTTTTCAAAATAAAACACATAACCTAAAAAATATGCCGACATCCATATGACACTATTCTTCATCATGCATTCAATTAAAATCATCCCAAAGTCCTAAACCAATAATCAAATAATTCTAAATAAAGCTTCATCCAAATTTCCATAAAAAATATCCCAAATCCTTAAAATCCATTTTTATGAAATTGACCAAACTTTTTTCCAAGCCAAATGTGAGCCACTGAGCCATGTACAAGCCACATGGAAGCCATGGAAGCCACTTTCCACCTCACTCAAGCCATTAATGGCAAGAGAGGGGATTCTTTACTAATCCTTCATTCAAATTTCTTTAACCACATTCATGTTACACTCTAAACCAAGCTTAGCCACCTCACCATGGAAAGAGACCTCACCACTCTCTCTTGGCCGACCCAAATGATTCCTCCCGCCCAAAGTCAAGCCTCGGGGGAGGCACCTAGCCTAAACCATGTCTTGGACCAAAATGAGCGCAAAATTAAATTTCCCCCCTTTCCATTTAAATCAAACCTTAGACACTTGTCCAAAGCCAATTGACTGCACCAAACCCTCACTTCGACTCCCCGAGTTAGATGGTGACTCGACTGCCACGGAAGCCACCAGCTATCGTAAACACCATGGTCGAGGAGCTCGAATGAGCAAAATTAAATCTGACTCCGCCGAGTCCCCCACTCCACCGGCCACCACAGCCTCTTCATCTCCTCTCCCCTAGTAGCCGATCCCTACCATCAATTGCCCCCGGGAAGCCCCGGCCATGGCCATTTAAACAAGCCACCCCTTCGGCCAAAAAGGCCGTCGAAATCAACCTTCGCGAATTCCTCCAAACTCTTCATGAGCTTCCCTAGCCAAGCACTCCATCCCCATTGTTCACCGCCCTAACTCCCATTGATCGAGCTCATTTGGAGCTCAATTCCCTACCCCGTAATCAGACATCCCCGGAACCTCCACCAAAATCCTAAATTAAACTCACCCACACTTCAGAGGACCAAGAGAGTGGAGTTCTTCAAAGGAAGCCCCTTCACCAGGACAGCCCATTCCTCTATCGTCAAACTTTGAAAATCAAGCTTCAGGAGGTTGCATCTAGACAATCTAACAGTGGCCAAAGGCTTCATCCCCGGTGCTCCTCCAACCTGCCGAACGTGCCGAGCACATTCGCCGAGGCCTCACCTCCTAAACCAAGGTATGGACACTCCTTCTCCTGCAGAGCTTCCGCCGATTCTCCATTTCATGAAGCCGATTTCCAATTTATGTAAACCGTATGGATGCCTCCGTCTCGCCAAGACGACCGATGAGCATAGAGCACGAAATCCGGCTGAGAAATGAGAGATCTTTAGGGTTTTAGTGTGGACGGTCACGAGTGCACACCGCCGTAGACGATGACCACGGCCGTCCGACGCGCGTGTATCAAGGGATCACCTGTGATTGCGTCGGGACTGTGAACTGATGATGGAACCGCGGCCCCAACGCCGTGTCGATGGTCACGTTGAATAGGGCGGCGACGTTAGGCTTTCGAGTCAGCTGAGCATTAGGCCGAAGGCACAAGGATATGGCGATAAATATGGATTTTTTTATTTAATTAAATACCCGTAACTTAGAAAACTCCATATCTTAGAAAAATCACAAAAATAAAATAAAATACTTTTGCTCGTGAACAAGAGGAGAACAGAATGTAAGTGCTGAATTATAAATTTGATGAATATTTTATTTTTTAATTAATTATTTACTCATTTAAGTATTTTAATTTCAATGGTATTAAACAATTCACCATGCAACAGACTATAAGGCTTCAAGCATCTGATCTTGGGAACATTCCCTGAATTTTTTGAAGGTTAGAGGCTCATTCCTATGGAAAGTTATGTATTTTTCAAGTTTATGTCAATTTTTGATATTTTAATTCATTAATTAGCATATTTCTTAGAAAATCATGAAAATTTGGGAGGCTTTGAGACCGAAGACCCTAGGATGCTTATGTTTTGAGTTAATTCATTAAGAATAACCCTAATTGGCCTTATTACTCAAAACTGAACTTTAATTAATTAGGTTAACCAATGCATCAAAAGAACTTGAAAATAATTCTCCACTGATTCTTGAGATCTGTAGGAGCCCACATAAAAATTTGGAATCAAATGGAAATGTTTGACTCCACTAAATGGATTAATCAAGTCACATGAGTAAAATTAAACTTTAAAAATTTATTACTCCAAAAATGCATTTTAAAAATTCACAAAATTGGTTTTGTGGCTTCTTTGATATTAGAGGAGTCTATGAAAATTAAAATTTTCTAAAAATCTTCATTATCTACCTTATTTTAATATTTTAAATAAGTAAAAAACAATAAAAATCATAAAAATATTGAAAAATCATACAAATTTCATATTTTGACTCCTAATCACTTAGGAACAAACCAAATATTTTTCCCAATTCTCAAAGTAAAGATATTGAATTTTAAAACCATAAAACAATTTTTTTGAATTAAAAAATGAATTTTCCAACATTTTCACTAAATTAATTCTAATAAATCAAAGAAAAATTAAAAAAATTATTTCTCTGAACTCCTTGAGGTCAGAGTGATTTATGAAAAATATAAAACTTAATTTTCAACCTTTATTTTATTTTATAATTAATTAACACTCTAAAACCCAAAATAATTATAATAAATAAAATATAATTCAAAAATCACCAAAATCGCCCGCGGTCTCTCGTCAGTAGGAACATCCCAATAATTTTCCTAAGGACAGAAACCTTGCCTTGGTCATGTTGTTGAATTTCCATGAAAATCCCTATTTTTCATCAATTTAATTATATAAATTAAATTAAATTCAGAAAAATCATATTTTCTCCTCTAATGTCTTAATTGACATATGCGTAAAGTGACATAAAAATTTCATGTTCATTTGAGCTCAATTTAGTGAGTTATGAAATACATAAGCTTAAAGGGGCATAAAGGTAATTAAAGGATTTTAACCCCACTAATACTTAGGTCTAATCAAAGGGAGGGTAAAATATCCGATCTTAACTTTTCCTCATAGATGATTGAAACTTAAAATTCAAGGGTAGAAACCCACTAATTATCTCTTAAAATATTTGAAGTGAATTTTAATTAATTAAATAATTTAAATTTTGGAAGATTATATTAAAACTTGATTATTAAGGTTAGGGATATAACTTTAGAAGATATTAATCTTTTTTTAATTTAAAATCCCTAAATAAATCACTTCAATAAGACTATAATTCCAATTAAACATGTAATAATAATTGTAATTAATAAACTAAAATTTAAAAGATAATAATCCTTAATTAAATTAATATTTAAAATATTAAGTGATTTAACAATTAAATTAAATTAAATTAAAAAAATTCATCATCACTTAATAACAAATTTAAAGTAAATTTTAAATAATATTAAAACAATTCATAATTAAGCATATAAAACAAATTAAGCTAATCAAAACTAACCTAAATTATCATAATTAACCTAAATAAAACTATCAAACATATATGAATAATTCAAACACTTGTAAGTAAATTTAAAGCATCAAAATTAATCTGAAACATTAAGATAATAAAAAAAAGTTTTAAAGACTTAAACTAAATTTAAAATAACTCGAACACTATTCCAAACTTAAAACCATTAAAATATCATAACTAAATTAAATCACCTTAAAACATTAATTCTAATTTTAAATCATTAAATTCCTTAATAAACTGATTTGCCCCCTGAAGGTTTTCATTGTTATAACTCTTAAGTAAAGCATCAAGTGAATTGACACTTTACTTATAGGATAATCAAACATCCTAATTCACTGAGCAAGAAACTAAACTAAATTTTTAAAATAATATCCACCTGTGCAATAAAACTCATTTGGACTCAAAATAATCCCAAAAATATTGAAAATATGTTTAGGACTCATCCTAAATAATTCCTTAATATGATGGGATGTTTTAGAAGAACAATTAAATTTAATTGTTCTTCCATGAAGAAAAATCATCCTTAAACAAAATACAGAACCTGTATCAGCCATAGAGATGGACTAGCTATAAAACTAGGACTTTGGTAGACAACCAAAACCTTTCCCTTAGCTTTACCTAGGTACTGTAATAAACATTTAAATGCCTTAAACATGTGTTTTAAGTGTAGCTTGGAATGATGGGAAGATCTTTCCAGCACGCTTTTATTTTGTTGCAAATTACTTACATGTACCGCGCTTTACTTTTCTTGCATGTTAAACAAGATTGTTGCATGAAAACTGAAACCTTTAGGATAGCCACAAAACTGAAACCCAAAACTAAATTAAAAGTTACAACAAGATAAAATTCACCGCCACAATATTCAAAAGATAAAACAACTCAAAATTTAATCACAAACAGAACAACAAAACCACAACTATAACTAAATTAAAATGTCTTGTTTGATGATCGGGAATACCTCGGATGATGTAACCTTACGTGTTGCTAACGGGATTTCCCACAGTCTAAATGAAAGTGTGGAACTCATTCCGCCTGAGTTTAGCAAATTCATCAGACTAAGTGAATCCGATAAAATAATGGTGCCTAATGATGGAACCGTGGGATCCTTTAACCTGTTGTTATAATCATCTTTAATATTCCCCTAATAAAACGTTAAAGACATTTGGACTTTAAGATTTCTATAAACCAAAACACTTCTCTCATCTCCCCGATTTTCATTTTCAAACTAAACCTCTATAACAAGAAGGAGCTCGAGCATATGGCAAAGACGGGGTCACCTCTCGCAAAAACATAAGTCTACTTCAACAAAACTTTCCTTAGGATTAAATAACCAAGCCATAGGATTTCGAGGTAGTTTGCTTAGTGCAACATAAATCCTCAACTTTTTTTAGGCATTTGCATAATCATATTATTTAAATTAAGCCCTAACCGGTCTTAGGATTTCGAGGTAGTTGTTTGGTATGACATAAATCCTCACATCTTTGAGGCTATTTGTATGATTATGTCATACAAATATAAGTCCTAATTAACTAAAATTGGCAAGATTGCAACATTAAATAAATTCCCAAATTGAAGCTAAAAAAATGTGATGGGCTGGGGAAGTTGCCAAGAGTTCTTCTTGATCCTTAGCTTCTCCTACTCTCTTCCTTTGAACTCTTAAAATAAACTCGTTCCAAATTTAAACTAACTCTCTTTGAAATTTCCAAAATCCAATTGTTTGAAAACCTTAAACTTTGAAATTCCCGAGAGCAAAACCACTGACGTCATCGAGTGTTTTTAAGTGATTCCCGTCACTTAGGCTGTAATTAACTATAGGGGCTTGCCCTTATAGGGAACTTTAAGAACCTGTGTGAATATAAACCCTCGCTTAATTCATTTATATTAAGCAGGTAACTCGTCGGCTTATAAAATTGTCTTCGCTGCATCAAACTTTGGATGCCTGCCAAATCTTCTAATTTATTAATCGAGCCCATCGCCAAGCAAAGGTGTTTCTCCTTCGAGATAGATACACAGTTTGTGATGTGGTGCTCATTTATATAAACTATTTGGGATGTGATATCGGTTTGATTTCATATCTTAAAATTTTTAAACTTAAAATTATTTTCAAAATCAAATGCTACTTTCTAAATCATATATATATTTAAATTAAATTTGTACCCGCCGACAACTTCGTAGGCGACCCCTTTTTCAAAACACTTAACCTAAAATATGCCGAGAAAAGAACATGGGTTAATCTATTCTTTTTTAAATGTCAAGATGGGTTAGGCAGAAAGTTACTAGCTCTCACCCTGTAGGTTTTCTCTTCCTCCACCTAGGGGCTAACATCTCATATCAAAATATAAAACAATAAATTAAATTAGGGGCTTTAGCTTGTCACACTAAAGTCCTCCAATTTTACACCGATAAAATTATATCTCCCTATTTATTTGCGTTTAACCATATGGACTACATTCTCACCCATATAATCTCATGTAATTTCTACATATTTTTTTTTGAGACAATACCATACTTGTTATAACATTTCTCACAATAAATTTTAACATCTTAATTGATCAAATCAAGAAGTAAATTAAGTGCAAGGTTTTAAATCATTACAACTTCTTCGAACAATGACTTCATATAATTTTCACACAACATCTTTATATCTTTATTATCGCATCACTAAGGAAAATGATAAAAGAAAACTACTCAGAATTTATGAGGAAAATACAATCACAACTTGGTTTAAAAGTAGAAATCAAGTAAAGTGAAAAAATAAGAAGCGAAAAAACCAAATGTAATAACAAAGATAAAAACTATCCGAAAGCCTCTCCAACAAACCCTCAAGTTCCTTCAAAACCATTTTTTCTCTCACAATATTCTGTGAGGTTGGCGCCCAACTCTAAAGACTCAAAATCTCACTTCTAATCCTAATACAAACTTTAGTAAAGTAAAGTGAAAATAAAGTGTGAGTGGTGTATTTTTGAGATAACTCTCTAACACAATAAACATAAACCACAATTCTCTAACGTCAACCACTCTTCGATCTTTAAGTCTTTTTTTTATAATTTTCCAACAAAAATGTCCTTGTATCTCTACAATTTATATCCGTATCTTCAATGTATCTTCCAAAATATGCATCCATTCAACAGATTAATCAATATGGCGCCAATGTCAGAAGTTAACCACGTTCTTACTAAGAGATACTCAAATACCTCATCAAAATGGTGCCAAAAGTAAAATAACTCCTCTTAGTAACTACCGTGCATAAGCACGAGGTCTTGGCGCTATCCACAGGGCTTCTAGCACGTAAGCTACAAACTGGCGCATGTCACTGCCACGCCGTCTTGGCACGGTTCAATCTAACGCTTAGCCGCCATAGATAATTTTTTCAGCTTTCTTCATTATTCCTCCAAATATTATCTTTTTTCACTTCTTTCATCACATTCATCCATTTAATCATACCTGCAAGAAAAAATACAAAATACCTTTCATTAAAGTGCAATATCATCAAAAATAGATATACAAAGGTGCATAAAACACTATATAATTTAGGTGTATTAAAATCTCCCAAACTTGAAATGTTACGCAACCGCAAGTGTCACTATAATCATATGTAAATCATACAAGTAAATTATGTGATGAGTTTTTTTAGTAGTTTCTAAAATTTTATTCTAGAAATATAGTAGTCGAATTTAGAAAAAATTTTATTAAATGAGACCAATTTAAAGTTTAGAAATCACTTAAGTAAAGGTCAATGTAAAATATGAGTTCCTATCTTATTCAGAAATATTTGTAGACTTTTCAAAATATAAGGCATAGATATTTTATTTTCTTTTCTTTTGAAAATCATTACAAAAAATAATTATACTAACTATACTATATTCATAAACTTCAATATTTTCTCAAATCTTATACTCTAAAAAGATTAAAGGATCCAATTTTTATTAAGCTCTTTAAATCCTCCAGCTTCTCCTTCCTTTTTAAGTACTCTTTTTAATTTTTCTTTTGTTTTTTCTTATTTAAGGCAAAAATTACTATGTTCGGTGTCTTTAAAGATTTTCGAATTCCACCATTTTTTTTTTCCCTAAAGTATAAGGTAGATATATATCTTTAACTTAGAAATATAATAAAAGTTTTGAAAAATTATATTCAATAGAAGAAATTTAAATATCAAAAATAAAAGTGTAATCCTTCTATTTTTCCAAAAATAGTTCTTTTCTACAAAAGATAAGCAAAGTATTTATCATTTCTCATTAAGAAAATTTTCATCCTTACTATAGATTTTAATTAAATTTTCTTACTCATTTCTATATTCAAATTTTTACTCCCCTAACATAACTTCATACCATAATTATTTTCCAATCAAAATTAAATTTTTAGTACATTTGAAAACAAATAATTTAAGTTCTTGAAAATAATTTTTCATTCCCCCCCCCCAAAACTTTAAAATTTTTGTTATGATAAAACATTTAAGCATAGTAAGCAGATACATGGGCAGGAATTGAAAACTATAAATATCATACTTGCAAGAATTTTTTATATCCTAAATATGCAGGTATTAAATACATGAATGAAAACAACTGGATCAAAATTTTAAAACTTCTCATTTTATAAAGGAAATTCAAAAGACTTGCAAATTAGTGGAGGAAATAAAAGCAAGTTCACACACACTTAAACAGAAATCCACTACTAAAACATAAGTATGGTAGTAAATTGAAAGGTTAGCATGAAATTTAATTAGTGGATTTTAATAGTGTTTTAAACCTTTCTAAATAGTTTCTGGAATAATTTCTTAAATTAACAAAGAAAATACACTTAACACATTTATTACCAATATCCAAAAATAACATTAAAACAAACTAAAGTAGCTTACTAACTATTACATCAATAAAGTTCACAAAAAAATCATACTAAAATGTTCACAACATCAAAGAAACTACCAAATCCAACATAAAACAAAATATAACAATCCACAACACACACAAACTATAAATCCTAATCCTCATCTTCTTGCTCATCATCATATCCTTCATTTCATGTACGAGTAGGCTCATATGGGGTAAAGTGCGGATGTGTGGGTAGCGTAGCACTATAGTCACCTCTGATCAATCTATCCATATAACTATGATGTTTCATCTCATACTCACTATGTTTTAGAAGATAATCCCCAATATAATCTACATTCACTTCTTTATCATGAACTTTTTTTCTGCAATATAATTGATATTATCTTCATTTTCTTTTAAAAAGCCTGGGCCATAATCGAAAATTGACTTGGAGCAAATCTTAAGATGTGGAACCTCGAGATGCAGGCGTATGCAATGGAAGCATAGAGAATCCTCCTCTCCAAACATAAAAAGCGAATGCTAGGTATAGTTTTTACATTCATATTGGTAATAGGCTTAAGAGGTCAAGGACCCTTTCCAAATTTTCATCTAACACTGAAATTACTAAACAATGAATGTATAAGGGAAGCAAATCCCATATCTCGTAATGATCGCAACAAGCAGCGCTATCCAAATACATTCATAAATAATCATCCCAATGTCTATCGCCTTCCCCGCTGAATACACGCAATTCAATGTAGCTCTTTCTCTCGTCACCGATTCCTCGTATGATTAGTAGGCAACAATTTGGATGATATGTTTAAATGTAAGGCTTTAGAGCCGGCATCTCAACTTTGGCCAAAGAATTTTACTCTTTTTTTCATTAGCGTTTTCAATAATCCCCTTCCATTAGTCAAAGCAACAAATAATTTCATCCAATTCTTTCTCTCGTTGGATTATAATTCCTAATAGAAACAAAATGTACTAGGCGACAATATGTAAAACTCGTTTTGTTACCTCGTTGATTAAAATGTATCAACTATCTCGAACTAAAATAAAGTTTTCGACTCGAGATTTACATAGAACTCTCGAACAATGTAAGTAACTCAAGCATGCTCGTGAAACAACAGACCCGTGCCAAAGGCGTCTCACTATCATATGTTCTATCACTCCACCCGGCTTATCAAAACCTTTCTCTTAAATCAGTTTACGTAATTGAAAGGCTTGCACATATCTATCTTGAGCCTTTGAGCTTACAAACATGTCTGAATCAAAAGTGGATTTCGACTTGCTCCACTTTGGTACCATTTCTATAATCTGTATAAAAATCACTATAAATTCCACATTCTACTTAAAATCACTAAACTTAACTTCCAAAGGCTTAAACTACTAAATCCATATAATATCCAAAGTTCTTCTAAATTTTCACAACAAATAGTGATTTTCGAATTTCTCCAAAATGCACTCAAACTATATGAAAATAAAAAGTTTACCAGAGTAGTGCTCTTTCCTCAAGAAGATCAAATCTAGCAATTTCGACTTGATATTGCTCAAAATTTGCAAAACTTGGTGATGCCCTAGTCTCCTATGTCACATACACAGAAGGTAGAAGGCCATGGGGTGAAAATTTTGTGATCTTTCACGTCTTTAAAACCTAAATACCAAATTTCGGGAACCGACGCCTAAGAGCAAAAATATGACGCTTAGCCGTGGAACACTGACGTGCAGCGTGTGGTCTCTCGCGCTTACCCGCGAACTTGTTGTTTTCAATTTTTTTCATTAAATATACATTCTCGCTCACTTAATCAACCCTAAATTGTAAATTTCATCTACTTATAATCTTCCTATCATAGACTATGCTTCTATAGATAAAAAATGGATTCAACACAAGTTTTACACAAAACACAAATTCTTTACTTAATAAAAAAATACAAATTATAAATTTAAATCACAAGTCTTTAATCCAATATCCTTGACAAGATCTCATCTTTCCTACTCACATTTAAACACTTAAACACAACACTAAACACTAACTAAAAACACAAACACATGTACAACACATAACAAACATAAAAGATTAAACACTAACACTTACTCATTTATCGATTTAACACATAACGCAAATTTTAACACTTAACACAATATCGAACTTAATTCCATTCCTCCACTAGGTGGAACATATCTAAAAACCTCTATTAGTTCCATCTCAATCATTTGGTATATAGATTTGATAGAATGGATCATGTTGAAAACTATCGAATCTTCTTCTATCCATCAGAGCCTCCAAAACATCGTTTATCCTCCTCTTCAACATGATTAGTATGACTAAATTACATTTTCAATTTCCATCTAATTTGTGCTAAATGTACATTAGTCTCATTTACCTTTTTTCAATTGACGCAACATCGCCCTCGATCCGTAATCTTCTCTCGCTATTCTCGAATACTAACAGCCTAGAAATCTCGTTATATAACTCTTGCGCACTCTCACGCATGAACTTCTTCTTGTTTGCATCCTCCTTCTTCTTAACTTCACTCTCCCAAGAAGACATTTTTCTAACTTATGTTCTTCTGTAAGGCTCTTAGGATAGAATTCGGAATAAGATGAATTTTCTTTAACCTGATCCTTATTTATAGATTTTAGGTGGCCCAACCATCCTCCCACACATTCATAAACCAACAATAAGGTGCCCTGCAACTTTCCCATGATAATGGATTCTTGAAACACATTTTTCACATTTTTCGTAACTCCGGCGCCTAGAGCGCTCAACCGCCGGCACTTACCACCAAGACTCATTTCTCTTAAGACAAGTATGTTAAACGTCTCAAAACACGATTTAACTGATCCAATTTATAAATAAAGGTATCATTAATCTCCACTAACATAACATAATCAAAATACTACCGCATATTACTTTAAACAAAGCAACAAACACTCAAAACAAACCTAAAACAAAGCACACCGAGAACTGGCTGCCGCTCGGCTAAAAAACACTTAGTTTACCGTCATCGCCCGACATACCCCATTACTTAATCTCGTGTGACCCAACATCAAATTCTCATCAAGTTTAAGTTGGATTCATCAGAAATAAGGTTTCAAATATGACTATTTACTTTGAATATTATCTCAAGTTTGTGATCTTTAATATCCACACCCATACATAAACTTTTATTATAATAAATACACCATCCACTGACTTAAGTTCTCTATCAAATAATCTTAATCTAACATTATATAGTAAAACCTGTTGTCCTGGTTTAATATTTTTATTCAGAATCCTACGATCGTGCCGCATCTTCATATTTTCTTTATATATCTTTGCACTTTCATATGATTCATTCCTCATTTCTTTAAGCCATTTAATTGCAATAATCTTTCTCACTAACATCCTTTAAACTATAATTGAACTTTAATAGCCCAAAATGCTTTATGTTTAAGTTCAACTCGGTAAATGACAAGCTTTCCCAAAATTAATCTATATGGGGACATTCCTATGGGGAGTCCTATATGCCGTCTTATGCTTCATAAAACAAAATCCAAACTTGGTTGACCAATCTTTTAAAACTGGATTTATAGATTTTTCTAAAATTCTTTTAATTCCACGATTGATAATTCAAATCAAACCACTAGTCCGAGGATGATAAGGCGTAGCAATTTTATGGATGATATGATATTTCCTTATTAATTTCTCTATACTTCGTTTTTCAAACGACTCCCTCATTAGTTATGATTACTCTTGGCATTCCAAATCTACAAAATAAGTTCTTCAAAAACTTTGCAACACTTCGAGCATCCCATTGAGGTAAAGAAACAACTTCTCTCCATTTAGATACATAGTCTACTTCTAATAATATGTACAAATTTCTGAAAGATGGTATAAATGGTCCCATGAAATCTAATTCCCAAATATCAAATATTTCATTTTCTAACATATAATTGAGGAACATCTCATTTCTTCTATAAATATTACCTACACCCTGACACCGATCACAATTTCTATTATAAGCATTAACATCCCTAAAAATTGTAGGCCAATAAAACTCGCATTGCGTAATTTTATTTTATAGCCTTATCAACGCCAAAATGTCTCCCAAATCAGAATCATGACATCATTGAATAATTTCATAAGTTTCTTTTAATGGCACAAATCTTCGAATAATTAGATTCTTTCCTTGTTTATATAAAAATGGGTCGTCTAAAAAATAAGTCTTAGCTTTAGATAAAATATCTTCTTCTGTTGGTATGTCAAACCATAGGGTAATATGTCACTAATAGTAAAATTTACAATGTCAGCATACCATGGAACACGCCACTCATTAATAGTGAACAACTTTTCATCAGGAAAATGTTCATTAATTTCTTCATCAGAATCAAGAGATTTTTCATTTTCAATCTTGGACAGATGATCACACTATTTCATCGCACCCTTCCTATCTATTTGAAAGTTAAATTCTTGTAAAAGAAGAATCCATCTTATCGCTCTTGGTTTTGCATCCTTTTTTTATTAAATATTTAATAGCGTAATGGTCGCATGCACCACACTTTTAGCCTTAATTAAATATGATCTAAATTTATCAAAAGCATATACTATAGCTAATAACTCTTTCCCAAATAGGTATAATTAATTAGATTCATTAAGAGTTCTACTAACATAGTAGATTACTTTGAAAATTTTATCATGTTATTGTCCCAAACAAACTCTCCAAAGCATAATCACTTGCTTCACACATTAACTCAAAAGGTTTTTCGAAACAATAACTGGTGCGATGATTAATTTTTGTTTTAATAATTCAAAAGCTTTTATGAAGTATTCATTAAAATTAAAAATGACATCTTTTTCCAAAAACTAGCATAAGGGCTGAAGAATTTTTTTTAAAAGTCTTTAATATAATGCCTCGTAGAATCCAAACATGTCATAAAATCTCCTAATCACCCTTAAGATGAGTCAGTTGAGGTGAATTAGCATTCACTGAATCCTTTGGCAGTGGCCTACTTCCATACTCTATTTCTGAAATTTGATGTCCTAATACAATTCCTCCTACTACAATAAATTGACATTTTTCCCAATTAAGGACTAAGTTTGTTTCTTCACATATTTAAGAACTTTAGATAGGTGTTCTAAATATGATTCAAATAAAGTTCCAAATACTGAAAAATCATCCATAAACACTTCAATTCCTTTTTAATTTAAACACAAAAAATTGTCATCACACATCTTTGAAATGTAAGGCATTACATAAACTAAAGAATTTTATTAAAAGCAAATGTACCATAAGCAACCGGTAAATGTTGTTTTCTCTTTTGATTCTCTGGTATTTTGATTGTGATAACTAGCAATCATCCGTAAAACAAAAGTATTTATGCCTCTACCTACCATCCAACCTTTGATCAATAAAGGGAAGTGGAAAATGATCTTTCCTTATGTGAAGGTTTAATTTCCTATAATGAATTCATATTCACCTTCCTGTAACTTGTCGTTTTGGTATTAGTTCATTCTTTTCTTTAACAAGCATGCTCACTCCTCCTTTCTTTGGAACACAAAGGCATAAGACTAACCCATGCTATCCTCCGAAATGTCAGATAATCTAAAGATCTAACCACTTTAAAATTTCTTTCTTAATAACTTCTTTCATAATAATATTTAATTTCCTTTAAGGATCAACCCTAGTTTCTTACAATTATCTTTTGTGCATACAAATAAAAGGACTAATTCCTTTATTATCACTTCTTACGGTCCATCCAAAGGCTTTATTATATTTTTGTAAAGTTTCAAGCAAACTCTCTTTCTTCTTCGTAGTTAATTTCGAGAAATTATAATAGACAAGATTGAGGGAATCACCTAAGAAGGAATATTTTAAATGTTCAGGATTTAATTTCAATTCAAGTTTAGGAGGTCTTTCAATTGATGGACAAAAAGATTCATCTTTATTTGTTATGTTCAAATCTTCAAAACTTTCTTTAACATAATTTAAGTCTTCATCATTAAAGTTATTAGAGTATTGTGTTTCCTCTTCTTGTTCTTGTTCCAACTTTTCACTTTCAGAATTCTCTTCATAAATTGCTTTAAAATAACATTCACTCAGATATCCCATTACATCTATTTTGAAACATTTATCATCTTTACCTTTTACTGGATATTTCATTGATTTTGAAATTTTAAATGTCACAGTTTGATCATTAACATGCATAGTTAATTCCCCTTTCTGTACATCTATCATTGCTCTTCCTGTAGCTAGGAAACGTCTCCCCAAAATAATATGTATCTCTTTATTTTCCTCCATATCAAGAACAAAGACATCAATAGGAAAGATAAACTGATATATTTTTACTAAAACATCTTTTATAACTCCTTTAGGATATATTTTCGAATGATATACTAAATGCAGAGTTACAGTAGTCGGGGTTATTTCTCCTAATCCTAGTCATTTAAATATAAATAATGACATAAGATTAAGGCTTCGTGCCTAAATAACATAAAGCTTTCCCATAAAATCTATCTCCACTCCACACTGAAATGTGAAGCTATCAGATCTTTAAGCTTTTAATAATGAAGCTTCTTCTCGAATTATTACAAGTCTCTCTTCACTAAGTGAAACAATCTCATTACCTTCAAACTTCCTTTGTATCGAGAATATCATTCATGCAACTCACATAAATTTCTAAAGATTTGTTCTAAGTGCTTCAAAGAAATGGAATATTAATTGAAAGTTTCTTAAAATTTTCATGAATTTTTGAAAATTATTTTATTCAACTTTTGTTGTCGAAGTCCCTAAGGAAATGGTGGTGGTGGCTTCTCTAATTCAATCTTTAGTGGAGAAATAGGTTTTTCCAAACCTTTCGGAGCGTCCTCTTTTGGTTCTTCAATCTCTTCTTTCTCTACTTCTATCTCTTTTTGAACTCAACCTTCCTCTTCCACTTCTCAGTTGAACAATTTTTACTTGCTCTTTATTTTATCTCTTGGATTTATCTCTAAATAACTAGGAAGTGTTCCTTGGGATTAATAACTTAATGAATTGCCTATTTGTCCCAATTGATTCTCAATATTTCAATTTTTAGCTCCGACTTTCGTAATCGATTTCTCATTTGTAACACCACTTCTTATATAGAAAACTTCTTCTTCTTAAATTGTGAAGTATCAAGCAACCTGAGGATAAGTAGGTCTATAATTATTATTCCTCAAGCACTTTCAATGGGTTTACTTGATTGTAACCCCATTGTTGATTACTCTCGCCCTGATTATTGTTATTCCAGGTAAAGTTTGGGTGATTCTTCTAACCTGGGTTTTAATAATTGGAAGATGGGTTATTAGGCATATTTATGGCATTCAAAGTTTCTAATGATGTTTGAGAATCTACCATTTAGCCTAACAAATTTTATTCAATCATTGAGATTGGCTGAGAAAAATTCATTCCAAATTGGCTCCATTCTCCTCAAATTGCAACAACTTAATTTGCTAGCATTGCAAAGCATCGTAATTACGAGTATTGAATACCTTTAGGATTTAGCTCTCGAAGGCCATTGAACAATATTTGTATTAATTTTTTCAATGAAAGCATAAACTCCATTAAAATGTTTAGACATCAATGAACCACCAGCAGCGGCATCGATAATAGATCTAGAAAATCCTACTAATCCATTATAAGAAGTTTGAATTATTAACCAATCTAATATTGAATGATTTGGACACTTTCTTAGAAGATCTTTAAAGTGTTCCCATACTTCATAAATAGATTCCACTTTAAACTGACAAAGATATGTAATATCATTTCTAAGCTTTTAGCCAGTAATCTTTGCAATAAATCACCCCATATTTTGATAGATCTTGGTGCTAACGAATGTAACCAAATCTTAGTTTTATCTCTTAATGAGAAAGAGAAAGTCTCGAGTCTAATAGTATCATCTCGAAACACCATCATATATAAATGCAAGACACAATTCTAGAAAATCGACAAGATGTAAATTTGGATCCACCGTTGGTACTTCCCTAAATTGATTTTTAGATACCATTTCGATAATGGCGCTTAAGTTCAAATGAATTAGTCACTACAAACAGATTTTGAATACCACCATGAAATTCATCGACCGGGGTAGGTTAGCATAATCTCTTAAAGTTCTAAATTCGATGGATTTAAATATTTTGATTATTTTTATTTTCCATTTCTTAAATATTTTTAAATTTCTCTATATTTTTACTTTTTTATTTTTCTTATAGTTCTTTCTAATTCAATCGTAAGGCACAAGTTCTAAAACCCGAATCCATATTAATTATTATAAAATAAAATAACAAAAAAAAAAAACAACACAACAAATTCCTAAAATAAATCTAACAAGTTCAAATAAAACTTAAAAGTGAAAAATTTATTTTTAAAATTTTCTTCTTTCCCTCTGTATTATCAACGCTCAAAAACATGATCCATGATATTTATGCTTACGTTTTATATATGACTTGATACTTCTTTTTAATGATATCTCTTTCTTTACAATGACACCAAAAATATGGTGTCAATGTAAATAAGAGATTTAGATGTTATTTTAAAATGGGATACCACTTAAGTATACATATCTTTATCATGTTATATAGGACTTTCTGATTAAGCAGCGAGAAATCAAACCCAATGGGAAAGTATTAAATAAAGATTTATATTTTTAGCAATGAAAACATAATAATATCTTTATACCTTTTTTAGAAAAGATCTTTTACCCAAAACAAAAGATAATATTTTAGGAAATAAAATTTGACTTTACTTTATAATTTAAAAATGAAAGTAAGCAACTACTTTGCTTTCCCTTACAATATTCCTTAGTGGCTTCGGGCGCCCAACTCAAGGACTCTAAATCTACTCTAACTTAATACAAATTATAGTAACTAAAGTAAAACCGTGAACTGGAGTGGTGTGTTTTTAAAAATACCTCTAACAAAATAAACATAAACCACACTCTCCAACATCAACGACTTTCCGATCTTTAACTCTTCTTTATAAGCTTTTCCTTAACAAATGTCTTTGTATCTCTTCAATTTGTGTCTGGATTCAACATACCCTCTAAAAGATGCATCCATTTTAATGGATATTTTGAATTGAACTTGGCTCCAATAAGAAGTTACCAACAATTTTACCAAGAGATGCCTTAAATATCTCTTCAAAATGGTGCCAAAAATTAAATAACTCCTTATTAGTAACTGCAGTGCGTAAGTGCAATGTCTCGATGCTTAGCTGCGAGCCTTCTGGCACTTGAACTCCAAACTTGGGTGTATAGCCGCGGGGCCTTGGCGCATAAGCATGGGTTCCAACGCTTAGCCGCCACAGATCACTTTTTCAATTTTCTTCATTTTTCGTACAAATTGATCCTTTTTCACTTCTTTCATCACATTCATCGACTTAATCATAACTGCAAGAAAATACATAAAATAATTTTCATTAAAGTGCAATATCATCAAAAATAGGTATAAAATGTGCATAAAAATACCATATATTTTAGGTGTATCAATAACATGCTCATCAACATTAGCAGCTCTTAGATTACTTTATTTTAGTCAGTGTTTAATAATAAGGGTCTTGGTAATGAACTACTAACATCTCGCTCGACAACTCTCGAATTTTCGCAAGAGGCAGCAGTGCCGACCAATCGCTCTACCATTCAATTGAGTAGAAAAAAGATAAGAAGTACAATGTTATCAAAACAACAAAAATTGTAATTGTCAACTCTCCACCGAATTACAATGTTATCATCTTCCATCCCAACATAATTTATTAAAGGCCTTAACCTTAACCTATGACATAACAGAAGTTTTCAAGCAATAAGGAGGTAATCACTATTTGTTAAGAACTCAAGAAATCCCATAGTTTTTACCTTCAACCCATTATAGGAAGCATCTAACAAGAACATCTCTAACTCGATAACCTACGAGAAGGGGTCTCAAGGCCAAGCAAGACCACCAATCGCCTCTTATGACCAAAGGCGACAATTTTCATTTTTTTTCTAGTAAGTGAAGCTTTTTCGCAATACACAGAGAAGATAATGATACCCTTCAAAGCTACCACTATGTTATTGCTTTGTTTATCACTAACATGCAAGAAAAAAATTAACATCAAGATCAATTTCTTGAATGACAACTCTATGGCCCAAATGATGAATTAGAAGATAAGGACATTGACTGACACTCTAATTTAGGTAATCTCTGAGCAATTTTAGAAGCTAATAGAGATTGGCTACACCCGAGAGGATTAGTGTTTGATATGGGTCTCAAAAATCACCATGGAAAATAAATCAAATGAAAAATAGAGGATGTGCATCAAATTCATTAATATAAGTACTGCCCTCCTTAAGGGTGGCTACCATGTGCCATGCATCAATGTGCTCATGGATGCAAGTCACACATTCTGTCATGAACTTCTTCATTGTTTTATTCAACTACCAACAAATGAAAATGCATTTCAACAACACTGAGTTGATTGCATTCATCACCATCGAGGGAGTTTTTTTTCCTATAATGTAATGCACTTTGGGTTAAAAAATGATGGCCCTAGTTACAAGCAAATGATGGATGTAATTTTAGCTAAACAAAAATGATAAAATGTTAGGGCCTATGTGAATTTTATCCTACTAAAAAATTAAATTAACATGAAGCTCAATACTCTCGTGTGCACTTTCTAAGATCCATACAAATTCCGGCTATCTTTTTTACCTCGATGAAACAAAACCTAACCCAAAAAAACATACGATCAACTTATCGTACTTCGTAAATACCATGAATGTTCGAAAGTTGATCATCTAGATCGTAGGCCTGAACCTATTCAACTCAGAGTCAGGTGAAAAGTGTGCTAGTTTTTTTAAAACTCTGAAGTGAGAAATGAATTTTGATTAGTTGGATAAATGAGAATAAGTATTGAAAAAATAAAAATTTTCCCTCATGCTTCCATTTCTCCCTCAAAGCCCAAAGTTGAATGAAGAACTCTTAAAATACTTTTGTTTAACATGAAGCAAATAGTTTGATTTTTAGTTCAAGGAGCTACTAAAGTGGTTTTTGTCTATCATGTCACCCACTCTTCGTATGCTGAGCATAGGCATCTTATCATGGAAAATTTAATTTTTTTCATGTCATTCTGCCATGAAGGCATTGCTCATTTTCGTACTCATCTAACCAGGATCATCACCAACAAGCCACTCGAATTTATCCTTACCAACTGAATAATTCCGAATTCACTTTCCGAAATGAATACTAGACTTAGCTAGTTCGAACTTTTTTATTTTCCTTATAGTGCTATCAGTGCAACCGATAGTTAATCGTTCGATAAATTTTTACAACAGCAAAACGATCAATTAAATTAGGATTGAAAGCCATACCCGGGTCCTACATATTGTTTGAGTGTCTAACCAAATCAAGGCGAGATACACGATGTATAAATCGAATTGGGGATCATCTTACCAATTTCGATGCGAATTCAAAGTTACCAATAATCAAGTTTGAAAGTACGAAGCTCTAATAATTTCAAGAAATTATAGGAATTTATTTATGTTAAGCGTTACTTAATTTGAATATTTTGAATCATTTTATTATTATTTTAATTTTTATAAATAATTTCTATTTTTACTTTTTGTTTAATTTCTTAAAATTATATTTAATATTTTTCGGTAATTTTTATTCCACATTATTCCACCGATTTTCGAGTTCACAACATTTTTTTTTCCCCGATTTTATTTTTTTATGCCTTTTTAAAATTATTTTTAATTATTTGAAATATTTTAAAATTTTTTTTAAAAAAAAAATGTTGTCTAGACAAAGCTATAATTTTATTATGAAATGGGCATGCGATATCCCTTTATAAAATTCTGACTCACAATTGGTAACCAAATTGTGTGAATGGAAAATTCAAAGTTAGAGATGAGATGATGATCAAATATCCCTGAAAGCCAAAACAACATAAATATTTCAATGGTTCAAGATTTCGAACATATCTTCAAAACAAAAACCAACAAAACTCCTATCTAAATGCATTTTCGAGGTAATGTATAACCTAAAGCTCGAATTCCAAAGTACAATGGAGTGGAAACTAGGCTGATTAAACTGAGAACGAAAGGTTCAAAGAGTTTTGTTAGATTGGAAAAATTTAGAAAGAAGTAACTAATCCAAAGAATTTCATGTTTATAGCTTATCAATACCTTATGCTGAATAGAAAAAAATTTCTTAAGCTTAGTTACCTTATTTTATCTAAGTTGGATCAACAAAATTAAGATAGGAGGATTTTCAGAGGTAAAGACCATGAACAAGGAAAGTCACACTTGAGGATAAACTCGACACTTCTATTATAATGGTAGGAATATTTTTTTCCTCGGACTCGAAAGGATGTTAAAGCACTTTTTAAGGATGTGTGAATAGTGTTGGAAGTATACAACACTACAACATCATCTGTTTCATAAATGTAGTCCACCATCGGCCATGTCCTTTCATTGTCCGAGACCCGATATTGTTGGAGTTCTTCTTCATTGTGAGGAAATGAAAATTTCACTATCAGAAGATATAATTTATTCAACCTGAGCTGGGTGCCAAAGCACTTCGATTGATGTTATTTAGAACTTCATATTGACTACTTTAATCTATAAGTATGGACTACCACTCGTAATCATTGGCGACAATGAAACACAATTTTTTGATTAAGGGGTGGATGCTTTCTTCAATTTTAGAGGATCAACTTAAAGTTTGTGTCTATCCCTACCTTTCGAATGAATGGAATGGCCGAGGTAGCCAAAATATTTATTCTAAACTTTTTATAAAAGAATGTTGAACCGCATAAGGGAAATTAAGCCGAGATCCTAGCACGTTCATCGGGGCTAGCTAAAACACCCCAACCACGATGATCAAGAAAACACCTGGCCACGATATAACATGGGATTGAGGCGATGATTTCATTAAAATATAAATATAATAGTATAAGAGTGGTGTTAGCATCGATATTTGATAAAGCAAACTTACCTGGGTGATAGGAAATGAATGGCAAAAGAGTGATAATCATTCTGACCTTATAGAGGAGAAACAAAATAACTCCACCCTCAGTTAAAAAGTGAAGAGACAAAGTGTTTGTTATAATAAGCACACGTGAGAAAAAAAACTTCAACTGTAAAGACCTCACGTTGAAGCAAGCATACCCAATCTCACAAGGAAAGTTATAGGAAAGCCCAACCAGATGTGGAGGATCCATTAATTATCTAATGGCGTATTTAACCCTTGCAGCATATAAGCCGAAGACCTACACTAAAGAAAGGAATACATTTGACTTTAATAGAGGAGATGACTTGAAGAAATTATATCCCTTAGGAAAAATTTTATACGTCGTTAATAATAACATGTTATCATTTCTTCCTTTGTATTCTTTTGTAAATTTCATAAAAAAGGTTAAGTAAAATTTTGCAAATTTTGCGTATGATCATACGTCTGATTGATACTTGAGGAACTTGTTATCAGAGGTTCCTACAAATACACAATATCAATAGTGATGGGTAATATCTGATTGGTGAAATTTTTTGAATAACTATTAATGATGACAAATGTAAGGTCGATAAATCAAACAACATCTGACTCATAATTCTCATGAACCATAAAAACTGATTTCTTACAGGTTAGGATGAGACAAACACTCACAGTGAGATTCCTTACCTATTTGTGACAAGAGCCGCAATGGTAACACATGAATAATCCCATGAATATGTTGAGATGGTAACCCATGTAATTGTCGGTCGTTAAATATTAGAAGTTGTTTGGTCACCGGAACTCATATTGCATAGCCTTCTTTTAAAATTTAAATTTAATATATATATTTATATAATTTAAAATGTATATTTATTTTTGAAAAATATGAAATCAAACTGATCTCCTACATATGATAGTTTAAATAAAAGAGAACAACATTGCAAGCTATGCAACTTCCTCAAAGAATAATATACATTACTTCGATAAAGAGATTCGATTAAATAAACTACACAATATATGGCCTCCGCTTTAGACTAAAAATCCTTTTATGTTGAATGATAAGTTCCCATATCTAATATAAAAGATTAGATAGGTTTATATTAACCCGGAAGCTCAAAAAGTTCCTATAAGGGCAAAAACTTATAGTTAATTACATCTTAAATGACCAAAGTCACATAAGAAAACTCTCGATTTAGATCAGGAAATATTGTCTTCATGAATTTAAGGTTAGGGTTTTAATGTTGGACATAGGAAATTCAAATGGGAAAGGTGCAAATGGGAACAGCTATTGTGAAATCTAAAAGGAAGAAAACTACGGATGTCACTCGATCCTAAGGAGAACCTTCATGGCTTCCCAAACTATTTTATGGTCAGTTTCCGCTTGAGGGAGATATTATTTAATGTTTCATCTTACTGATTTTATTATTTAGGGCTTACATCTACATAATCTCGACTTGCGAAAAACTTAGATGATTGTAGGGTTTACATCATATCAGATGAGAACCTCAGAATCTAAGATGAGTTAGGCTTATATTGTACTGTGTAGAAAGGCCTAACAAGTAAGCTTAGAATTTATGCCATGCTAGATAGACTACCTCGAAGTCCTACTTTATGTTGTTTATGCTAAGGGAAAGAGATTTACATTAGAAGATTCATTTGCACTCTCAAAGATGTTCTTCTATATGTCGTCGTCATGCTGCCCACAGTGCATGCTCTAGGCTCCTTATTGCAGAAGGTTTTATATTAAAAGTGTAAATATCAAGAGGTTCAAAAAATTTCCAAGAGGTTTAAAGTGTGGATGTCCAGTTTTGTTGTTATAATTCTTGTTGTTGTTTTAGATGACTTATGAGTCAAGTTTAATTTGATTAAGTGATACCTCTTAAGATCCCATGGTTCCCTTATTTTGACACCACTAATTTCTTCAGATTCACTTAGTCTAAACAAGTTGTTAAGCTCATTTAATCCAGGAAAATCTCACCGAAGGTTGCCTTCGTAGGATTTACATCCAAAGAGGTTGTATTAAATTTAGTTCATTTTTGTCTTTGTTTTGAAAATGTGTTTAATTTTTTTTAAATTTGTTTTTGATTTGGTTTTTGTTATGGATTTTTTGTTTAGCATTCAAATTTGTATTGAGTTTTGCAAGTAAAATAAAACAAAACGTGTGTAAAAAATGCAGTAAAAGGAATGGAAATTGTACAAAAAATATGAATGCATACCTATCATCTTCTCATTGAATATTAGAACTCGCAGCATATTTATATGTTTTTAAGAAAATTTGGATAATTTGTAGAAAATAAAAGAAGGAACTAAGATGTTGTGTGAATTTCCATGTGCTCTTAATCATAATTTAGTGGGTTCCTATTCATTTAGATTTTTAGATGATTTTCTCAGAAAAAACATAATGGGTTCAGTTGTCCTCCACGATATCCAAATGATTATAAAAGGATGCCAAGCATAAACCCTACACCTCGTTTAAGATCCTTTGGAACGTCTCATGTTCTTCTAAACTTATTATATTGCTAAATCTTTAATAAGTATGTTTTAACCAATTTTTTAATGAAGCTTGATATTTTAATTGTCCTTATGGCTGAGGTAACTATCACTTGATGTTTCACTTGTGACTTATTTGGCTGAAGGATTTTAAGGACAAATTGATTTGCAAAGGAACTTAGCCAACATAAACTTAGGAAGCGAAGCAAGGCATTTTTCAAAGTTTTTGTGATTAGTTATATTCTCTTTTCTATGCTTTATTAAGCAAATTTAATTGCCTCCGTTCACTACTAAGCCCTAAGATTTCATGGGTAGATTTGTAATTTTAAGGTTGTTAACTTTTGTGAGCTTAATCCTAAATAAATATTGTGTTATAATCCAAATATTAACTTTAATGAGTAAATTATGGTCTTCCAAAATCAAATCCTCACCTTTGATCACTCAATTTAATTATATTCCAAATTATAATAATTAGGGGAAAACTACAATTACACCCTTATTGGGAAATGGTGAGGAATCTGGTTTCTATCTCTTAATCCCTCAGGATTTCAACCACCTAGAAAAGTTAATTACGATACATTACCCATTTTTACCCTTGGTTTAGTCTAAATATTAATTAGAGCATAAATTCCATAATTACCATTTTGCCCTATATGGCCTTATCACTTCATAACTCCTTAAACTTAACTCATATGACTTAAATTTGTATCTTACCCAGCTTATAGGTCAATTAAATATCGGAGAAAAAATGTAATTTTCAAATTTTTTTCTATTTTTTTATAATTTTTTTAATCCAAAAATTAGGTATTTTAATGTTAATTCATTTAATTAAACGAAACAAATTATGTGTCATTGAGAAATTTACTAGAGGTTCACCTAGGTCAGAGGACCACTTAAACTAATTTTCTTGACTTTTTTAGTTTCATTTTAATTATTATAATTATTATCTCATTTTGAGTATTAATTAAATATAAAATAAATTTTAATGTAAAATTACTTTTTAATTTTTCTATTTTTGTAAGCTCAAGAAACCATGAGAAATAAATTTCCCCATATTTTTATGATTTTTATATTAATTATTGTCATTATTTTAGTGAAAAAATAAGGAAAGATCATTTTAAGCCCATAAAAATTCATAAATATTTTTAGAAAGTTATGAAAAATATTTTAACTACTGAGGTGATCAAAGAAAAAAATTTAGAATATTTAGTGCACTTTTACTTTTGTAAATTTTTATGATTTAATTATAAAATTGTAGTAACAGTTTAAAATAAAATTTTTATTTAGGATGTGATTTTATTTTTCCTGGGTGCCCCTGATCCCAAGGAACTCCCAAAGCTATTTTCATAATTTTTCAAATTAGCATTTTATTTATTATGCTTATTTTAATGCAAAAATTTCATTTTACATAGAAAATTAAACTTAGTGCTAAATGAACGTAAATTAGGTTTCAAATTTAAGGTAAGTTAATATATTATTTATTTACAAGAAGTTAATTCTTATGATTTTTCGCCTTTATATTTTTATTATTTAATTTTTAAGAGTTTTAATGAGACAATTTCATAAAATACTATTTTTAGTTACTTAAATCATTTTTATATTTTTCCTATGATCTGCTAACCACAACGAACTCATGCCGGCATATTTTTGTGGCTGAGGTTTGTTTTTTGAGGGGTCGCTCTGCGAAGTTTGTCGCTGACTTTAAATTTTAAATTAAATTTAAATATATATATATATATATATATAATTGGAAGTAGCATTTAATTTTGAAAAATTATTTTTAAGTTCGAAAGATTTTTTAAGATATGAAATCAAATCGATCTCACATCCCAAATAGTTTATAGTAAACGAACGCCGCATCACAAGCCGTGTATCTATCCCGAAGAATGTACACACACTAATCGATGACGGGCTCGATTAAATAAACTAAAAGATTCAGGACATCCGTTTGGTCCGCGAACAAACTTTTATAAGCCGAGTTGTTCCCCCGTTTAATATAAAGGAATTAAAACAGATTTATATTACATGGGTTCTTAAAAGTTCCTATAAGGGCAAGCCCTTATTGTTAATTACATCTTTAAAGACCAAGACACTTAAGAAAACTCTCGATAATGATCAAGGAGCCAAGCTCTCAAGGATTTCAAAGTTTAAGGCTTCAAAGGATTGAATTTTGAAAATTTCAATATGGAATGGATCAAATTTAGAACAATTTATTTTAGGAGTCCAAAGGAGGAGAAGTAGAAGAAGCTGAAGATCCAAGAAGAATCGTGGCAACTTCCCAAACTATCCTGTTGTTTGGCTTCAATTTGGTAATTTACTTAATGTTTCAATCTTGCCAATTTTAATTAATTAGGACTTATATTTGTATGACATAATCATACAAAAAGCCTCGAAGATGTGAGGGTTTATGTCGTACCAAAAGACTACCTAGGAGTCCTAACACCGGTTAGGGCTTAATTTACATGACATGATCATGCAAATGCCTAACAAAAAATTAATGATTTATGCTTCGTACTCGGAAAATAGAGATCCTATGTATAATATCATACTTTTCAACCAATTTTTCAATTATTATATTCCTAAAATGAGATCCTCCATCAGTAATGATTACACTCATCATTCCATATCTTGTAAAAATATGTTTGATTAAAAATTTTGAAACACTTCGAGCATCACATTGAGGTAAATTGCTTCAATCCACTTTGAAGCATAGTCTACTACAATTAATTGATATAGATTTCCAGATGAAGGTATAAATGGTCCCATTAAATCCAATCTCCAAACATAAAACATTTCAACTTCCAAAGTAAAATTCAGGGGCATTTCATTTCTTTTTGAAATACTACCTACTTGCTGACATCGATCACAAGTTTATATATATATATATATATATATATATATATATATATATATATATATATATATATATATATATATATATATATATATACATCTATAAAGAGAGTAGGCCAATAAAATCCAAATTATAAAATTTTATGATCGGTTCTATCAATTCCAAAATGATCCCTAAATTCAAAATCGTGACATTTCGAATGATTTCTTCAATTTCTTCATAAGGCACACATCCCCGAATGACTAAATATTTACACTGTTTGTATAAATATGGATCATACCAAAAGTAAAATTTTGCATCATAAATAAGTTTCCTCTCTTGTGGCTTTTGTCAATCCATATGGTAAAACACCTTCCCATTCATTAACGACATATAGTTCTTCATCAAGAAAAGTTTCGTTAATTTCTCTTTCAAGATCAACTGTTTCTTCCTATTCCAGCCTAGATAAATGATCAACTATTTGATTATCAGATCCCTTCCTATCTACTACCACAAAATCAAATTCTTGCATCAAAAGTATCCTTCTAATTAGTCTTGGTTTCGCTTCCTTCTTTTGCATCAAATATTTTACAGCTGAGTGGTCTATATGCACAACACATTTAGTTCCAATCAAATATAACCAAAACTTATCATAAGCATAAAAAATTTCTAGTAAATCTTATTTAGTAGTACTATAATTAATTTGAGCATCATTTAAAGTTTTACTAGCATGATATATAACTTTAAAAATTATGTCATATCTCTGCTCTAAAACAGCTAAAATTGCATAATCACTTGCATCACACATTAGCTCGAATGGTTTCTCTCAATCAGGTGAAATAATTATAGGGGTAGTGATTAATTTTTCTTTTAATAGTTCAAAAGCATTCAGGCACTCTTGATTAAAATCAAACTTTATATCTTTTTCTAAAAGTTGGCATAGAGGCATAGTAATTTTTGAATAATCTTTTATATACTGCCTGTAAAAACCAGCAAGTCCTAAAAAATTTTTGACTCCTCTCACAATAGTTAGGGAGGTAATTTAATGATAACTTGAATTTTTGCCAGATCAAATTCCATGTAATGTCAGAAATTTTATGCCCAAGTTCAATTCCACCTACAACCATGAATTGACATTTTTCGTAATTCAATACTAATTCGTCTTTTCACATCGTTCTAGAACTTTCTCTAAATAATTTAGACATATTCAAATGAAGTTCCAAACATAGAAAAATCATTCATAAAAACTTCTATTCCTTTCTCAATTAAATCACTAAAAATTGGCATCATACATCTTTGAAACATTGTAGGTGCATTACATAAACCAAAAAGCATTCGTTGTAAAGTAGAAGTACCATAAGAACTAGTAAATTTTGACTTCTCTTGATCCTCAAGAGTAATAGGAATTTGATGATAGCGAGTATATCCATAAAATATATATATATATTTGTGCCCAGCTAGCCTTTCCAACATTTGGTCCAAAAAGGGTAAATGAAAGTGATCTTTCCTAGTGGCAGAATTTAATTTTTCTATAATCAATGTAGATTCTCCAACGAGTGACTTATCTTATCGCTATTAATTCATTATTCTCATTTGTTACAACAGTCACACCCCCTTTCTTAGGAACATAGTGAATTGGAATTATCCAAGCATTGCCTGAAATATGATATATTATTGCAGCATCTAACCATTTTAAATTTTTTTACTTGATAACTTTTTTCATTATAGGGTTTACTGTCTTTTGAGGATCAGCTTTTGGTTTGTGATATTCTTCTAATAAATTTTGTGCATAAAAATCGAATGACTGATTCTTTTAATATCTGCTAATGTCCATCCAAAGGCTTTCTTGTATCTTATTAAAATTTCTAACAACTTTTGTTTTGTGATTCACTTAATTCTGAGGATACAATAACAGGTAATGTGGATAAATATCCTAAAAAGGAATATTTTAAATTTGTAGGAAGTATTTTGATTTCTAGTTCAGGTGGTTTCATAATTCAAGGAATAAGATTTCTATTATTATCTGCAGTAACTAACAGTTAAAATTGTTCCTGAACATAATCCAATTCTTCATTACTCACTTCTATAGATTCATCTTGAATTATATCCTCATCTTCATACTCCAAATGTTCTTCATTTTTTTTTCAAATGTATCTATGAAATAATCATTACTTAAATAATCACTAATTTCTATTATGAAGCATTCATCATCTCTTCCTTTTGTTGGGTATCTCATTTATTTTGATATATTAAATGTAACTTCTTGATCACTGATTCTCATTGTTAACTCTCTTTTCTGTACATCTATCAAAGCTCTTCCAGTGGCAAGAAATGGTCTCCAAAAAATGATAGGAATTTTTTTATCTTCCTCCATATCTAACACAATAAAATCTACATGTAAGATAAATTTATCAACTTTTACCAATACATCTTCTATAACTCCTTTAGGATAGGTAATCAAACAATCAACTAGCGAAGAGTTATAGTAGTAGGGGAAATTTCTGCTAAACCCAATCTTCTGAAAAATTGATAGAGGCATAAGATTAATACTCGCTATTAATCACTGGTGCAACTTTTTTAATTTGCAAAAATTAATGAACTCAGATTTATATATATATATATATTGATTTAAATAATAATGAGTCACGCAATTAACGCAAGTATACGTATCGCTCAAGTAATACAGAGCTCCAGTGGAATCCTGGAATATCGATCCCATAGGGAGGCTTTACTTTTATAACGTAGCACAGAAATCTATTATTCAATCATAGCACAATTGCAAGTGGTTTAATTTTAAAAGTGAAGACAAACAGGTTCAGTTACTATATCTACCAAAGAACATTCTAACTTCTATCAAGTTAAACTAACACGAGACTAAATTTATAACAAAGTTCAGTTGCAAGAAAGAGTCTTCCTCCTTTCCATTCATAATGTGATAATTATTGTGACACAGATCAGTGATGCAAATGTATTGTGCCAAATAGGAGCATTCCTATTCTTTACCCATATTTCAGCGTATAAAGAATATTGGCTAATCCTAAGTTTAGTCCCCAAATCCGTGGTTAGGCTGGGAGGATACTGGCTCTCACTCCAGAGCTCTCACTTCCCTTCACTTGAAGGCTAACGCTCTCTTCAGTTTCTAAACATTAGGACCAAATTAAGGATTTCAGACTGTCACTCTGAAATCTCCAATTCTACGGCCATCAAAGTATATTTCCCTATTTATTTGCATTCAACCCCCATAAAAATCACCATTCATGGAATTTGAATGTGACCTTCACTTTTGTTGTGGAACTCATAATCCTTTCAGAACATATGTTTCCTAATAAGTTTTAAAAATTCAACTGGCCAGATTAAAAATTAAATGAAGTTCTAAGTAAAAAGGTCATCACAAATTCTTGATAATAAATCGACACATCATTTCCATTTCACAACATCAACACATCACATGAAAAGGAGAAAAACAAAGAAATCTACTCAAGACTCATGAGGAAAAGATGACAAAACATGGATTTTTTATATAAAAACATCATCATACAAATAGAGTAAAGTAAAGACTACTTATCTCAAACTCTTCCCCAAGCGAATCTCAAGGAATTCCTTTAACTCCTCTTCTTTCTTCACAACAACACACAATTCTCTCTTTAGAATAGTAAGGAAGAAGAAATCTCTCACTTTCCCTCTCCTCTCACACTCCTTATAAGAGAAAAACAAAAACTTAACTTCCTACACAAAATGGAAAGAACTCACTCTTCTCTTCTAATCACTTCTCTTCTCTTCTCTTCCCCTTTCTTCCCCTTTCTTCCCCTTTCTTCCCTCTTTTGAAATTTGCCTCCAAAAGTGTTTAAATTTGGCTAAAACTGAATTCCCAAGAGTTTCCTCAAGCAACCTTTCAAAATTCAGCCAAATACATTGAATTAAGTTCAAAATCGAGATAGGGCACTGTCCTGCGCTGGTAGGAGCACCGTTCGGCGCATTTTTCCACCAAAACATCGTAACTCTATTGAAATTGGCGTTGTCCAGTGCTAGTTCAATAAAATGCACTTTTGCCCATTTTCGCTCGAAATTTGCTCCTTTTTGCTTCCTTTTGCTATGAAAGCCTAAAATCATTGTACTTGCATGAAATCATCAAAAATAACTTCCTTTAAATTGCAATATCATCAAAAATAAGTATGAAATCAATAGTAGAAAGCTACCAACTTTTCAGTGGATCAATCACATAAAGCTTTTCCAAAAAATCTTTCACCAAAAGCACAAGGAATAGTAAAACTTCCATAATCTTTAATTTTTTCAGGAAGCATTTTCTAAATTATTGCGGTACACTCCTCACTAAGTGCAGAAATCTCATTATCTATATGCTTCCTTTTTTATTAAGTGTATCCTTCGTAAACTTCACATAACTTGGCATTTTTTCCTGGGCTTCAACAAATGGAAGGTCTATAGTTTAAGATAGAATTTTTGTGATAATGCTCCTCATGCTCTGATAGATCCAGGTGCTAAAGAGTTTAACTACATCTTAGCTTTATCCATTAATGAAAAAGGAAAAAGATTAAGTCTGGCGGCATCATTCGACACTCCATCATATTTAAATGTAGCACACAATTCTAGAAACCTAGCAAGATGTAACTTATGATCTTCAGTTGGTGTTACCCCAAACTGATTATTTTGTACCATTTGGATAATAGCAGATTTATGTTCGAATGAATTAGTATCTACAACAGGATTTTGGATACTCAAGTGAATTTCATCTACTGTTATACTGGCATAATCTCTTAAAGGTCTCTGATGATGTTAATTTGCAATTCCTAGATTATATAAGTTGTTAGCCATTTTGTTTAAATTTTCAGATTAATTTTGTTGTTTTTGATTTTTCTGATAGTTCTTTCTAACTCTGAATCATAAGTACTAAACTTTTAGATCTTAAAATACACATACAGAAACACAATAAGCAAACAAAATAAGTGAACACATTAAAATATAAAAATATTTATTATACTACATTTTTTCTTAATATAATTTTTTCTGTTCAAACAAATTTTTCTAAATCATAAAGTAGTTTACCGTTACCTCCACGACAACAGCCCCAAAAACTTGGTGTTCCCTTAGTACGTGCTGATTTTTATGCGTGTTTTATGTTAATTTAATTCCCCTGAAACAATTAGAATGCAAAATTGAAATGTTATAAAATATAGATAATAGTTCACACACTATGGGTTTTTTCTACACAAGTACACGTATTGCTCAAGTAATAAAAGATTCTAATGGAGTCCTAAGTATCGATTTTATAGGGAGGCAGAAATTCTTATGGTTATAATATAAAACACAATATTCAAACTATAAAAACATAAATAAGAAAAAAAGTCGAAAGTAAGTTTAATGTATGCTAATGAAATGTAGCTAAAAGAACAAAATTAACTAAGCTATTTTCTAAACTTTAAAGTTAAATTTGCTAAGACTAAACAAAGCTTTGTGATAAAGAGTTCAAACGAAAGAAAGCATCCTTCCCCTTCACAATGATTTTATGGTTAGTGAAGTAATTAAGATTGTTTATAATTATATAAAATTGTATTGTGCTAAATAGAAGCAATCTTATTCTTTACCATCTAATGACTACATAAAGAACATTAGCTAATCCAGAGTTTGGTCCCTAAATTCGTGGTTAGGCTGGGAGGATACTTGCTCTCACTCTAGAGCTCCCACTTGCTCCTCTCCTAAGAGCTAACATCTAGCTTTAGCTTCTAAACAACTGGATCAAATTGGGGATTTTAGTATGTCATCCTAAAATCATTAATTCTACACCCATCAAAGTATATTTCCTACTTTATTTGCACTCAACTCCATGGACTACATTCTCATCCATGAAATTGAATGTGACTCTCACCTTGTTGTAGATAAGCATAGCCCCGTCCAATCTTATGTTCTCAACAAATTTTAACATTTAAATTGGCCATATCGAAAATTAAATGAAGATCAGAGTTTGAATCATCACAATTTATTAACATTGAAAACCTTGCACAACAATATTGATTATTCACAAAACCATATCTCATTATAGGGAGAAGGATGTAGAAGACTACTCAGAATTCATGAGGAAGATACAAGAGAACATGGATTTTATATATATAAACAAGTTTACAAAACAAGAAAGAAAAGAACACAACTTATCTCACACTCCTCCTCAAGCAAATCCCTTGAAGTTCCCTTGAAGAACTTTGTCTCTTTACAATCACACTCAATTCTCTCTTAGAAGTGTAATGAAGAAGAAATCTCTCACATTCCCTCTCGTCTTACAAATCTAGAATAAAATCCTCTCCTCCCAAAACCTAACCCTAGACTCCAAGACTCACACTAAGAGTCACACCACACACTCCACACTCCAAGACTCACATTAAGACTCACACGACACACACTTAGGAGTGGTGTCATCCCCTCTTCTAAATAAATTCAAAAGTCTCTTCTTTTTCTCAAGAGACACCTCTTCATACCACGAGACAAATCCCTTCATCCAAAAGACACATCTCTTCTTTCAAACCCTTCCCCAAGTGACTAGATACATTGAAACATTTCATAGGACGTTTGAATTATTTGGAGCCTTATAGAACATCTCAAAATTAGTTAAAAATTGTAAAAAATTCATCCAAATCTGTCTTATTTACTGGAATGAAGTGCTTCCCTCTGGATTCTGACACCTTTCTCTGTTAGCACCTCTGGAGCCAGAATACATAAAATTTGCATTTTGAATCCAAAATTCTTTATTTTTGCTCTTTTTGCCTCTTTTTTGCTCCAAGTGCCTAAAATCAATATACCTAAAACAAAACATCAAAATACATCTCTTTAAAGTGCAATATTACCAAATTTATGCATAAAATGTATACGTAAATTTGCACATTTTTTGGCATATCAATTCACATGGAAGAGGGGTGGAATTTTTGGGAGGTTGGATAGGATAATGGTTAATCAAGAGTGGCTTAATGATGTTCTTCCATCTAAGGTGTGGCACATTCCTAGAGTATGTTCAGATCATAAACCCTTGCTATTGACTATCTTACTCATGGAGAAACATATCGTGCATCATTTTAGATATATAAATACGTGTTCCAATCATTATGGTTTCATCCAATGTGTAAATGAAAATTGTAAAACTTCTAATGCTGGAAATGAATGGTTTATACTATGAAAACTTCATAAAAATGTTGTTAAAGCACTAAGACGGTAGAATTGGAATGAATTTGTTGATGTACATAATAGGGTGAGGGAGGCAGAAGCTGAGGTGAATAGACTGGAGCAAACTAATGTAGTTAATAAGCATATCAATGATGAGCTATTTTGCACCCATAAGAAGCTTCTAACTACGATCAAATGGGAAGAAAATTTATTAAAACAAACAATGGGGGAGGTGCATTTCAAAGAAGGGGATAAAAACTTCCAATATTTTCATGCTTGCATCAGACTAAATTGAGGCTTAATAAAATTTTAAGAATTAAAGATGGATGAAGTAAATGGATGGAAAAATTAGTTTTAAATTAGGAATAGTGTAGCACAACACTTTGAAAATCTATCCATGTGAAGAAGAAATTTGGGAAGCATTAGGCACAATTGATGCCAACAAAGCTGCAGGCTATGATGGTTTCATGGCTGAATTTTACAGGAAATGGTGGGATGTTATCAACAAGAAAGTAATCAATGCAATTCAAAGCTTCTTTAAAGGGGAGGACCCATGTAAATACTTCTCTTCTTCTACTACTATCCTCATTCTAAAGGGAAATATTAGATCCACTTGAGTCACTTCAGGCCGATCTCCTTTACATCTGTGATCTCTAAGATCATAAGTAAAATACTAATGGCTAGACCTCAACCTCATCTGACCTCAATTACTTTCCCTAACCAATATGCTTTCACCAAAGGTAGAGATATCACTAATAATATTCTTTTTCCTCAAGAAATAATTCATGACTTGGATAAAAAGTGTAAGAGTGGAAATCTAATTATCAAGCTTGATCTTAAGAAAGCTTATGATACCATTAGCCGAGACGTTATATTAAAGGTTATTTAGGGCTGAGGCTTTAATGTTGACTTATGCTCTATTATTTTAAGATGGCTGAGATGTAATCAATACATTGTGGTCTTCAATGGTAAGTCATTTCGCTTCTTTTCTTCTAATAGAGGTATAAAGAAAGTGGACCCCCTCTCACCTACTATTTTCATCATTATCTTTAATTATGTTTCCCATATGGTGAATAAGCTACAGATCTCTTATCAAATTACACAATTTCAACATAAATCCAAGATGTTCATTAGCCATCTTGCTTATGCTAATGATGTATTCGTTTTTACAAATGTTGGGAAGGCTTCAGTGAGAAGAACTTTTGATTTGTTGTTAAAGTTTCAAAGCATCTCAGGTATGACTTTTAACATCTCGAAATGCCAGCTATTTATGAGAAAAATTGTCAAGAGACCCTTAGGTAATTGGATAATGGATTACACTGGTTTTGTTATATCTGAGTTGTCTATTAAGTATCTTGGGGTAAATCTGCTTAAAGTGATGGTTCACCAAACACATTTTGATGGGGTGATGGATAATATTCAAAAATACATTCTAGATTAGAGAAACTCCTTTTTATCATTTGGGGGCAGGGTCAATCTACTCAAAAGTGTTCTGAACTATCTGCCTTTATATGTACTTCAACTATTAAAAATAAAATCTAGAACACAACATTCCATTGAATTATGTTTTAATAAATTCCTTTGGTCTGGGGACAAGAATAAAAGACATTGGGCAAGTTGGAAGAGGGTATGCCAACCTCTCCATGTGGGTGGTCTGGGCTTTAAGGAAATGCATCACATTGCTGACATAGCTTCCATTAAGCTCTGACTCAAATTTAGTACCAGAACCTCACTGTGGGCCAAGTTCACGCATCATAGATATAGTAAGGGGATTCACCCAACTCAAGTTGCATTCAAAGTGGGTGATTCTAAAGTTTGGAAGGGGTTGATTAAAGTTAGGGAATGGGTAGATAAATATATATATTGGGATCTAGGAAAGGGTGATATAACATTTTGGCAAGACATTTTGTGCATGGAGGATTTGTCTTCTGCTTTTACTAAGGAACTGGACGAACACAATGTGGTAGATTTTTGGCTAGATAATGAGTGAAACACTGTTTTACTTAGGGAAAAGGATGATGTGTGTCTTGCAAATGCCATTTCTAAGATCTCGATAGTAAAACAAGAAAGCATACAATGTTATTAACTCTCTCTACTTCTATTTCTATTACTAAAACCATCTACTTAAATCTCCATTCTTTGCATGCAACTGTTGGGGAAAGATATTTGGCGTAAGGCTCGCTCATCTTCCATGTCCTTTTTTCTGTGGAGGTTGTATTCACAATTGTTTCCTTTTGATGATATCCTCAAGCTTAAAGGATTAAAAATCCCTTCTCAATGCTTCCTCTATAACACAAAGGAAGATTATGCTAGTCACTTGTTTTCTAAATGCCTCTTTCCCTTATCTGTTTGGGCTAGATTAGGTAAAGCTTTTGGTATCAAAGTTGATGGGTGGGGTTGTTGCAGTTTGACTGATTATCATTCTTACTAAAGTAAACAATCAAAACACATTCTTAATATATTTCCATTCATTTTATTATGGTTTCTCTAGATGAATTAGAAATATTGAAACAATGTGGAAATATCTTAGAAACACTATGTTGCTCCAAATGTTTTAGCTTATATACATAAGTGTTTTTATATGAGAGTTATAGAAATACATTCTTTGATTGATTAAGATTGTTTACTGAGCACGTAAGGGAGAATTACAACATACAGGAAGTCTATGTTCAACATGTTTTGTGGAAAAAACCCGGGTAAGCCCTTGTTGAAGGTTAACATTGATCAAAGTTGGCCTTCCAAAGGTGTCAGAGCTGGAGGCGTATTCAAAGAGGGAATTGGTAAATGCAGTTGTTTTTTCCCCTCACTTATTTGCATTGATTCTCCCAATGAAGCAGAACTATGGGGTAACTAGATTGTTGTCAAAGCTACAGTTTCACTTACTAGACATTTTTACATGTGGAAATTGATGGTTTAGAATTGCTTACTCATTTGAAGACAGGTAAGTCCCCTCAGTAGAACTTAATTTTCCTGTTAAGACACATTTTAACTCTGACCAGGTATTTATATGCATTATGGAGTTACATCTCATGACAAGAAATTTGCAACTAATTGGCTGGCTAGATGGTGATATGACTAATGAGGCAGCCGTGGGTGCTGCTTTTCGTAGGGTTGTGTTTAAGGTGGTTCCTCCTCTCCCTCTTTAGCTATTACTTCACTGTGACAGTTTGAAATCTTCCATATTTAAGAAGTAAACCTTGCTTTTATTTTTTATAATTTTGTTTTGTTGGGTATACATGTATTTTGAAGCTTTTTGTGAGGGTTGTACAAGGAAGTGGATCCTTAAGGATTGCAAAAGTTGTATTTTGTTTTCTTTTGGAGGATCTGCTACCATATTTCTTTAACCTATTTTTAGTAGAAATAAAATTACCTACAGGTTTCGTTATACACACAAACACACACACACACACACACACACACACACACACACACACACACACACACACACACACATATCATCAAAAACAAGAATCCATACAATGCAACCACACATTCTTCCACATATCCATAAATTTTTTTATTATTCTTCTCTTTGCATGTGCATATACATTTCATTAGCATTGGAACAAACATGAAATTAACCTAAACTAGGCTAATCTAATCAACTCAACATACGACACTAATAATTGGTTCATTTTAATAGGACATCCATAGGGCTTATTATTATTATTATTATTATTATTATTATTATTATTATTATTATTATTATTATTATTATTATTATTATTAAAGAAAAGGTATATATAATGATCAGGATGAAGGCGGGAAGAGCTCTACTAGGGTTACAATGGCCTCTCCGGTGGCTATGCTAAACCTCCCTGTTTTCAGTGGGGTGTTCTCCTCCTTGAAGGTTTGGAGTCTTGTGGAACTGCTCTCCTGTGAAGAACTTTTTGGTTTTTGTCTTTCCGGGCTTTTGTTTTGTGAATTTTCTTCTTATTGTTCCATTGGTTACTCTTTGTGTATTAACGGACAACGACTGCCAACTTGTCCAAAGTTGACCCCAACTTTGTTGGAAGAGGTTCTTATGCTGACATTGCCACAAACATAACTGAAGGTGGCTCAACCTTAGGTGAAAAACTTGTTTTTCCTCAACTTTATCATGATGCAATGGCTGGTAAAGCACATTGTGAGTTCATAAGAAAAGGCACAAAGAAGGCTGGCAAACCGGCCCTTATCTTTACTGAAGAAGAGATTGCTAAGCTTTGTGAGCCCTATAAATTCACCTTGGTGGGTAAATTTCAATTTGGGCATCCTAAAATGGATGTGATTCGCAGAGCTTTTGATGACTTCAAATTATTAGGCAGCTGGAAAGTAGGGGCTTTTGATGGTAGGCATATCATGATACAACTGTCTAGGGAGGATGACTATGCCCATATATTCTCCAAGAAAGTACTTTTGATTGAAGGAACCCCAATGAAACTTCTGAAATGGACAATGGACTTTGATCCCTCACAAGAACCCCCCATAGTACCAGTTTGGTACACACTCCCTAAACTTAAACTTCCTTATTACAACCATGAAATGCTCTACAACATTGGTTACTTCCTTGGACAGCCACTTAAAGTCAACATGTCTTCTGCCAATGCCACTAGACCTTCTAATTCAAGGGTCTTAGTGGAAAGGGACATAGCTCTCCCTCCTATGGAAGCTATTTAGGTTGGTACAGCCAATAATGGCTACTGGCAACCTCTAGAGGTGGAATACCAACCTTTATATTCCAAACATTACAGCATGTTTGGTCACTCTATGGAATAGTGCTATAAATTACATCCTGATCTAAGACCCTTTAAACAACCTCATAAAAGTCACCCCATTTCTAGTCAAACATACAAGGATCCAGAAGTGATACAAACCCCCCCTTTGGCATCTCTCACTGCAGCTGAGGTTTAGATAAAGGCATTCAAGGTCCCAGGAGAGAATTTGGCCTCTACTTTGCCACCACTCATTGAACTTGCTAATCAGACAGATGAAGTGGAGGAGATGACTGCTAAGAATACAGAAGGCCAAGCTCTTGCTTTAAGGGATACTGGAACTCAAGATGAGAAGTTAACCTCTCCTTTATTCATGGTTGAGGAGGAGGCTGAGATTACTACTAAAAAAGCTCCTATTGGAGAGGGTCCTTCAAGTGTAGCACTTGTATCTGATGAGGAGGACAGCTCAGAGGTGGGAGGTACCTTCATAACTCCAGTGTTTACTATCGGTGGTTCACTGGGGGATTAGTTAAAGGAAATGGATCACACTTTAGAAGAAGAATGGTCTATTCAAAGATAAAGAAGGAGAAGGAAAGATGTGCTTGAACTCATAAACTTATCCCAAGACAACATAATTGCAGTTAATTCTACTTCTTTAAAGGTCTCTCTCCCTAGGCTGACTAGGGCAGGGAAATCTTTACACCATGATTAATATCTTGTGTTGGAATGTTAGGGGAATTTCCAATCCTGGCTCCCTTAGTAGAATTCTCTAACTCAACAGGATTCACAAATTTTGGAAAATTGCTATCTTAGAACCTTTGGTGCATAAGAACATTCATAAGCTTGTTAGAAAAATTCAGGGTTACCATTTCCATTACAACTGTAACAACAAAATATGGGTATTATGTAGAAATGAACTAAACTGTAATTTACTTATTGATAATTATCAGTTTTTGCATTTGGATTTTACTCTTAACCAATTCACTGGTATGGCCACCTTCATTTATGCTGGAAGCTCAAATGCAGCCAAAGCTCTCCTGTGAACTGATTTACAGGCCATTAGTGACACTTCAGGTAACAATTGGACTGTCGGAGAGGATTTTAATAGTATAAAAGACCCTAGTGAAAAACTAGGGGGGGAATTCCAAATCTGAATAGCTTGTTACAAATTTCTAACAATACCTCTACTGGTCTCTTTGACTGAGGTTTCCTTGGCTCCCCATTGACCTGGAAAAGAAGTAAGCTCCATGAGAGACTGGATAGGTTCCTGGTTATCAATAATTGGATGGAGACTTTCCCCATTACATAAGTGCACCACCTTCCCAAAACCACCTCAGACCACTCTCCACTACTTATAAAAATCTCCTTAGGCATTTAGAAAGAGGCTGCAAACTTCAGATTTCTCAATGTATGGACTAATCACCAAGACTTTCTCAATGTGGTGTAGAAGGGTTGGTCTATTGATTCTCATCCTGGTGAAAATCCCCTTATCAGGCTTTGGAGATTACAAAAAAACCTCACTTATCATCTGAAGAAATGGAATAGGGAGATCATTGGAAATAGTTTTCAGCAAATCACTCCTGCTGAAAAAAGAGTGGCTGCTCTTGAATAGGCTCAACTCTCTGGGGAGGAAAATGACCAGTTTTTAATTGAAGCTCAGACCAAACTCCTACAGTCAATTGAAGTTAAGGAAAAGTTTCTCCAACAAAAAGCAGCCATTAACAAACACTAATTTGGGGATAGGAACTCCAAGTACTTTCATGCAATCATTAAATACAAAAGACAAATGAATGTTATCATCTCAATTAAAGATTCTTAGGGAAATTGGTTAACTGTCCCTCATCAGATTGCTCTTAATGTTGTTTTCCATTTTTAATCCATGTTATCAGAATCTTCAGTTACCCCCCCCCCCAAACATTCATTCTGAGCTGTTTAATGAAGATAGGGCTTACACTCAAAAGTTACACTTAACAGCAATACCTGATGAAAAGGAAATTGAGGCAGCTCTGAGCACAATTGATGGGAATAAACCAGCAGACCCAGATGTCTTTACATATTTGTTCTACAATAGGGCTTGGGAGATTATAAGAGGAGGTGTTATTGCTGCCATCCAGTCCTTCTTTTCTGGCACTAACCTCCCTAACTATTTCTCTTCTACCACTATTGTCTTAATTCCTAAAGACAAGGAGAAAACTACCTGGAATGATTTCAGACTTATAAGTCTAACTAACACCTTCACCAAAATTATTAGCAAGATTTTTGTAAGCAGACTCCAGCCCCATCTCCATAAGCTTATCAGTCAAAACTACTTTTGTTAAGGGCAGAAGCATATCAGATTACATTTTATTAGCTCAAGAACTGCTTCTTGACTTAGACAAACCTCACAAGGGCTAGAATTTAATTCTTAAACAAGACCTGAAAAAGGCCTATGACTCCATCAGTTGGACATTTATTGATAAAGTGCTGGAAGCTAAGGGCTTCAACCCCCATTTCTGCACACTGATCAGAAGATGGCTTTCCAATACTAATTACAGCATTCTCATTAATGGTTCCAGTCATGGTTAATTTCCTGCAGGTAGAGGGATCAAGCAAGGGGATCCTTTGTCCCCAACCATTTTCATTCTAGCTTTTGATTATTTTTCAAGAATGCTAAATTAGGCTCAACTAACTCATGCTCATTTGTGTTTTCACCACAGCTCTACTCCTATTATAAGCCACCTTGCTTATGCTGATGATGTTATTGTTTTTACTAATGGCAGCAAACAGGCTATTAAAAAGACCATAAAACTTATGGAGCACTTGAAGGTGGCAGTCCTGCCCTTAAACAAGGATAAATGCCAATTCATAGCAGGGAAGAAATGCAATGTTAACACTAAAACCTGGCTCAAATCATTCACAGGCTTCTCTTCTCCAATTTCACCTCTTAAATATCTTGGAATTCAATTGATCAAAGGAAGGAAAAAATCAAACTCATTATAATGAGGTGATCAACAAAATCACCTGCTGGACAAATTTTTTCTTATCTAATGGGCACAGAGTCACTTTGCTACAAAGCATCCTTTCTACCTTTCCCCTTTACACCCTTCAAATAATCAAGATGAAAAAAAGCACTCAAAAATTGTTAGCAACTACTTTTAATAAATTTCTCTGGGAGGGCCAACACAATCAAAGGCACTAGGCCATGTGGAATAAACTTTGTAAACCTGTAACTGCTAGAGGTTTGGGCTTCAAAAGCTTCCAACATATGAGTGATACATTCTACTGTAAACAATGGATTAAGTTCAGATAGAGGGACTCACTTTGGTCTCCCTATCTATAGAATAAGTACTGTAAAAAGTCACATCCTAACTTGGTCAGAGCTAAATTGGGAGACTCTAGACATTGGAAAGGCCTCTAGAAAATCAGAGAACAAGCTAACAATCTATTTTGTTGGGAGATTAATGTTGGTACTATTAGCTTTTGGCATGACAATTGGCTCAATGATTCTGTCCTAACTCCTCTTTTCCCTTCTGCTATTGAATCCAAGCTTACAGTCTCAGATTTTTGGTAAGGGGAGCAGTGGAACATTCAAGCTCTTAGCCTGGTGGTGAATGAAGATGTACTCAAAGATATTATTGCTATCCCTGTTGAACCCTTCAGACTTGATAAATTGTTTACTAAGAACCCTCCAAAACAATCCTTAAGTCATTATATACAACACATTGTTCATCCTTGACAAAGCAATGTTTGGGGCAAACAAATTTGGAGAAAAGAGCAAACTCCATCTATGTCTTTTTTCAACTGGAGGCTGTTCAATAATTTTCTACCAGTGGATGATATACTCAAACTAAAAGGCCTAAGAGGTGCCTCTAGGTGTTGGCTATGCTTCTCTCATGAGGAAACTGTTCAGCATTTGTTCCTTGACTGCCCTGTAGCACAAGAAGTGTGATCCCTCACCCTTAACTCCCTTCACCTCAGATCCTCTCTATACCATTGGTGCCCTATTCTAGCCTGCTGGAATGAATGGCAGGAGATGTTCAAACCCTACATACCCCTGATTATTTTCTGGTTTCTTTGGATGTTAAGGAACAAAGCTAAATACCACAATTTTGTTGGCAGATGCAGGGATATCTTAGTTAATTGTTGCAGCTACATTCAAAAGCTCAAACCACTTGTCTTTCTTTATGATAAACCAAGGCCCAGGGTGATACTGATCCAGTCGAGCCCCCCTTCTTTACCATGGGTCAAAATAAATACTGATGGAATTCATCTCCCTGCTGCAGTAGGTATTGGTGGTGTTTGTAGGGACCACTTTGGCCACTGCTTATGGTGCTTTCAATCCCCAATCTGCTCTTCATCAGCACATGAATCTGACGTTTCTGCCATTTTTTGGGCTCTTAAAACTGCCATAGCTCTAAATTACAGGCATATTGTAATTGAATCTGATTCTTTACAAATCATCAACATGTTAAAGGGCACATTTCCTCCTCCTTTCCATCTGATTTACTGGAACAAGAAGATTTTAAATCTCACCATTGATACCCATGTGCAATGGAGTCATATTCAAAGAGAAGGTAATAAATCGGCCAACTGGCTAGCCAAATCAGCTTCCTCTACACAACAAGTTATTTTTTGTAAATCCCCTTTTGGTCACTTAACAACTTTACTTAAAGGGGATTCTTTGGTTCCTCCTTTTATTAGAACTATTTAGTTCTCTTTTTAGGTGCTTGTTGGGATTCACCCCCCATTACCTTTTTGTACCTTTCTTCCTTCTTTAACAAGTACCTTTCTTCCTTCTTTAATTAGTGCTCTTTCAATATATATATATATATATATATATATATATATATATATATATATATATATATATATTAAAGAAAAGGTGCTTCTATTACTTCATTAACTTACAAGTCTAAGGCGGGGCACCTCTAGAAGGTCCCCATGAATCAAAAAGTAAAGAAGAGGTGGAGAGGAATGAGAAATTGAAACAACTTGGGAAAACTGACCCTGTCTAGCAAGCCAATAAGTAGGTCTGTTACCTTCCCTGAAAAAAAAAAGAAAATTGTACATGAAATATTACAAAATAAGTCTAATTTTAGAAACCCATAAGTTGTGATTCCAAGCAGACTGGCCCTCTTGCTCCACTAGTTGAATTAGAACATTTGAGTCCACCTCCACCCATAAAGAATCTTAGGAGGCCCTCTGTGCAATTCTAATGACCCAATAAATAGCCACCAGCTCAGCTTCATGTGCATCAGTAGCCACCAAAGGGGCTTGAAAGAATAACAGACATTTCCCTGAATGATTTCTGAAGACACCACCAATACCTAATTCCATTCCCATGAAACTCCCATTAGAGTTAACTTTGACAGTAGAAACACCAGGTGGTTTCCAGACAACAGTGCTAACTCTTAGGATACCCCTTTCCATGTTAGTTGAGAAATTGAGGATGTTAGGGAATTTTTTGTACTGAATTAGCTTATGTAGCAAAGTAACACAGTTTCTAACAACCCTGGCCACAGAACTAGGTTTGTCATTAAATTTGATTTGATTCCTGGCCATCAAAATGAACCAAGCAACAATAAATGAGATAGCCCCATACTTACTGGAACACCACCCTTGCCAACATGTATGTAGGTAATCCCAATGAAAATGATTTCTACCTAATGACATGTGTTCAATTAACTTCTACCATACTTCTTGTGATAACTTGCACCAGAAAAAAATATGGGTAACAGATTCTTCCTCTTCTAAACAAAGCTAGCATCTTGAAGGGCCTCTGAGACCTTTAAGTTTCAAAATATCATATGTTGGGAGAAACTTGATTAGAGCCCTCCAACAAAAGAAGGACATGGAGGGTGACAGATATTTGTTCCAAATCACCTCACCCCGAGGTTCATTATTCCAAATGAAAGACTTGGCATAAATAGTTTGGTGAGACTCTGATTTCTGTAGGCATGCCAGATAATTTTATCAGACCTGCTTCTCTCAAAAGAAATGGAAGCAATCTACATAATAGAAGGACCCTGGACAATTGATTGAAGGTAGGGGAGTGACCAATTATTATCACTCTAACATTCATCAACTTTCATATTAAGGTTAGGACCTCATTACCAGGAACAAGCCAATCCCTAGGAAACCAATTTTCCAACCATAAATCAATCTCACCTCTGCCCAGATCCCACATATACAGCTCTTTAGCAATACTGCTGATCTGAAGCACTCTTACCCAAAGCTTAGAGTCCCTCAATCTTCTAACAGAGTGTAAAGGATGAATGTCTCTATAATATTTTCCTTTCATATATTGGGTCCACAGGGAAGATTGAGCTCTAAAATTGATACATAACTTGCAAAGATTCACCTGCTAAAGCTGATGAAATCCTTTGAAGCCTAGACCACCAGTCATAGTAGGCTTAGCAACTTTCTGCCAAGAAGCCCAATGCATTTGATGTCTTTTGCCAGACCACAAAAACCTGTTAAAGGCTCTTTCTAGCTGAATTTGAGTGCTTTTTCATGGTTGGTCATTTGAAGAATGTATGACGGGAAAGTTGTGAGGATGCTCTTTAGAATAGTGATTCTTCCACCATTAGACAAAAAATATTGAGTCCAGCAAGAAAGAAAGGATTGAATTTTTTTTACAATGTCATCAAATTGATATTGTTTTCCTCTACCAGTAATTAGTTGGACCCCAAGATACTTAATTGGGAGCTGAGTGCTAGAGAAACCAGTAAAATTCAAAATCCATTGTTTATCAGCAGATGCAGTCTTTTAGAGAAAATTAGGTGACACTTTTTTGGGTTAAAAAAAATACCAGATGTGGCTTCAAATTGCTGTAGGCAATGGCAAACCTTCCTAACTTCTTATGTGCACTGTAGAATATCATGCATCATCATCATACACTAAGTGTGAAACAACCACATTAGATCTATGGTGGAATCTGGAGTAGTTTTGGGAGAGGAGAGCTCTATTAAGCAATCTAGATAAATAGTCAATGGCTAGGATAAAGATTGTAGGAGACAAAGTATCTCATTGCTTCAAACCTCTTGTAGCAGTAAATGATCCTCAAGCTTTTCCATTAATCAAATTGTAGTTAGAGTTGGACAAGAGCCATCTTTGGATGATGGAACATGGCATTAAAGCTCCTAGCAGTTAGAATCTCATGGATGAAGTTCCAATCAATTGTATCATATGCCTTCTTGATATCCAACTTATAAATCAGATTGCCCCCTCTGCAAGATTTGTCCAAGTCCAATAACAATTCTTGTGCAAGTACGACATTGTCAGTGATTGACCTTCCTTTCACAAAAGCAGTCTGGTTATGACTTATCAATTTATCCAAGTGTGGTTGTTTCTTACCCAACAAAATCTTGCTAATGGTCTTGCTAATTACAGTATTCAAACTTATGGGCTTAAAATGATCCCACCTTCGCTGTGATTGAGACGTATGCACCAAGCCATAATTGGAAGCACTGAAATAGGTGGGAAGAGATTGGCCCATAACGAAACTTCTGATGGCTGAAACTACATTCTCTTTGATGATGTCCCAAGCTTTTATATCAAAATCTACAGTGAAACCATCAGGCGCAGCAGTCTTGGAGATGTCATTAGAGTTCAAAGCTGCCTAAATCTCTTGATCAGTGGGGATATCAGTGAGATTCAGATTGTGAGTATATTGGAATTCTTCAATGAAATAGGAGCCATCAATTGGGGCACGATTTAGGCTGAAAATGATTCATAACATTAAGTGCAATGTCAACATTATCTTTGAGTCTCCCACCCTCAATAGTAAGAATAGAGTGTATGGTATTGCATTTCCTCTTATATTTGATGTAGGCATGGTAAAATTTGGTGTTTCTATCACCCTCAGTGAAGATATTGATAGAGGTCATTTGTTTCAAGAACAATTCATGTCTCTCAATAGCAGTAATGAGATTTTCTTTCGCTATCATTAATGATTTCTCATCAGCAATACTGACCCGACCCGCAATAACGCAGTGATATTCACTTCCAAAAGATGGCCAAAAACTTGACCCAATTTATAAATAGCGGCTAGTGTATAAAATAAAAATATTGTAAAATTTTAGAAAATATTTTACACACTAGGGGTACTACGCAAGTATACGTATCGTTTCAAGTAATATAGGTTTTTCTTTTATAACCCCAGTATCGATCCCACGAAGAAGCGAGGTAAGAAATCCTTTAGGCTAATTCCAGTCTATTTCTATAAGGCCTAAATTTGGAATGTCGATTAAAATGAGTTTTCTAATAACTAATCCTAAATTAAATTCTTAAATAAAAAGATAACTTATGGATAAATTGGTTTCGGAGAAATTCCAGATATTAAAAATTACTTTCTCTTGCAATTACATAGATAATGTGTAAGAAAGATATGCTTAGAATTAATGTAGTAGTGCCAAATAGAAGCATTCCTATTCTTTACCCTTTGGTCCAGGCATAAAGAACATTGGCTAATTTATAGATCGATTCAGATGTTTTATTAGTAGAATGGGTTAATCTTGGCTCACACTACTAGATGTCCAAGGGTGGCTATGGTCGGCCCTACCGATGACCCGTTCCCTTTCTATAGATCAAATTATTAGAATTTAGTCTCGTCACTCTAAAAACTAATCAATTCTGTGCCCAATAAACAATATCTCCCTATTTATTTGCACTTCGCCTTGAATAACCTGCACAAGGCCTTCGACTACTCAAGGATTCATGTGATATCTACTAGTTAAGAATTCAACTCCTTCTAGGTCTCAGAATTCTTCAACAGGTTTTAACAATACAAGTGATCAATTTGTAAAGTAAACGAAGATCCGTTATGAATATCATCACCATAATTTAGTAAGAGAATATCTAAATAAATCTTAATTCCTAATCATGCATCTATTTCATTACAAAACAAAAATAAATGAAAATAATGGCATAAGAAGTAAAAGAATTGATAGAACTATATAATAAATTAAGTGTCAACAAGGAACTTATTTCATTAGTATTCTATTATATTTATGCAATTATCTGTCACATAGAAGCATCTAATAGATAATTCTATCATAAAAATGATTTTCCTATGCATGCCACTACTTCATATTAAAAGAAAGAGTAAAGGAAATCACTTACGAAACATGGATAATTCACGTATAGAAAACTTGGTTTAAAACAAAGAAAATCCACTAGAAAGTGTTTACAACAATTACAAGAGAATGAAGAACACAATACTTAGCTTTTTCCTTCTGAAAGGAAGAAGAAGATCTCTCCACCAAAGCTTCCCACTGATCCACGAGACGCTCGTACATCCCTTACATAAATATCTAAAAATCCCTCACCAATATCTCCATAAGATGTAAAAATCTAAATCATCATAACTCTAAATGACTAAAATGACTAAGGGGGAAGAAAGAGACTATAGGGTGCGATTTTCTCTGAAGGAGTGGCCTCCTATTTATAGGCTTCAAGGGTTGCCTCAAGGCACCTCTTGAAAATGTATCCATGTTCAATGAATCTTCTAGAAACCAACTCTGGCGCCTAGGCGCCGGGATCTGGCGCCTAAGCACCGGACTCCGTGCCTGAACAGTCGCACCCCTTCACTTTGGGTTGCAACTCTTCGTGACTTAAACCTCTTTGGAGCGTCCAAATGCAATGTATCACATGTCCTATTATCAAGGAACAACTGTCAGTCTTCAAGAATGTCCAATAACCGCTTCGTCAAAATAACCGTCCAAAAGTCATCAAAAACTTGACAGTTTCTGTATCGAGTCTGGCGCGTAGGCGCCAACTTCTGGCGCGTAGGCGCCAACTTCTGGCGCCTAGGCGCCAGGCCATATTTTTTTTATAATTCTTGTATTTTGATCTGTTTTTGCTCCTTTTTCACCCTTTTTCCTTTTTTTGAACTTTTTACATCACCTACATCCAAAAACACAAAAATACCTTTCATTAAAGCATAATATCCTTAGAAATTGATAAAAATCAAGGCATAAAAATAGGTATTTTTTTCATGAATCAAAATCCCCCAAAATTAAATGTTACTTGTCCTCAAGTAACACTATAATCATTAAAAACCTCATAAGCAAATCATGTGTATGAGTTTCTTTAGGAGTTTCTAAAATTTTGTTCTAGAAATATAGTAGTCCAATTTAGAAAATATTTTACTAAATGAGACCAATTTAAAGTTTAAAAATCTCTTAGATGAAGGAGTATGAAAATATGTGTTGCTATCTAATTCAGAAATGCTTGTAAATTTTTCAAAATATAGGGGTTAGGCATTTTATTTTCTTTACTTAAAAATCTTTATTAAAAATAATTATACTAACTATATTAGATTTTAAAGCTTAAGATTTTCTCAAATCTTAAAATTTAAAAAGCTCAGGTGTGGAACCAATTTTTGATTAGGCCTTTTAATCCTCAAGCTTCTCCATCCTTTTTCACATAATATACTATTTTTTCTTTTATTTTTATTTTTCTTTTTCTTTTCCTTTTCTTTCTTTTTTTTTTCTTTTTTTAGGCAAGGATTACTATATCTAGATAGGCCTTTAATAATTTTGAATTCCACCCTTCCCTTCCTAAAGCATAAGGTAGATATATATCTTTTACTTAGAAATATAATAACTGTTTTGAGAATCATTTTTCAATAATTTAAATATTGAAAACAAAAGTCTAGTCCTTCTATTTTTCTAAAAATACAACTTTTCTTACTAAAGATGATTACACAATATTTATCATTTCTTCACTAAGAAAAATTAAATTTAAATTTTTCATCACTACTATAAATTTTAACTAAATTCTCTTACTTATTTCTATATTCAAAATTTTATTTCCATAATATAGCTTCATACGCATAATTATTTTTCAATCAAAATCAAATTTATTTATAGCAGTTTTGAGGACAAATAAAATTTAAGTTTTTGAAAATTGTTTTTCATTCCCCCCCCCCCCAAACTTGAATTTGAATATGTATAGCATTCAACATAGAAAATATAAGCAGGAAGAAAAATAGTTCAAAAATTCTACCTACCACAATTGTCTATCAATAACATCTACATGTATTCATCAGGATATAATAATTTGCAACAGAAAGTAAATCTATACTAACATGCTAGAATAAAATTAAATTAAAGAAAGGTTAAATAAGCATGACAAACATCGGCATGGGAAAATATATTTAAGTGTTCTTCAAATCTCTAAATTGTTGTAGCACAAACACAAATACAAACACACAAACTAAAATATCTAGACTCGCAGATTCATACACAAATTTCAATTGAGGTTAATTTGATCTCCTTTTCTACTCACATTTTCCCTCCTTACTTTCAATTTCTAACGAAAGAAACTACACTAATAACATGGGTGTATTAATAAAAGTAGTGCAGTTCATCTATATTTTGTTTACTAAATAAGATCGCGACCTTACTCAGTGAAAACAAAGTCAGTTAAAGGAAGTAACAGAGTTGACATGGAGTGGTCCAAGTCTAAACTCTACATGCTTCAAGGTAATGCTCAGCTCCAGTTGAGAACTGAGTTATAACAGACTCGTCAGCCTACTACCACCAGAAGTCATATACAAATTTAGTCAAGACCAAGGCATAACCTCACAAATCTAATCCACACTAAAGCAAACTCAAAACATAAACATAAACAATCATGACTCTCAAGCACACTAAATTAAAGTACACTGATAACAATGGGTTGCCTCCCATATAGCGCTCAGTTTTAACGTCGCTGGCCCGACATATGATTCCTCCTGGATCAAATTTCCAATTAAGTAATCCTCGATCAATCGCCCAATCCTTTCTAGATCCAGGGATTTCGATAAAATCCTCAAAATTTAATTTTTCATTTAGCTCTTCATAATCAGTTTGATTTATATAATTATTCCTCATATGTCTTTCTAGATCCAATATTCTTCTATAATTTGATGAATTTGCATATTAATATCATCCTTGAAATTTATAAGAAATGGATCTTTATAAGATACTTCAATATCTCCCAAATTTTGGATCAGATTCTCTTTAGATAATTCAGATTCAGGATTAAATTCTTCTATGTCACTCTTCTGTTTCAAATTATCTTCCAATTCTTCCCCTTTATAATTATTAAATGATGGAGGATCTATCTTAGTTGAGGAAATAGGTTTTTCTAATTCCTTAAGAATTTCTTCCAATGGTCTTCCAATATCCTTATCCTCTTTTCTCAACTAAAAGTTCTTTTGAAATAAATCCTCAAATTCTCTTCCAAGTCTTAGTTCAATAATTTTATCATGTTCATCATTCAATTCAGGTTTTTTTTTGTGATTGAGTCGAATCCAAAGATAAAAAGACTGCTTGTGTAGATGAATTCCCTAAATAGGTAGGCTTTAAAATTGTATGGGGTGCATCCATCTTAAGTTCATGAGATTTTTCAACTGATGGAATTAAAAGTTTACTATTTTCGGTGACGTCCATCATTTCACACCTCTCTTGAACGTACATACAGTCTTCTTTAAATAACATTTTTGAATCATCATGAAAATCCATTTCAATCTCATCTCTTAAATTACACTCAAAACTTTCTTGGAAATGATCTTTACTAAGATAATCAATTTCATCTATCCAAAAACAATCATCATCTTTTCTCTCAGCTGGATATTTCATAGTCTTTAATACATCAAAAGTGACTTTCTGGTCATTAATATTCATAGTCAACTTTCCTTTTTGCACATCTATCATAGCTTGTCCAGTAACAAGGAAAGGTCTCCCTAAAATAATTGGAATTTCTTTATCTTCCTCCATATCCAATACAATAAAGTCCACAGGAAAGATAAACTTATCCACTTTAATAAGCACGTCTTCTATAACTCCTTTTGGATAAATGATAGATCGATCAGCTAACATAAGGGTTACAGTAGTGGGAGAAATATAGACTAAACCTATCCTTCTAAATATAGATAGAGGCATCACATTAATGTTCACTCCTAAATCACATAAAGCCTTTCCACATAATCTTTTTCCAATTGCACGGGGAATTGTAAAGCTACAAGGATCGTTAAGTTTCCGAGAAAAGTTTTTCTGAAGTATAGCGCTGCACTCCTCATTTAGTGCAACTGTCTCATAATCCCCAAATTTCCTTTTATTATTTAATATCTCCTTCATAAAATTTGCATAACTTGGCATCTGTTCCAAAGCTTCAGTGAAAGGAATATTTATCGTTAATTTCTTAAGTACTTTCATGAACATTGAAAATTTCTTATCCAACTCATACTGTTTAAGTCTTTGAGGAAATGGAGGTGGTGGTCTTTCTAAATTGATTTTAGTTGGAGATATTAATTTTTCTAGATCCTTAGAAACATGTTCTTCAGGTCTTTTAGTTTCCTTTGTGTCTCTCACAACTTCTTTCTCTTTTTTAACCACTTCCTCTATCTCTCTTCCACTTTTTAAATGGAAAGCTTCTACTTGTTCATTAGTGTTCTTTTTAGGGTTGATCTCAATGTTGCTAGGAAGTGTTCCTTAGGGTTTATTGCCTTGTGAATTAACAATTTGTCCCAATTGATTCTCTATGTTTATAATCGCAACATTTTGACTTTGCAACTGGTTTCCCACTTTCAATACCACTTCTTCCATAGACATCTCCTTATCCTCAAATTGTTGATCATTGTTAGAGTCCGGTGGATATGAAGGTCTATAGTTTGTGTTCCCCTGATTATTCCAACTTCCATTTGGATTTGCATGATTATTTTCCCATTTTTTGTTTCCACCATCAGTAGTATGATTCCAGTTAGATTTAGGATGATTCTCCCAACCTGGTTTGTAAAAGTTAGAATAGAGGTTGTTTGGGGTATTTAAAGTTTCATATGATAAGTTAGAATCAATCATATTCCCTAATGAACTTTCCTCACTTACTAGAGTAAATTGAGGCTGGTTCATTCCAAATTGGTCCAACTTCCATGATATTTCAGTAACCTGAGATGCAATAATTGTAATCGCATCTATATCATGAACACTGGCTACCTTTTTAGGATTTACCTCTGCAGAGGGCAATTCAAATTCATTTGTAGCCATTTCTTCAATTAACGCATACGCTTCATCAAATGATTTTGACATTAACGATCCACCAGCGGCAGCGTCAATTATAAATTTAAGGGATCCTACTAACCCATTGTAAAAAGTTTCAATGATTAACCAATTAGGCAGAGCATGGTGTGGACACTTTCTTAGGAGTTCCTTAAATCTTTCCCAGGCTTCGTATATTGATTCCCCTCCATATTGACAAAATGAGATAATATTGTTTCTAAGTTTAGTTGTCCTTGAAGGTGGAAAATACTTAGCAAGGAATTTCTGAGTTAACTCTTCCCAATTTTTAATAGAACCAGGTGCTAATGAGTATAACTACATTTTAGCCTTATCCCTTAGTGAGAAAGGAAAAAGCCTTAGTCTAACAGCATCGTCTGACATGCTGTTATAACTAAATGTAGCACAAAGTTCTACAAAACATGATAAGTGTAAATAGGCATCCTCCAAAGGAGTTCCCCCAAACTAGTTGTTCTGCACAAGTTGGATAATCTCAGGATTTATTTCAAACGAGTCAGCTTCTACGACAAGGTTTTTTATACTTGAGTGAATTTCATCTGTCGTAAGATTTTTATAATCTCTCAACGAAGTATGATGACTTTCTAAGTTATTATCTTGAAAGTTTTCCATTTCCATTTCTAGTTTTTTGAGTCCCTTCTGTTTTATTAATTTTTTCCATTTTTCTAACTCCGGATCATAAAGCACAAGTCCTTCAGATCCTTTGTTTTGCATACAGAGCACAACAAACAGTACAATAACAATTAAACAAATAATAGATAAAATATATTCAACACAACAAAACATTTTTACGAACACCTTATTTTTCACACAAACAGTTTTTTTTTTCTTTCTTTTTACAACACTATTTCATATAAAAAAAACACATTTTCATACAAAAATAGTTTTTACGACACTACAATTTTCCAAGTCTAAACCTTATTATTTCAACTAAAATTCTCCTAAAGTTCTTACCGAAGCTTCCTCGGCAACGGCGCCAAAAACTTGACCCGACTCGCAATAACGTAGTAATATTCGCTTCCAAAAGATGGCAAAAAACTTGACCCAATTTATAAATAGCGGCTAGTGTATAAAATCAAAATGTTGTAAAATTTTAGAAAATATTTTACACGCTAGGGGTACTACGCAAGTATATGTATCGTTTCAAGTAATATAGGGTTTTCTTTTATAACCCCAGTATCGATCCCACAGAGAAGCGAGGTAAGAAATCCTTTAGGCTAATTCCAGTTTATTTCTATAAGGCCTAAATTTGGAATGTCGATTAAAATGAGTTTTCTAATAACTAATCCTAAATTAAATTCTTAAAAAAAGATAACTTATGGATAAATTGGTTTGGAGAAATTCGAGATATTAAAAATTACCTTTCTCTTGCAATTACATAGATAATGTGTAAGAAAGATATGCTTAGAATTAATGTAGTAGTGCCAAATAGAAGCATTCCTATTCTTTACCCTTTGGTCCAGCCATAAAGAACATTGGCTAATCAATAGATCGGTTCAGGATGCTTTATTAGTAGAATGGGTTAATCTAGGCTCACACTACTAGATGTCCAAGGGTGGCTATAGTCGGCCCTACCAGTGACCCGTTCCCTTTCTATAGATCAAATTATTAGAATTTAGTCCGTCACTCTAAAAACTAATCAATTCCGCGCCCAATAAACAATATCTCCCTATTTATTCGCACTTCACCTCGAATAACCCGCACAAGGCCTTCGACTACCCAAGGATTCATGTGATATCTACTAGTTAAGAATTCATCTCCTTCTAGGTCTCAGAATTCTTCAACAGGTTTTAACAATACAAGTGATCAATTTGTAAAGTAAATGAAGATCCGATATGAATATCATCACCATAATTTAATAAGAGAATATCTAAGCAAATCTTAATTCCTAATCATGCATCTATTTCATTACAAAACAAAAATAAATGAAAATAATGGCATAAGAAGTAAAAGAATTGATAGAACTATATAATAAATTAAGTGTCAATAAGGAACTTATTTCATTAGTATTCTATTATATTATGCAACTATCTGTCACCTAGAAGCATCTAATAGATAATTCTATCATAAAAATGATTTTCCTACGCATGTCACTACTTCATATTAAAAGAAAGAGTAAAGAAAATCATTTACGAAAAATGGATAATTCACGACAGAAGACTTGGTTTAAAACAAAGCAAATCCACTAGAAAGTGTTTACAACAATTACAAGAGAATGAAGAACACAATACTTAGCTTTTTCCTTCTAAAAGAAAGAAGAAGATCTCTCCACCAAAGTTTTTTACTGATCCATGCGACGCCCGTACATCCCTTACATAAATATCTCAAAATCCCTCACCAATCTCTCCATAAGATGTAAAAATCTACATCTTCATAACTCTAAATGACTAAAATGACTAAGGGGGAAGAAAGAGAGTATACGGTGCGATTTTCTCTGAAGGAGTGGCCTCCTATTTAAAGGCTTCATGGGTTGCCTCAAGGCACCTCTTCAAAATGTGTCCATGTTCAATGAATCTTCTAGAAACCAACTCTGGCGCCTAGGCACCGGGATCTGGCACCTAGGCGCCCGACTCTGTGCCCGAACAGTCGCATCCCTTCACTTTAGGTCGCACCTCTTCGTGATTTAAACCGCTTTGGAGCGTCCAAATGCAATGTATCACATGTCCTATTATCAAGGAACAACTGTCAGTCTTCTAGAATGTCCAATAACCGCTTACTCCGTCAAAATAATCGTCCAAAAGTCGTCAAAAACTTGACAATTTCTGTATCGAGTCTAGCGCGTAGGCGCCAACTTCTGGCGCCTATGCGCCAGGCCATAATTTTTTATAATTCTTGTATTTTGCTCCTTTTTGCTCCTTTTTCACCCTTTTTCCTTTTTTTGAACTTTTTACATCACCTACATCCAAAAACACAAAAATACCTTTCATTAAAGCATAATATCCTTAGAAATTGATAAAAATCAAGGCATAAAAATAAGTATTTTTTTCATGGATCAAATACTAAGCTGGACCTGATCCTCAATCAACTATACTTCCTTTTCAGCCTCTTTCGCAGTTCTAAAAACATCCCCAAAGGATTCCCAGCTACACTTCCTCAGTGCTTTACCAACTTTGATCTGAAGTAATTTTAGTTTACTGAGAGGATCTGGATGATGAATATCACCCCAATAAGAAGAAACAATATGAAGGAAGTTACTATGCGAAGACACATATTCAAATATCTAAAAGGGAGTGGTAGCAAAGGATTGTTAGGAGAATTAATAGATATGAGCAATGGCCTGTGATCAGACCCAGCAAGACTGAGGTGAGTAACAAATGTGATAAGGAACTGTTCCTGCCATAAGTCATTCACCAAAGATCCTGTCAAGTCTTCCCATATTTTCCCTCTCTTCCAAGTAAACGCGGGCCTTGAAAACTAATGTCAAAGAGTTTAGCTGCCTTTATCATTGAATCTGGACATTCTGGATATATTGGGAGCCCTGCCACCAAGTTTCTCAGTAGAAGAGCAGATGCAATTGAAGTCTCCCCCAACCAGCCAAGGAGAAGACATCTGCTCACTGATATTAAGTAGGCTAGACCTAGAACTAGTCTGTCCTCCTTGTTGCAGCCTGCATAGACAAATGAAGCAAATCCCAATTTGTCATTCAGAAGAAATTAAATGTGTAGGAATTTTTGGTGATCTACAATAACATACCAAGAAATCTCCTTCCTGTAGAAACACCAAATTTTATTATTTATGTTAGCATAGTGAGTGAAGGCAGTTAATCTATTAATGAGCATTTGAGAATATTTGTGAACCATAGGTTCAAGTATCACAATGCACCAAAATTTAAACTTCTTATGGAAATGAATGAGTCTTTTAAAATATAGGGGATGGGAAATGCTCCTAATGTTCCAACAGAGGAAATTAATCATATTACTGTGGGATGGGAAAGCAGAATGGGATTTGGATCTAGTTCTTCCTCTAGCTAGCTTAGGGGAAGAGCCACAGTCCAAACTCTTGGCCTAATAAGAGGGAGGATATTCTAGTAGTTCATGTATTTAAGTTTTGCTCTTCTTTTTCTTCCTGGAAGTTTGGATGTGCCAATAAGCTTCCATTGATTCATACAGTTCCTCTATGATATCATTTGTGGGGGCAGCCATCTCCTAAACCACCCCCAAAGTTGGGAGAATGGGGGAGGTGCAATGGGTGGGACATCTCGCGCCCCCCCCCCCCCCCACACACACACAACGCCACCAAATGCTGGGGAGATTTCCTTCTCAGTCTCAAGTGATCCCACCACAGGAGTGGTTTCAGCCTCCTCCAAGGCACATGCTAGAGATATAGTGGATTGTGAAGGGTTTACAATTGTGATCAGTTTAGTTTCATGTCTAACATTTTTCTCAAGAGAGTTTCCCTCAGCAGCGGCAAGAGGCCTGACAATACTTTTGGCAGAGGTAGCCAGCCTCTTAGAAGGAGGGTGCAACATATAACAGCTATCCTTAATATGACCAAACATTTTCCAATGCTTATAGTAGAGAGGTCTTTGTTCAACTTCTATCTCTTGCCAAAAACCATCCTCCTCTTCTGTTTCAATCCACACCCTATCCAAATCAGGAAGTGTGATATCCCTTTCCACAAGGACCCATCCCAGCAAGCCTAGCCATATCATAAGTGGGAGGGTCCACCTTTAAGGGTGTACCAAGAGCCTGACTTATATTAAATAAAGCATTCTGGTGATATAACTGTATAGGGGGATGGGAGTTGATGCACCTAAAATAAACAGTGTTTTTATGCACATTTTATACCTATTTTTGATGATATTGCACTTTAATGGAAGGTATTTTGTGTTTTTCTTGTAGGTATGATGAAAATAAGTGAATATGATGAAAGGAGCAAAATTGGATCAAATTTGGAGCAAAAAAATGAAAAAATGAAAAATTGGACGTTGGCGGCTAAGCACCACCTGATCGGCGCTTAGCCGCCACAGTTAAAAATTGAATTTTCTTCATTTTTTTGGCGCCAATTTCAAGGGGTGTTTGAAGCAACTTTTGGTGGTGACTTCCTTAACTTCCCATGGGCAGCAAATTTGAATGAAGGGATGCATATTTTGGTAGATACATTGAATCCGGACATAATTTCAAGAGACACCAAGGCACCTTTTGGATTATTATTAAAATTATGTCATGAGAGTCTTTAGTGTGTGTGTGTGTGTGTGTAAGAGAGTCTTTTTAGTGAGTCTAGTTTTCAAGAGTCATCTTCTAGTTTCAAAGAGTTTTTCCTAGTTTTACTTTCAATCTTTTATTGTTTATAGTTTAGTTAGTTTAGTTTTAGAGGAGAAAGAGTTGGGGTGAAACTTTCTTTCCACCAATTTTTTTTTCATTCATTTATATAGTTTTTTTTTATTGAAGTCTAAAGTCAGAGTTGGAGTCCACATAGTTGGGCACCAACCTCTATAGTGTTGTTCTGTGGAAAGTCAAGTTTAAAAGGAACTTTTGGAGTCTTGTGGAGAGGATTTTCAGATAAGTGTTTACTACTATTTTCTAAATTTAGTTTTTTTTTTGTTGTGTTTTCTTTATGATTTCTATTTTCAAATCAATGTTTACTTGTGTTTTCTTCATGAATTCTGAGTAGTTTTCTTTATATTTTTCTTTCTTAAATGAAGAAGTAATTAAATTATATAGGATTGTTGTGGAATGTACAAGTGTTTAAAGTTGGAAAAAGTTGTGAATATTTAATTCCATAAACTTAATTTACTTCTTAATTAGGCCAGTTAAGACGTTAAATTTGTTGTGAGATTATGTAAAATCCAATGCTATATTGTCTCAAACAACAAATGGTATAAATAACATGCAATTATATGGATGAGAGTTGTAGTCCATATAATTGAATGCTTAGGAGATATGCTTTTAATGGGGAGTAAAATAAAAGGTCTTTAGAGTGAAAGGCTAAAGCCCCCTAATTTGGTTTGATATTTTAAATTTTGTTATGAGAAGTTAGCCCCTAGGTGGAGGGAATCGAGGGAACTCTAGAGTGAGAGCTGGTATCTTCCCTACCTAACCATGTTCAAGATTTTAAAATTTCAAATTAACCAATGTTCTTTATAGAACCAAGTAAGGGTAAAGAATAAATTTGCTCCTATTTATCACAACACATTTAAATACTTCCACAACAATACTTTCATAATTATTACTACTTTATAAGAGAAAGAAAAAGATATTTTATTTTTTAGTATTTTATACCGCATTTTAAAGTTCTAATTATTTTCATTTCCTGCTTAGCTTTTATTAAAAATACCAAAAACATATTTCAAGCTTTTCAAATCAAAACATACCTTCAAAAGTCTTAAAAAAAGTAAAAATATACTTTTCTTAATTCTTTAAAAGTTTTTACATTTCCTTGTGGGTTTGATATCTCGGGGCATAATCAGAAAGTCTTATATTACTTGATAAATGATACATATAATTGCGTAGTATCCCATATTATAAAATCATAATTTTCATATCTAAATCATCATAACATATATATTGGTGTGGAGTCAAGTTTTTGGTGCACATATATTTATCGGGGATCAAGTTTTTGGCACCGTTGCTGGGGCAACTAATTAAAACTGCATTTTTAAGAAAAATTAAGAAAAATTTAAATTTTTAGTTTTCTTTGTTTGTGTTAGTGTGTTGTGTTTTGTTTAATTTTATTGTTGCATACGTAGTTCAGGTTCTGGGGGACTTGTGGCTTACGATTCTAAATTAGAAATAACTATCAGAAAAATTAAAAAAAATAAAAAATATTAAAAAGATAAAAATATTCAAGAAATAACAAATCATTAAAATCAAAATGTTGAAATCCATCAAGAATTCAGACCTTTAAGAGATTATGCTAACCCTACAGTGGATGAACTTCATGGTAGTATTCAACACCCTGCTGTAGCTTCTAATTCCTTTGAACTTAAACCTGCTATTATCATAATGGTGTCTAATAATCAGTTTGGGGGAGCAACAACTAAAGATCCTAATTTGCATCTTGCTAATTTTCTAGAGTTGTGTGCTACTTTTAAATATGATGGTATTTCGGATGACGCTATTAGACTCAGACTTTTTCCTTTCTCACTAAGGGATAAAGCTAAGATATGGTTAAATTCGTTAACACCTGGATCTATCAGAACTTAGTGTGATTTAGCACAAAAATTTCTTGCTAAATATTTTCCACCATCGAAGCCTGTGAAGTTGAGAAATGATATTACATTTTTTTGTCAGCTTGAAGATGAATCAATATATGAAGCATGGGAAATATTTAAAGATCTCCCCAGGAAGTGTCCACATCATTTGATACTAGATTGGTTAATAATTCAAACCTTTACAATAGATTAGTTGGATCTCTTAGATTAATTATCGATGCTACTGCTGGTGGATTATTAATGTCTAAACACTTTTCTGTTGCTTATGCTCTAATTGAAGAAATGACTACTAATAATTTTCAATGTTCTTCTGAAAGGATAAATCCTAAAAAGGTAGCTAGTGTTCATGAAAATGATGCTTTTGTAATGTTATCAAATCAAGTTGCTGCAATTTTAAGAAAGATAGACCAATTTGGGATGAATTTTTCTCAGCCAAATTACATGATTGAAGAAAATTCATTAGGTCAAATGTTTGATACTTATTCTTCACCAGAAACTTTGAATGCTATAAGTAAGCCTAATAACCCATATTCCAATTATTATAACCTAGGTTGGAAGAATCATCCAAAGTTCAACTGGAATACCAATAATCAGGGTGGAATTAATCAACAATGGGGGAACCACCAAGTAAACCCATTGGGGAACTGGAACAACCAAGAAAATAATAATTATAGATTAACCTATCCTCCATGTTTTAACAATGCTTACAATTAAAGGAGAAGAAATTGTCTATTAAAGAAGTGTTGTCACATATGGGAAATTAATTGCAAATTCAATGAGCAACCATCAGAAATATTGAAAATTAATTAGGGCAATTTGCAAATTCAATAAGTAATAGATCCCAAGGAATGCTTCCAAGTAATACTAAAGTGAATCCAAGAGATAAAAATAAAGATCATGTAAAAGCAATTCAATTGAGAATTGGAAGAGAGTTGGAAGGTAGAATTCAGAAAGAAATTGAAGTAGAGAAAGAAGAGATTCAAGAACCAAAAGAGGATGCTCCGAAAGGTTTGGAAAGACCAATTTCTCCACCTAAGGTTGATTTAGAAAAGCCACCACCTCCATTTCCTCAGAGACTTCGTCAACAAAAGTTGGATAAGCAATTTTAAAAATTCTTAGAGATATTTAAGAAGCTTACCATTAATATTCCATTTGCTGATACCTTAGAACAAATGCCGAGCTATGTGAAATTTATGAAGGATATTCTCAACAAAAAAAGAAAGTTTGAAGATAATGAGATAGTTGCACTTAGTGAGGAGTGCAGTGCAATAATTCAGAAGAAGCTTCCTGAAAAGCTTAAAGATCTTGGTAGTTTCAAAATTCCATGTGCAATCAGAGACAGATTCTATGGAAAAGCTTTATGTGATTTGGGTGCAAGCATTAACCTTATGCCTCTATCAATATTCAAAAGACTGAAATTAGGAGAAATAACCCCAACTACTGTAAAACACCACAACTACTAAACAAACTATCACAGCACTACACAGTTCATTTAACAATTTCAATTTTTCATTACAATATAACAGTACATTAACAGGTTTACACATCACATGGAAAGTAAATAACTACTACATCACAAAAAAACACTACACATAATAAGAAAAATAGAAATAGAAACATACAAACTACCAATCTTCATCACCAGATTCATCAGCAGGGTTAGCATGGTCAGCAGGACCACGTCTGTACGGTGTATAGCTGGGGCAAGTAGGAAATATCACATCAGTTTCCCCCTCATGAATCTGACTTGTGCGTCATGATAGGCAATATCAAACTCAACTCTTCTTCTCATATAATTTTCATTCACATCACTTCTAGCCTCAAACACATACATCCTACCATGGAGTCTATCCATACTAGCACTCTGTAATCTCAGCTGATTCATAATATCAGACAAAGTAGGGGGCTCAGACATAGATGGAATATCATAACTCGTAGTAGGAATATCAGTACTCCTACTCTCATCCCGTGCTCCCACATGAGACTCATAAGTATGAATGATAGTCTTTGTAATGGGTCTCAGTGGTATAGCTACCTCTTCAGAACTGTTGAACTCTACTCTAGACTGTACACACAGGGCATGAACTAGGGCAGGATGTCCTAATCCTTCAGTGGTCTATCCTCTAGCAATGGACTGAATGTTCTTGAAGAAAATAACTCCAATATCAATCTTCTTCATATTCTGAATACAGTAGTTCAGAATTGCTCTATCCCTTGTAACTTTACTGTGGTGATCAGAATGTAACAATCTTGCAGAGATGAAATAGTGTCAAACTTTAGATGCAAAATTTAACTTGGAAGAAGGGAAGTTAATCATCTATTTTTTACTCACTTTTCATTCCCCTCTTCCGTCTATCAGAAAAGCAATCACTTCATTCATATTCGCCTCTCGGGTATCAAAATTTTCATATTCGCAAACAAAAGGTTCCCAAGTCTGATAAAATGCATTGATACACTGAGGGGTAAATTCAATCATTTTTCCTCTAACTAGCACATATTCTGTCTCAGTCTAGGGCACATTTGCATAGAACTCTCTAACAACACCCAAAACAGCATTAGCAGTAAAATAACAAAATCTCTCCCATTTTCGCTCGGTAATTAACTGTTCAACAAATCCACCTGGATTGTCAAAAGCTCGATCCTAAATACACTACTTATTGTAAAGGTAAGAATTAAAACGAAATTGCGCTTTGACATTGACAAATCTTTCTTCATCATAATCAAAATTTCTCTTCCCTCATCTTTGGAGCCATGTTAATTTCTAAAAGTTTTAAGAAAATTTTAATAAATTCCAAATCCACAATGTAAAAAACTCCAAATACTATTCTAAACAAGTAAGAGCAAATTTCATCATAGGAAATCCCAAAATTTTTTCAAAAATCTCAAAATTCCAATCTAAGCAATGTGAGAGATTCTTATGGTGAAAATCAAAAAATTTTAACTTAAAGTGAAGCTCTTATCAAGAGAAGTGTAGATCCGGTCTCAAAAAACCTTGAAATCACTTCAAATCCAAGATCTAGCAAGCCCTAGGACTTCAAAGTCGTGAAAATGAAGGAGGAAGACGAAAGCAATGGAAAAAATTGTGGGTCCTAGAGTCAAAATCGCGAAATAAATGGGTTTTGGCCTTTTTCTGTATTCGGGCGCCGGCGGCGCTCGAAAGGGCACCGGCGGTGCTCTATTTTTTTTTTAAATTGGCCAAAGTTTCTGGATTTAAGCGCCGGCGGTGCCAGTGTAAAAAATTTTTTGGGTCCGAAATTTTTTGTAATTTCAATCGTTTCGTCCTCTACAATGACATTTAACACTTTATTAAGCATCAATTTCAGCACACAAGCAATAACTAAAATAATTCTTACACAAACAATACAAAACATCACTTCTATATATAAAATCCACATTAAAACATAAACACTAAAATGTTCATCAAATTAAATTAACAACCCTTAGATTTTTAGTGTTGCAAGTTCGCTACGATAAGCAAACACTAAAATCTAAGCACACAACGAAATTAAGCATAGAAAATCCAAATGTAAACTACAAAGCAAAGCAAAGCAAATACTAAATGCACCAAACAAAATTAAGCAAAGTAAAGAAACACACATCAAACATAAGCAGAATCCAGTATTCACTCCTCATCGATCTCCGAACTATCTTCCTCTCTGATATCTCCAATAGATTGCTGATGCATGAACAAATTGTAGAAGGAACGAAATGGGAATTCATCAGTTGAATCCTTAGCAATCACAACATTCTTCTTCGTTAGATTAATCAGGCCCATCTCAATCCGACCAGTGTGATCAAATTGTTCCTTCATTCTCTAGTCTATATGATCAAATAAATCATAAATATTATTGATGGCATTCAAAACATTTTTTACCTCTTTTTCCAACTGCTTGATTCTCTTCAGTATCACTCCGAAACTTTCAAGAAAGTAAGGCTGAATAGGTTGTGAACTCTGAGTTGGTTAATCAGCAAGAAGATCCATATCACTTTCATCTCCTACTGTTTGGTAGTCATAAAGATTAGTTGGATCAATAGGCCTCCAAGGAAGAAGAACATTTTCCCAACTCTCATACGGAACTTGTGATTGACTACACAACAGAAATATAGTAGATGGGTGTACAAGCCCATATTTAGATCCATGAACTATTAATCCAAAAACAGATTTCATAATTATATTTCCAATATCAATCGGCCTTCCAGTTTGAATACAGAAATTCATAATATCACTTTCCTTGGTTACTTTACTAATCTTAAAAGTTGAAAATAACTTTGTCGAAATAAAATAATGCCACTGTTTTGACACCAGATTTAAAGATGCAGAAGGGAAACTTATATATCCATTGTGTCTTACTTCTCAATCTTCATTTTCATCCGTCAAATAACAATACACATCATTCATATTATCGCTTGTCGCAAAAAAATTGGAATAGTGGCACATATGTACATTCTCAATCATAAAGAGATCATTAATTCTCGCAGGAGTGAATTGTACAAACCTAACTCACACAAAGACGAATCCTTGGTTGATTCCGTGAAGATTTGCATAGAATTTCTTCACAACTAGAATGACTACGACAGCGGTAGTGTAACATAGCACTTCTCAATGCCTTTCCTTTATTATCTCATCAACTCTTGTAGTAGGATTATCCATACCTCGATTGATAAAGCTTCTCTCTTTGATAATCCTCTTCTTCATCATCACCTTGTTGAATAATAGCTGCGCCTCAAAACTGATAAACTTCCATCAGTTGAAAATGCGAGATCGAGGGGTTTCTATGGAGTAGGAATCCTTGGGATGCAAATTGGGAAATCAAGTTTTCATTTTTCTGGAGTTTGGAAGTTTAAAAAGGAGTTTGGGGAGTTATAAAGAAGAAGATCCCGCTCAAAACCGCCAAAAATCACATTTTGAAACTTCAAAAACCGTCAACAGGTTTTGAGCGCCGGCGGAGCTAGATAGGGCTCCAGCGGTGCTCAAATACGAAATTCTACAAACATCTCTGTAATTGGGCTCCGGTGGCGCCAGTGGTCAAAAATTTCACCAAACTTCGTTTTGCCCAAAATATTCCAATATCTCAATTCGATCCAATATTTATCAATTCTTAAGGTTATTTAGGAGTGATTAGGATTCCAAAATAACTATCTAAAAGCACAACTACAACAAATAAGCACACACCATAAAGATACATATGGGTTGCCTCCCGTAAAGCGCTTGGTTTAATGTCGTCAGCCCGACAAACCATTCAGTTAATCGAGATGACTCAGCATTAAAACCTCTTTAAAGTTAGGTTGAAACCCGTCAAAGTAAGCTTTAATCGATGCCCATTAACCTTGAAAATCTTTCCAGTATCAGGATCCTCAATATCAACAGCTCCAAAAGAATGAACTTTTACAGCTGTAAACAGTCTCAACCATCAAGACTTGAGCTTTCCAGGAATAATTTTAATCTTGTGTTGTATAACAAAACTTTCTATCCATATTCAAATTTCTTTTTCAATATCTTCCAATCATGCCACAATTTTATTCTCTCTTTATAGATCCTGTCATTGCGATAAGATGCATTTCTAATTTCTTCCAATTCATTCAATTGCATAACTCTCTTCTCTCCAACATTTTTAAAATTAAAATTCAACTCTTTTGTCGCCCAATATGCTTTATGCTCCAATTCAACCGATAAATGGAAAGTCTTACCAAACACTAGTTTATAAAGAGACATTTCAATAAGGGTCTTAAAAGCAGTCCTATAAGCCCATAATGCAGTATCTAATCGAGCAAACCAATCTAATTTGTGATTATCCACAATTTTCTCTAAAATTCTTTTAATTTCACAATTAGACACTTCTGCTAAACCACTAGTCTGGGGATGATAAGCAGTAGAGATTCTATGAATAATATTATATTTCTCAATCAATCTCTTAATTTGATTATTCCTGAAATGGGATCCACCATCAGTTATAATCACTCTCAGCATTCCATATCTCGCAAATATATTTTTCTTTAAAAATTTTGAAACACTCCAAGCATCACATTTAGGTAAAGCAATAGCTTCAATCCATTTCGAGACATAATCAACTGCAACCAGTATATATAAATTCCCAAATGAAGGAGTAAGTAGTCCCATAGAATCTAATCCCCATACATCAAAAATTTTAACTTCCAAATTATAGTTTAGAAGCATTTCATTTCTTCTAGAGATATCACCTATCTCTGACATCGATCACATGATTTAATATATTTACATACATCCTTAAAAAGAGTAGGCCAATAAAATCCAGATTGTAAAATCTTAAAAGCAGTTTTATCAAAACCGAAATGACCTCCAAATTCAGAATCATGACATAATTGAATAATTAAATTAGTTTCTTCCTGTGGAACACATCTCCTAATAATCAGATCTTTACACTGTTTATATAGATAGGATTCATTTCAAAAATAAAATATTGCATCATATTTAAACTTCTTTTGTTTTTGCCTTGTTAAATCAGGTAGTACAAAATCACTCACACTATAATTCACAATATCAGTATACCAATGCAAATTTCTTTCCATAATAGTATAAAAGTTGTTTATCAGGGAAAGTTTCTATAACTTCCTTGTCAAATTCAGATAATTTTTCATACTCTAATCTCAACAAATGATCAACTATTTGGTTATCAGATCCCTTCCTATCAACTATCACAAAATCAAATTCTTACAGAAGAAGTATCCATCTAATCAATCTAGGTTTGGCATCCTTCTTTTGCATTAAATATTTGATAGCTGAATGGTCTGTATGCACAATACTTTTAGCTCCAATTAAATAAGGTCTAAACTTTTCAAAAGCAAATACTATAGCTAATAAATCTCTTTCAGTAGTGGTATAATTAATTTGAACTTCATTAAGAGTTTTACTAGCACAGTAAATGACCTTAAAAACTTTATCATGCCTATGCTCCAACGCTACTCTGATCGCATAATCACTAGCATCACACATAAGTTCAAATGGTTTCTCCCAATCAGGTGAAACAATTATAGGTGCAGTGATTAATTTGTCTTTCAATAATTGAAATGCACACAAACATTCATCATTAAAATCAAATTTTCTATCATTTTCTAGAAGTTGGCACAAAGGTTTAGTAATTTTAGAAAAATCTTTAATATATCGCCTGTAAAATCCAGCGTGTCCTAAGAAACTCCTCACCTCTCTCACAATAGTGGGTGGTGGCAATCTCGCAATCTCTCAATCACTCAAATTTTAGCAGAGTCGACCTCCATACCATATTTAGAAATTTTATGCCCAAGCACAATGCCTCCTGCAACCATAAATTCACATTTCTCCCAATTCAGAACTAAATTTGTTTTCTCGCAAAGCTCCAAAACTTTTGCTGAGTTTTCCAAACAGATTTCAAATGAAGTCCTGAATATAGAGAAATCATCCATAAAAACTTATATTCCATTATCTATCATACAGCTGAAGATAGACATCATACATCTCTAAAATGTTGCAGGTGCATTATACAGTCCGAAATGCATTATTAGAAAAGCAAAGGTTCCGTAAGAGCTAATAAATGTTGTCTTTTCTTGATCCTTGGGAGCAATAGGTATTTGATGATAACCAGTAGATCCATCCAAAAAGCAGTAGTACTTGTGTCCAGCAAGTCTATCCAGCATTTGTTCGAGAAAAGGAAGAGTAAAGTGATCTTTTCAGGTGGCGGCATTTAATTTCCTATAGTCAATACAAATTCATCGTCCATTAATTTGTCTTGTGGGTATAATTTCATTACATTCATTCACGTCAACAGTCACTCCTCCCTTTTTTGGTACACAATGTATTGCACTCACCCAAGCACTATCTGAAATAGGATAAATAATTCAACATCCAGCCATTTTAAAATATCTTTCTTAACTACTTCTTCCATTATTGGATTCAACCTCCTCTGCGGATCAACTTTCGGTTTATGTTTTTCATCTAATAAAATCCTGTGCAAAAAAATCAAAGGATTGATTCCTTTAATATCCGCTAAAGTCCATCCAAAAGCCTTTTTGTATCTTTTTAAAATTTCCAACAATTTTTGTTCTTGATATTCGTTTAACTCCGAAGATACAATAACTGGTAGGGTAGATGATTCTCCTCAAAACATATACTTCAAATGATTAGGGAGAATTTTCATCTCAAGTTCAGGAGGTTTTATTATAGATGGAATTAAGCTTTTATCTCCACCTTCCATAGTGTCTAATACTTCAAATCTCTCCTGAACATACTCCAAATCTTCATTCTTCTTATTATCTAAATTTTCTTCATTTCTAATTCCTTATTCAAACAAATTTTCATACTCCACTTCTTTTTCAAAATTATTTTCAAAATGATCCTTTCTTAAATATTCACAGACCTCCATCCTAAAAAATTCATTATCTTTTTCCATTTTGGGATACTTCATATATTTCAAAATATTAAAGGTCACCTCTCGATCATTAACCCTCATAGTTAATTCTCCTTTTTGAACATTAATCACTGCTCTCCCAGTAGCAAGGAATGGTCTTCCCAAAATGATTCGAATTTCTTTATCTTCCTCCATATCAAGTACAATAAATCCATAAGAAAGATAAATTTATCCACTTTCACAAACACATCTTCCACCACTCCTTTAGGGTAAGTAATGGAACGATCGGCTAACTGAAGAGTCACAGATGTAGGAGAAATTTCTCCTATTCCCAACCTTTTGAAAGTTGATAAAGACATAAGATTAATACTAGCTCCCAGATCACATAAGGCTCTTCTAAAAAATTTTTCACCTATAGCACAAGGGATAGTGAAACTATCAGGATCTTTAAGTTTTTCCGGAAGCTTCTTCTGAATAATTGTACTACACTCTGCGCTAAGTGCAACAGTTTCATGATCTGCGAACTTTCTTTTCTTTTTAAGAATATTCTTCATAAACTTGGCATAGTCAGTCATCTGTTCTAATGCTTCAACATAAGGAATATTTATCGTTAATTTCTTAAGGATCTCCAAAAATTTTTCAAATCTGTTATCCCTGTTTTGTTGCTTCAATCTTTGAGGAAATGGAGGCGGTGGTTTTTCAATAGTAATCTTCATTGGTTCAAGAGGATATTTCATGTCTGGATAAATCTTGTTTGAACCTTTTTCAATATCCACCTTCTCCTTTTCTATTTCAACTTCTTTTGTACTCTTGTCTCAAATTTCGTTCCACTCCTTAATTGAATAGCCTAAAGTTATTCCTTATTTTAATCTGTTGGATTGATCTCAACATTACTTGGAAGCGTTCTAGAAGGTCTATCATTAAGTGTAGTGAAAATATGCCCCAATTGATTTTCAATATTTTATATCGCAACACCATGAGCTTGTAATTGATTTCCTATATTCAGAATCATTTCTTCAGTAGACAACTTCTTATCCTTAAAATGCGGGTTACTATTAAATCCAGGAGGATAAGAGGGTCTAAAATTGGTATTTCCTTGATTGTTCGAATTTTCAACTGGATTTATAGAACGGTTCCCCCAATGTGGGTTAACATTGGCATTGTTATTATTCCAGTTGAAATTTGGGTGATTCTTCCAACCAGGATTATAATAATTTGAATAAGGAATATTAAGTCTATTAATAGCATACAAATTCTCATAAGGTGTTGGAGATTCTGTTATCTGTCCAAATAAATTTTTCTCTAACACTTGGGGTGGTTGAGAATAATTCATTCCATACTAATTCATTTTCTTAGAAAGGGCTGCAATTTGAGAAACTATCATAGTTATCATATCTGAATCATGAACACTAGCTACTCTCTTAGGATTTACCCATTCACAGGGCCATTAAAAATTATTAGTAGTCATTTATTCAATTAATGTGTATGCTTCATCAAAAGGTTTTGACATTAACAATCCACCAGCAACAACATCAATAATCGATCTCAAGGATCCCACTAATCCATTGTAAAATGTTTGAATTATTAACTAGTCTGGTAAAGCATGATGTGGGCACTTCCTAAGAAGATCTTTAAATATTTCCCAAGCTTCATATATTGATTCCCCTTCAAACTGACCAAAAGATGTGATATCATTTCTTAGCTTAACAATCTTTGATGGAGGGAAATATTTTGATAGAAACTTTTGAGACAGTTCTCCCCAAGTTCTAATAGATCCAGGTGCTAACGAATTTAACCAATCCTTAGCTTTATCCCTTAATGAAAAAGGAAAAAGCCTAAGTCTGACAACATCACTCGACACTTTATCATATTTAAAAGTAGCACACAGTTCTAGAAAACTAGCGAGATATAAATTTGGATCCTCATTAGGTGTTCCTCCAAATTGATTATTTTGTACCATTTGGATAATAGCAGGTTTAAGCTCAAATGAATTAGCAGCAACATCAGGATTTCGAATAGTCACATGAATTTCATCTGTTGTTGGGTTAGCATAATCTCTTAAAGGTCTTGGCAAATTTCCTATTTCATTTCTCTGATTATCTTGATTATTCACCATTTCGCAAGGATTCTCAGCTTTTTTTTTTGTTTTTTAATTTTTCTGACAGTACACTCTAACTTCGAATCCTAAGGTACTAAACCTATAGATCCACTACTACGTATATAAAATCACACAAATACTCTAAAAAGTAAACAAGCACACAATTACACACTACAAAGTAAAGGTTTTCAGTTACTATATTATCAATAGATATTGTTTATACCATCCCTGGCGACGGCACCAAAAACTTGATGCAGACTTTTTATATTGCAAAACCTTATGAACCTTAATTTATGTATTTATAAAGATTTTGTAAAGTCCAAACTTCAAAGCAAGTATACGTATCATATCAAGTAATACAGGGCTCTAATGGAGTCCTGGTTATCGGTCTCACAGGGAAGGCACGTTCGTTGCAATAAATAGCGTATTATTGAAATCCAATACTCAAATCGTAATTAAAATTTAAGTTTACTTATACTAACAAGATGCAGAAAACATTAACAATTAAGCAAACTACAATTACTTCTAATATCTTTAAAACAAAATTAACTAACACACACACTAAGCTTGTATTTGAAAGGTTTTAATATATATAAAAAGTATCTTTCCTCTTGCAACGAGTATATGATGTGTGAATGGTGTAGAATGATTATTTAATATATTATGCTAAATAGGAGCATAAATGTTTCTTTACCCTCAAAAGAGTACCCCCTCTTCGAAGATGAAAAGAACATTGACATATCCTAAGTTCAATCACTAAATCTAAGGCTAGGTTTAGAGGATACCAGCTGTCACTATGAAGCTCCCACTCACCCTTCACCTGAAGGCTAACCTTCAAGTTTAGTTACTAATCTTAGGACCAAATTGGGGATCTCAGCCTGTCTTTCTGAAACCTCTAATTTGAAGTCCATCAAAACACATTTCCCTATTTATTTGCACTCAATTCCCATGAACTATGCAATTCATCCATGGACATTGAATGGATTCTTCATTATTATTGTAGGACACTAAATCCTTTTAGAGTTAATGTTCAACAACAGATTTTAACAATTCAATTGGCCAGATCGAAAAGTAAATTAAGTTCAAAATGAAAAACCATCACAATTTCTTCATTACTTTAAAAGCACTTCAAATCCACATCATCACATCTCTATGCAAGAAGAAAGACAAAGGAGACTACTCAGAATTCATAGAGAAGACACAATAAAACATAGATTTTATGTATAAAGGAAAAGTCATACATACCACAAAAGCAAATACAACTTATCTCTTTCTCTTCCCCAAGCAAATCCCTTGAAGTTCCTTTGAATCATTTTCTCTCTTCTTTTCAACACTCAATCCCCTCTTTAGAATGGAAAGGAAGAAGCAATCTCTGACTTAACTCCTTATCCTTCACTCCTTAGAGAAGAATCACTCTCAAATTCTCACTTCTACACTCTTCTCTTACGAACCCTAACACCCAACACACTAGAACTCTCACTACCACCACTTTCTCCCCTCTCTTCTCCTCTCAAATTTCGTCCAAAAACAGTTACTTATATGTTAGAAACGAAATCTCAAGAATTTTCTTAAGCATCCCTTAAAAAAGTCTCCAAAACTTATCAAATTTGAACTGCACCGACATTGGGCACGGCGGCGCCCGATAGCGGGTCGGTGGCACTCTATCACCCGATTAAATCTAGAACTCTCAGGAAAATGGCACCGGCGACACCCATTCTGGCGCCGGCAGTGCCAGAAGCTGTTTTTCTTCATTTTTCTTATTGTCACTCCGAATTCGCTCCTTTTCACTTCTTTTTACTCCAATCAGCTAAAATCATCTTACCTACAACAAATCATAAAAAATACCTTTCTTTAAAGTGCAATATCACCAAAAATGGGTAAAATTATACAGTAAAAATAGTATATATTTTTGTTGCATCACCAAACACTATCAGAAATATGATATATAATTCCAGCATCTAAGCACTCTAAAATCTCTTTTTTAAACCACTTATTTCATTATTGGGTTCAGTATCCTTTGTGGATCAACTCTAGGTTTATGTTGTTCATTCAACAAAATTCTTGTGCATACAGATCGATGGACTGATTCCTTTAATATCTACTATTGACCAACCAAAAGCCTTTTTGTATCTTTTTAAGGTGTCCAGTAATTTTTGCTCTTGATATTCATTTAAATCCAAAAATACAATAACTGGTAAGGTAGATGATTCTCCTAAAAACATATACTTTAAATGATTAGGGAGAATTTTTAGCTCAAGTTCAGGGGGTTTAATGATAGATAAAATTAAACTTTTATCTCTATTTTCCATAGTATTCAATCTTTCAAATCTCTCCTGAACAAATTCTAACTTTCTATTTTTTATATCATCTAAAGCATCTTCACTTTCACATTCATTTTCATCCTCACATTACAAAATTTCTTCAAATACTTCTTTAAAATGATCTTCACTCAAATAATCGTCGAATTATATTCGAAAGCACTAATCATCTTTTTCAGTTGAAGGGTATTTTATAGATTTCAGAATATTTAAAGTTACCTCTTGATCTTTAACTCTCATAGTTAATTCTCCTTTTTGAACATCGACCATAGCTCTCCCAGTAGCGAGGAATGGTCTTCCCAAAATAGCTAAAATTTCTTTATCTTCCTCCATATCTAGTACAATAAAGTCCACAAGAAAAATAAATTTACCACCTTCACTAATACATCTTCCACAACTCCTTTAGGATAAGTGATAGAACGATCAGCTAATTGAAGAGTCACAGATGTTGGTGAAATTTCTCTTATTCCCAATCTTTTGAAAGTTGGTAAAGGCATAAGATTAATACTAGCTCCCAGATCATATAAAGCTCTGTTGACCTCACTTTTATGAGAGTCACTCATCAGACACTTTAAAAGGAAAGTCTACCTACATTGACCTCCTAAGGCTTGACAAAGGACAACAAATTCTAAGACTTAAGATGAAACCTTGACAGAGTCTTTTGACTTAAATTTAAATGACAAATTAAAATTAATCAAATTAGTAATAGCAAATTCTGAAATGATTAATTTTATTAACTAAATAAACAAATTTGATCAAAATAGTTAATCCCTAACTTAAAAGGTCAAAATTTGGAAAAGACAATCAATTTTTGACATAATGGCCTCCATATTGATTCATAATTGACTCAGTCAATCATCAAGACATCTTAAACATTAAACTGATTAAATATGACACATTTGATCAGTTGAAAATACCATATTAATCTGACATTACCAACCCTAGTCATATCTTGGTCTGGTGACAAAAATCAATGACCTTATGATTATATTAACCATGACAAGGTTAAATAAATCATCTAAGGTCAACATTAGGCCTAAACTGATCAGTTAAAATCAGCATAGGTCAACAGTGACAAATCTTTGACATAAACAGGACAGAAATGGTCAACATGTGACCTAAACACCACTACATTGACCTCATTGGTCACCTCATGACCTAAAATGATAAATTAGGTCAAATTGATTAAATTTTAACCTAAAGAATATTGTGTTGATTCTATTAAATATTTTTTATTAAAACTTTCCAAATATAGCCAAAACTGACATATAGATAGTCATATTAACCTTATTGCTTAATTCATGACCTAAAAAAAGTAAATATGGTCAAAATGGATCTTATGTTTCCTTGACCACAAAATTGACTCCAAAGACAAATATTGACTTAATCAACCAAACATTGATCAAAAAAAATAAAATTTAATTCAAAAGTCACCATATTGACCTTTGGATTGACCAAAACCCTAAATTTGGTCAACATGACTAATTCAGACCCTAAAATGACAAACTCACAAATTTTGTAACCAAATCAATCATGACAAGATTAAAAAGGTTACATTGGATATCCTTGGACTAAAGCTGATCAAACTGGTTCAATATTGGTCAACTCTAGTCAACATTCATCAAATTTGGTCAAAATACTCAATTTTGAACAAAAAATAATATAAATTAATCAAATAATTATTTCAAAATTATTTTTGATTAATTAAATGGCTAATAATATAATTCATAATACTTTAATTAATTAAATAATTAATAAAAAATGGAAATTTAATTAAAAAGCCATGAAATGACAAAATGCACAATTTTGAATTAAAAATAATATAAATAAATTAAATAATTAATTAAAATTATTTTTTATTTATTTGTTTATTAACCAATAATATAATTTCTAATATTTTTAATTAATGATATAATTAATTAAAAATGAAATTATATTTAAAAAGACATAAAACTTGAATTTTTACCCTTGACACCATATATGACATATTAAACGGATTTAAAAATTTTAAAACCATTAATGACATCATTAATGACCTCATATAGGTTAGACACAACCCATGTGACCCATCAGGAACAAATTAACCCATTAAAGGTTTATAATATAAATTTTTAATCATGGTTAACCATGGGTTAAAATTCATCATAAGAGTTTTTTTTAAGGTGGCACTCCCTCCTTAAAATCAAAGCATGAATCACCCTTTCTTAAGGATGAAGTAATTGGTTATGTTTAAGATGATTTTGATCATCGCCCTAAGCATCCAATGAGAAAGAGAATTGGCATGGATCAAGCTTTAATCATGGCTAAATGGAATAATGAAAGGGTTATGCATGAAATGGGTCATATGACTTATTTGTCATGCTCCAATTTAATCAATTAAAATAATAATGGAACATGGAGGGAAGGTTGTATTGAGCTTTATGACTAATTTTATCCATCCAAAAGTGAATAAATAAGTGAGGTTAAAATTCAAACCCAACTTTAACCACAAGTGAACCTTACATGGGTTAACATTAAAAAATTCTAAATATCCTCATCCCATAGCCAAATTCTATCCTCTTAGCATTTATGGAGAAGTTACCAACCTCCCCAAATAAAACAAACTTAGCCCAAGCTTATCCCATGGCAATTCATGGCCATAAAAAGGAGTAAACCCAAGCACTTAAAGAAAAAGAGAAAATTTTTTTACCAAGACCTATAAGTTGCCCAAATCACCTGAGTATCTACATCAAAATTGTTCCTAAGGATCCTACCTTTAAATTGAGTTGAAATCAATCCTAAGGAGGCTAAGTTGAAGCATATCAAGCATCCAAATTGACTCCAAACAAATTGAGGCCAAGGTATGGAGGATTATTAGGATTATCGTACATGGCGTATATCCCATATTTCGTAAAATTAACCATCCTAAAATCCATCCATCACCATATGGTTGTGTGCGTCTCGTCGAGATGATTATTTTAAAAAACATTTTTCTCAATTTCGTTGAGAATCAAGGTAGATATTGATCCTAGAAGATCAACGGCGCATGAGAGGTTTATAAGGATTATCGTGCATGGCGTATATCCCATATTTTGTAAATTTAACACCCCAAAACCCATCCATCACCATATCGACGGGTGCATCTCGTCAAGATGATCATTTTAAAAAAAATTTTGCTCAATTTCGTTGAGAATCGAGCGAGATATTGATCCTAAAAGATCAACGGTGCATGGGAGGATTATTAGGATTATCGTGCATGGCGTATATCCCGTATTTCGTAAAATTAACCCACCCAAAACCCATCCATCACCATATGGATGGGTGCGTCTCGTTCAGATGATCATTTTAAAAAAAAACTTTTGCTCAATTCTGTTGAGAATCAAGTGTGATATTGATCCTAGAAGATCAACGGCGCATGAGAGGAGAGAAAGGAAGAAGATAAACCACAGTCATTCGATCCCGTGTTTTAAAATTAAATGGGTGTGATGTAGCACTGCCTGATCTGTTGTTCGGACCTCTGCAGTGGATCAAGCGCGTTTTGATCTGTACGGTGATGAGGTGCCGAGCTGTGGTAATTCTGGGATAATTTGGAATTTTATTAATTTCAGATTATCCTTAAAAACTTCAAAATTGCATAACTTTGTATAGAAAAATCATAAAAATAAAATAAAAATACTCTTGGAAAGAGGAGAAAGAGGAGAATAATGTGGAACTAAAAATTGGTAATTTTTTAATTATATTTTATTTTTAATTAATTAATTACTCTCTGGAGTAATTTAATTATTAAAAATTAATTATAATTTCAAAAATTATGAAATTCTTACAAAATTATCTTTTTGTCATGACACAAATCCCCTACTTTTCCTAAGTACAGAAAAATTATTTAGAATATTATTCTTTAATTTCTAAGTGACTTTGTAATTATTTATAAAAATAATTATAATAATTAGAAATTAAAGAGAATAAAAATTAAAAATTGGCTAAGTAATTTAGGGTGAATGACAAAACCCCAAAATAATAAGTTTTAGTCTTTTTGAAAATTTAAAATGATACTTTAAAATTTGGGTTAAAACTTATCATAAAATAATGATTTTAAAATCCTAAAAATCACTCCTTCACTTAACTTTAGCCCATTCCACAATGGGTTAAGTCAGAATTGAGTCAAACTCTAAAAAGACTCAAAGCAAGACCTAATTAAGTCTAATGACATTAAAATAGACTTAAATCAAATCTTAATTAAGCTTAAAAGACATTATTAAGTTTAATTAACTTTATTGAACCTTAAAGACATTAGGTTTAACATAAATCAAATTTTATTTAAGCTTAAAAGACATTATTAAGCTTAATTAACCGTCATTAAACCTTAAAGACATTATGTTTAATATAGAATCAAATTTTAATTAAAGCTTAAAAGACATTATTAAGTTTAATTAACTTTTATTAAACCTTAAAGACATTAGGTTTAATATAGAATCAAATTTTAATTAAGCTTAAAATACATTATTATGTTTAATTAACTTTTATTGAACCTTAAAGACATTAGGTTTAATATAGAAATAAATTTTAATTAAGCTTAAAAGACATTACTAAGTTTAATTAACTTTATTAAACCTTAAAGACATTAGGTTTAATATAAAATTAAATTTTGATTAAGCTTAAAAGACATTATTAAGTTTAATTAACCCTTATTAAACCTTAAAAACATTAGGTTTAATATAAATCAAATTTTAATTAAGTTTAAAATACATTATTAAGCTTAATTAACCCTCATTAAACCTTAAAGGTATTAGGTTTAGTACAAAATCAAATCTTAATTAAGCTTTAAAGACATCATTAGGTTTAATTAATCCTCATTAAAAAGACATTAAAACCTTAATTACATGAATGAATAACCTTAAATCCTAATTAAGTCTAACCCTAATTAGACTTAATTAACCTTTAAGCCTTATTTACACTAGGCTTAAACAACCTTAAATCCTAATTAAGTTTAACCCTAATTAGAATTAATTAATCAATTAAACCTTACCCAAATTAGGTTTAGTTAAAGTTAAACCAATTAGGCTTAACCATATTTAAGCCTAATTAATCAATTAAACCTTACCCTAATTAGGTTTAATTAACCTTAAATCAATTAGAATTAACCCTAATTAAACCTAATTAATCAATTAAACCTTACCCAAATTAGGTTTGGTTAGCCTTAAACCAATTAGGTTTAACCCTAATTAAGACTAATTAATCAATTAAAGCTTACCTAAATTAGGTTTAGTTAACCTCAAACCAATTAGGCTTAATCCTAATTAAGCCTGATTATTCAATTAAATCTTACCCAAATTAGGTTTAATTAACCTTAAACCAATTAGGCTTAATCCTAATTAAGCCTAATTAATCAATTAAATCTTACTCAAATTAGTTTTAATTAACTCTAAACCAATTAGACTTAACCCTAATTAAGTCTAATTAATCAGCTAAACCTTACCCAGAGAACTTAACATAAATTCAAACAGAAAGCACCATAAACTAAACCCAAAAACTTAGGTTTAACCTAACTTAAACCTAAGCCAAACCTAATTTAAGTCCAAATCACATCGGACTTAAGCCCAAAACTAAACTTTGGTTCAATATGAAATGAATCCAAGTTAACCTAAACCAAACTTAAGTTCAATCCATATTAAACATAACTCAAAACCACATAACTTAGGTTCAACCCACGATGAACTTAAGTAAAAACCATATAAGTTAGGTTCAACCTAACTTGAACCCAAGTTAACCCAAACTTAAGTTCAATCCATATTGAACTTAAGTCAAAACTATGTAACTTAGGTTCAACCTAACTTGAACCCGAGTTGACCTAAACTTAAGTTCAATCCATATTGAATTTAAGTCAAAACCATATAACTTAAGTTCAACCTAACTTGAACCCAAGTTAAGTCAAACTTAAGTTCAACCCATATTGAACTCAAGTTAAAACCATATAACATATGTTCAACCTAACATGAAACCCAGTTAACTCAACTTAAGTTCAATCTATATTAAACTTAAGTCAAAACTTAGGTTTAACCTAAATTGAACCCAAAGTAATAAGACATAAGTTCGACCCAAATCGGGCATAATCTTAAGTTTGATCTAAATCGAACTTAATTCTACATAAATCAAAATAAACTTTTAAGTTTAACCAAAATCAAAATTAATACAATATAAGTTCGATCTAAGTCAAACTAATCTTGACATAAAATTAAACATAAAACAACATTTCAACCAAATTTAGACATCCGACAACTTTAAAACAATAGACGTTCTTATGACATTATTTCTGACAATGTTTAATTTTCATGGATAAAAATAAAACCTCGTTTAGATTTTCTTTGCATGTTATAGGATGTGCTAACTCTGTTTTGCAAGAAGACAATGACAAAACGACGACAAAATGAACAAAAAAAAATAAAAAACCAACCTTGCTTAGATTTCCTTTGCATGTTATAGGGTGTGCTAACTCTGTTTTGCAGAACATCGACGACGAAATATAAATAAAAATAACAAGACAAAAAGACATTAAAACAAAAAAAATTTAATAAATGACATTAAAAAACGACAAAACACAACCAAACAAAAAAATAAATGACATAAAAAATGACAAAATAAGACAAATGATAAGACATGATATGATAAAACATATTGAACAAAATAAACAAACAAGGCATGGAACAGTAACATCACCAGCCACAAAATATCAACATGACCAACAAAACTGACTTTACATGACAAAATAAAGTCATATCTTCTTGACATTCTAGAAGATACCTCATGACATAAATAAATTGACATAATATCTCATGACAGCGAGAGAAAAATCGAGGATAAGACATCTATATGTCTATTTTCCTAAAAACTCATTTAGAAAACGAATGTTTAATATTAATCAAGAGTTTTCTTAGGCAAAACTAGAATTTTCTAGGATGTAATTAACTATAGAAGCTTGCTTCTATAGGAGAAGTAAAAAGAACTCATAATAGGTTGACACCTAAAACTCTCTGGTTACCAAACTTGTGATTTTCCTAATAGGATAAGAACATTCTAGAGTTCTCCCTATGATGATATCACTTTACCTTTCCTTGATTGTCTATTCTCCTTTTTTTTATCCTTTAAAAAAATTATGGCAATAGACTGACAACTTTTTGACATTTGACATGAAAGCCCTGAACTGGCGACGATAGGAACGAACGAGTTTTTATAGCCGACAAGCTCTTCCAAAAAATTTCTCACCTATAGCACATGAAATAGTGAAACTACCAGAGTCTTTAAGTTTTTCAGGAAGCTTTTTCAAAATAATTGCACTACACTCACCGTAAGAACAATAGTCTCGTGGTCTTGAACTTTCTTTTCTTTTTAAGAATATCCTTCATAAAATTTTCATAATCAGGCATCTGCTCTAATGCTTCAACAAAGGGAATATTAATTGTTAATTTCATAAGAATTTTCAAAAATTTTGTAAATCTATTTTCCATATTTTGTTTCTTTAGTCTTTGAGGAAAAGGAGAAGGTGATTTTTCAATAGTTATCTTCATTGGTTCAATCGGATATCCGTCTGGATATATCCTATTAGAACCTTTCTCAATGTTCACTTCCTCTCTTTCAACTTCAACTTCTTTTTGAACTCTTGTTTCTAATTCTTTTCTACTCCTTAATTGAATAGCCTTAATTTATTCCTTGTTTTAATATTTTGAGTGAATCTCAACATTGCTAGGAAGATTTCCAGAAGGTTTATTATTAAGCGCAGTAAAAATATGTCCCAATTGATTCTCAATGTTCTTCATCGCAACATTTTAAGCTTGAATTTTATTACCCATATTCAGAATTATTTCTTCAGTAGAAAACTTCTTTTCCTTAAATTGTGGGTTACTATTAAAATTAGGAGGATAAGAAGGTCTATAATTAGTATTTCCTTGGTTGTTAGAATTTCCAATTGGATTCATAGAATTGTTTCCCCATTGCAGGTTAACAATAACATTGGTATTATTCTAGTTGAAGTTTGGGTGATTCTTCCAATTAGGATTATAATAATTCGAATAAGGATTATTGACTTTGTTATTTATGACATTCAAGGTTTCATAAGGTGTTTGAGAGTCTATCGTCTTTCCGGATGAATTTTCTTCTAACATTGGGGGTGTTGGAGAATAATTCATTCCATATTGATCTATCTTCTTAGAAAGTGTAGAAATTTGAGAGATTATCATAATAATCGCATCAGAATCATGAATACTAGCTACTCTCTTAGGATTTACCCGTTCAGAGGTCCATTGAAAATTTTTAGTAGCTATCTCTTCAATTAGCAAATATGCTTCATCAAAAGGTTTTGACATTAATGATCCACCAGCAGCAGCATCGATAATCGATCTCAAGAAGATCTTTAAATCTTTCTTAAGCTTCATATATGGATTCTCCATCAAACTGACTAAAAAGTTTTTCTCAAAAGGTTTTGACATTAATGATCCTACTAATCCTTTATAAAATGTTTGAATTATTAACCAGTCTGGTAAAACTTGATGTGGACACTTTCTCAGAAGATCTTTAAATCTTTCCCAAGCTTCATATATGGATTCTCCATCAAACTGACTAAAAGATATGATATCATTCCTCAGCTTAGTAGTTTTTGAAGGAGGGAAATATTTTGAGAAAAACTTTTGTGAAAGTTCTCCCCAAGTTCTGACAGATCTAGATGCTAACGAATTTAACTACGCTTTAGCCTTATCCCTTAATGAAAAAGGAAAAATTCTAAGCCTACCAACATCGTTTGACACTCCATCGTATTTAAAGGTAGCACACAATTCTAGAAAACTAGTGAGATGTAAGTTAGGATCTTCATTAGGTGTTCCTCCAAATTGATTATGTTGTACTATTTGGATAATAACAGTTTTAAGCTCAAATGAATTAGTAGCAACATCAGGATTTTGGATAGTTAAGCGAATTTCATCTTCTATTAGATTAACTTAATCTCTTAAAGGTCTTGGTATATTTTCATTTTGATTGTTTGAGTCGTTCAATTTATTTGCAATTTTGTGAGGATTTTCAGATTGATTTTGTTGTTTTCAAATTTTTCTAATAGTACTCTCTAATTCAGAATCGTAAGACAATAAACATATAGATCTGATACTACGCATACAAACACAATAAGCACACTAACAATAAACAAGCACACACAATTATGACTTGTAATTCAAATATAAGAATTCAAATACTACAAAATTAATTTTAGCAATTATCTTTCTCCCTGACAATGGCGCCAAAAACTTGGTGTGACTTTTTAAATTTGCAAAAAATTTATGAACTCAGATTTATATATATATTGATTTAGTTTTCTATTGAGTCACACAACTATACGCAAGTATACATATCGCTCAAGTAATACAGGGCTCTAGTGGAGTCCTAGATATTGATCCCACAGGGAGGCAATTAATTTTATGGTGTAGCACAAAAATCACTTCTCGAATCACAGCACAATTGCAAGTAAATACAATTATTAAAATAGTGACAAACTGTTGTAGTTACTAATTCTACCAAAATACGTTCTAACCTTCTAGCAAGTTAAACCAACACAAGACTACATTTATAACAAAGTTCAGTTGTAAGAAAGAATCTTCCTCCTCTCCAATTATAATATGATAATTTTTGTGACAAAGATCAGTGATGCAAATGTATTGTGCCAAATAGGAGCATTCCTATTTTTTACCCTTTTCCAAGCGGATAAAGAACATTGGTTAATTTTAAGTTAAGTCCTCAAATATGTGGTTAGGCTGGGAGGATACTGGCTCTCACTCCAGAGCTCCCACATTCCTTCCTTTGAAGGCTAACTCTCACTTTGGTTTCCAAACCCCATGACCAAATTGAGGATTTCAGCCTGTCACTCTGAAATCTCCAATTCTACGCCCATCAAAGTATATTTCCCTATTTATTTGCACTCAACCCCCATGAACTACGTCACTCATTCATGGACATTGAATGTGACCTTCACTTTTGTTGTGGAACTCATAATCCTTTCGGAACATATGTTTCCCAACAAGTTTTAATAATTTAATTGGCCAGATCAAAAAGTAAATGAAGTACGAAGTGAAAAGGTCATCATAAATTCTCCATAATAAATTGACACATCATTTCTATATCACAATATCAACACATCACATGCAAAGGAGGAAGTAAAAGAAATCTATTCAAGACTCATGAGGAAAAGATGACAAAATATGGATTTTATATATAAAAGCAACGTCATACAAATATAGTAAAGAAAAGACAACTTATCTTAAATTCTTCCCCAAGTGAATCTCAAGGAATTCCTTTAACTCCTCTTCTTTTTTCACAATAACACACAATTCTCTCTTTAGATAAGTAAGGAAGAAGAAATCTCTCACTTTCCCTCTCCTCCTATACTCCTTAGAAGAGAACACACAAACCCTAGATTTCCTAAACAAAATGAAAAGACATACTCACTCTTCACTCCCTCACACTTTAAACTCTCTCTCCCTCTCTAAATCTGGCTCCAAAGTAGTTTAAATCCAGCCATAACTGATATCTCAACAGTTTCTTCAAGCATCCCTCCAAAATTCGGCCAAAAATAGTGAATCTAGTTTGAATTTGGGGCAAGGCGCAGTCCGGCGCAGGATAGGGTGCCGTCCGGCGCTATTTTCCTCCTTCTAGTCCAAAATCTCTGTAAATTGGCGCGGTTCGACACTGGTGACAGCGTCGTTCAGTGTTAGTTCAATAAAATGCACTTTTGCTCCAAATTTGCTCCTTTTCGCTTCCTTTTGCTTCAAAGGCCTAAAATCATTGTACCTGCATGAAATCATGAAAAATACCTTTCTTTAAAGTGCAAAATCATCAAACATAGGTATGAAATGGACATTAAAATGCGATCAAATTTTTAGTGGATCAACCTTCTATCTCTAATTTTATAGCTCCAATTTTATAGCTAAGGATATATCATTATTTTGCTCTGATGGAGGTGTTTCACATTTGGCTTGGGCTGCACTGTATGATTGGATGTGTATCCCCTTTTTGTTGCAGGACTAGTGCTCACATCCCAACCTCTACTTCACTTGGCTTCTTCCCTCAATCTAGTTTCAATTCTACTGATATCTTCTGCCGTGCTTGGTAATTTTACTGGTGCTGGGTGCTTCACTGCCTTCCATCTCTATTTTATGGCCCCTTTTTGTTTTATTGGATCTTGCTTTGGGTATAATTGTAACTTTGATTTTTTTCTATTTCTTGAGCATTAGAAAAAACTGCTATAGCTAAACTTCATGTGTGGTCAATAGAATGAATAAAAGGAAGTATGAACTTCCTAAAATGCTTAAGAGAGTTTGACATTTCTAAAATGTTTTAAAGAGTATAATCTTATATACATAAAATAAATGTGCTCTAAAAAAAGATATTTTCGAATATAAAATATGCCATAAAATAATTTTTATATTAAAACTAAATTGTGCTCTAAAATTATAAATTTTTAAAGTTAATCAAGCTCATATAAAATATTTTTTTCAACTTCAATTAAAAGAACTCAAAGTTTCTCAATTTTAAAGATAAAAAAGTTCAAAGGTTGTTCTTAATAAAAGAACTTTTTAAAGATTTCTTTTTAATGCTATCTGAAAATCCTTTTCAAGTATAAAAATCCTTTTAAAATTCTTTTTTGGCTGAAAAGATCTTTTCTAAAAATTCAAAATCTTTTTCTAAAAGAACTTTTTAAAGAATCTTAATTGTTTTATCACCATTTTCAAAAACAAATCTTTTCATAGCTTCAAATATGTCATAATCTTTTTCTGAAACTTAAAGTTATTCTATAAAATTTATATAAGAATTCATTGGAGAATAGGAAAACAAAGCATTATAAGTTTGTCTGGTTCTCTCAAATGTTTAGCCTAAGCAAGACTTAGTTATTTCCTAGCACAAGTGTTTAATGAATGAAAATTGTTTCTTTTCAGAAACAAATGATTCCCTAATATTATCTTATGAATATAAGATTCTGGTCCATTTTAAGTGCAGATATTTCATATGTAAAAGTAAACTCTTCCCTCTTTTTGCATGATAAAGTTTTATTTTTCCAGAAAACTTATTTTTGCTTGAAAAGATAAAAATATTTCCAAGAGAAATACAAGTAACTCTTAAATATGAAAAATCTAGAATTGAAAATTTTTAAATTTAATTTTTCTGAATATGAAGTCTTAAACGACATATACTAAAAACACTAGGAAAGAGGAACAAGAAAATTTGAGACAAAAAATATAACAATCAAAACTTATAAAGAACTATGATTTGCTAACACTGGCCGACACCTCAGTAAACTAAAACTGGAAAACCTAAAACCTTGATTCAACATCATAATTAACAAAATTATGGAATAAATAAAATATTAATTAAGTAGCGAATCTCTAAAAAAACATAAAATTGACTAACTCTAAATTTTATAATCACACCTTAAGATGACTTCAAACTATGAACCTAAGGGTAGCTAATGTAAACAAAAAACTAGGTCCACGCATGACCTAGATTAGTCCAGTCTAGAAGCCCTAACTTAGTTACTAGGTGCCCAATAGATAGAAGTAAGAACTATGCCATATAAAATTAAATGACCCACTCTCTTGAGCTATAAGAGTATCCTAGGATGAAGTAGCCCATGATATTGTCGAAGATACTCAAAACCACTTTATAGCAGGAAGAACCACATTAAGTCAATTCTATGGCACTAGGGAGACCTCTTGTAGTAGTTAATAATATACGGCTATTAATGTACTGATCCCTGATAGATATAAGTGCAACGGCTGCCAAAAACTTGTTCCCGTCGGATATAAGTGCGCTGATGATTTAAGATATGAAAATAATGATTTTATAATATGGGATACTATGCAAGTATACGTATCGTTTATCAAGTAATATAGGAATTTCTTATTAAGCCCCGAGATATCGAACCCACAGAAAAAAGTTGAAAATCTTTAAAGAAATTTAGAAAATTATCTTTTTACTTTCATTAATTATTTTTGAAATAGTATGTCTTGATTTTGAAAAATTTTAGAAAGTTGATTTGTCTTTTGAAATTTTCTTAATAAAATGCTAAGCAATGAAAGTAAATGTTTCAATAACTAATAACACTTGATGTAAAAATACTATTAACTAAAATATCTTTTTCTTTCCTTTCATGAAATAATAATAATTCTTAAAGTATTGTTGTGGAAGTATTTAAATTTTGTTGTGACAGATAGAAGCAAATGTGTTCTTTACCCTTACTTGGTTCTAAAAAGAACACAGGTTAATTTGAAATTTATATTATTTTGAACATGGTTAGGTAGAAAAGATACCAGTCTCTCACTCTAGAGTTCCCTTGATTCCCACCTCTGGGGGCTAATTTCTCATAACAAAACTCAAAACTTCAAACCAAATTAGGAGGTTTTATCCTGTCTCTCTAAAATCCTCTAATTTTACTCCCTTCTATAAAAATATCTTCTAATATTACATTCACTTATATGGACTACAGTTCTCACCCATATAATTGCATGTGATTCCTACTAACTTTAATGAGATAATGCCTCATTGGATCTTACATAATCTCAAGAAATTTTACAACTTAACAGGCCAAATTAAGAAGTAAACAAAGTTCTCAGATTCAATCTTCACAACTTCTTCCAACTTTTAAACACTGATACTTTCCACAACAATTCTCTTTAAATTAATTACTTCTCCATTTTAAGAAAGAAAAAGATAAAGTAAACTACTCAGAATACATTGGGAAAATACAAAAACACATTGATTTGAAATTAAAAATAATAAGAAAATAATAAACGAAAGCAAGTATTGATAAACTAAATAAAAGTAAACACTTATCTGAAAATCCTCTCCACAAGACTAAGGAAGTTCCTCTGAAACTTTGACTCTTCACTAAACCACTCCTCAGAGCAAGTCTCCAAACTCCGATGACTCAGAATACAGACTTCATACTTCAATAAAAACTAAACTAAAAGAAAAAAATAAGTGAGAGAAGAACTCTTAACTCCAACCCTTTTCTCCTTTCTACTCTCTACTCTTACTCTAAATAAAAACTTAAAATGCAGTGGAAGAATCTCTTGAATTCCTTTCTTTGAAATACAGTGAAGATTCTCTTCAATTCTTCACTCCTTCACTTCTAAGACTCTCTTTAAATAGTGAACCAAAAGGTGCCTTGGTGTCTCTTCAAAATGTTTCCAGATTCGATGTATCTACCAAGGAAAGCACCCCTTCATTCAAATTTGCCGCTCAAAGGAAGTTATGGACGTTACCACTAAGAGTTGCATCCATTCCCTTTTGAATTTGGCCAAATATAATTAAAGTTAGCCGACCCAGCGGCGCTTAGCCGCCAGTGTCAAAATTTTGATTTTTCATTTTTTTGCTCCAAATTTGATCCAATTTTGCTCCTTTCATCATGACCATCCATTTTCATCATACCTGCAAGATAAACACAAAATACCTTCCATTAAAGTGCAATATCATTAAATATAGGTATAAAAATGTGCATAAAAATATTATATATTTTAGGTGTATCATGTACCCAGGATGATAGAACGTCATGGGCATCTTGACCGGGAGTGTTACTCTTATATTTAGGTTATTCCACCTATATCCTTCTATTTAGAGTCAATTAGGTTAGAGCTTTACCTCCATATAAAAATCCCACACCCTTTTCTACCCTTTATTCTAGGATCAATCATCAGTTCTATCTGAATCAAGTCAACCTCAACTTGACTCCACCCAATCCAAATCAATTTCAAGCTCAATTCCAATTTGATTTGATCAAACATAAGTCCAATTTGAATCCATCCAAATCAGACCCAATTCAGCTACAATATTGCACCACAAACCTAATTTCTAAATTCAAGCATTGCATCATCACTTTAACTTTCAAGTATCAGGCTTAACTCTAAGGATAAAGAGATTTTAAAGCTCAAGTGAAGTAAAATTTTATCCAAGTCCACCCTTTCATCTAATACTTCAAACTTTATCATCCTATAGACATTTACTGATAATTAAGAGAGATATAAGCCATAACTTTAATCGAGTGAGTTCTCAGGAGTAATTCTTAAGATGTAATTAATTATGAGGGAGTTCTAGGGATACCAGACCTCAGAGTAAAGTAAATCTTATCTTACACCTATGAGATAAGGGGAAAATCTTGCTTTCACAAATTCATGAATCATGATGATTTTCATCATCCATGTAATTAGGTACGTGATAAGCTAATATTTCTATTCTTTGGAATAGTACATTATTCTTCGAATACCGTGTCTAATCATTTAGATAGAATTTTTTTTAAGGTTTATGGTGGCTCTACAACAAAAAACAGTGGAGATTCAGCACGTCCGATAATCCAGTCAATGTTGTATGGTTAACTGAGAAAATCAAAATTTAAAAAACTACAAAACCCCTTTAAAAAATCATAACTTAATAAATAAAAGTTACAAAAAAGAAAAAAACTTTGAACTCAATGAACAGTTGTCAAAATAATAAATTAATAAACTCATAATTAGTTTTAAAATAAATTAAAACCTCCAAACACTTGAAAATCATCAAAAATTATTAATGAAATTTTGACACAATATTTTCTTTATTCTTATAGATATTCCCCAAGTTTAATTTTCTAAGAGCAGAGGACATCTCAAAGTATGGAAACCCTAACTTCTTATGGGAAAATCATTTATTTGAGAAAATAAATATAAGAATTAAAATAAAGTCAAAAATCAATCGAAAATAAAAAAAATAAAAAAAACTGAATTTAGCAATTAAAATAATAATTTCAACCTCTATAAAGTAAAAATTACCAAAAATCTATAAAGAGTTGATTTGTAGATGTGAAAACTTGCCACCTAGCCCCTTCGCCTCCAAATTTAATTAAAATAGAATAAATTCACTTAGAAATCTTAATACTAGGGCTTAATGAATCTAAGAATATAATTAATGTAATTAATAATTTAAATGGTAAAATTTCATAAGAAAATGATAATTACATAATTACCCAAAATTATGAAAGTTGCACCTTGTAAGAGCTTAACAAATCTTAATCAAATCAAAATCAGAAAGTTAAAATCTTAATTCACCTCTTAAAACACTTAAGGAAGATTTATAGACTAACTAAAATAAAGATCAACTTAAGCTTGAGGAAATTTGGAGAATTATAAATATACCCTTAGGAGTAATTTTGTGTATTTCTAAAAATCTCTAACACATAAAACATAAAAGAATCACATCAATAAAATTTAATAAGTTTAACTTCTTAAAATTTTTTTAAGAATAACCAAACAACCCCGAAACTAAGACTCATTATAAATAAGAAAGATTAAGAGAATTAAAATCTATTCCTAGGGGGTGGATTTAGATGTCCCCAAACCTTAAAAACTCATTTTGAAAGAAGAAACACAAATAAAAACATATTAATAATACAATTGAAATTGATAATTGAAGGTTAAACTTGCAATTAGCACAAATTACAAGTATGCTTCTCTTAACCATTTAATTAAAATCTTAGAAATGAAATTTATAATAAATCAAACACAAACAAATAAATATCAACTAAAACTGATTAAAAGTAATTAAAAACATGTCTGCAAAACCTTCAAATATAAAATATATTTTAAAGAAAGAAAGACCATCAAATTAAACCAGAATTAAGTAATCAATTAAAGTATTAAGACTCAAAAGCCTAAGTATGAGCTTAAGGAGTGTTTGTAATCTCTTCTTAGAAGTTATAAAACACACTATTCTTTATAACTTAACTTACAGAGTAACATAAGAAAGTATCAACCTTGCTCAAAAAATTAAACTCAACCAAAATTTAAATCGAAAACAATACTTAATAAACTTTGAGATAGAGTGAGTTAAGTCAAGAATGATGAATTTATAGAAATACCATCAATTAATTAAGACTCTAGAAAAAAATAAAATCTCCACCAAATAAGTAAACAAGCTTGATTGAACCAACAATATGAAACCCTAACAATAAACCCAATAGAATTCCTAAAATTCATAAATCACTAAAGGTTAAAGTGAAACATAAAATAAAATTTACTAAAGATTAAACTTAAAAATAATTAAACAAATCCTCAATCTGCGAGAAATCATTGGATGGGGTAACCCATGGTTGCTAATAAGGACTCCTCTAGTTACTTGTAACCAAGCCGACCATAAACCCTAAAGACCCTAGAATAACGTAATGATGGGATCTTGATTGAGTCATCATAGAAAAAGAAAATAAACCCTAGTGAAAGTCAAAACAACTAAGACAATTCTATTAAAAATTAAACCAATCAAAGAGAACTATATTAAAAATTAAATTAATTAAAAGTTAAATAAGATAAAAATCAATACCATTAAATCCAAAAGACTCTAAAACATAAGGTGAACCCCTGATGAACAAACAAAACAAAAATCAACTTGAACAAATAATAATAATCAACCTTATTGTCTATGAATATCTCTTAGATGATGCAGCCCATAGTTGCTGAGAAGAATCCTGCGGTTAATATAGGCCAACCACCTATTCTGACTAACTAGATCTAAAACCAACAACCCCAGGACAATAGAAGGCCAATGCCATCTTGATCAAGGCCATCTCAAGAGAAAATCTAATTGACCCTCTCACTTTATAAATCAACTACTTTTAGACATCACAAGGAAACAATCCATTTTAGATGACATAAGTTGATAAGTTTTTGTGCTGTGATTTCTATATTTTCTCGTTAGACGCTTTCTCTGATGAATATATGATTCATTGTTGTAATAAGATGCCATAGTAAGCTTAGTATGTGGTAAATCTAGTTTGTAGGGTTGTTATAGTTAAAACGTACAGGGTGTTATAGTAACGTAGAATTTACTTCTTGTAGTGTACTTTGTTTAGAGTTAGCGTATGTATTGGTCAGTTGACTAACTAATCTTCGATCCATCCACAAGAAGATAAACATAAAATTGAAAGGATGAACCTCAGCTAATGAATAACAGTGGTTTGGATGATGTTAACCAACGAATCTAATATATGTTTAGAATTGACACCTAATGGTTATTCTTATCTTTGCATTTTTTTATCGATAGGTTTGCCCCCATTTTAGATCAGTGTTTTATTGTGTTTTTGCCTCGAATACTAGTATACTCATATAAAGCTAATTTTATACTCGAATTACATAAATAACTTTAACTTAAATCTTTTTCAAAATTAAATGAAACTCATAACCAAAATTGCATAAAATTCTACATTCAAAACCTTAGAAAATATCATACATATAAAAGAACCCAAATTTGACATTAAATAACATTGAGTAGAAATTTCTTTTCAATTTCGAAATAACAACAAGAACATTACCAAAACCATGTGCATAATCATCTTGTTTCTATTCCTTGTACTTTAAGCACTCACACTTTACACAAATGGGGGATGGTTTGTTTTGTAAGAACCATCACCTCATAGAAGTGAGTTCTGCCATTTTAATATCATTTGGCCTTAATGAATTGATTCTCAGTATTTAACATCAGGAAAATGCATGACCTATTACATAACCTGCTCCAATTCACTCGACACTAAAGGTTAACCAAAAAATAATAAAACACTTGAGTGTGGTGAGCTTTAAAACTATTTAATTTTTAAATTGCAAAAATATATTTGCAATAGTTTTAGGATATTTTGCATACTAGCTATATTTAGGTAGCTTGATTTATAATTAAGTGGTAAGACGTACTATTACTAATAAAAACAACAACTAACCTTATCTTGCATCATTAGGACTGACCATGCGTGGTTTTAAATGTGATTAGGTGGTTAGTTGACAACCCTTTTCAGGCTGGGTTATAAGTCCATTGTATTATGTTTTTTTGTGTTCTTATTTCCTTTAGATTCTGAAGTTTCATTCCATTCAACAAGTTTTGCCTTAGTTTTAAGATTCTGATGTGGCTCATCTTGTTACAACATAAATCCGCACCTTCTAGGCTTTATCATGATCATATATCATGTGATATAAGCCCTAAAATTTCTAATAAAATGCTAGGATGGAACATCAAATAATCTTCTTTCAAAATCACTAAAGTTGAAGAATAAGATAGTTGAGAAAATAATGAATCTCTCAGTATCTTCGATATCTCCAACATTTTCTTCCTTTTGGTTCCATTAATAACTGTTCCACTTTTAAATTTTTCTCATTTTGAGTTCCTGATAACTAATTGTGGATGCCTAAACTTAGAAATTTCTTGAAGTTAAAACCAGAGTCTTAATCAAAAGATTTCTTAAGTAATTTTGGTTGCTTAAGATGTAACTGAATATAGTGGCTTGCCCTTATAAGAAGTTTGAGACCCCATATTAATATAAACCTTATCTTCAGATTGGATAGGAAAAATATTTTCTCTGTTTTAATTGTAAACAATGCAAATATCTAAAGTTTCTAAATGTAGATAATCAAACCCATCATAGAGTGACATCTCTATCTCTCGAGATAGTATATTACTTTTGATAACTAAATTTTTGACTTTAACATTTACAAATTGGGATTAGGGTTGGATCTTCAGAAGAATTATGACTTAAAAGTATAATTTCCATTAATCTCCAATAACAAAGTCATTTACCTTTGTTCTTTCTTTCTGGTTCTTAGGAATTTTAGAAAATGTGATCAAAATATCTTTTATCTTATAAAGATATGTCTGGTAATTAATAGTCAACCAAAAGACGATGTAACTTAATTCTTTCCGAATATAATATCGGAAGAATTTTCTTAAGACGTTTTTGAAGATTTATCAATTAGGGAGAATTTGAACACCAATTTTTGATTTTATGCTCACCTGAAGCTTCTTCTCAGGGAATTACCATACGAGTGAAGCATGTTAAAGATTTTGAATGTTTGAATTGAGACACCAATTTTGATTTATTGCTTACCTCGAAAGTTTCTTTCGAAACATCTTTCCTTTTTTTGGTAGGGCAATCTTTAATGATTTTGAATGTACGAACTCAAAAACCAATTTTTGATTTGCTACTCACCTGAAGCTTCTTCTCGGAAAATTACGCTGTGTATACGAGTAGAGCATGTTTTAAGGGTTTTGAATGTCCAAACTCCCTAATTAATAATTCTCAAATATTTCTTAAGACGAATTAAGGATATTGTAACTCCGTCGGAAGTCGGGACCCAATCACATGGCAGAAGATTAAGAGACTCATGACATCTTTAGTCAATTACTTGTATTTTGATCATAATATTTTATTTTTCATTTAGGACCCGGTCACCGAAAAATTTAAGATAAAGGGCCCGGTTATTAGGGCATTAATTTCATTTTCCCCTTGAATTCTTAATTTTCTTATCAAAATGTCGGATTTTTTTGTCTTGAATTCTTCCTTTCTGAGTTGTCTTTTTGTTAATAGGTGAATGAGAGAATATTTCCAAAGATATTAAATCGAAAAGTTCAAATTTCATTCTACCGCCTGGATCAATTTTCATTTCTCCACAAAGGACATGCTAGTTGACTAGTCCTAGAACTAGACTAAACATAGATCAGATTTTTGCTCCGGTTGATTTCTTTCTTTACGCGAAGGCATCTATGGGAAACCCTTGATGGAATTCATCCAAAAGTGATCGTCTTCCCAAAAATTGATTAATGATTTTGATTTTTAGAGTCTTTGGTAGATTGATAAATCAGAACCTTGAGGGTAAAAAAATGTTGACAAAGGAGTGGTTGAGAGGTTGTGAAAAGCATAACCATGAAGAATAGGTTCATAGGCCATAAAAAGCATAACTTTAGGGGAGGTGATTCATAGGCTGTAAAGCATAACCACGAAGAATAGGTTCAGAGGCCATAAGTGCATAACCTAAGGGAATGGTTTAGATGCTGTAAAAAGCATAACCATGAAGAATAGGTTCAGAGGCCATAAAGGCATAACCTAGGGAAATGGTTGAGAGGCTATAAAAAGCATAACCACCAAGCAAGATAAACTGAACATGTTTGGCTGAGAAAGTATTTGCTGAACTTATTCAAAACGGCAATATCGGTGCAATCGACAACGGAGATCAATGAACACTCCATGCACGGGTGCAAAAGGAGGGAACACATGTTGTTTTTGTATGTCTTTTATGTTATTTTTGGTACGTGATTATGGAAATGTAAGACTCTAGGATTTGTTTGTCGTGAACAAATCTTTGAATCGAAGAGGTATTAGTTCTATTTTACTCGAGATTGAGTAAGATATAGAACTAAAGAAAGGATTATTTAGTCTTTCAAAAGACAAATTGTTATAGTCATGAGGACAAATTGATTAACCAAAGATGGGGAGAGCGAATGTCCCCAACGGAGTCGCCATTCTTTGATGGTGATGAAAAACATGTATCGCTTGTCGTCGCCGTCAATTCCTGTATCATGTCAATGTCAAGGAGTCGCCACTCTCTTACTCTATCCCCATCACACTTAATTCTTATCCTTCCTAGACTTATTATCGAAGTCTTTAGAGAATTTGAAGAAGGATTAATCGTGATAGAGATTGAGAGAAAGAGATCAAAATGATAATCTCATAGAAAAAAAATTTCAGATTGTGTAATTATTGATTTTTTCATATAAAGTCATATGAAGATCTTGAATGTAGGGAGAGGTCTTGTAGGTAAAATACCTATCCGAGTTCTTTAATCTCCTATAGGAGCAAAGATCTATAGTTAATTACAACTTGAGCAATTAATCTTTTGCCTAGGAAAACTCCCGATTGGGTTAACATTTATCCTCGAAAAAGTGTAACTGTTGTTGTGGCAGTGCGTTTAGAAGAATCGATACTACCGAGAGAAGTTTTATTTATGTTGGGTGGATGTCGTTGCTTTGTTATGTTTTATTTTGTTGTTTTGGTTTCATGTCATGTGATATGTCGAGATTTCGTAGTTTGTATGTCGTGTCATGTCATAATGTCATGTCATTTTATGTCATGTCTTAATGTGATGTCATAATGTCGTAAGATGTCGTGATTAATATCTCGATTTGTCATGAGATATTTTATCTCTATCAGAAGATGTCGTTATTATGTCGTGAGATACCTTGTGATGTCGAAGATATCATTATTTATTTATTTTGTTATCTTGTTTATGATTTCCTTTTGTTTTAAGTTTTGGTTTGTGGTCATTTTGATTTTATTTTGTCATGTCATTTTGTCATTTATTTTGTTTTGGTTTAGTGTCATGTCATCATTTTGTTGTGGTATAGAAATGTCGTTGTATGTTGATATCAATGTTAATGATTTTGTCGTTTTATTTCAGGTTTCGTGGCTAACATAAAAGTTCAGTTGTTTTTATTGTTATGTCATTTTTTATTTTTTTTGTAGAAAGTTTACGTTTTATGACTATCCTAAAAGTCCTGGTTTTGTTGTCAATGTTTCGTTACATGTAGACGTCTGCCAAAACGAGTTAGCACACTTTATAACATGCAAAGAAAATTTAAACGAAACTTCATGTGTCTTCGTCCTTGAGGAAAATAAAGTTAGAAACAATGTCGTATCGAGATATTTAGAATTACGGTAAGTGTCTGTTGATCCGAGTTGTCGATGTCCGAAAGTGGTTGAGATGTCGGTTTAGATTTATGTCGATTTATGTTTAAATTTTGATTTGTCTTGAATATTGATTTGGGTTGGATTTTGGATTTTTTATATCGATTTGGATTTGATTTTGGATTTTATGTCGATTTCGGTTTAATTTTATGTCGAGTTAAGTTGACATAGGTCGAACTTTAAGAATTATGATGTCATATGTTAAGTTAAATTCGATACAGTTCGAAATTAAGAACTATGTCAATTCATGTCGTGTTAAGTTTGATCATATCGATTTAGGTCAAATTATATCAATTTATGTTGAGTTCTATTGAGTTTGGTTTGAGTCGATTAATGTCATTTAATGTCGGTGTTTATTAAATTTGGTTTAAATTGTCGATTTTATATCAGTTATGTTTGAAATGTCGAATTTATGTTGATTATGTCGATTAATTGTTTGAAATGTCGATTTTATGTCAGTTATGTTTGAAATGTCAAATTTATGTCGATTATGTCGATTAATTGTTTAGAATGTCAAATTTATGTCAATTATGTCGATTTATGTTTGAAATGTTAAATTTATGTTAATTATGTCGATCTGAGTTCAACTTTGTCGATTTAAGTTCAATTTGGGTTGAACCTAAGATTTATGTCGATTTATGTTCAATTTGAGTTGAATCTAAGTTTTATGTCGATTTAGGTTCAATTTGGGTTGAACTTTAAGGTTTATGTCGATTTAGATTCAATTTGGGTTGTGAACCTAAAGTTTATGTTCAGTTTAGTAGAGTTAGATTTATTTTAGTTGAACATAAGGTTTAGATTTGGATTTAAGTTCAATGTAGGTTGAACATAAGTTAGGTTTAGGTTGATTGAGTTGAACATGGTTTAGGTTTGGACTTAAGAAGTTCGATGTGAGTTGAACTTAAGTTAGGTTCGTTAGGTTCATGTATGTTGAACCTAAGGTTTATGTCAAGCTAAGTTGAGTTAGATTCCTTGTCAGTTGAACCTATTTCAATATGAGTTGAACTTAAGTTAGGTTTAGGTTAGACTTAGGTTCATGTCATGTTAAACTAGTATGATTTGACTTAAGTTTAATATGGGTTAGACTTAAGTTAGGTTAAGATTAAACTTAGGTTCATGTCAGGTTGAACCTATGTATGGTTTGACCTAAGTCTAATATGGGCTAGACTTGAGTTGGTTTAGGTTAGACTTAGGTTCGTGTCGAGTTGAACCTAAGTATTGACTTAAGTCAATATGGGTTAGACTTAAGTTAAGTTCTGATTAGACATAAGTTCAAGTCAGGTTGAACCTAAGTATGGTTTGACTTAAGTCTAATATGGGTTAGACTTAAAGTTAGGTTTAAGTTAGACTTAGGTTCATCGGAGTTGGCTTTAAGTATGGTTGACTCAAATTGTGTAAAATTTTAGACTTAAGTTGGTTTAGGTTAGACTTAGGTTCATGTCGAGTTGAACCTAAGTATGTTTTGACTTAAGTCTAATATGGGTTAGACTTAAGTTAGGTTTTAAGTTATACTTAGATTCGTAATAAGTTGAGCACCAAAGTTTGGTTTGACTTAAATTAATAATAGGTTAGACTTAAGTTAGGTTTGGGTTAGGTTCGTATCGGGTTGAACTGAGAAGTATGGTTTGACTTAAGTCTAATGTGGGTTAGACTTAAGTTGAATTTTAGTTAGACTTAGATTCATGTCAGGTTGAACCTAAGTTTGGTTTGACTTAAATCTAATATGAGTTAGACTTGAGTTTGGATTGGATTAGATTCATGTCAGGTTGAACCTAAGCATGGTTTGACTTAAGTGTCTGGGTTAGACTTAAGTTAAATTTTGAGTTTAGATTAAGTTGGGTTCAAGTCAGGGTTGAACCTAGACTTAAGGTCGACTTAAGTTCAATATGGATTGAACTTAAGTTAGGTTTTGAGTTTAGGTTAAGTTAGGTTAAAGTCGGGGATGAACCTAGACTTAAGGTCGACTTAAGTTCAATATGGATTGAACTTAAGTTAAGGTTTTGAGTTTAGGTTAAGTTAGGTTAAAGTCGGAGTTGAACCTAGACATACGGTTGGTTACAGTTCAATGTGGGTTAAGTTAAAATTTGATTTGAGTTTAAGTTAGGTTGAGCTCGAGTTTAGTTCGATTTAGGTTAGGTTGATATGGGTTGAACTTTAGGATTTTAGTAGAGTTGAGTTCGATGTGGGTTAAACCTAAAGTTTAGGTTAACATGAGTTCAAGTTAAGGTTGGACTCAAGTTAGGTTATGTTTAGGTTCGGTTCAATGTGGGTTGAATATAAGGTTTAGGTTAACTTGAGTTCAATTAGATTGGACTCGGGATTGAGTTAGGTTGGATTAGGTTGATGTGGGTTGAACCTAAGGTTTAGGTTAACCGGGAGTTAGTTGATTGACTCAAGGATTAGATTAGGTTTAGAGTTAGGTTCAATATGGGTTGAACCTAAGGCTTGGAATTAACTTGAGTTCGAAGGTTAGATTAGACTGAGTTAGGTTAGGTTTAGGTTAGGTTCAACGTGGGTTGAACTTTAATGTTTAGGTTAACTTGAGTTCGAGTTAGATTGGACTCAGTTAGGTTAGGTTTAAGTTAGGTTGATGTGGGTTGAACTAAGGTTTTAGGTTAACTTGAGTTGATTAGATTAGACTCAAGTTAGGTTTTTAAGTTTAGGTTAGGTTCAATGTGGGTTGAACTGGGTTTAGGTTAACTTGAGTTGAAGTTAGATTGGACTCAAGTTAGGTTATGTTTAGGTTTGGTTCAATGTGGGTTGAACCTAAGGTTTAGGTTAACTTGAGTTCAAGTTAAATTGGACTGAGTTAGGTTAGGTTTAAATTAGGTTCAATGTGGGTTGAACCTAAGGTTTAGGTTAACTTGAATTCATATTAAATTGGACTCAAGTTAGGTTAGGTTTAGATTAGGTTCAATATGGGTTGAACCTAAGGTTTAGGTTAACTTGAGTTCAAGTTAGATTGGACTCAAGCTAGGTTAGGTTTAGATTAGATTCAATGTGGGTTGAACTGGGTTTGAGTTAACTTGAGTTTAGAAGTTAGATTGGACTCAAGTTAGGTTAGGTTTATGTTTAGGTTATGTTGGATTTGGACTAAAAGGTTGGATTTGGGTCTAATTAAACCTTAGTTGATTAAGGTTTAATAATTAATTAAGTCTAATGTAGTAGACTTAATTAGGATTTATGTTTGATTAAGTCTTACATAGTTAAGACTTAATAGTTTAATTAGATGCAATGGTTAGACTTATTCAGGTTTATGTTTGATTAAACCTTAGTTAGTTAAGGTCTAATGGTTTAATTAGGTATAATGGGTTGGACCTAATTAGGGTTTATGTTTGATTAGACCTTGGTTAGTTAAGGTTTAATGGTTTGAGTAGATGCAATGGGTTAGACCTAATTAGGGTTTATGTTTGATTAAACCTTAGTTAGTTAAGGTCTAATGGTTTAATTAGGTCTAATAGGTTAGACCTAATTAGGGTTGTCATTTGATTAAACCTTAGTTAGTTTAGATCTAATGGTTTAATTAGATCTGATAGTTAGACCTAATTAGGGTTTATGTTTGATTAAACCTTGGTTAGTTAAGGTCCCCAATGGTTTAATTAGGTAAATGGGTTAGACATAATTAGGGTTATGTTTGATTAAACCTTAGTTAATTAAGGTCTAATGGTTTTAATTAGGTCTAATGGGTTAGACCTAATTAGGGTTTAGATTTGATTAAACCTTAGTTAGTTAAAGATCTAATGATTTAATTAGGTCTAATGGGTTGTTAATTAGGTTTAAGTTTGATTAAACCTTAGTTAATTAAGATGCAATGGTTTAATTAAAATTAATGGGTTAGACCTAATAATTAGAGTTTAAGTTTGATTAAACCTAATGTGTAAGAAGGTTAATTAAGTTTAATATGTCTTTAAACTTAATTAAAGTTGATTTTGATTAATTAAGTTTAATATGTTCTTAAACTTAATTAAAAGTGTTGATTTTTGTATTTAAACCTAATTTAGGTAAGGTTTAATGGGTTAATTAAGTTTATTATGTCTTTAAACTTAATTAAAAATAAGTTTAATTTTGATTAATTAAGTTTAATATGTCTTTAAACTTAATTAAGATTTAATTTTATATTAAACCTAATTTAAATAAGGTTTAATGAGTTAATTAAGTTTATTATGTCTTTAAACTTAATTAAAAGGTTTAATTTTGATTAATTAAGTTTAATATGTCTTTAAACTTAATTAGAATTTAATTTTTATATTAAACCTAATTTAAGTAAGGTTTAATGGGTTTAAATATTATTTTAAATTTAGTTAAGTCCAATTTAGTCATTTTAGACTTAAGTGAAATTTCTCATTAGTCTGTATCATAGACTAGAACCATTTTCAAACTTTGATCGTTGATGAAAATAGTATAAATTTATAAGGGGGTATTTTTAGGATTAAAATTATTTAATTAATAAAGGATTTTAACCCTAAATTTCAAAATACCATTCAAAATGATTTCTATGACTTAGAAATGTTTTCGTAGGGTTATTGTACATTTGCCACATCATTTCTAGCCATTTGCATTTTTATTTTCCCTAATTTTCAATTTTTATAACTATTATTTGAAATAATTATAAAGAAACTTGAAAATTAAAGAAAAGTGTCCTAGGCATGTTTTTCTGTCCTTGGAAAAATTATGGAAGGTTCCTAAGAACATAAAGATCTATAAAAGTTTCATAATTTTTTTATTTATAAATAATTTTTAATAATTAAAATACTCCAGAGAGTATTTAATTAATTAAAAATTAAATACTGAAATAAAATTATGATTTTGGTCTCATAATTTTCTCCTCTTCAAGAGCTTTCCGGTATTTTTTATTTTTATTTTTATGACCTGCGAATCGAAAGATATGGATTTTTGAAGTTTTTAAGGTTTTAAGGGATTTTTTATTAAATCCCGCCGCCAAACTCACCGCCGTTCGCGCGTGTCCTTGTACGCTTCGAACGAGCGAGGGGAGATCTTGCGGGCGGCCGAACAGCGGACACCGCGGGGAGAGATCAGCGCGCGTCCATTCCTAAAGCGTGGGATGGACGGCGGGCATCGACGAGTCAGAAAATTCTCGGGCCGTTAAACTTGAAACATCAATATCTCACTCATTTCTTGATGAAATTCGAGTGATTGTTTTTTGAAAACAGTCATCTGGATGAAGTATCCATCCATACGGTGATGATACACTTCTGGACTAGTATAACACAAGATATGTGGAAAATATGATTTATTTTGTAAGAAAAATTCCATACTTTTGTCACGACAAATCAAGCTAGATCGGACCTTATGGTTGCCTTCTAGGACTCAATAGCAGTTTATTGCTGCGGTAATTGATCCGAAGTCGGGCTTGGGGAGGAATTTTGAAGAAGTGCCTAAATTGGGGCTGTTTTTTGAAGTTTGGTAAAATTGGCTCAAATAGGCTCGAACTACTCAGCTTGGATTTGATCCTAAAAAGATTGTTGGGACTCTTAGGAAGACTTTTTATGTTGGGAGCGGTGGATTTGGGCAGCCTATAGTTCTCTCTAATTTTTTTCTTCTTTTTGCTAGGTTCGGCCATGGGGTCTTATTTATAGCGAGGGGAGGTTATGGAACGCTTAGGATGTTCACAGGGAGTGTCGGCATATTTTTTAGGTCGTGTTTTATTTTTGAAGAGGGGTCGCCTAACGAAATGCAATGGGCGAATTTTTAATTTAATTAAAATAAATAATTTGAAAAGTAGTATTTGATTTTGAAAATAATTTTAAATTTGAAGGTTTTAAGATATGAAATTAAGCGAGCCTCGCATCCCGAATAGTTTATATAAACGAGCACCGCACCATGGCTTAGTGTACATCCCCAAGGATAGACACAGCACTTGATGGTGGGGCTTGATTGACAAACTAGAAGATTAGTGACATCCGTTTGGTACGCGAACCAATTTTATAAGCCGACAAGTTTCTCTGCTTAATATGAAAACATTAAAACGGGGGTTTATATTACGGATTCTTTAAAATTCCTTTATAAGGGCAAGCTACTATAGTTAATTACATCTTAGTGAACGGGAATCACCTAAGAAAATATGATAATAATCGATGATTCTGCTCTCGAATTTCGAATGTTTAAGTTTCGAAGATTGAGCTTTGGAGTTTGATAGAGAATGGATCGGAATTTTTGAACGTTTTGTTTTGTGAATGAGAAGAAAGGTAGGAGAAATCAACGATTCGAAGTGAACTTCGATAATTTCTGAGCTATCTATCGTTTGGCTTGAATTTAGGAAAGTCTAATGTTTATTTGATATTATTTCAATCTTGCCAATTTCAATTAATTAAGGCTTATATTTGTATGATAAAATCAAACAAAGCCTTTAGAAGATGTGAGGGTTTATTGTCGTATCGGACGGCTTACCTCGAATCTAAGACCGGTTAGGGCTTGGTGCAATGCAAATGCCTAACGAAGAGTTGAGGATTTATGTTGCACTAGGCAAGCTACCTCGAAGTCCTATGGCTTGGTTGTTTTAATTCTAGGAAAGTTTCTTTGAAGTAGACTCGGGTTCTTGATGACGATGGTCGTCTTGCCTTGATGCCTCGGAAATACTTGTTGCGGGTTTAGTTTTAGAAACCATAAATCAGGAGTTGAGAAAAGTGTTTTGGTTTAGAGAAAATCTTAATTTCCAGGTGTTTTATGTTTTATTTAAAACAAATCTTAAAAAGTTGATTATACTTGTCCTTAGGTTAAAAGATCCGCGGTTCCATCCTTAGGCATCATTATTTTTATCGGATTCACTTAGTCCGGATGAATTTGCTAAGCTATTTGAATGAGTTCCACACTTTCATTTAGACCGTGGGAAATCCCCGTTAGCAACACGTAGGTTATCATGCAGAATCCCTTTTTGTGAGGAATTTAAAAAGGATTATTCTTGATCTTTTTTTGTACTGTTATTTCAGTAGGTATAATACTTTTTTTATTCGAGTTTTAATAATCTAGTATCTATGTTTTCTTGATTTTTTGGAAAAAAATTAGTTCAGATTTTAAAGTAATAGTTCTTTTTTCAAATCATTAATAGTAGTAGTCTATTATCTGTATTTAAAATTAAGGCTTTATTTAAATTTTCTTTCATAGAATATCCTGAAAAGGAATAATATTTGAAGAGGAGGATTATCCATTAGCTTCAATAACTATTTTTAACATTTTATTAAGATTTTTTTATCCCAAATTAGGATGCAATTCTAAGTATTTCTTCTTTCATTGAAGAAAATAAAGTAAATAAACCGTTCATGTCAACTATAAATTTGTAATAAATTTTAATTATTACGCCGCACTCAGATTTTGATGTGCAATATTTTTCATCGGATTCTGATGAGTAAGAGGAGTTGTCCTCTATTTCTTTTGAACTTTTTGAACTGTCGAAATTTCAGAAGATAAATCTAAGATTATTTTGAAAATAGAGCTTAACACTTTTGTCAATATTAAGTTCATTTATTTTCTTTTTTTCTATGCATCTATTTGCATAGTGACCGATTTTGCCACATATGTAGCATTTAATTTCTATATTTTTGTTCCTCTTATGAAAAATTTTTGGCCTTTGCTCCAAGTAATATTTCTCAGAGTGTTGCTTATGATATTTCTTCTTTTTTATGAATTTACTTTTTCTTTTGGAAATTTAAGAATATCATAAGCAAATTATTCACAGAAAGCGTCTAATTGCTTTCTTTCTTTCAACCTTTCCTTTTTAATTTGATATCTCAATTTAAGACCTGCGCACAAGGCTAATTCTTTTTGTACACAAGTATTTAATAGTTTTCCTAATGTCAGATTTTCATATGGAATACGTCTAATAACAATATCTTGCAATTGTCTTTTTACCTCATCGTAAAAAAGATTTGGTAAACCTTCAATAAATTTTTGTTTTCAATGCATGCTATTCACATATGGTTAAGACATAACTCTGATAAAAAATATCTTTATACCATCTAAAATGTGTCAAACTTAGATATCTTAATTTTAACAAAAGAGAACGAATTGGCTCGCCTTTATTAGATACTATGCCAGAAAAATGTTTGTAAAATATTAATAAATAATTTATAAACAACATTATGTTTTCTTGATTGGGATTCCCTAAGATAGTATGGCTCAAAAATTCATTATGTTATTCCTGATTCAAATAATTATCTCATCAGCCTTTTAGAAGACCTGTAAACTCTTAATTTAACGGGTTACAATTTGATGGGCTCGATTATTATGGCTACGGTGGCAGAGGCACAAATTATCACTCGTTGTAATACAATTTATATTTGACGATTGGTCAGGCCGTCAATATTTCATTCATAGATATTTGATGGATTATAATCATTGTGATATTTAGTATTATCTTCTTCATATAAAACATCTTCAAGAGTAAGTATAGGATAATAGTATCAACCCATCTGTCTTGATTGATATGAAGTTGAGGTTTTATTACCTTTAAATTTATGGATGTTAAAAAATTCTAATTCATGATTATTTTCTTGAACTTTTCTTTTCAATTTTCTTAATAAATTTATGATTTGAATCTTAAGATGTATTGAAGGATTTTTCTTCTTTGTTTAAGTGGGTTATATTTGTATTTTTTATTTTTTAATTATTTCTTTAAAGTCTTGGATAGATGATCCTAACTGGAAATTAGGATTAACTCGTGGTGGTATTGCAAGAGCTGAAGAGATAGTTTCAGAATATATTTCTTTTTCTTTAATGATTTTTAAGAAAGAAATATGATGATCTAAATTTTCCAATTTCATCAAATGATTCAAAATTAAGGAAATATTACTATTCGTAAAATTTAATTGTTTAATCATTCCAATAAAGCCTTTAGCTACATTAGTTTCTAAAGTTTTCCCAAAAGCATTTAATTTAAATTTCGTATCTCGTTATTGTAGGAGGATAAATAGATTCTATTTCTCCAGATATGTTTTCCATTTTCTAGATAACACGTTGATTTTATTTTGTACTTTTTTAGTTATTTAATTACTAAATCATCTTAGAAAAGAAATAAATTGCTCCCCCCTTATCGAAGTAACAATTTTCTCATTTTCATCAATTGTTAACGATCGTTCGACAGTTTTGATTGATGATTTACCTTTGAAATCAAAGGTTCCAATTTTATAGATTAAACACTTTTCTACCTTTGGAGTAGTCAATTTATTTAAGTCTTCTTCATTTGTAGGGTATCCTGCAACTTTGTACTTTTAATATTTTTATTTTTGGATTGAGATCTTTGTAAATTTTTAGATATTATGGTACTGTTGTGTCATGAAGACGTGCTCATGAGAGACAACCAGTAAAATATCCTGAACTTTTTTTCCGCTAAATACATTTAATAGGATAATCTAATCGCAAATGTTGAAAATATTATTGCTCCACTGAGGTTTTAATCCAAATAAGTCGAGTCAACAAGAACCAGACAAAACACGTCCATCCCGGACATTAAAACACCCACATGTGATGATAACTTGTGGATTAAACTTGGTATAAAAATTCAAATTAGACGGTATAACTCAGTATAAACTTTGATATAAACCAAGGATATTAAGTTGCAGAGAAACACCCGACCTTACGATGTAGGAAATACTTATCCTGACAATGTTATGTTACCATATTAAAATTACTTACATAAAAGTGCTCCAAAAAATATTTAGTGGAAGTTTAAAGTCTTTTAGTCCTTTATAAAATAAACAGTGTTCTTGTGCGCTTCCTCTTTAGCTTGGTGTCTTGCAAGTTCATCTATTATTAATATATTTCTATTTTGTTTATATCTTGTTTGTAAATTAGTATCAGAGCCATGAGTGGCTAAATTTATTATAGAGCTCTTTTTCTGTAAGTAATTTTAATATGGTAACTTAACATTGTCAGGATATGTATATGTTGCATCGTAAAGTCGATGTTGCTTTGCAACTCAATTTTATTGACTGACATACAAGTTTATACTGAGTTCAACCTTCTAGCCTTATCATATGATTACTCTAACCATGCTTAATCCACGAGCCATCGTCACATGTTTAATGTCTGAGATGGACGAGTTTTGCCTGGTTCTTGTTGACTCAGCTTATTTGGATTAAAAAACTCAGTAGAGCAATAATGTTTTCATGTAGTTGTGGTTAGATTACCCTATTAAACTTATTTAATGAAAATAAGTTCTAGATGTTTTACTGGTTTTCTCTAGTGAGCACCTCTTCACGGTACAGTTGTACCATAATGTCTAGAAATTTATAAAGAACTCAATTCAGAAATAATAATATTATAAATGCAAAGTTGCAGAATACCCTACACATGAAGAAGACTTGAATAAGTCGACTATTCCTAAGTTGGAAAGGTCTCTAATCTATAAATTTGGAACCTTTGATTTCAAAGGTAAGTCATCAATCAAAGTCGAACAACATTTAACAAATGATGAAAATTAGAAAATAATTTCTCATATAAGTCAAGAATATTTAAATAATTATTTTCAAAATTATAAATATATTCATATAGGTCTAATTCAAATTGCTTTTAAATCTTTTATAATAAGAGGGAAACATTAATTTTAGCTTGCTTAATAGACGCAAGGTGCCTTAATTGGGTACAATCATTAATGGATGTTATAGAGACTAGTCTTTGTCATGGGCTAGTTTTATTAACTCCTTCCCAAATTTAATTCTGTCACTCACAGACTACAATCTCTTTGAAGTAACTAAAATACCGATCAAACTACATGGATATGAATTTTTATCTGGATTTGAAACAATCATCATAATTTGTAGAATTCATTTTAAATTTATGAATACTTTATGTCCAAATATTAAATATAATATGAACCCTATTGATAGATGTACAATAGTAGAAACTAATTTACTAGATTCAAACATAGCTACCATTAGAACTATAAAATGGGATAGAGTTAGGTTCCAGAAATCATGGTAGTTACAAACTGCTAATAAATTAGGATATAAAATAGGTTAGTTAAAATACTAAAGATAATGTTCTAATAAGATTTAATCTGAGAAGATCCATTACTCTTCCACAGATATCTTATCCATCTTCAAATTTATCACAAAATGATTATGATGAAAACTCATCAACGTATCACAAGATAGAAAGAATAAATCTATCACCTAATAATTTAAACCACAATCGAAGGCATGACAAAAGTTAATTGATGATTACCAACATAAATACAAATCATTTAGAAATTGGTATCATATTTATACTACGCAGATGATAGAAAAAAAATACCTGAAATTTAATTTGAGGAATATTATAATAGATTCAATAAAAGAAGTATTTTATTTCCTTTGTAAGATGGTTCAGTAATCAAATGACTAAAAAAATAGAAAAAGGTAATTGATTTGTTATCTAGAAAATGAAAAACAAATTATGGAGAAATAGAATCTATTTATCCTCCTACAATACCTATTGTCTTAGACTTAGATAATTGAAATCCAAATTTTGAATTAAATGTTTTTGGGAAAACTTTAGAAGCTAATGCCACTAAAGAAATTATTGGAGTGTTAAAAAATTATATTTTACTAATACTAATATCTCTTTAATTTCAAATCATTTGATAAATAAATTTTTGACCTCATTTTTGGTGAGGTCCTTCATTCCTTTTAGTGCTTAGGATCTAGCCATAGGTTTTTCCCTTTGACTATCCTAGAAGATAAGAAATGGAACCCACAATTTAGAAATTCAACCAAATCTAAACTCTCTTTAGAATCCTACATGGATGGTCATCAACCTCCAAATTACTTGGAAGGTTAGGACCAATGTGTAGAAAGATAAGGATGAGTTCCTATAAGATGGTCAAGCCTTAGGATAACCCTGGGTGGCCTGGTCTTAGTGAGGTCCAGTTTGCACACACCACATTGTTGCACATGCCTGAACCCTGAAATCACTCACACTCAACCTAGCCTCCTGACTTTTTAAGGAGACTCATATGGATGGAACTCAACCCCTAGTCCTTGGCTAAGAGGGTTAGGAGCAACATATTGAGTGCTTAAAATGAGTCCTCTCATGGCTCTTGTGATCTTTAGATGGTTTCATGGCTCAAACAGAATGATTCCATGTTACTCACCTTGAACCAATCTTCATTTTTCCAAAATATTCATTTTTGACCATGGGGGCCCTAAACCCACCAAATTACCCAATTACCCCTTTAAAACCCCAAAATTCCATAAATTACCCAAAATTTCCCAAAATTCACCAAAATCATTCCAAGTTGTTCCCTACTATCCAATTTAACCAAAATTATCCAAATCTAACAAAATTTCCAAATTTCCTAAAATACCCCCAAAATTACCAAAATTCCCTTCATAGAAAACAATTTCAAAAATCCCAAAAAAATCCCAAAATGTTCCAAAAAATCCCAATTTCATTTCCTTCAAGTACACCATACCCCAATTTTGTTAAATTAATCCAATTTGCCAAGGATGCCAAGTTGATTTATTTTTAACCCAAACTTAACTCAATTAAGCCCAATGTCAACCAAATTAACTCCAGATTTCTCCAAATAAAATTCCAAACCTTCATAACACTCCCATAAACAAAAAATTTTGTTAAGTTGACCCCAATTTGATCCCATGCTTTTTCTAAAATTGTCCAAACCCCAAAAATTCAAGTTTCCCCAATTAACCCTCATGACTCAAGCCACTCAAATCAAACCCAAAACCCCTCAATTTTCTCCAAAGTAAATTAAAAAATCTTCCTAACACCCCCATAAACTTGTTGCAACATTAATTTTACATCAAAGCCAACACTAGCCCAACTTTGACCAAAATTCCCCAATTTGACCCATTTTGACCCTATTATTAAAATACCCAAATTGAACCCAATTCAACTCCAAATCACCCCAAAATTTTTTCAAACTTTTTATAACATATTCCTAAACCAGACACAACATTTATTTGACACAAATTTTGACCAAAATCTCACTCAAAATCATTTTGAACCAAAATCCCCAATTTTTACCTAAAGACCCAATTTCTCCAAATTAAACCATGCGATCAATCAAATTTCTCAAATTTCACTTCTAAATCAAATTTCAACATGTCCTAGTCCAATTTCAATCAATTTCAAACCAATTCAATCATCCCATAATCAATTTCAAAAATTTAAATCACTCCATGCATGTTAAAGGCCCATTCCCCATATGCATATTTAAAAGCCCATTTCCAAATCTTCAAAAGCCTAATTTTGAGCCTACATGTCATAATTCCCTCTTAATACCATTCCATGGAATTTAAAACACCATTTCATGGCATTACATGAGGCATACCATGAAAATACATGGCACTTTGCCAAATTTAGGCATGATGACTTATTCTGCAAAAATTCATGAAAATAAAAAAATTCCTTTTATGTGAAGCATCCTCATGACCCCATACATGGCATGGCATGACTCATGGACCCTTCCATGGCCATCTGAGGGTAAACTTTGCCAAATTTGGCAAGTAGAGGTGACCACTCCCTTTTCTTCACACCCTTTGACTTTTCCCATTTCAAATAATTAAAACTCCTCCCTAAATTCCAAAACCAGCCATCTAAGCTCACTTAAACCCACTAACAAGGGTTAAACCCAAGCTAACCCCACTTAACCCAAACTCCAAATATCCATTAAAGCTCCACCATGGGACCTCCAAATACTCAAATTGCTGCCACCACTCAACCTCCCTGGCTCACCTGACTTTGAGCCTGACCTGACCCTGACCGACCGGCCACCACAGTCGCTGGAAAACACCAGGCCGAGAGCCCTAATTTAATTCAAAAATTGAATTAAGGCTTGCTGAGTTGTCCCAACCTAAATGGCCACTGCAGCTGTTCTTCACTCCCTAAGGCAGTTGATTCCAACCCTTATCCCCCCTGAGCTCAGCGATGGCTATCCTTATTTAAACTCTTCTTCTTCACGGCTTAGAGTTTGTTGAAACTCAGTAAAATCAAACTCCACCAAATCTATTTCTAACTATCTTAAACTCCTCGCACAGCACAGAGAAGCCAATCCCCATTGTATTTCTGGCCTAATCCCTATTGATTAAGCTCAATATCAGAGCTCAATCTCAGGCCAGAAATAGGACATCCACTGAACTCAGTAAAAATCAAATTAACTCTTCTCACACCTTCCTCAGAGGTGGATAAGAAGTTTTCCAGAGAAATCCCCACCACCAGAGCTTCCACAGTGGACTTCCACCTTAAGTCGTCCACCCTTTCGGGGACTGCTGAACCATGCTCAAAGTCAGAACAAATTGGTGCATCAGCAGGCTCGCCAGACCCCACTGAAGCTTCCCCAAGCATCCAATTGAGGCCACACCTCTTGGATTGAGGTAATTTCACAAAAGTCCTAAATTTGGCTCAGTTTGAGACATTGTGAAGAGAACTTGCATATCACCCTTGATCAAATGTTTGGATGTGTAGAGCTAGTTTAGATTTAGGTTTAGGAATAAATTTCACTCAATTTAGTTAAGTATCGGTTGAGATATTAACCCTAGAACGTTGATGGTGCTCTATTCACACCAGCCGGGGACGATGAAGGAGAGCCGTCGGATCGCGCGTGTAATGAATGGAGGGCTAGGATCGTGCCAGATGAGCAAATGATCCATGTACAGCTGAGACGTGTGGCAGCCAGGTTAGACGGCGACATCAAATGGTGGAGCGGTGCATGATGTTTCGACCCGTCCGAGGATGACACGACGCCGACGTGGATAAATAGAAAATTAGGGTATTTTCTATTTATTTAAATCCTTTAAACTTCAAAAATGCATAACTTTGCATAGAAAAATCTAAAAATTAAAAGAAAAATACCCTCTTGCTCAGTGAATAGAGGAGAATAATGTGAAATTAAAATAAAAATTATTTGCTTAGTTTTTATTTTTAATTTAATCAAATATAGTAAACATAAAATCAATTCCCCACTCACACACATAATTCACCATGGATTGGGACTATGGGGTTTTGGTTCCCTCTATCCTTGGGAACATTCTTTGAATTTTTCAAGGCCAGAGGTGATCTCTAGGCAGAGAACTATATTTTCCAAGTTTATGTGCCCATTTGATAATTTAAATATAATAATTAGTGTAGTGGTTAGGAAAATCTAGGAAAATTAGGGTAGATTTCCTATGGTTAGAGGAACTTAGGAAAATTATTTAATGAAGTAAAACATTAAATATAACCCTAATTGCTCTCTTGACCTAAAACCAATTTTGAATCAATTAGAGCATACTAAAAATAAAAATAACTTGAAATCAACTCTCCACTGTCCTTTAGGATCAGAGGAACTCTCATAAAAATTTTGAACTCAATTGGAATTAATTTGATAACTTAAATGATTTTCCTAAATTCAATGCCATTTTAAACACTTAAACAATTTTTAATAATTAAAATACAATTCAAAAAATTAAAAAAAATGATTTTTGGGAGTTCTCTGTGATCAGAGAAGTCAAAGAAAAATAAAATTGTATTTTTTATAAAAATTTGAATTTTAATCATTTTTAAATATTAAAAAATTAAAAAACCATAAAAATTACAAAAATATAAAAATTCACCAAAATGTCACATTTGGACTCCTAATAACTTAGGAACTATCCAAATATTTTTCCTAAGTCTCTAAGTAAAGATATCAAATTTTAAAGGCTTAAAGTAATTTTTGGAATTTAAAAATTGGTTTTCTTATTTTCCCACTAAAATAATTCTAATAAATCAAAGAAAATCATAAAAATATGAAATTTGTTTTTCTAGATTCCTTGAACTAAGAGGAATTTAAGAAAAATATAAAATTTAATTTTTAACTTAAATAATATTTTTATTTAATTAATACTCTAAACTTAAAATAATTATAATAATTAAATTAAAATTCAAAAAATCATGAAATTTAGCATAAGTGATCCTCTGACATAGGTGAATCTCTCATAAATGTTCTAAGGATAAATAGTTAATATTTATTAAGTTATTGAATTCTTTGAAAACCCAAATTTTCCATTAAAAATAATTCAAAAAATAAAACAAAAACCAGAAAATTACATTTTATGCTCTGATGTCTTAATTAACATATGAGAGAGGTGACATAAAAATTTCAAAGTTATTGAGATTTAATTTAGTAAGTTATGGGGTGATTAAGTTTAATAGGGCATAAGGGTAATTAAGGAACCTAAACCCTAATTAACATTTAGGCTTAACCAAGAGTAAAGAGGAATCATTTGATCTTAATTGTTTACTTGGATGATTGAAACTTAGGGAATGAAGTGGTAGAAACTTACTAATCACCATCAATATCAAAAGAAAATACTAATTACTTAAAATCCTTAAGATTTGGAAGTTAAATAAATATTAATAGTAGGGTTAGGGGTATGATATAGGAGGACGTCCATTCCTTAATCTAAACCTCTAACCAATGATTTAATTAAATCTATCTTAACAAGGCTTAAAATGAAATAACCTAATTAATCCAAAATGATTAAAGAGAAATAATGATAAAGTTATAATAAGTAATAATCTTAAACATAAAGATTTAACTTAAAATTAATTAAAATAGTTTTAAAATAATTAAACTAAAATTAATCTTAAAAATTTTAAAATTAATTTAAAAATAATTTCTTCAATAAATTAAAAATAGTTTAAGATATTTAAATAGTTTCCTTAATAAAAAATAATAATTTAAAACATTAAAAATAATTTCTCTAATTAAATAAAAAATAATTTAAAAAATTTAAAGAACCTTTTCAATTAAACAAAAATGAATTAAAATATCTTAAGTTAAATAATCAATTAATTAGATAATCAATTAAATTAAATAATCAATCTATTAAATAATTAATTAAATTAAATAATCAATTAATTAAAACAATGAAACATCTTAAAATGCCACAATCAATTTAAAACCCTTTAAGAACATTACTGTAATTGATTTAAAGACTTTAAGAATTAAACTAAATCACCTTAAAGAAACTATTAATCCAACTTTAATTAAATTGGTTAGGTTCTTTAATGAACCAACTTAGACCTAAAGAATTTCATTTCATAACTTCTAAATGAAATGCCTAATCTAAGTCACTGAGCAAGAAAAATTAAAACAAATTTAAACTTCAATCAAACTTTAGATGATTAATTCAACTAGACAATGAAATCATTTGGACTCAAGATAAATCCAGAAGTTTTGAAAAGATGTTCGGGCTCTACCCCGAGCACTTCCTCAATCTGATGGGTTGTTTCAGAAGAACAGTTGGACTTCATTGTTCTTTGATGAAGAAAATCATCCTTAAAAAAAATAGGATTCCAACCTAGACGTCATAGGACTTGGTGAGCAACTAGGATCTGAACCTAGACATCATAGGGTTGGTAGATGATCTGAATCTTCCCTTTGCTTTACCTAGGTGTTTGTTGTAAATATATATATGCCCTAACATGCATTTTGAGTTGCAGTTGGTGGAAACAAGGAGACTCTTCAGGTACACATTTAAGTTTATTGCAATTTACATTCTGCAATTTATTAAATGTTTTATTTTCCTGCATTCTATAAATTTATGGAAATAATCGAAACCAACTTGTTTAAATAACATAAAATTTAATCACCAACAAAAAAAAAATCTGTAATTGTAACTAAAATTAAAACGTCTCGTTGGATGATCGGGAATCCCTTGGATGATGTAACCCACGTGTTACTAACGAGATTTCGCATGGTCTAAATGAAAGTGTGGAACTCATTCAGTTGAGTTTAGCAAATTCATTTGTACTAAGTGAATCCGATGAAAATAGTGGTGCCGGGATGATGGAACCGTGAGATTTTAACCGGTTCTGCATAACCAAATTTAAGATTTCCCTTAATAAAATTTAAGACATTGAATTTGAGACTCAACCTCTAGACCATGACACTTCTCTCATTTATTGATTGTGACTTCTTAAACTAAACCCTCTGCAATAAAAAGGAGCTCGGAGCAAACGCGGTGGGCAGCACAGCCATCTTCAACAGTAAAACAAGTCTTCATCAACTTAACCATTCCTTAGAAATTAAATAACAAAGCCATAGGATTTCGAGGTAGTTTTCCCGGTGCAACATAAATCCTCAACTTATCTTTAGGCATCTGCATAATCATGTTATGCAATTTAAGCCCGAACTTGTCTTAGGACTCTGAGGTAGTCGTTTGGTACAACATAAACTCTCACATCTTCGAGGCTATTTGTATGATCATGTCATAAGAGTATAAGTCTTAATTAATTAAAATTGTCAGGATTGCAATATTAAATAATTTTATCAAATTCAAGCCAAACAAATAGGATAGTTGGAAAGTCACCGAGGTTCTCCTTGGATCCGTGACATCCCCTACCTTTCTTCCATTGGATTCCCAAAATAAGATGTTCCAAATTTGATCCAATCCCTTTTGAAATTCCAAAATTGAATCCTTTGAATGCTTAAACTTTGAAATTCCTGAAAGCGAAACTATTGATCTTTATCGAGAGTTTTCTTAAGTGTCTTCGGACATTTAGGATGTATTTAACCATAGGGGCTTGCCCTTACAGGAAACTTTAAGAACACAGTAATATAAACCCTGCTTAATTCCTTTATATTAAGCAGGGGAACTTGACGGCATATAAAATTTGTTCGCAGACAAAACGGATGTCACAAATATTTTAGTTTATTTAATCGAGCCCTATTATCAAGCAGTATGTATTCCTCAGGATAGATACACTGTTTGTGATGCGATGCTCATTTATATAAACCATTTGGGGTGTGACATCGGTTTGATTTCATATTTTAAAATTTAAAGTTATATTTTTTAAATATCATATTTGAAAAGCTATACAATTTTCTATTAAATTAAACATAAAATTATTTTCAAAATCAAACACTATTTTCCAAATTATTTAAAACTATATATACAATAAATTTAATTTAAAATAAAATGTGTCGACAATTTCTATTTGGCGACCCCTTTTCAAAATACAACACATAACCTATAAATATACCGACATAAATTAGATCAACTTATTTCATTCTTAAAAATCACTGAAGCAAAAGAAATAAGTTTTGAAATTATCTCTTTAGCTCTTGCAATACAACCACCTCCTAATCTGAATTTTCAATTAGGACCATTTATTAAGGAATTTGAAGAAATAATTAAAATGATCAAAAATAAAAGTATAAAAATGCTAAAAAAATAAGAAAAATCTTTTGATTCATCAGATGATTCAGATCATATAGTTATTAAGAATATTGAAATGTATTTAAAGAAAAAAATATTAATTAGAAGTTGGTTATTTTGCAAGAGGGGTGAAGAAAAAAAAATATGTTGGGTTTTTCACCTATATTTTATACTCTTTTTTGGTGATATTGCACTTTAAAGAAGAGTATTTTTCATGCTTTGTTTCATGTATGTTGATTTTTAGCATTTGGAGCAAAAGAAAGCAAAGAGGTTGAAATTTGAAGTCAAATGAAAAATACTCTGGGTGCCAACGACATCAGGATGACCGCTGACGATGCCATCTTATAGAAAGTATTGGAATTAAATTACGACTCGGTGTCGACGAAGCCGAGATGGGCGCCGATGGCGCCATTTGATAGAGAATGGGCGCTGACGGTGCCCTGGACAGTTACGTGCGATTTTGTTGTAGATTCAACGTATTCGGACGCTTTCTGAAGGGTTGCTTGAGGCATCTCTTGGAAAACTCGTCCCTACACTATATTAGAAGGATAAAAATGTCAGAAAAAAGGAGATCTAAAGGGAAGAGAAAAGAGTTCACTAGTTTAAGTGTGTTTGGTGTGGGTGTCAGTGAACTGTCATTGTAGAGAGTTTGTGGAGTCTTGTAGAGTCTTGCTTAGAGTGAGTTTTGAGTGTTGTTTTAAGAAGAGAAAGAGAATCAAAGGAACTTCAATGGATTTCTTTGGGGAAAACTTACAGATAAGTTGTGTTTTGTATGAACTTTCTTTTATATATAAAATCCATGCTTTCTCGTATCTTCCTTATGAATTCTAAGTAGATTTTTTTATCTTTCTCTTTGCAATGAGATATGGTGAAATGAAGAAATAGATTGGATATTCCTTTTAAATGTTAAATACTTGTGATGATTGTACACTTCGTTCTTCATTTAGTTTTCGATCTGGCTAATTGAAATGTTAAAATTTATTGTGAAACATAAGATCCGAAAGAACTATGAGTTATACAACAAAGTGAAAATCACATTCAATTATATGGATGAGAATGTAGTCCATAGGATTGAGTTTAAATAAATAGGGAAATGTAATTTGTTGGGCATAGAATTGAAAATTTTAAGGGTGACAGACTAAAATCCCCAATTTAGTCCTAGTGTTTGGAAACTAAAGGGAGAGTTAGCCCTCAGGTGAGGGGGGAGGGAGAGCTTTGGAGTGGGAGCCAGTATCATCCCATCCTAACCACAGATTTAGGGACCAAACATAGGATTAACCACTTTTATTTATGCACTCGGCAGAGGGTAAAGAATAGGAATGCTCCTATTTGGCACAATACAATTTCTAACAATCTAAATCTTTCACTATCCATAAACACATTGTGAGGGGAAGGACACTTTCTCAAATTGAACCTTTCATTATTAAAATAGTAAAACTTTTTTTAGAATTAGTAAATTTACTTGAAGTTTAGAAATTATTTGGGTAAATTTAGTTCCAGTAGCATAATCAAATATTGTCAACTTTTTCTTTTCACCTGTAAGTTTTATAAAGTTTAAACTTTGTATTTTAGTACTACTATCATAAGTTTAAACCTTCCTCATGGGATCGATAACCGGGACTCCAATAGAGTCTTGTATTACTTGTGCGACACATATACTTGCGTTTGTATTCTGGTGTCTATAAGAAAATATATTGAAATACGAAAACACTACATCAAAATTTTGGAGCTATTGTTAGGGAAGGTAACAATTAACTTTAGTAGTATTTGAAAAACTTTTGTTTGATTTATAAAACTTATATTTAGTTTATTGCTCAATTTTTAAGTGTGCTGATTATATTTGTTTATGTGTAGTTTTAGATCTGAGGGTTTATTACCTTATGACCCTGAGTTAGAACGTACTCTTAAAAAAAAATTTGAAAACAAAAAAAATCTAAAATGTTGAACAAAATGGCAACAACTTAGATAATCTAAGAGTTGAGAACGATAATCAATAGAGACCTTTAAGAGAATATGCTAATCCTACGGTAGATGAACTTTACATAACTATTAACAATCCTAATTTATCTACTAACTCATTTGAGTTTAAACTTGCTATTATCTAGATGGTACAAAATAATCTGTTTGGGGGAACACCTACTGAAGATCCTAATTTACGGCTTGCTAATTTTTTAGAATTGTGTGCTACTTTTAAATATGATAAAGTGTAGAATGACGTCGTCAGACTTAGAATTTATTCCTTTTTCATTAAAGGGACAAGGCTAAGGTGTGGTTAAATTCATTAGCACCTGGATCAATCAGTACTTAGGGAGAACTATCTCAAAAATTTTTGGCTAATTATTTCCCATTTTAAAAAACTGCTAAGCTTAGAAAAGATATTAAAACTTTTTGTCAGATGGAAGCGGAATCAATATACAAAGCTTAGGAAAGATTTAAGAACCTCCTTAGAAAGTTTCGACATCATGCTTTACCAGAATGGTTGATAATTCAAAATTTTTCTAACAGATTAATAGGATTTCTCAGATTTATTATCGATGCTGCTACTGGTGGTTCATTAATATCAAAACCTTTTGATGAAGCATATTCTTTAATTGAGGAGATGACTAATAATAATTTTCAATGACTCGTTGAACAGGTAAATCGTAAAAGAGTATATAGTATTCATAATTCTGATGTTATAACTATTTTGGCTTCTCAAATTTTTGCTATATCTAAGAAAATTGATCAAATTGGAATGAACTATTCTCAAACACCCCCGGTGTTAGAAGAAAATTTATTAGGACAAGTTATGGAATCTCAATCATCTTACAATAACTTGAATGTATTAAATAATAGAACCAATAATACCTATTCTAATTATTATAATCCTGATTGGAAGAATCACCTTAATTTAAAGTGAAATAATAACAATTCAGTGAACCCATTGAGAAATTTTAGCAACCAAGGAAATTCTAAATATAGACCTTATTGTCCTCCAGGTTTTATCAATAACTCGCAAATAAAGGAGAAGAAATTGTCTTTTGAAGAATTGGAGTTAAACATGGGGGAATTAATTACAAATTCAAGGTAATCAATTACAATGTCAAGGAGCTGTTTTTAGAAATATTGAAAATCAATTGGGGCATATTTATACTTCTCTTAGTAACAGACCTTTAGAATTATTTCTAGTAATATCGAAATAAATCTAAAAGATCAAAATAAAGAGCAAATTAAGGCTATTCAATTAAGAAATAGAAAGGAATTAGAAACTAGAGTTCAAAATAAATTGAAACTCAAAAAGGAAAGGGTGGAAATTGAAAAGGGTAACAATTATATGTATCAGATTTGGAATATTCGATTAAACCAATGAAATTTATTGTAGAAAGACCTCCACCTCTGTTTCCTTAAAGATTGAAACAACAACAGAGAGATAAATAATTTTCAAAATTTTTGGAAATTTTGAAAAAGTTAACTATAAATATTCCTTTCGATAAAGCTTTAGAACAAATGCTAAATTATGTGAAGGATATGTAGGATATACTTAGCAAGAAAAGAAAGTTTACATATAACAATAATGTTGCACTTAATGAGGAGTGTAGCGCTATTATTCAGAAAAAGCATCCTAAAAAATTAAAAGATCTTGGTAGCTTCACTATACCTTGTGTTATTAGTGATTTTTTTTGGTAGAGCCTTATGTAATTTGGGAGCTAGTATTAACCTCATGCCTCTATCAATTTTTAAAAGGTTAAACTTAGGAGAGATTTCCCCTACTACTGTAACTATTTAGTTAGCTGATCGTTCGATCATCTATCCTAAAGGAGTTATAGAAGATGTTTTTGGTAAGGTTGATAAATTTTTCTTTCTGGTGGATTTTATTGTTTTAGATACGAAGGAAAATAAAGAAATTCCTATTATTTTGGGGAGACCATTCCTTGCTACTGGAATAGCTATGATAGATGTTCAGAAAGGAGTATTAACTATGAGAGTTAATGATCAAGAGGTGACATTCCATATATCAAAAGCCATGAAGTATCCAGCAACAGAAAGAGATAATGAATGTTTCAGAATGGAAGTTTGTAATTATTCGAGTACTGAGCATTTTAAGGAAAAATTTGAAGAAAAACTTAAGCAGGAAGATTTGAAAGATAAGGATAAGGATAAAATGGATGATAAAATGATGAGATGGAAAATTTGAAGTTGGATTATGTTCAAGAAAGGTTTGAGAAGTTGGATATTACATAAAGTGATGATAAAAATCTCATTCCTTCAACTATAAAACCTTTTGAACTTCAAATGAAAATATTACTTGCCCATTTAAAATATATATTTTTTGAAGATTCATTCACATTACTTGTTATTATATCATCAGATTTAACTGAATAACAAGAGCAAAACTGTTGGAAACCTTAAAAAGATCAAAAAAGCCTTTGGATGGACTTTAACTGATATTAAAGGAATCAGTTCTTCGACTTGTATGCATAAATTCTATTGAATGAACATTATGAACCTAAGGCTAATCCTCAAAGGAGATTAAACCCAATGATGAAAGAAGTAGTAAAGAAAGAAATTTTAAAGTAGTTGGACACTAGAATAATATATTCTATTTCAGATAGTGCTTGGGTAAGTCCAATTTGTTATATTCCAAAGAAAGTGGGAGTGACAGTTGAAGTAAATGAGAAAAATGAATTAATATCGACTAGACAAGTTACTGGATAGTGAATATGCATTAATTATATAAAATTAAATTTCACCACGATGAAAGATCACTTTTCTTTACCTTTTCTAGACCAAATGTTGGATATATTAGCTGGCACAAGTATTATTGCTTTTTGGATGGATATACAGGCTATTATGAAAGAAAATAAAAAAAAAAGAAATAATACTTACTAGACAAGTCAGTGGATATTGAATTAGCATTAATTATATAAAATTAAATGTCACCACTAGGAAAATCACTTTCCTTTACCTTTTCTAAACCAAATGTTGGATAGATTAGCTGGGCAGAAGTATTATTGCTTTTTGGATGAATATACAGGCTATTATCAAATATCAATTGCTTCTGAGGATCAAGAAAAGACAATATGTACTAGCCCGTAAGGAACATTTGATTTTCGAAGAATGTCTTTTTGATTATGTAATACACCTGCAACATTTCAAAGATGTATGATGTCAAATTTCTGCAATTTAATTGAGAAGGATATGAAAGTGTTGTGGATGATTTTCATTGCTCAGAACTTCATTTAAATTATGTTTAAATAGTTTAGAAAAAGTTCTGGAACTATGTAGAAAATAAATTTAGTATTAAATTGGGAGAAATGTCAATTTATTGTTCCAGGAGAAATTGTACTTGGGCATAAAATTTTTAAAAATAGCATGGAAGTAGTTCCTGCGAAAATTCAGATTATTGAGAAATTACCACCTCCTACTAGTGTGAGAGGGGTTAGAAGTTTTTACTGACATGCTAGTTTTTACAGACATTATATGAAAGAGTTTTAAAAAATTATTAAGCCTCTATGTCATCTTTTAGAAAAAGGTATAAAATTTGATTTTAATGAAGAATGCTTTAAACCCTTTTGAATTATTATAAAAAAAATTAATCACTGCTCCTATTATTGTTTCACCTGATTGGGAGAACCATTTGAATTAATGTATGATGCTAGTGGTTATGCTATTGGAACTGTTTTAGGGCAAAGATATGGTAAAGTTTTTAAAGTAATATAATATACTTTTAAAACTCTTAATAATGCTTAAATTAATTACACCACTACTGAAACAGAGTTATTAGCTATTATATTTGCTTTCAATAAATTTAAATCTTATTTGATTGGGGCTAAATGTATAGTGCATACAGGACATTATGCTATTAAGTATCTAATGCAAAAGAAGGATGTGAAAAAATGATTAATTCAATGGATAATTTTAATATAAGAGTTTGATTTTAAAATAGTGGATAGAAAAGGATATGATAATCAAATAGCTGATCATTTATCTTGGTTGGAATTGAAAGAATTATCTGATTTTGCGAATGAAATTTCAGAAACTTTCCTTGATGAGCAATTGTATAATGTTAATGGAAAGGATATACTGTGGTATGCTGATATTGTTAACTATATTGTGAGTGATATTTTACCGACTGAGTTAACAAAGAAACAACTAAAGAAATTTATTTATGATGCAAAGTTTTACTTTTTGGATGACTCATATTTATATAAACAGTGTAATGATCTAGTTATAAGGAGATATGTACCTATTGAAGAAACTGAGCAAATTTTTCAAAGATGTCATGATTCTAAATTAGGAAGACATTTTTGGACTAACTGAACTGCACATAGGATTTTACAATCTAGATTTTGTTGGCCTACTCTTTATAGAGATGTTAATGAATATATTAAAATGTTCAATCGATGTCAGCGAGTAGGAAATATTTTTTGAAGAAATGAGATGCCTCTGAATTATACAGTGGAAGTTGAAATTTCGGATGTATGGGGATTAAATTATATGGGAACATTTATTCCTTTATTTAGAAATATATATATATTAATTGGTGTTCACTATGTTTCAAAATGGATTCAAGCTATAACTTTACCTAAATGTGATGCTCGGAGTGTTTCAAAATTTTTAATGAGAAATATTTTTACAAGATATGGAATGTCGAGAGTGATCATCACTGATGGAGGATCCCATTTTAGGAATAAGGGAATTGAGAAATTGGTTGGAAAACACAATATTTTGCATAAATTCTCATTTGCTTATCATCCCTAGACTAGTGGTCTAGAAAAAGTATCAAATCCAAAAATTTAAAGAATTTTGGAAAAAATTGTAAAACCTAATAAATTGGATTGGTCTGCTAGATTACATGCTGCTTTGTAGGCATATATGACAGCTTATAAAGCTCCTATAGGAATGATCCCGTATAGACTGATTTTTGTAAAAACATGCCACTTACTAGTAAAACATAAAGCATATTAGGCTATTAAGGAAATTAATTTCAATTTAAAGGACGCTGGTGCAAAAAGATTATTGCAACTGAATGAACTTGAAGAGATTAGAAATGAAACGTATGATAATGCAAAAATTTATAACGTGAAAATGAAAATTTGGCATGATCGGAAGATAATAAGAAAGAAATTTGAACTTGGACAAGAAGTGTTATTATATAATACAAGATTGAGATTATTTCTGGGAAAATTGAAGTCTAGGTGGTTAGGACCATTCATTGTTATTAAAGTCTATCATTAGATCCTAAAACTGGAAATGTATTCAAAGTTAATGGGCACAGATCGAAACCTTATTTTGAGGGGCAAAGACCACATTTTAAAAATATTTAATGTTGATTCATCTTGAGTAAAAAATAGATACGTCGGGCTGACAACTTTAAACCAAGTGCTTTGTGGGAGGCAACTCATAGTTATGTTATTTATTTTTCTTTGTTTTGGTTTGTATTATTATTATAATTATAATAAAATATTTCATTAGAGTCCTACACACTTTTATAAGTCATAAATGACGTATATTATTGTATTTAAGGGAAGATTTGTAATTTTTTATGGACAAAAAAAAAAATTGGTGAGCAAACCTGCTCTGGGCATCGATGGCATCAAGATGGGCAATGATGGCACCATCTTATAGAGACTGAGCGCCGAGGGTGACCAAGTGTACCGTCGACGGTGTCGCAGTTGTAAACTATTGTTTTTCCGTTCAAAATTTGGTTTTTGATAGCTTTTTGGTGGATTTCTTCCCCAAATAACCCTCTGAACTCGTCTTTAAAGACATTTGGACAGAAAACGCCAAAAGATTCATCATATGACAAATCCCATGGCTTTTGATTTCAATTTTTTTTTATGAAATAGAATTTTCAATAGAAAAACGTTCATCAATTTTGAAGTGCAGAAACTTTACGACAAAGTTCTTGTGAAGAAGAGACTAATCAAGGAAAGAGGCTTCATGAATCAAGGATTGAGTAATCCAAGTACTCCAGTGGAAGAGACCATTGCGCAAAGGCGTTGGTAAGTACTTTGCTACAGTACTGCTGCAGTAGTCGTTCCTGTAGTGAAGGAGTTTTATGCAAATCTTGATGGAATCAACTAAGGAGTCGTCTATGTTCAAGGTATGTGGGTAACATTTACTCCTTCTAGGATCTCCCTACAAGTGAAATCATCGATGAGGTCTATCGATAAATGACTGATGAAGGTGATAGTTGGGAGACAAGAGATGATAGCCATGTAAGTTTTTCTTCTACACCTTTGAATCTTTTATCGAAGCAATGAAAATTCTTTATTTTAACGAAATTACTTCAATAAAGTTAAAAAGAAGAGTGTCATTCTGAACTATTGCTTTAAAATGGGAAAATCTTTTGATCTCGGTACTATAATTGTGAAATTTGTTTTGGGCTTGGCTGTGCTGCATGGATCTACTTATGGGTTGGGAGATCCTTCTACCATATTCCTACTTAGTAATTAGTGTCGAGTGCGATATGAATATTGGGAAAATGTGCTTTTGCCTTGGAAGCCCATGGACCCAACGGATTACTTGAATTGCATAGGATATGGAGAGGAAGATGATATGAATATTATTATGGATCAACCATCTCAGAATTCATCACTTTACAGCTCTACATTCCTTACTGTTCGCAAGTCATTTTGAAAAAAAAAAGAAACTGAAGAAATAAATTCAGAATATTATGAATGTAATTAATAATATTATTGAATTATTTGATCATCTTGATTGGAATATGAAGGAGTATTTTGAGCACAATGAACGAGTTGAAGAATGCATGATACTTATGTTTAAGAAGAGTGCCCAGATCGAAGAAGACTCAATCGATGAATTTATGCACTGACCTTTTTACAATCTTTATGTGCATCACCAAATCATGGGATACATTCGAGGTGAAGATAGTACTGATGTTGATGAGTAGTAGTAACTCAGAAGATTAGATTTCAAGTATTTGAACTTATATGTGTGTCGGTGGCCAAATGTTTGGGGTTATATATATATATATATATATATATATATGGAAAATATCATTTTTAATTTGAAAACCATAAAATCAAACCGATCTCATATAAATAATAGTTTAAATAAGCGAGCGCTACGTTGCAAGCCATGCATCCACCTAAGGAATAGACACATTGCTTACTAATGAGGTTCGATCAAATAAACTAAAGATTTATGACATCCGTTTGGTCTATAAACCTTTATTTTGACCGAAAACTTCCCATACCTAATACGAAGCAATTATGTAGGGCTAATATTAATCTGAGGTCTTTAAAATTCCTATAACGGCAAACCGCTATAGTTAATTACATCTTAGATAATTGAAGTCACCTAAGAATACTCTTGATTTAAATTAACAAATATTATTTTCATGAATTTCAAAAGGTAATGATCTTCAAGAAAATGTGGTAAAAGGAAATCCAATAGGTGAGTGGCTCAAGTTTGAAACGGTTATTATAGGAATCAAAAGAAAGAGAGAGCTAAGGGAAAGCACAGCTCCAAGAAGAATCTTGGTGATTTCCCAAACTATCATATTATTTGGCTTCAATTTAAAATAATTATTTGATAATTCATCCCGCCAATTTTATTATTTAAGGCTTACATTCAGTTGATACCAATCATGTGAATCGCCTAGAAGATAGGAGGATTTATGTCATATCAGATGACAACCTCGAAATCCCTAAATGAGTTATGGATTATATTGCACGAGGTGCAAAGGCCTAAGGAGATAAAGTAAGGATTTATGCTTCACTAGGCAAACTACATCGAAGTCATATGGCTTATCGTTTATTTTTAAGGAATCTGCTGTTGAAGATTGTCGTGCTGCCCACTGTGTTGTTGACCTCATTTTGATGAGGTCTTCTCTTCTTCTTTTTAGTACTTAGGATCTAGCCTTGGGCTTTTCCTTTGACTATCTTAGAGGATTAGAATTGGGACCCACCACTTAGAAATTCAAACCACTTCTTAACTCCCTGCAAACTCCACAAACTTGATTGTAGACCCCTAATCACCTAGAGGGTTGAAATCAAATGTGGAAGTTTAAAGGATGAGTTTCCTATAGGACTCTTTGGCCTTAGGACTACCCTGGGTGGCCTGGTCTGGTGAAAGGGTTGACTTACACACATACTACACCTATACACTACATTTTCACACACACCTCCTAAAACCACACCTATACCCAACTTGATCTCCTGACTCATAAAGGTGATTCACATGGATGGTCTTTAACCCCTAAGCCCTTGGCTAAGAGGGTTAGGAACAACATAGTGTGTGCCTCAAATGAGTCCCTTCATGGCTCATGTGGGCTTGATATGGTTTCATGGCTCAACCAAAATGATTTCATTCCACTTACATTCACCCAAGCTTCAATTTTCCAAATTTTCAATTTTTGACCCCGGGACCCTACACCCGCTTAGCCTACCCAAAACCCTTGAAATAACCCAAATTTTTCAAAATTCTCCAAAATCACCCAAATTCCTCAAAACCATCCCCAAACATTCCCACATCACTCAAATTGATCATTCATAGCCAAAAATACCAAAAATTCCAAAAAATACCTCCCAATACCCTCCAAATACCCAAAATGCCCCTCTTAGCCAAAAAATCCAAAAATTCAGAAAATTCCCAGAAAATTCAAGAAAATCCCAAATATTTCCAATTTCATTTTGTTCAACTACACCATGGGCCAATTTTGTCAATTTACCCCACTTTTGTCAAAACCCCCAATTTGACTCATTTTTAACCCAAAGTGAACCCAATGTCAAACCAAACATACCCAATTGATCCAAATTCTGGTCTAATTCAATTCTAGACTTCAATTCAACATCACCAACACCAATCTAAACCAAATCCAAGTCCAATTTGATTGGCATTGGGATCCAATTTCACTTTTGGCCTTAAAGCCCAATTGGACCCATGACCCAAACCTAACCCAAACTAACCCAATTCAACTCCAATTAACTCCAAATCTTTTCTAAACCTTCCTTAACATTCCCACAAACAAAAAACTAACATGATTTGCCCAAAATTTAGACCCAAACCCCACTCAAATCCAACCCAAAATCAAAAAGCCCAATTTTGACCTAAACCCAAACCTAGCCCAAATAAGCCCAAACCTCAAAATCAAAACCCAACCAAAGCCAAAACCTCTTTGAAAGACTCCCATAAACATTTCCCAACATTTATTTTACATCAAATTTTAACCCTAGCCCAACATTGACCCAAGTTAGCCCAATTTGACCTATATTGGCCCATTCACCAAAGAGGCCCAAATCCAACCCCATTCAAACCTAAATCACTCCAAACTCATTTCAAATCATTCATGACACATCCATGAGCTAAACCCAACATTTATTTGACATGGTCCTTCACAAAATTTTCACCCAAATGCCCATCCTAAAATCAAAAAGCCCACTTCCCTTAAACCTTCCTAAAAGCCCACTTCCTTCAAATTCAAAAGCCCAAATCATCCTAAAGCCCACATGACACTTTCCTTCATCATACATTCAATTTAAAGTCATTCCTAAAGTCCTACTTTATCAATTTAACAATTCCAAATCAAACCCCATAACAATTTCCATCAAAATGCCAAAATCCATAATATCCCTTTTCATGAAATTGACCTAATCTTTTCCCAAGCCACATGGAGCCATGAAGCCACATGTAAGCCATTGGCAAGCCATGAAGATCTCTAAGTGGTCAACCCTCCTTAAATGGAAAAAGGAGGAGGTCCTTTAAGCACCTCCTAAAAGTCATTAGCCTTAAGCATGTTTCACCCTAACCCAAATTTAATCCAAATATATTTGGATAAGGACTTCTCCATGCCAAACCAGCTGATTCCTTTGACTCCCCACAACACCCAAAGCCACCTTGAAGGGTGAACCAAGCCCAAAATGATGGGTTGACCCAAATCAACCCAAAATGAGCCTTCTCTCATACCATTCTAATCCAAGCCCTTTACACATGGCTAATGCCAATTGACTGCACTAAGCCCGACCCCGACCTCCCCGATGACAACGATGACTGACCACTGGCCGGCCAGCCACCACAGCCCACCGGAAACCACCAGGCCGAGAGCTCGCATGTGAGCCCAAACTTGGAATTCTCACCTGCTGAGCTGCCCCATGCCCAATGGCCACCATGGTTGTTCTTCTCTTGCCAAGAGCAGCTGATCCCAAGCCCTAACTCCCCCTGGGAGGCCCTCCACCCTCTCCTATTTAAACACCACCCCCTCTCGGCCATAGGAGGTGCTGAACCAAACCTTAAGGAAACTCTGCCAAAATCATTCCAGATCACTCTCCACACATAGAGCACTTGATCCCCCACTGAATTTCAGCCCCAATTCCCTCCAGCTGAGCTCAATTTTGAGCTCAAAATTCAGCACAAAAACCAGGACACTTCTCCACAATGGATCAATCCCCAAATTGACTGGTCCTACACCTTCACCAGACCAAGAGGAGAAGTTTCCCACTGAAAGCCCCATCTCCAAGCCACCCAATTGTCCCAGCCTCCAAGCTTTGTGATCGGTTGTGGTCACTTTCATAGCTAGACAATTCACCAGGCCAAGGGACTTCATCTGGAGCTTGCTTGGACCCAATCGAAGGTGACACAACTCTCAGATCGAAGCTTCACTTCTCTGAGCAAAGGTATGGTCTCACTCTTCTTCCCGAGCTTACAGAGAATCTCCATTTAATTTGAGTCAATTTAAATACGTGTTTACCGTATGGATGTGTTCGTCTCCTCAAGACGAATCCATAGAGCATAAGAACACGAAAATCCGTTGAGAATAGAGTGAGAAATTAGGGTTAGAAGGTTGACGGTCACGGGTGCACACCAGTCGTAGACGATGACCATGAGCCGTCGGATCGAGCGTGTATCGAGTGGACGGTCTGGATTGAGTCGGACAGCGCGTCGGTACGTGACCCGCGGGGCCCTGGATCGCTGAGTCAGATGGCGGCGCCGAATCAGAAGACGCCGCGTGGAGCTTCGGAGATGCCTAGGATGACGCGGCGCCGCGTGGATAAGTAGAAAATTAGGGTATTTTATTATTTATTTAATTCCCTAAACTTCAAAAATGCATAACTTTGTGTAGAAAAATCAGAAAAATAAAATAAAAATACCCTCTTGCTCAGTGAACAGAGGAGAATATTGTGGAAAAGAAATCATTTAATTTCATTAAGTATTTTATTATTAATGATTTATTTACTGTCTGCATTGTTTTAATTCTCCATCCATATAGGAAATTCACCATGGCATGAGACCATAGGGCTTTTGAAGCCTCTGAATTTGGGAACATTCCTTGAATTTTCCAAAGTCAGAGGCCATCCCTATGAGAAGTTATTGATTTTTCAAATTAATGTTACTGTTTTGAGTATTTTAAATCCAATAATTAGCATGTTGTGAAATAAATTCTAGGAAAATTTGGTAATGTTTCTTATGACTAGAGGACCCTAGGAAAAATAGGTTTTGAATTAATCCACTTGAAATAACCCTAATTGGCTTAAACACCCAAAATAGCTCTTTAATTAATTAGAGCTAATCATACATCAAATTGACTTGAAATCAATTCTCCACTGACCTTTAGGATCAGAGGAATCCACCATAAAAATTTGAAGTCAATTGGACTTGGTTAGCCCTACTAAATGGGTTGATTAGGCCATTTAGCCAATTTAAACTTTAAAAATTCATAACTTTCAAAATACTTTTCAAAAATTCACCAAATTGGTTTTGGATCCTCTCTGATATTAGAGGAATTTAAGAAAATTAAAATTTCAATTTTCTAAAAAAGTTGATTTTTTGTATTATTTTAATATTTTAATAATTAAAAAAATAATAAAAATCAAAAAAATAATAAAATTCACCAAAATATCACATTTTGAATTTTAGTCACTTAGGAACAAACCCCATATTTTTCTTAAGTCTCTATGATGAGATATTAAATTTTAAAGCCCTAAGGCAATTTTAAAATTAAAAAATGTATTTTCTAGGATTTCCATTAAAATAATTCTAATAAATCAAAGAAAAATCAGAAAATTATAAAAATTGATTCTCTGATTTCCTTGATATCAGAGAGATTTTTGAAAAATATAAAATTCATTTTTCAACCTTTATTTTATTTTTAAATTAATTAATACTCCAAAACTCAAAATAATTATAATAAAAATAATATAATTCAAAAAATCACCAAAATTGGTCCAAGTGGTCCTCTGGTCAGTAGGAATGTCCCATAATTTTCTTAAGGACAGAAACTTTTCCTTGGTCATATTATTAAATTTTCCTTGGAAATCCTTATTTTCCACCAAAAATAATTACATAAATAAATTAAATACAGAAAAATCACATTTTCTCCTCTTATGTCTTTATTGACATATGAGTGAAGTCACATAAAAATTTCAAATTCATTTGAGCTCAATTTAGTGAGTTATGAAATTATTAAGTTTGAAGGACAAAATGGTAATTAAAATTTTAACCCTTAATTAAAACTTTAGGCTTAATAAAATGAAAGAGTAAAATATTTGATCTTAATCTGATTTGGATGATTGAAATTTAAATAATTATAGGGTAGGAACCTATTAAACAATTCAAAAATAATTGAAATGAACTTTAATTAAAATAATTAATTAAATTTGGAAGAATAATCAAATTGGAATTATTAAAATAGGGATATTATTAGGAAGAGATTTATTCTTTAATTTAAGAATCCCTAAATTAATCATCTCAATAATATTTAATTCCTAATTAAAATGATAATTCAAACTTAAGATTTAAAATGCTAAAAGACTTAATCATTAAATTAAATTAAAGTTAAATTATTTAAATCAAACCCTTTTAAAATAAAATATTAAATTAAAATTAAAAAAATAAATTAAATTAAATTAAATTAAATTAAATTAAATTAAAACACATTAAATTAAATTAAATTAAATCAAATTAAAAATTAAAATAAATTAAATTAAAATTAAATTAAATTAAATTAAATTAAATTAAATAAAATCAAATTAAAACACATTAAATTAAATTAACTTAAATTAAATTAAATTAAATTAAACAACATTAAATTAAATTACATCAAATTAAATTAAATTAAGTATAACATCACCTAAGACATAAAGAATTCAAAAATAAATCTAAAACAACTTGAACACTATTCTAAACTTAAGCCCATTAATTGAAATTAAGTTAAATCATAAATCATTTGAACATCCATTTGCCCTCGAAAGCTCTTGTTGTCATAACTCCTAAATGGAGTATTAAGTGAAGTGTTACTTCATTCATAAGATATTCAAATGTCCTAGTTCACCGAGCAAGATAATAAACTCGAACTCCGGACGATTAATTCATTTGTATAATTAAATTCTCTTGGACTTAAAATAATCCTAGAAATATTGAAAAGATGTTTAAGACTCGTCTTAAGCACTTTCTCGATATGATAGGATATTTATAAGAACAATTGAACTTAATTGTTCTTTGATGAAGAAAATCATCCTCAAATCAAAATACAAGAACCTAGACGTCATAGGAGATGACTAGCTATAGGATTAGGAACTTGGTAGAAAACCATAACCCTTCCCTTAGCTTTACCTAGGAACTTGCTTTAAATGCTTAAATATTCTAAATTATGTTTTAAGTGCAGCTTGGGATGACGGGAAGACCCTCTAGGTACGCTTTTATTTTATTTCAATTTACCTTATTGCAATTTATTTAATCGCATCGCACTTACTTTTCTTGCATGATAAACAACTGTTGCATGAAAACCCACACCTTTAGGATAGTCCCTGAAACTGAAACCAAAACTAAATTAAAAGTCATTACAAGATAAAATTCACCACCACAACATTTCAAAATATAAAACAACTCAAAATTTAATCACAGACAAAACCACAAAACTACAACTACAACTAAATTAAAACATATTGTTGGATGATCGGGAATACCTCGGATGATGTAACCTACGTGTTGCTAACGGGATTTCCCACGGTCTAAATGAAAGTGTGGAACTCATTCAGTTGAGTTTAGCAAATTCATCTGGACTAAGTGAATCCGATAAAAATAACGATGCCGGAAGGATGGAACCGTGGGATCTTAACCGGTGTTGTTATAATCAACTTTAAGATTTGTTTTAATTAAAACATAAAAAATACTTGGAAATTAAGACTTTCTCTAAACCAGAACACTTCTCTCATCTCCTGATTTATGATTTCTAAAACTAAACCTCTGCAACAACAAGGAGCTCGGAGCATGGTGGGCAGCACGGCCATCATCATCAGCAAAACCTGAGTCTACTTCAGCAAAACTTTCCTTAGAACTAAATAACCAAGCCATAGAACTTCGAGGTAGTTTGCCTAGTGCAACATAAATCCTCAACTCTTCGTTAGGCATTTGCATGATCATGTCATGTAAATTAAGCCCTAACCGGTCTTAGGACTCCGAGGTAGTCGTCCGATACGACATAAACCCTCACATCTTCGAGGCTATTTGTATGATTTTATCATACGAATATAAGTCCTAATTAATTAAAATTGGCAAGATCAAAATATTAAATAAACATTAGGACTTTCCTAAATTCAAGCCAAACAATAGGATAGTCGAGAAATTACCGAAGTTCGCTTCGAATCTATGATTTCTCCTACCTTTCTTCCTTTGAATTCCCAAAACAAAAATGTTCCAAATTTGATCCAGTCCCTATTGAAATTCCAATATTCAATCCCTTGAAAACTTAAACTTTGAAATTCTTGAGAGCAGAACTACTGATTATTATCGAGAGTTTTCTTAGGTGATTCCCGTCACTTAAGATGTAATTAACTATAGTGGGCTTGCCCTTATAGGGAATTTTAAGAACCTGAGTAATATAAACCCCGTTTAATGCTTTCATATTAAGCGAGGGAATTTGTCGGCTTATAAAATTGGTTCGCGAGCCAAACGGATGTCACAGAATCTTCTAGTTTATTTAATCGAGCCCCATCACCAAACAAGTGTGTCTATTCTTCGAGATAGATACACGGTTGTGATGCGGTGCTCGTTTATATAAACTATTCGGGATGTGAGATCAGTTTGATTTCATATCTTAAAATTTTCAAATTTAAAATTATTTTCAAAATTAAATACTACTTTTCAAGTTATTTATTTAAATTAAAAATTCGCCGACAATTTCTGTAGGCGACCTCTTTTCACAAATACAACACACAAACCTAAAAATATGCCGACATGTGTAAGCTCCAACCTCATCGTCATAGCATATTTAGTTTTAGAAGTGTCAAATGTAAGATATTGGGAGAAGTAGCATGTTTTAGAAATGTTTAAATCAAGCTGTCTTAATGTCTTATTAGGGGAATATTTATGTTGATTATGACAACACCGATTAGGATCCCACGGTTCCCTCGTTCCAGTACCACCATTTTCTTTAGATTCACATAGTCCAGATGAGTTTACCGAATTCAATTAAATGAAATCATTACTTTCATTCAAATTGTGAGAAATCTCATTAGCAGCCTGATGCGGCTCCGGTGTGTGCAATTTTTCTGTGTGTTATTATGTTTGTATGTATGTGCACACACTAGAGGTTCTATGCGAGTATACATATTATTCAAGTAATACAGGGCTCTAGTGGAGTCTCTTTTATCGATCCCATAGGGAAGCGAGGTAAGAGGTCCTTAGTCAAATTCTAGTCTACGATTATTAGACTTTAGTCTGGAAGGTCGATATAAGTGGTTTTTCTAACAAATACTCCTAAATGTAAGCTTAAGTTTAAGATAACTAATAACTACTTCTAAAAGAAATTATTAATTTTAAAGATAGCCCTTTCTGGATGGATTGGTTTGGTGAATTTTGAGATAATAAAATCTATTATTCTCATGTAGTGAATTGAATAATGTAAAGGAATGATATGCATTAAATATTGTATATACCAAGTAGGAGCCATCCTATTCTTTACACTCTTCCAAGTGCATAAATGACCCGACCCGCAATTACGCAGTAAATTAACTTCCAAAAGATGACAAAAAAAATGACCTGATCTATAAATACCGGCTAGTGTGCAAAATCTTAAATGATATAAAAATTAGAAAATATTTTACACACTAGGGGTACTACGCAAGTATACGTATCGTTTCAAGTAATATAGAGTTTTCATTAAAAACCCCAATATCGATCCCACGAGGAAGTGAAGTAAGAAGTCTTTAATCAAATTCTAGTCTACTACTAATAGTACTTAGTTTGGAATGTCGATTAAGATTGTGTTTTATCTAGCAACTATTCTTAAATGCAAGTGTTAAATGTAAAGATAGTAATTATATCTAAATGCAAATAACAATTCTAAATATAACCCTTTTTGGATGAATTGGTTTGGAGAATTCTGAGATATTAAAAACTACTATTCTTATGTAATGAAATATATAATGTTTATGATTGAGATGCATTAAATATTATATGTGCCAAATAGGAGCAATCCTATTCTTTACCCTTTGGTCCATGCATAAAGAACATTGACTAATCCTATGCTTGGTTACTGAATCTGCGGCTAGGCTGGGAGTATACCGACTCTCACTTCGGAGCTCCCACGTTCCCCTCGCCTGAGGGCTAACAATCTACACTTCAGCACCCGCACCCAAATAATAGGACCGAATTGAGGATTTTAGCCTGTCACTCTAAAATCTCTAATTCTACGCCCGATAATTATATTTCCCTATTTATTTGCATTCAATCCCCATGAAATTCACCATCCATGGAATTTGAATGTGATTTCACTTTGTTGAGAATTACACTGCTCTTTTGGGTCGATGCAATTACAATGAATTTTAACACTACAACGGGCCCTTATTGCAATGTAAATGCAGTGCAAGTAAAAACCATCACATTTATAATTAAATTATCTTTTAGAAAGCATCCCAATATCCTAATCATGAATCCTACTCATTGCAAAAGAAAAGTAAAATGAAAAAAATGACATAATCTTCTCATGCCACTATTTCCAAAGAAGATGAAAGAGTAAGAGAGATGCGTCACAAAGCACGAAGAAAACACAACGGAAACTTCATTAAACCAAATCAAATCCACTAGGTAATTGTTTACAAAACTATAAGATAATGAAGAACAATACTTAGCTTTTTCCCCTTGAAAGAAAGACGAAGTTCTCTCCCACAAAGTCTCCCGTCGATCCATGCAATGCTAGAACATCTCCTTACAAATTCTCTCAAAATCTCATCTCCAATCTCTCCAAAAGGGTAGAAATCTACATTTCAACTCTTAATCTAAGAATCCTAAACATTCCTCAAAGTTTTTCTCCACTTTTTTCTTCTATTTCTCCTCTCCAATCTCTCTTATTTTTCTCTCAAATTCGTCCCTTTTTAAAGAGGTAGAAAAATTCCTAAAGGTTGCTTAAGCACCTCTTCAAAAAGCGTCCAGATTCATCGAACAATTGCTTGAACCGACATTCTCGCCGTCGGCGGGCTCGATCTCGCCGTCGGCGGGCTTCTGGAAGAATGGATAACTACTCATGCTCACTGTCGGCGGGCTCGAGGGTGCTGTCGGCGAGCCTTTTGGTCATATTTTGGCCTTCTCGGGAAAATCCCGCCTTCGGCGGGCTCGAGGCCACCGTCGGCGAGATTCCTATGCAGCTCCACCGTTTAGCTCCGTTTCAGCTCCCATTTTAGTTGCGTTGCGTTCGTAACAGATAGCCCTACAAAATAAGCATAAAAACAACCTTTCTTTAAAGTATAATCTCATTTAAAAATATGCAAGAAGTGTAAAAGAGATTAAGCATCAAAAGACTTATTGAAAGGTATCATGGCTGAATTTCATTTCTTGCTTGTTTTTGCTCCAAATTGCACCGTTTTTGCTTCCTTTTGCTCCAATCACCATTTCTTGTACCTAAAACCAAAAAACATACAAAACACCTTGCTTTAAAGTGTAATATCATCAAAAATGAGTAAAATGATATAGTAAAAAGCGTATATATTTTAGGCGTGTCAATAAAGAACATTGGCCAATCCTAGGTTTAGTCCCTAAATCCGTGGTTAAGCTGGGAGGATACTGTCTCTCACTCTAGAGCTCCCACTTCCCTTCGCCTGAAGGCTAACTCTTAGTTTCTAAGCACTAGGACCGAATTTGGGATTTTAGTCTGTCACCCTAAAATCTTTAATTCCACGCTCATCAAACTATATTTCCCTATTTATTTGCACTCAACTCCTATGACCTTCACCATCCATGAAATTTGAATTTAGTTTCATTTTGTTGAGAATTACACCGCCCTCTTGGATCATAGCGTAATTACAATGAATTTTAACACTACAACGAGCTCCTTTTGTAATGTGAATGAAGTACAAGTAAAAACCATCACATTTATAATTAAAGCTTCTTCTTGCATGCATCTTAATATTCTAAACATGAATCCTGCTCGTTGCAAAAGAAAAGTATAATGAAAACAATGGAATAATCTTCTTATGCCACTATTTCCAAACAAGAAGAAAGAGTAAGAGAAAACATCACAAAGGATGAAGAAAACACAACTGAAAACTTCATTACATCAAATTAAATCCACAAAATAAGTGTTTACAAAATCATAAGATAATGAGGAACACAATATTTAGCTTTTCCCCCTTGAAAGAAAGATGAATCTCTCTCGCGATATCTCCCACTGATCCATGTAATGCTAGTATAAATCCTTACAGATTCTCTCAAAATCCCCTCTCTAATCTCTCTAGAAAGGTAGAGATCTACATTTCTACTCTTATTCTAATATCTCTAAGCATTCTCCACATTTTTCCTAACATCTACCTCTTCTTCTTACTTAAAATCGCTATTTGAAAGTGTAGAGACAAAATTTCAAGAGTTTTCTCAAGCATCCTTCCAAAAACGCGTCCGAATAAATCAAATCTTGGCCATAATCGCAAAAAATCGCATCAAAATTGTCTCGGGCGCCGTCGGCATTGGATAGGGCACCGGCAGCGCTGCTCCGATGACTTAATTTGATGCTATCTAGAATTGGACGTCGTCGGTGCCAGTGTGCTGTTTTTGTCAAATTGCCTCTTTTTGCTCCAAATTTGTGCCTTTTCGCTTCCTTTTGCTCCAATCACCTAAAATCATCATACCTGCAGCAAAACATGGAGAATACATTCCTTTAAAGTGCAATATCATTAAAATTAAGCATAAAATATATATGTAAAATCAAGCATTTTTAGGCGTTTCACAACCGTAGTTTGCTTCCTCTGAGGGGTTCTTGATCATCCGAAGAGACGTTTTAATTTAGTTGCAATTGTGATTTTTTTTGTTTTGTTTGTGATTAAATTTTGAGTTGTCTTATATTTTGACTACTATGGTGGTGAATTTTATCTTTGTTTTGTTTTAATTTTAATTTTGGTTTTGGTTTTGTGGCTATCCTAGATGTTTTGGTTTTGACATACAGAGTGATATTTTTGTTTATCATGAAATTTCACAAACAAAAAAGGTACGGGAAAGTAAATAAAAGTAAACTGCAGTGCAATAACATAATTTTGTACCTAAAATTTCTTCTCGTTGCTTCACCTGAAAGTTTATCCTTGTAATGCATATAAATAATTTTGCGAGAATTTAAGCATGCAAAAAAGTAGGACAACAAGTTTGAAGCGTACCCATCAAATCCTAAATCATAACTTGGTGGGTCCTATTTTGAATGTATAGATGATTCCTTAAACAAAGCATAACTAGTTTAATCATCCTCTATGGTATCCAAAAGAGTGTGAGAAAAGCCCAGGGGTTGGGCCCCAGACATCTCACAATCCTCTGAAATGTCTTCAGTTCATTCAAACTTATTATGTTGCTTAATGATTCATTTCTATCATTCACTTATACTCAATGAACTGATGCTTTGATCATCCCTAAAATGGGGTAATCATCACTTGATATTCTATTTATAAATTATGTGAGCAGGGCCTTTAGGAGCACATTGGTTTAATTAAGAAGCCTAGTCCATTTGACTTTAAAGTTAGGCTTGTAGTGTTTCAAATATGTTTACAATAAATTTTATCATTTTGCCTAAACCATAGTAGTCAAATTTACCAAGCCCTTAAGACATTAATAGGTATATTTGCAATTTAGGGAAAAGTTAACTTATGTGATCACGATTTGTATCAAAGTACTAAATTATCATTAAAACATTGATTAGGGGTTTTAGATCATTAGATATTATCTTCCAAGGATGAAACCCCTTAACTTAGGATCATTTAATTTTTTATTATCATCCAAAGTAAGATAATTAAAGAAGTTGCAGATTTATCTTTTATGTGATAAAGGTGAGGTTAGTTTCTACCATTTAAAACCCTTGTATTTTGATCATCCATGTATGTCAATTATGACCATTCATTACCTATTTTCCTTTGATTAGGCCTAAACATTAACTAACGCTTAAATTCCTTAATTAAAATTTCACACCTTTAAGGATTATTGATCAACTGAAATTTTGATAGCTTTTTAATGCCTATTTCATACCTACTTTTGATGATATTGCACTTTAAAGACGAGTATTGTTCATGATTTCGTGCATGTACGATGATTTTAGACCTTTGGAGTAAAAGGAAGCAAAAAGGAGCAAATTTAGAGCAAAATGAGGAAAATGGGATAATTTGACCTAGAGTGCCGGACGACGCTCTATCCAGTGTCAGATCGAGCCCAATTCCAGAGAGTTTGGGTAGAACGACGGAAAATAGCACCGAAGGACGTCCTATGGAGCGCTGGACCGCGCCTTATCGCGAATTCAACAAGATTCAATGTATCTGGCTGGACTTTGGAGGGGTGCTTAAGAGAACTCTTGGGAAAGTCAGTTCTACCCGAATTTAAACGAATTTGGAGCCAAAAGTTTTGCGACTCTTCTTTTTTTTTCAGAGTCTTTTCATTTTTCTTGTGTGGAGAGTTGATCCCACCGCCGAGTACGTGTGCTTACGTTTTAGATATGAAAATTATGATGTTATAATATGAGATACTACGCAAGTATATGTATCGTTTATCAAATAATATAGGACTTTCTGATTAAGCCTCAAGATATCGAACCCACAAGGAAATGTAAAAACTTATTAAAGAAATAAGAAAATTATATTTTTACTTTTTAAATTACTTTTGAAAGTATGTATTAATTTGTAAAGTTTGAAAGTTGTTTTTGGTATTTTTAATAAAAAGCTAAGCAGGAAATGAAAATTATCAGAACTTTAAAACATGATATAAAACACTAGGAAATAAAATATCTTTTTCTTTCTCTTATAAAGAAGTAATAATTATGAAAGTATTGTTATGGAAGTATTTAAATGTGTTGTGATAAATAGAATCAAATTTATTCTTTGCCCTTACTTGGTTCTATAAAGAACATTAGTTAATTTGAAATTTCAAAATTTCTAAAATGGTCAGGCAGGGAAGATACCAACTCTCACTCTAGAGTTCCCTCGATTCCCTCCAACTGGGTGCTAACTTCGCATAACAAAATTTAAAATATCAAACCAAATTAGGGGGCTTTAGCCTGTCACTCTAAAGACCTCTAATTTTTCTCCTCATTAAAAACATATCTCCTAATATATTTACATTCAATTATATGGACTACAATTCTCACCCATATAATTGCATGTGATTTTTACCAATTACTGTTTGAGACAATACTGCATTGGATCTCACATAATCTCACAACAAATTTTAATATCTTAATTGGACAAATTAAGAAGTAAATTAAGTTCATGGAATTAAATCTTCTTAACTTAATCCAACTTTAAACACTTATACATTCCACAACAATCCTACATAAGTGATCCACTTAAAAAATACCCATTTTATGCCTTATTTATGCTACAATTCTTAAGGATATTATGCTTTAATGAAAGGTATTTTATGTTTTTGGATGTAGGTGATAAAAAAAAGAGTTCAAGAAGGAAAAAGGAGAAAGAATAGAGCTTAAAGAGCAAAGTTATCGAAATTTTAGGTCTGGCGACTAGGCACGAGAATCCGGTGCCTAGGCCCCAGAATCCGGCGTATAAGCGCTAATTCGATACAGAGATTGATAATATTTTTGACGACTTTGGGCAGTTATTTTGACAGTGTTAAGTGGTTATCAGACCTTCTAGAAGACTAGAAGTTACTCATAATATATAAGACATGTGATACAATGCATCTGGTCAGAGAAAAATAGTTTTAATCGCGAAGAGGTGTGATCCAAAGTGAAGAGGTGCGAAGACTAGGTCACGGACTCCAACGCTTAGGCGCCAGATCCCCGCACCTAGGCACGATAGTTACCTTCTAGAAGATACATTGTATTTGGACAAATTTTTAAGAGGCTTCTTAAGTAACCCCTGGTCAAATTCGGAGCTCTATAAATAGGAGTTAATTCTACAGAGAAAAGTGCCCATTTCAGCACCCTATAGCCCCCATCTATCACCATATAACCCCCTCTAGCATCGAATCATTTTAGGGAGCCACTTTATTTTGTATTTAGTGAGTTTATTTTGAGTATTTCTACTCAATTCATTGAGTAGTAAGTGTGAATTTTCAAGTGTTGTTGCTGTTGAAGTTTTGTACCTTACATTGGAGTTAGTAGGAGTCAGCGGATCACTTGAAGGAACATTCCAGATAAGTATTTGTAACTTGGTTCAAAGTTTTATAAATATGTTTTGTTGTGTGAATTCAATGTGTTTTGAGTAGTTAGTATTCTTTCTCCTTTCAACTATGAAAAGATAATAAGATAATTGAATTTTGTTGGAGAACTTAACTTAAAATATCTATAAAAATTATGATGATATTAATACATGATCTTAATTTACTTTTTAAACTGGCCATTTAAATTGTTAAAACCTATTGAAGAATTCTGAGACATATCTGGAGATGAGTTCTTAACTAGTAGATATCATATGAATCCTTGGGTAATCGAAGGCTTTATGCGGGTTATTCAAGGTGAAGTGCAAATAAATAGGAAGATATTATTTATTAGGCATAAAATTGATTAGTTTTTAGAATGACAGACTAAATTGTAATAATTTGGTCTATAGAAAGGGAACGGGTCACTGGTAGGGCCGACCGTAGCCACCCTTGGACATCTAGTAGTGTGAGCCTAGATTAACCCATTATACTAATAAAACATCCTGAACCGATCTATAGATTAGCCAATGTTTTTTATACTATCGAGCGAAGGTAAAGAATAGGAATGCTTTTATTTGGCACAATACCATAATCTAAGTTATCCACAAATGATAATTATTCTAAAAATCTTGAATTAGTTGAAAAGGAGAAACTTGTTTTATTTATACCTGCATTAATCTTTATTTAATTATTGCTTACTTACATTTAGTAAAAATTTTATTAAATTTATAATCTGAATTTTGAAAAGAAATAAAAATAATAATTACTTTTAATTTGAAAAATCTAAAATATTTCTTAATTTTCTCATAATCTTCTCTATGGGATCGATAACCAGGACTCCAATAGAGCCCTGTATTACTTGAAATGATACATATACTTGTGTTTGAAATTGTGACTTTTACAAAAATTATTATAAATATTTAAATATAAATTCATAAATTCTTACATAAGTAAAATTCGGGTCACGGTTCAAGTTTTTGGTGCCGTTGCCGGGGAAGATAAGGAAGAAAGTTAAAAAGACAATTTTTACATTTCTCAAATTAAATATAATTGATACACTTTTATTTCTTTTAAAAAAATAATAATAAAATAAAAATAATAAAAAAATATAATAACAAATATACCAAAAAGATTTAATTTATTTTTATGCATAGTTCTGGATCTGAAGGATTATTAACTTTTGATTCTGAATTAGAAAGAACAGTTGAAAGAATAAGAAAAGGAAAACAAATTAAAAAATATTAGGAAATGGCTAACTTACATAACAATAATAAAAATCCAATATAAACCAATGAACAAAATGTTTATAAACCATTAAGGGATTATACAAACCCTACAACTGATGAACTTCATATTAGTATTCTATTGCCAGCTGTAGATGCTAATTCTTTTGAGCTTAAAGATTCTATTATTCAAATATTTCAAAATAATCATATTGGAGGAACACTAAAAGAGGATCCAAATTTACACCTTGCTAGTTTTTTGAGAATTGACATTGAATGTGGATCCACTTTGTTGAGAATTACACCGCCCTTTTGGGAAAATGCAATTACAAAGAATTTTAACAATATAACGGGCCCTTATTATAATGTAAATGAAGTGCAAGTAAAAACCATTACATTTATAATTAAATCCATTTCTAACATGCATCACAATATCCTAAACATGAATCCTACTCATTGCAAAAGAAAAGTAAAATGAAAACAATGGAATAATCTTCTTATGCCACTAATTTCAAATAAGAAGAATGAATAAGAGAAAGACATCACAAAGTACAAAGAAAGCACAATGAAAAACCTCATTTCAAAGCAAATCCACAAAATAAGTGTTTACAAAATCATAAGATAATGAAGAACATAATATTCAGCTTTTTCCCCTTGAAAGAAAGATGAAAATCTCTCCCATAAAGTCTCCCCCTGATTCATGCAATGCTAGAACAAACCCTTACAAATTCTCTTAAAATCCCCTCATCAATCTCTCCAAAAAGGTAGAAATCTACATTTCTACCATATTCTAAGATCTCTCAACATTCTTCACAATTTTTCTAACAGTCCTCTCTTCTTTTCTGACCTAAAATTGTTCTTTTAAAGTGTAGGGATGAGGTTTGAAGAGTTATCACAAGAAACCTTTCAAAAAAAGTCCAAATACGTTGAATCTTAGCCCCTAACCGTCCAAAATCGCATCCAAATTATTTGGGCACTGTCCGTCACCCTATCGGCCGCTGTACAGTTCTATTTTCCACTTTTATTTGTCATTCTCTGTCTACTGGCATGGTCCGACTGATCCATAAAAAAATACCTATTTTTATGCCTTGATTTTTATCAATTTCTAAGGATATTATGATTTAATGAAAGGGATTTTTGTGTTTTTGGATGTAGGTGATGTAAAAAGGTCCAAAAAAGGAAAAAGGGCGAAAAAGGAGCAAAAATGGAGCAAAATACAAGAATTATAAAAAATTATGGCCTGGCGCCTACGCGCCAGACTCGATACAGAAACTGTCAAGTTTTTGATGACTTTTGGATGGTTATTTTGACGGAGTAAGCGGTTATTGGACATTCTAGAAGACTGGCAGTTGTTCCTTGATAAAAGGACATGTGATACATTACATTTGGACGCTCCAAAACGATTTTAATCGCGAAGAGGTGCTAGCCAAAGTGAAGAGGTGCGAAGAACTCAATGCGGTGTCCGACGTCTAGGCTCCAGATTCCGGGTCCTAGGCGCCAGACAGACCTTCTAGAAGATTCATTGAATTTGGACTTGTTTTGAAGTGGTTCCTCAAGGTAACCCTTGATGCCTATAAATAGGAGTCCACTCCTTCAGAAAAATGTGCCCCCATTGTAACCCCTATCTCTTAGCCACTTTAGGATCTCTCATCCTTAGAGAGAGAAATAGAGAGAGAAATTTAGGGCCACTTTTATTTAGTTTAGTGAGTTTATTTTCAAGTTGTTGCATCTGGAGTTCATTACACTGTGGAGTCAGTAGGAATCAGAAGATCTGTAGAAGGAATATTTGAGATAAGTATTTTATTTTTGATTCAAAATTTATTTATTATGTTTTGCTGTTTATATTCAATGTGTTCTGAGTAGTTAGTTTACTTTCTTCCTTCAATTATGAAAAGATAAATAATATAATATAAAATTCGATGGAGAATTGAAAATGAAAATATTTTCAAAACATTGTGATGATATTAATACCTGATCTTAGTTTACTTTTTAAATTGGCCATTTAAATTGTTAAAACCTGTTGAAGAGTTTTGAGACCTAGAAGGAGAAGAACTCTTAACTTGTAGATGTCACATGAATCCTTGGGTAGTCGAAGGCCATGCGCGGGCTATTCAAGGTGAAGTGCAAATAAATAGGAAAATAAGATTTAAAGGGCGTAGAATTGATAAGTTTTTAGAGTGACAAACTAAATTCTTATAATTTGATTTATAGATAAGGAAAGGGTCACTAGTAGGACCGACCATAGCCACCCTTGAATATCTAGTAGTGTGAGCCTAGATTAACCCATTCTACTAACAATACATCCGGACCTGATCTATAGATTAGTCAATGTTCTTTGCGCCTGGATCAAAGGGTAAAGAATAGGAATGCTTCTATTTGGCACAATGCCATAATATAGATTCTCCAATGAATATTAAATTATCTTAAAAAATCTTGGATTAATTGAACGGAAGAAAGTTGTTTGTTTTATATTGTTTTCACAAAATCATTTTCTTATTATTGTTTTCTTTACCTGCATCTAGTAAATCAAAAGTATATTATAGTTAGATTAAAATACAAAAATATTTTGAAATACAATATTTAAAAATTTATTACCATTTTTTCCCCGTGGGATCGATACTGGGGTCTTTGTTTCAAAGCCCTTTATTACTTGAAACGATACGCATACTTGCGTAGTACCCAAAAAGTATATAAAATATTTTCCTTTAAAATTAAATTTTGCTATATAAACATATATTTAAAAAGTATTAATCACTAATTGCTTAGCATTCAGTAGCAATCAAGTTTTATTTAATGTTATTTCCGTAAATTAAAATTTAGTACACATCTATATAGCAAGTTATTCCGGGTCAAGTGTTTCGCACCTTTGCCAGAAATTAAATTTTCTAGCAGTGATAACAAATTCTTATATTTAGAAATACAAAAATCGGGTCAAGTTTTTGGCGTCGTTGCCGGGGAATCGAAGGTACAATTTATAGATTTTTAAATATTATCTTTTCAAAAACATAAAAAAAATATATAATAATATAAAATTAAAAAAATATATAAAAATAAAAAATTAAAATAAAAATTTTTTTTCCTTGCTTTATTTTTTTTATGCGTAGTTTTGGTTCTGAAGGATTAATACCTTTAGATTCTGAACTAGAAAGAACAATTAGAAAAATTAAAAAGGGAAAACAAATTCAAAAATTTCAAGAAATGGCTACTTTACAAAATCCAATTGAACTTAATGATCAAAATATTTATAAACCATTAAGGGATTATGCTAACCCTACAGTTGATGAACTTCATAGTAGTATTCAAATCCCCATTGTAGATGCTAATTCTTTTGAACTTAAACCGTCTATTATTCAAATGGTGCAAAACAATCAATTTGGTGGAACACCAAATGAGGATCCAAATTTACACCTTGTTAGTTTTTTAGAAATTTGTGCTACCTTTAAATATAACAATATTTCTGATGATGCTATTAGACTTAGATTCTTTCTTTTTTCCTTAAGAGATAAAACAAAGATGTGGTTAAACTCATTAGCAACTGGTTCTATTAAAACATGGGTTGAAATGGCACAAAAATTCCTTGCTAAATATTTTCCTCCTTCTAAAACTGCGAAATTAAGAAATAATATTACTTCGTTTAGTCAATTTGACGGGGTGACAATATATGAAACTTGGGAAAGAATTAAAGAACTATTAAGAAAATGTCCTCATCATGCTTTACCTGATTGGTTAATTATTTAAACATTTTACAATGGATTAATTGGATCTTTAAAATCAATTATTGATGCTGCTGCTGGAGGTTCTTTAATGTCTAAATCATTTGAAGAAGCTTACAGTTTAATTGAAGAAATGGCTGATAACAATTTTCAATGGCCTTCCGAAAGGTTTAATCCTAAAAGATGGCAAGTATTCACGATAATGAAGCCTTTTCTATCCTAGCTTCACAAGTAGCAGTAATGTCTAAAAAATTAGATAATTTTGCAATTAATATTTCACATAATAACTCTGCTAATATTGAAGATTCTCAAACTATTGAAACTTTACAAGCTATTGCAAGTAAAAAGAATACTTATTCAAATTATTATAATCTTGGGTGGAAAAATCATCCTAATTTTAACTGGAATAATTCACAACAACAATGGGGTAATAATCAATCTCATCCCACTGGAAATTGAAATAATCAAGTTAATCCAAATTATAAACCTCTTGGATTTAATAATCAACAGAAAAAGTTATCAATAGAAGAATTAATTTTACAAATGAATAATCAATTACAAAATCAAAATACTGCTATTCGTAATATCAAAAATCAAATAGGGCAAATTACTACTTTAATTAATAACTGACCTGTAGGAACACTTCCTAGTAATGTTGAAATTAATCCAAAGGAAACTGGAAAAGAATATGAACATGTTAAGGCTATGCAACTTAGAAGTGGAAAGGATTTAAAAGAAAGAATGCAAAATGAAATTGAAAAAGAGATTGAGGTTGAAGAGATTGAAAAACCAAAATAAACTCTCTCTCCTAGTCAAGATCAGACTGTTATACCTATTAATGTGGAAGTTGAAAAACCACCACCACCTTTTCCTCAAAGACTTAAACAACAGAAACTTGATCATCAATTTTCTAAGTTCTTTGAAATTTTTAAGAAACTTACTTATTAACATACCTTTTGCTGAAGCTTTGGAACAAATGCCAACTTATGCAAAATTTATGAAGAATATTTTAAGCAAGAAATGAAAATTTGATGCTTTTGAAATTGTTGCATTAAGTGAAGAATGCAGTGCAATAATTCAAAAGAAATTACCTGAAAAGCTTAAGGATCCTGGAAGTTTCACAATATCCTGTGCTATTGGAGAAAAAATTTGTGGAAAAGCTTTATGTGATTTAGGAGCAAGTATTAATCTCATGCCATTTTCTATCTTTCAAAGATTGGATTTAGGAGAGATTACTCCCACCACTATAACCCTTCAGTTAGCTGTTAGATCTATCACTTATCCTAAAGGAGTTATAGAGGATGTCCTTGTTAAAGTGGATAAATTTATCTTCCCTATAGATTTCATCATACTTGATATGGAAGAAGATAAAGAGATACCTATTATTTTAGGGAGACCTTTTCTAGCTACCGGACGAGCTATGATTGATGTGCAAAAGGGAGAATTAACCATGAGAGTTAATGACCAAGAGATTAAATTCAATGTTCTTAAATCAATGAAGAACACTGATAAAGAGAAATGTTATCGAATGGATATAATTGATTATTTAATTGAGAAACATTATAAAGAAAAATGTAAAGTCATTTCTGAAGAAAAATTTGAATTTTTAACTGATGAAAATGAAGAAGTAGAAGAAGAAGAGACTCATTTTATTAAAGATAATTGGGAAACTTTAGACATAACTCAAAATGATATAGTTTTACCATCAATTAAAAAAGCCCCTGAACTGGAATTAAAAATGTTACCTTCACATTTAAAATATGCGTTTCTTGGAAATTCGTTAACTTTACCTGTTATTATTTCTTCTGAACTGAGTAAAGATCAAGAAGAAAAATTACTAGGTGTGTTAAAGAATTATAAGAAAGCCTTTGGTTGGACTATTGTTGATATAAGAGGAATAAGCCCTTCCATTTGTATGCATAGAATTTTAATGGAAGAAAACTTTAAACCTACTATTGAACCGCAAAGAAGATTAAATCTATCATGAAAGAGGTTGTTAAAAAGAAATTGTTAAGTGGTTAGATGCTGGTATTATTTATCCTATTTCAGATAGTCAATGGGTAAGTCCTATTCATTGTGTTTCGAAGAAAAAAGGTGTAACTGTCATTGTTAATGATAAAAATGAACTAATTCCTACAAGACAAGTTACTGGATGGAGAATTTGTATTGATTATAGGAAATTAAATAATGCCACTAGAAAAGATCATTTTCCTTTACCTTTCTTGGATCAAATGCTCGTTAAACTAGCTGGACACCCATATTTCTGTTTTCTGGATGGATATTCTGGTTATCATCAATTACTTATTGCTCCTGAGGACCAAGAGAAAATAACATTTACAAGTCCTTATGGAACCTTTGCTTTTAGAAGAATGCCTTTTGGTTTATGTAATGCACCTGCAACTTTTCGAAGATGTATGATGTCAATATTTTATGATTTGATTGACAAAGGAATTGAAATATTCATGGACGATTTTTTAGTTTTTGGAACTTCTTTTGAATCTTGTTTGGAAAACATTTCCAAAGTTCTGAAAAGATGTGAAGAAACAAACTTAGTTCTTAACTGGGAAAAATGTCAATTCATGGTCACGAAGGCATTGTACTTGGTCACAAAGTTTCACAAAAAGGGATGGAAGTAGATCAAGTGAAAGTCGAAGTTATTCGCTGAATTGCAACCACCTACTATCATTATCGATGTGAGAAGTTTTCTAGGTCATGCTTGGATTTTATAGAAGATACATAAAGGTTTTTTCTAAAATTGCTAAACCTCTTTGTCATTTATTGGAAAAAGATGCGAAATTTGAATTTAACAAAGAATGTATTAATGCTTTTAATATTCTAAAAGAAAAACTAATAACTGCACCTATCATTGTTGCACCTAATTGGAATAAATCTTTTGAATTAATGTGTGATGCAAGTGATTTTGCAATTGGAGCTGTATTAGGACAAAAATATGAGAAGTTTTTCAAAGTTGTATATTATGCTAGTAAAACTCTCACTGAAACACAAAGAAATTACACTACCACTGAGAAGGAACTTCTAGCTATAGTATATGCCTTTGATAAATTTAGACATTTTCTTCTTGGTACTAAATGCATAGTTCATACTGATCATTCTGCTATTAAATATCTAATATCTAAGAAGGATTCTAAACCTAGACTGATAAGATGGGTTTTACTTCTACAAGAATTTGATTTTCAAATAGTAGATAGAAAAGGAACTGAAAACCAAATTGCTGATCATTTGTCTAGAATTAAAAATGATATTATTTTGGAAGAAAATATAAATGAGAAATTTCTTGATGAATCTTTATATGTTATTCAAGGATGCAAAACACATTGGTATGCTGATATTGTTAACTATTTAGTTAGCAATATTTTACCTTATGAATTGGATAACAAATTTATTAAGAAATTTAAATATGATGCTAAATCTTATATTTGGGAAGATCCTCATTTATTTAAAATTGGAAGAGATTCTATAATTCGAAGATGTGTACCTTATGAGGAAACTCTTGCTATTATTCAAAAATTTCATGATTCTGATTTTGGAGGACACTTTGGCATAGATAAAACTGCATTTAAAATTTTAAATTCTGGGTTTTATTGGTTGACCTTATTTAAAGATGTGAGACATTATGTGAAAACATGTGATCGATGTCAAAGGATGGGAAATATATCTAGGAAGGATGAAATGCCTTTAAATTATATATTGGAAGTTAAAATTTTTGATATATGGGGTTTAGACTTTATGGGACCATTTGTTCCATCATCTGGAAAAATTTATACTTTATTAGCAGTTGATTATGTTTCAAATTGGATTGAATCTGTTGCTTTACCAAATTGTGATTCCAAATGTATTTCTAAATTCTTAAAGAAAACGATATTTTTAAGATTTGGAATGCCTAAGGTAATTATCACTGATGGTGGAAGTCATTTCAGGAATGTAAGAATTCAATCATTACTACAAAAATTTGGAATCAAACATAGAATTGCAATCGCTTATCACCCACAAACAAGTGGAATGGTCTGAAGTATCAAACAGAGAAATTAAAAGAATTTTAGAGAAGACTGTTAATCCTAAAAGAACTGATTGGGTTGATAGACTTGATTCTGCATTATGGGCTTATAGAACATCTTATAAGACACCAATCAGAATGTCACCTTACCGATTAATTTATGGTAAACATTGTCACTTACCTGTTGAACTTGAGCATAAAGCTTATTGGACAATAAAGGAGTTTAATTTTAATTTGAATGAAGCAGGAGAAAAGCGATTATTGCAATTGAATGAGATGGAAGAGATAAGAAATGAATCATATGAAAATGCAAGGATTTATAAAGAGAAAATGAAGATGTTGCATGATAAGAAAATTTCAGGAAAAATTTTTTAGCCTGGACAAGAAGTATTACAGTTTAATTCTCGTTTAAAACTTTTTCCTGGAAAATTAAGATCTAAATGGATTGGACCCTATATAATTGAGAAAGTATACCATTATGGAGCTGTGGATATTAAAGACCCCAAAACAGGAAAATTTTTTAAAGTAAATGGATTAAGATTGAAGCCTTATTTGGGAGATATTAAAATGATTTATAAAGAGGCTTATGAATTGAGTCAACTTGATTAAAGATTTACTTAAATCAGGCTGACGACGTTAAACCAAGCACTTTTTTGGAGGCAACCCATAATTATCTTTTGTTTTGAGTATTTTTATGTTTTTAATGTAAGCTTATGCCTCGATCTTGACTAATTTTACATTACTTTAGAAAAATTTGATGCTTATAAGTCTTTGTTGACTTAAGCTGAAGATTATTTTGAAGTATGTAAGATTTAGAAATTGGATCACTCTATTCTAAATATGAGTAAAAAGGAGATCAAGTTAACCTTCATTATGATTGCTTATAATTTTTGTTATTGAGTCTAGATTACTCTTACCAGTATAATTTACCTATCTTGGAGAACGAAACTTTGAAATTTGACGATTAGGCGAAACAGGCGCCTGAGTTAAACTATGTATCAATAGGTCCGGCGCCTAGGCGCCAGATTTGACGCCTAAGCACCACGGTTACTGGGTCTTACAAAACAAAAAAATTTCAGTTTTTCACACGATTTTCACCTTTAAATCAACCCATCTTCATCCCTAACCATCAAGCAATCAAAGTTACGTCCATTACACTTCATTCTTGAGAGATTTGAGAAATTTTGAAGAAATGGAAGGAAGAAATCATGGAGAAGAGGCTAAGGACAAGGTCTCAAAGGATCCTCAACCCTACTTCAATGGTTTAATCGCAGTAAGTTTAGAGAACATTTCTAGTCGCTTGGATAAGTTTGAAGCGGAGTTTAAAAGCATTGGAGATCACCTTCATGAGATGTTTCATCAGATTGAACATCTAGAATGGCAGATGAAACTTCAATTTGATCATTTTGCGGCTTATCAAGATGCTCAAGTTGAAATGTATGCAAAGAATAAGTGGATTGATGAAAACACGGCTACTGATTTCCTGAGAGCGTTAGTGTTCTTTCCAAGCGGAATACATAATTTCCCTTGTGAAGATTAGAGTATTCTGGTAATGAGATCGTTATTATCTGGTTTGTTGAGTCGTTGTATCGATTTAGTGAATCGATTGTGTTTGTTTGTGTATTTGCATTCATGTTCAATGTGTGTTGTTTTTGCTTAGAAATTGTTGTGTTTGTGATGGCGATGAAATATAAGGATCGCATGTCGTCGCCGTCAATTCCTGTATCATGTCAATGTCAATGAGTTGCCATTCTCTTTCTCTATCTATCACCCTAATTCTTATCTTACCTAGACTTGTTGTTAGAAGTCTTTGGAGAAAAGAAGGATAAATCATGATATAGATTGAGAGAAAAGAAGATTAAATGATAATATCATAGAATAAGTCTTCAGATTGTGTTATTACTGAAGTTTTTCGTATGAGAAAATCATATGAAGATCTTGGGTAACCAAAGAGGTCTTGTAGGTAAAATACCTATCCTGAGTTTTTTAATCTCCTATAGGAGCAAGCTCCTATAGTTAATAACATCCTGAGCAATTAATACTGCCTAGGAAAACTCCCGATTAAGGTTAACATTTATCCTCGAAAAAGTGTAAGTGTTGTTGTAGCAGTGCGTTTCTGAAGAATCGATACTACCAGAAAGTTTTATTTATGTTGGGTGGATGTCGTTGCTTTGTTATGTTTTATTTTGTTGTTTTGGTTTCATGTCTTGTGATATGTCGAGATGTCGTAAATTTGTATGTCGTGTCATGTCGTAATGTGATGTCATAATGTCATGTCATTTTATGTCATGTCTTAATGTGATGTCATAATGTCATAAGATGTTGTGATTAATATCTCGATTTGTCATGAGATATTTTACCTCCTAAAAGAAGATGTCGTTATTATGTCATGAGATACCTTCTATGATGTCAAGAAGATATCATTATTTATTTATTTTTTTTATTTTGTTTATGATTCCCTTTTATCCTAAATTTTAGTTTTTTTGTGTCATGTCATTTTGTCATGTCTTAATGTGATGTCGTAATTTCATAAGATATCGTGATTAATATCTTGATTTGTCATGAGATATTTTATCTCCTATGTCGTTATTATGTCATTAGATACCTTCAATGATGTCAAGAAGATATCATTATTTATTTATTTTTGTTATTTTGTTTACGATTTCCTTTTGTTTTAAGTTTTGGTTTTGTGGCCATCTCAATTTTATTTTGTTATGTCATTTGGTCATTTATTTTGTTTTGGTTTAGTGTCATGTCATCAATTTGTTGTGGTATAGAAATGTCGTATGTTGATGTCATGTTGATTTCAATGTTAATGATTTTGTCGTTTTATTTCAAGTTTCGTGGCTAACCTAAAAGTTCAGTTGTTTTTGTTGTTATGTCATTTTTTTATTTTGTTGTTTGTAGAAAGTTTAGGTTTTATGACTATCCTAAAAGTCCTGGTTTTGTTGTCAATGTTCCGTTGTCGACGTCTCGCAAAACGAGTTAGTACACCCTATAACATGCAAAGAAAATCTAAACGAAACTTCATGTCTTCATCCTGCAAGGGAAATAAAGTTAGAAACAATGTCATATCAAGATATTTAGATTACACAGTCAAAGTGTCCGTTGATCCAGAGTTGTCGGATGTCTGAGTTTGGTTGAAATGTCGATTTAGGTTAATGTCAGTTTATGTTTAAATTTTTATTTGTCTTGAATATTAATTTGGGTTGGATTGTCGATTTGTAATTTTATGTCGAGTTAAGTTTAATGTAGGTCAAACTTTAAGAATTATGTCGTTTTATGTCGAGATGCATTGAGTTTGGTTTGAAATGTCGATTAATGTCATTTAATGTCAGTTTTTATTAAATTTGGTTAAAAATGTCGATTTTATGTCAGTTATGTTTGAAATGTCGAATTCATGTCTATTATGTCGATTAATTGTTTGGAATGTCAAATTTATGTCGATTATGTCGATTTTGGTTTAAAATGTCGATTTTTTGTCGATTTGAGTTCAATTTTGTCGATTTAGGTTCAATTTGAGTTGAATCTAAGGTTTATGTCGATTTACGTTCAATTTGGGTTGAACCTAAGGTTTATGTCGATTTAGATTCAATTTGGGTTGAACCTAAAGTTTATGTTCAGTTTAGTATAGTTAGGTTCATTGTTAGTTGAACCTAAGGTTTAGATTTGGATTTAAGTTCAATGTAGGTTGAACATAAGTTAGGTTTTGGTTTAGGTTCAAGTTGAGATGAACCTAAGGTTTTGGTTTGGACTTAAGTTCGATGTAGGTTGAACTTAAGTTAGGTTAAGATTAGGTTCATGTATGTTGAACCTAAGGTTTATGTCAAGCTAAGTTGAGTTAGGTTCACTGTCAGTTGAACCTAAGGTTTCAATATGAGTTGAACATAGGTTAGGTTTAAGTTAGACTTAGGTTCATGTCATATTAAACCTAAGTATGATTTGACTTAAGTCTAATATGGGTTAGACTTAAGTTAGGTTAAGATTAAACTTAGGTTCATGTCAGGTTGAACCTATGTATGGTTTGACTTAAGTCTAATATGGGCTAGACTTGGTTTGGTTTAGGTTAGACTTAGGTTCATGTCAGGTTGAACCTAAGTATGGTTTGACTTAAGTCTAATATGGGTTAGACTTAAGTTAGGTTTAAGTTAGACTTAGGTTCATGTCAGGTTGAACCTAAGTATGGTTTGACTTAAGTCTAATATGGGTTAGACTTAAGTTAGGTTTAAGTTAGACTTATGTTCATGTTAGGTTGAACCTAAGTATAGTTTGACTTAAGTCTAATATGGGCTAGACTTAAGTTGGTTTAGGTTAGACTTAGGTTCATGTCAGGTTGAACCTAAGGTTTGATGTTTGACTTAAGTTCAAGTTGGGGTTGAACCTAAGTATAGGTTGAACTTGGGTTCATGTTGTGTTGAACCTAAGTTAAAAGTTGAACTTAGGTTCATGTTGTGTTGAACCTAAGTTAAGTTTATTTTGGGTTTGACTTAGATTCATGTCAGGTTGAACCTAAGTTTGGTTTGGCTTAAGTCTAATGTAGGTCAGACTTAAGTTTAGGTTTGACTTAGGTTCATGTCGGGTTGAACCTAAGTATGATTTGACTTAAGTCTAATGTAGGTTAGACTTAAGTTAGGTTTAGGTTATGTTAGACTCGATGTAAGTTGAACCTAAGGTTTAGGTTAACTTGAGTTCAAGTTAGGTTGAATCTAGACTTAAGGTTGACTTAAGTTTAATATGGGTTAAACTTAAGTTAAGTTTTGAGTTTAGGTTAAGTTAGGTTCAAGTCAGGTTAAACCTAGACTTAAGGTCGACTTAAGTTCAATATAGGTTGAATTTAAGTTAAGGTTTTGAGTTTAGGTTAAGTTAGGTTCAAGTCAGGTTGAACTTAGACTTAAGGTCAACTTAAGTTCAATATGGGTTGAACTTAAGTTAAGGTTTGAGTTTAAGTTAGGCTCAAGTTAGGTTGAACCTAAGTTTGGTTTGACTTAAGTCTAATATGGGTTAGACTTAAGTTAGGTTTGGGTTAGGTTCCTGTCAGGTTGAACCTAAGTATGGTTAGACTTAAGTCTAATATGGGTTAGACTTAAATTAGGTTTGGATTAGACTTAGGTTCAAGTTGGGTTGAGCCTAAGTATGGTTTGACTTAAGTCTAATATAGGTTAGACTTGAGTTATGTTTGGGTTAGACTTAGGTTCAAGTCGGGTTGAACCTAAGTTTGGTTTGACTTAAGTCTAATGTGGGTTAGACTTAAGTTTAGGTTTAAGTTGGATTTAGGTTCATGTCGGGTTGAACCTAAGTATGGTTTGACTTAAGTCTGATGTGGGTTAGACTTAAGTTAGGTTTAAGTTTGATTTAGGTTCATGTCGGGTTGAACCTAAGTATGGTTTGACTTAAGTCTAGTATGTGTTAGACTTAAGTTATGTTTGGGTTAGACTTAGGTTCATGTCGGGTTGAACCTAAGTATGGTTTGACTTAAGTCTAATATGTGTTAGACTTAAGTTATGTTTAGGTTAGACTTAGGTTCATGTCGGGTTGAACCTAAGTATGGTTTGACTTAAGTCTAATATGTGTTAGACTTAAGTTATGTTTGGGTTAGACTTAGGTCCATGTCGAGTTGAACCTAATTATCGTTTGACTTAAGTCTAATGTGGGTTAGACTTAAGTTTAGGTTTAAGTTTGATTTAGGTTCATGTCGGGTTGAACCTAAGTATGGTTTGACTTAAGTCTAGTATGTGTTAGACTTAAGTTATGTTTGGGTTAGACTTAATTAGGGTTTATGTTTGATTAAACCTTAAATAGTTAAGGTTTAATGGTTTAATTAGGTCTAATGGGTTAGACCTAATTAGGGTTTAGGTTTGTCTTAAACCTAATGTGTAAGGAGGTTAATTAAGTTTAATATGTCTTTAAACTTAATTAAAGGTTTGGTATTGATTACTTAAGTCTAATATGTCCTTAAACTTAATTAAAAGTGTTTGATTTTGATTAGTTAAGTTTAATATGTCCTTAAACTTAATTAAAAATATAATTTTTGTATTAAACCTAATTTAGGTAAGGTTTAATGGGTTAATTAAGTTTAATATGTCCTTAAACTTAATTAAATAGTTTTCATTTTGGTTTAATATATCCTTAAACCTAATTAAGAGTGTTTAGTTTTGGTTAATTAAGTTTAATATGTCCTTAAACATAATTAAATAGTTTTGATTTTGGTTGATTAAGTTTATTATGTCTTTAAACTTAATTAACAGAGTTTAGTTTTGGTTAATTAAGTTTAATATGCCCTTAAACTTAATTAAAGAGTTTTGATTTTGGTTGATTAAGTTTAATATGTCTTTAAACTTAATTAAGAGAGTTTAGCTTTGGTTAATTATGTTTAATATGTCTTTAAACATAATTAAAATTTAATTTTTGTATTTAAACATAATTTAAGTAAGGTTTAATAAGTTAATTAAGCTTAATTTGTCTTTAAACTTAATTAAAAGGTTTGATTTTGGTTAATTAAGTTTAATATGTCTTTAAACTTAATTAAAATTTAATTTTTATATTAAACCTAATTTAAGTAAGGTTTAATGGGTTTAAATGTTATTTTAAATCTAGTTAAGTCTAATTTGGTCATTTTAGACTTAAGTGAAGTTTATCATTACTCTATCATAGACTAGAACCATTTTCAAACTTGGATTGTTGACAAAAATAGGTTAAATTTATAAAGGGTTATTTTTAGGATTAAAATTATTTAATTAATAAAGAATTTCAACCCTAAATTTCAAAATACTATTCAAAATAATTTCTATGACTTAGAAATAGTTTTCTTAGGGTTATTGTCTGTTGCCCTATCATTTCTAGTCATTTGCATTTTATCTTTCTCAATTTTAATTTTTTTATAATTATCATTTGAAATAATTATAAAGAAACTTGAAAATTAAAGAAAAGTGTCTTAAACATCTTTTCTGTCCTTGGAAAAATTATGCAAGATCACTATGAACATATGGATAAATGCCTCAAAGTTTCATGATTTTTTTATTTATAAATAATTTTTAATAATTAAAATACTCAAGAGAGTATTTAATTAATTAAAAATTAAATACTGAGAACAAAATTATGATTTTGGTCTCATAATTTTCTCCGCTTCAAGTGCTTTCCAGAGGTGTTTTTATTTTATTTTTATGACCTCTAGATCAAAAATATGGATTTTTGAAGTTTTAAAGGTTTTAATGTATTTTTTTATTAAATTTCGCCGCCAAACTCACCGCCGTTCGACGCGTGTCCTCGTACGCGTCGAACGAGCGGGAAGATCTGTTGCGGGCAGCCGAACAGCGGATACCGCTGGAGGAAGATCAGCGCCATCCGTTCCTAAAATGTGGGATCGAACGACTGAGAAAAATCGGCCGAAAATTCGAAAATTTTCAAACCATTAAACGTCAAACATCAATATCTCACTCATTTATTGATGAAATTGAGTGATTTTTTTTTAAAATGATCATCTGGATGAGAAGTATCCATCTATGTGGTGATGATACACTTCTGGGCTAGTATAGCACATGATATATCGAAAATACGAATTATTTTGTAAAGAAAAATTCCATACCTTTGCCACAAGCAAATCAAGCTAGATCAGACCTTATGGTTGCCTTCTAGGACCCCAATGGAAGGTTATTGCTGCAGCAGTTTGATCCAAAAGTCGGGCTTAGGGGAGAATTTTGACGAAGTACCTAATTTGGGCTGTTTTTGAAATTTGATCAAATTGGCTCAAATAGGCTCAATCTATGGCTTGGATTTGATCCTAATGGATTGCTAAGACTCTTAGGAAGAGTTCTTATGTTGGGGGCCAAAGGACTTAGGCAGCCTATGGGTCTCCCTAATTTTTTTCTCTTCCTTGCTAGGCTAGGGTAGGGCTCCTTTTATAGCCAAGGGGAGGCCATGGTTTAGCTTAGGTTGTTCTAGGGGAGTAGTTATCTCCCCTATCAGTCCATTGGATGAAGAAATCAGCTGAGGATATGCATGGCTCCTTCTCCCTAAGCTTTCCATGATGATTTCCTTTGCTTTGTCTCTCCCCCATTGGCTCATGTAAGAGGTGCATGGTGAGCTGCCTCTATCCTTCTTAGGGAGCTTACACATCATCTCTTAAGCTTGGCAAATGGTGAAACACAAGCTTATCCCTCATCATTCCTTCTAACCATGGTGAGGGGGGGGGGGTTTCATGCATAATTTTCCTTCCATTGGGTAGCTTGGGAGGTGGGAGATGAGGCCTCATGTTGGCCGGCCACCTCGTGGCTAAATGAAGCCTAGGGTGAAGGAGGAAGAGACACCTCACCCCATGCATCATGATGGGTGTTAACCCATGGCTAAGTGGTTTTAAAGTGGGCTTAATTATGTGTTAATTATGCTCTAAGATGGGTTTAGCCTAACTAATTATGAGAAGGTTATGTGTCATTTCTTTTCTTTCTTAATTCCCATTTTAGTTAATTATTTTATTAATTAAAATTGTTGGAAAGTGTTTTATTAATCAATTTATTAATTGAAAATAATTTTAATTTAAATAATTGATTAATTTTATCATTTTTGTCATTTTATGATTTTAATTTAATTTTCATTTTAATTAATTATGTCATTTAATTAAAATATTGAAAATTAAATCATTAATCATTTTAATTAATCAAAATAATTTTGAAATTAATTATTTGATTAATTTGGTTCTTTTTATTTCATTTTTATCTATTTTAATCAAAATAGATGTGTTGACCAATTTTGACCTGGGTTGACCCAAGTCAACCCAAATTGATCATTTTAATTTTAAAATGTCCAATATTTGTGATTTTGTCATTGTGGGGTTTTAAATGTGTCATTGGGTGAAAGGGTTGACTTATGGGTTAACAGGGTTGGTCTTTGGGTATGGTCTGACCATTTTGACCAAAGTTGACTTTTTAGGTCATAAGGTTGGCCTATGGGGTCAACAGGGCTGGTCATTAGGTCTGGGTTGACCATTTTGACCAATGTTGACTTTTTAGGTCATAAGGTTGACATATGGGGTCAACAGGGTTGGTCACTGGGTCTGGTTTGACCATTTTGACCAATGTTGACTTTTTAGGTCATAAGGTTAACCTATGGGGTCAACAAGGTTGGTCACTGGGTCTGATTTGACCATTTTGACCAATGTTGACTTTTTAGGTCATAAGGTTGACCTATGGGGTCAACGAGGGTTGGTCACTAGGTGCGGTTTGACCATTTTGACCAAAGTTGACTTTTTAAGTCAAAAGGTTGACCTATGGGGTCAACAGGGTTGGTCATTGGGTTTAGTTTGACCATTTTGACCAAAGTTGACTTTTTAAGTCAAAAGGTATTGACTCATTATAAATGAGGTCAACAAAAGGGCTCCCAATATGTGTAGAATACTATATAAGTATTCTGCACATATTGGTGTTGACCGAAATGGTCTAGGAAATGTTTTATAACAATTTGGAAAGGAGTGGATATCAAACCGCTCCTAGTGGATGTCGAATGTCTTGTCATTGGTTCCGAGAAGGAATGTTTTTCTTGTGTTTAGAGAAGGGATTCACTGGGAGAGAAAACGGATGTCATATTCAAAAAAATGTCAATGTCGATATTTTGTTAAAGGAATGCCATGATTTCTGTGTCACGAAAGGACTTATATCTAATAACTGGAGAGAAAGAAAACGGATGTCATTTTTCATTTCTCGAAATGTCAATGTAAAAATTTGGTTAAAGGAAAGTCGTAATTTCCGTGTCAGGAAAAGACTTATATCCAATAACCAGAGAGAGAAAATAGATGTCATTTTCTATTTTCCTCAAAATGTCAATGTCAAGATTTGGTTAGAGGAAAGCCATGATTTCCGTGGCAGAAAAGGACTTATATCCAATAACCGGAGAGAGAAAATAGATGTCACTTTCTATTTTCCTCAAAATGTCAATGTCAAGATTTGGTTAGAGGAAAGCCATAATTTTCGTGTCAGGAAAGGACTTATATCCAATAACCGGAGAGAGAAAATAGATATCATTTTCTATTTTCCTCAAAATGTCAATGTCAAGATTTGGTTAGAGGAAAGCCATGATTTCCGTGGCGGGAAAGGACTTATATCCAATAATCGGAGAGAGATTCCTCAAAATGTCAATGTCAAGATTTAGTTGGAGGAAAGTGTTGACCTCATTTTTGATGAGGTCTTCTCTTCTTCTCTTTAGTACTTAGGACCTAGCCTTAGGTTTTTCCTTTAACTGTCCTAGAGGATTAGAATTGAGACCCACCACTTAGAAATTCAAACCACTTCTTAACTCCCTGTAAACTCCACAAACTTGATTGTAGACCCCTAATCACCTAGAGGGTTGAAATCAAATGTGGAAGTTTAAAGGATGAGTTCCTATAGGACTCTTTGGCCTTAGGACCGCCTACAGGTGGCTCGGTGCGGTGAAGGGTTGGCTTACACACACACTACACCTATGCACTACACTTTCACACACCTCTTAAAACCACACCCACACCCAACTGGACCTCCCGACTCATGAAGGTGATTCGCATGGATGGTCCTTAACCCCTAAGCCCTTGGCAAGAGGTTAGGAACAACATAGTGGATGCCTCAAATGAGTCCCTTCATGGCTCATGTAGGCTTGATATGGCTTCATGGCTCAACCAAAATGATTTCATTCCACTAACATTTACCTAATCTTCGATTTTGCAAATTTTCGATTTTTGACCCACGGGACCCTACACCTGCCTAGTCTACCCAAAACCCTTGAAACCACTCAAAATTTGCAAAATCACCTAAATTACTCAAAATTCCTCAAAATCAATCCTAAACATTCCCATATTACTCAAATTGATCATCCATACCCAAAAATACCAAAATTCCAAAAATACCTCCCAATACCCTCCAAATACCCAAAATGCCCCTCTTAGCCAAAAAATCCAAAAATTCAGAAAATTCCCAGAAAATTCCAGAAAATCCCAAATATTCCTAATTTCATTTTGTTCAACTACACCATGGGCCAATTTTGTCAATTTACCCAACTTTTATCAAAACCCCCAATTTGACCCATTTTAACCCAAAAATGAACCCAATGTCAAACCAAACCTACCCAATTGACTCAAATTCTGGTCCAATTCAATTATAAACTTCAATTCAACATCCCCAACACCAATCTAGACCAAATCCAAGTGCAATTTGATTGACATTTGGATCCAATTTCACTTTTGGCCTTAAAAGCCCAATTTGGACCCATGACCCAAACTTAGCCCAAACTCACCAAATTCAGCTCCAATTAACCCCAAATCTTTTCTAAACCTTCCTTAACATCCCCATAAACAAAACACTAACATGATTTGCCCAAAGTTTAGACCCAAACCCCACTCAAATTCAACCAAAAGCTAAAAGGCCCAATTTTGACCTAAACCTAAACCTAGCCCAAATAGACCCAAACCCTAAAATCAAAACCCAACCAAAGCCAAAACCTCTTTGAAACACTCCCATAAACATTTCCCAAAATTAATTTTACTTCAATTTCAACCCTAGCCCAACATTGGCCCAAGTTAGCCCAATTTGACCTACATTGGCCCACTTACCAAATGAACCCAAATTCAAACCAATTCAATTCCAAATCACACCAAGTTGACTCCAAACCATTCATGAAACATCCCTAAACCAATTGTAACATTTATTTGACATGGTCCTTCACAAAATTTTCACCCAAATGCCCATCCAAAAATCAAAAGGCCCACTTCCCTTAAACCTTCCTAAAAGCCCACTTCCTTCAAATTCAAAAGCCCAAATTCATCCAAAGCCCACATGACACTTCCCCTCATCATCCATTTAATCAAAATCACCCCTAAGTTTCAAAATCATCAATTAAAAAATTCCAAATCAAGCCCCATAACAATTTCCATTAAAATGCCAAAATCCACAAAATCCCTTTTTATGAAATTGACCTAATCTTTTCCCAAGCCACATGGAGCCATGAAGCCACATGCAAGCCATTGGCAAGCCATGAGGATCTCTAAGTTGTCAACCCTCCTTAAATGGCAAAAGGAGGAGGTCCTTTAAGCACCTCCTAAAAGTCATTAACCATAAGCATGTTTCACCTTAACCCAAATTTAATCCAAATATATTTGGATAAGGACTTCTCCATGCCAAACCAGTCGATCCTTTTGACTCCCCACAACACCCAAAGCCACCTTGAAGGGTGAACCAAGCCCAAAATGATGGGTTGACCCAAACCAAGCCAAAATGGCCTCTTCCCCATTCCATTCCAAGCCATCCCCTTTACACATGGCAAGGCCCGATTGACTACACTAAACCTCGGCCACGACCCACTGGACCTGAGGGTGACCCATGCCTGCCGGCCAGCCGCCTGGGTCGCCGGAAAACTCCATGGCCGAGACATGGGGAGGAGCCAAACTTTGGAATTCCACCTTGCTGAGCTTCCCCATGCCCAATGGCCACCATGGCTGTTCTGCCCTTGACCAGAGCAGCTGATCCCAAGCCCTAACTCCCCCTGGGAGAGCCTCCAACCATGCCTATTTAAACACCACCCCTTCTCGGCCATGAGAGGTGCTGAAACAACCCTTAAGGAAACTCTGCCAAAATTGTTCCAGACTACTCCCCACACATAGAGAACTTGATCCCCACTGAAATTCCCCTGCCATTTCCTCTCGTGAGCTCGATTTCAGAGTTGAAATCCAAGCCCAAAATCGGGACACTTCTCCGCAGTGGATCAATCCTCAAATTGATTGGTCCTACACCTTCACTCGAGACCCGAGGGAAGAAGTCCGCCGCAAAGCCCCCTCTCCAGGCCACCCAGTTGTTCCAGCCTCCAAGCTTTGTGATCGGCTGTGGTCACTTTCATAGCTAGAACACGAAAATCTGTTGAGAATCGAGTGAGAAATTAGGGTTAGAAGGTTGACGGTCACGGGTGCACACCAGTCGTAGACGATGACCATGAGCCGTCGGATCGAGCGTGTATCGAGCGGACGGTCTGGATTGAGCCGGACAGCGCGATGGTGCATGAACCGCGGGCCCCTGGATCACTGAGTCGGATGGCGGCGTCGAATCAGAAGGCGCCACGCAGCGCTTCGGAGCTGCATAGGATGAGTTAGCGCCGCCGTTTTAAATAGAAAATTAGGGATTTTTCTGATTTATTTAATTCCCTGAACTTTGAAAATTCATAACTTTGTGCAAAAAAATCAGAAAAATAAAATAAAAACACCCTCTTGTTCAGTGAACAGAGGAGAATAATGTGAAAAAGAAAACATTTAATTTCATTAAGTATTTTATTTTTAATGATTTATTTACTGTCTGCATTATTTTAATTCTCCATGCATATAGAAAATTCACCATGGCATGAGACCATAGGGCTTTTGAAGCATCTGAATTTGGGAACATTCCCTGAATTTTCCAAAGTCAGAGGCCATCCCTTTGAGAAGTTATTGATTTTTCAAATTCATGTTACTGTTTTGAGTATTTTAAATCCAATAATTAGCATGTTGTGAAATAAATTCTAGGAAAATTTGGTGATGTTTCTTATGACCGAGAGGACCCTAGGAAAAATAGGTTTTGAATTAATCCACTTGGAATAACCCTAATTGGCTTAAACACCCTAAATAGGTCTCTAATTAATTAGAGCTAATCATACATCAAATTGACTTGAAATCAATTCTCCACTGACCTTTAGGATCAGAGGAACCCACCATAAAAATTTCAAGTTAATTGGACTTGGTTAGCCCTACTAAATGGGTTGATTAAGCCATTGAGCCAATTTAAACTTTAAAAATTCATAACTTTCAAAATGCTTTTCAAAAATTCACCAAATTTGTTTTGGAGCCTCACTGATATTAGGGGAATTTAAAAAAATTAAAATTTCAATTTTCTAAAAAAGTTGATTTTTTGCATTATTTTAATATTTTAATAATTAAAAAAATAATAAAAATCACAAAAATAATAAAATTCACCATAATGTCACATTTTAAATTTTAATCACTTAGGAACAAATCCCATATTTTTCTTAAGTCTCTATGATGAGATATTAAATTTTAAAGCCCTAAGGTAATTTTAAAATTAAAAAAATGTATTTTCTAGCATTTCCACTAAAATAATTCTAATAAATCAAAGAAAAATCAGAAAATTGTAAAAATTGATTCTTTGATTTCCTTGATATCAGAGAGATTTTTGAAAAATATAAAATTCATTTTTCAAACTTTATTTTATTTTTAAATTAATTAATACCCCAAAATTCAAAATAATTATAATAAAAATAATATAATTCAAAAAATCACCAAACTTGGTCCAAGTGGTCCTCTGGTCGTTAAGAATGTCCCATAATTTTCTTAAGGACAGAAACTTTTCCTTAGTCATATTATTAAATTTTCCTTGGAAATCCTTATTTTCCACCAAAATAATTACATAAATAAATTAAATATAGAAAAATCACATTTTCTCCTCTAATGTCTTGATTGACATATGAGTGAAGTCACATAAAAATTTCAAATACATTGGAGCTCAATTTAGTGAGTTATGAAATTATTAAGCTTGAAGGGTAAAATGGTAATTAAAATCTTAACCCTTAATTAAAACTTTAGGCTTAATAAAATGAAAGAGTAAAATATTTGATCTTAATCTGATTAGGATGATTGAAATTTAAATAATTAAAGGGTAGGAACCTATTAAACAATTCAAAAATAATTGAAATGAACTTTAATTAAAATAATTAATTAAATTTGGGAAGAATAATAAATTTTGAATTATTAAAATAGGGATGTTATTAGGAAGAGATTTATTCCTTAATTTAAGAATCCCTAAATTAATCATCTCAATAATATTTAATTCCTAATTAAAATGATAACTCAAACTTAAGATTTAAAATGCTAAAAGACTTAATCATTAAATTAAATTAAAGTTAAATTATTTAAATCAAACCCTTTTAAAATAAAATATTAAATTAAAATTAAAAAAAATTAAATTAAATTAAATTAAATTAAATTAAATTAAATTGAAACATATTAAATTAAATTAAATTAAAACACATTAAATTAAATTTAATTAAATCAAATTAAAATTTAAATTAAATTAAATTAAATTAAATTAAATTAAATTAAATTAAATTAAACTAAATTAAATTAAATTAAATTAAATCAAATTAAATTAAATTAAATTGAATCATATTATATTAAATTAACTTAAATTAAACTAAATTAAATTAAACCACATTGAATTAAATTAAGTTAAATTAAATTAAATTAAATTAAGTATAACATTACCTAAGACATAAAGAATTCAAAAATAAATCTAAAACAACTCGAACAACTATTCCAAACTTAAATCCATTAACTAAAATTAAATCATGAACCACTTGAACATCCATTTGCCCTCGAAAGTTTTTGTTGTCATAACTCCTAAATGGAGCGTTAAGTGAAGTGTTACTTCACTTATAGGATATTCAAATGTCCTAGTTCACTGAGCGAGATAACAAAACTTAAACTCCCGGACGATGAATTCATTTGTATAATTAAATTCATTTGGACTTAAAATAATCCTAGAAATGTTGAAAAGATGTTTAAGACTCGTCTTAAGCACTTCCTCGATACGATATGATATTTATAAGAACAATTAAATTTAGTTGTTCTTTGATGAAGAAAATCGTCCTCAAACCAAAATACAGGAACTTAGACGTCATAGGAGATGACTAGCTATAGGATTAGGAACTTGGTAGAGAACCATAACCCTTCCCTTAGCTTTACCTAGGAATCTGCTTTAAATACTTAAATATTCTAATTGTGTTTTAAGTGCAGCTCGGGATGACGGGAAGACCCTCCAGGTATGCTTTTATTTTATTGCAATTTACCTTATTGCAATTTATTTAATCGCATCGCACTTACTTTTCTTGCATGATAAACAACTATTGCATGAAAACCCACACCTCTAGGATAGTCCCTAAAACTGAAACCAAAACTAAATTAAAAGTCATTGCAAGATAAAATTCACCGCCACAACATTTCAAAATATAAAATACCTCGAAATTTAATCACGAAACGGAACAACAAAACTACAACTACAACTAAATTAAAACGTCTTGTTGGATGATCGGGAATACCTCGGATGATGTAACCTACGTGTTACTAACGGGATTTCCCACGGTCTAAATGAAAGTGTGGAACTCATTCAGTTGAGTTTAGCAAATTCATCTGGACTAAGTGAATCCGATAAAAATAACGATGCCGGAAGGATGGAACCGTGGGATCTTAACCGGTGTTGTTATAATCAACTTTAAGATTTGTTTAATTAAAATATTAAAAACACCTGGATTTAAGATTTTCTCTAAACCAGAACACTTTTCTCATCTCCTGATTTATGACTTCTAAAACTAAACCACTACAACAACAAGGAGCTCGGAGCATGGTGGGCGGCACGGCCATCGTCATCGATGAAAACACGAGTCTACTTCAGCAAAACTTTCTTAGAATTAGATAACCAAGCTATAGGACTTCGAGGTAGTTTACTAGTGCAACATAAATCCTCAACTCTTCGTTAGACATTTGCATTGCAAATTAAGCCCTAACCGGTCTTACGACTACGAGGTAGTCGTCCGGTACTACATAAACCCTCACATCTTCGAGGCTGTTTGTATGATTGTGTCATACGAATATAAGTCCTAATTAATTAAAATTGGTAAGATCAAAACATTAAATAAACATTAGGACTTTCCTAAATTCAAGCCAAACAATAGGATAGTCGGGAAATTACCGAAGTTCGCTTCGAATCTGTGATTTCTCCTACCTTTCTTCCTTTGAATTCCCAAAATAAAATGTTCCAAATTTGATCTATTCCCTATTGAAATTCCAAAATTCAATCCATTGAAAACTTAAAATTTGAAATTCTTGAGAGCAGAACTACTGATTATTATCGAGAGTTTTCTTAGGTGATTCCCGTCACTTAAAGATGTAATTAACTATAGGGGCTTGCCCTTATAGGGAATTTTAAGAACCCAGGTAATATAAACCACTGTTTATTGTTTTCATATTAAACGGGGAATTTGTCGGCTTATAAAATTGGTTCGCGGACCAAACGGATGTCACAAACTTCTCTAGTTTATTTAATCGAGCCTCATTATCAAGCAGTGTGTCTATTCTTCGGGATTGATACACGGTTTGTAGTGCGACGCTCGTTTATATAAACTATTCGGGATGTGAGATCGGTTTGATTTCATATCTTAAAATTTTCAAATTTAAAATTATTTTCAAAATCAAATACTACTTTTCAAATTATTTATTTAAATTAAATTAAAATTCGCCGACAATTTACGTAGGCGACCCCCCTTCCAAATAAAACACCATAACTCAAAAATAAGCCGTACAATTTCGGCGACTCACTTGAGGAGTAATTCCTCTCTCCATTTTTAATCAGATAGTTCTGCTTTCAAAAATCGGTAGTGTATCCATGTCCCTAATGGATCAAACTACCCTTCTTTCCGTTGGGATACTATGTTCATTTCTACCTTGAACGAGTATAGCCAACATTCTCTCGGATTTAGGAGCCACTGTTTAGACACCCCTAAACGAGAGATGTTACGAGATCCTTTTACCTCATTTCTGAGGTTGGGTGGACCCCCAATAGGTGTTAGTTTAGGAGTGATCCTTCGAGTCGAGAAGTCTTGCATAAGACTTTCTTTTCCTTTCCAACTCTGAATCAGATTCATTACCTTCTCTACACCTTTGAACATTCCGTTCTAAATAAATAAACCCTCTAATGAATGACTCTTTTAACAAATATACATGAACAAGAATGTGTTCGGACTCTTTTCGATTCCTTTCTTTTCGTCCTGATGAGAAGAAGCATAACTTGGGACTGACAATCAGAATCTACCCTGCCGAAATGGAAGCCCCAAAGCTGATTTTCTCCTTCACCAACGGACTGGACTTCGTTGTTTACAAGGATGAGTCTGCCCGACAATGGGATCATCCAGTTTGGACAAGGATTCGAGAACACAAATGTCAAGTTTGCTGACGTTACTCTCTTTGCACTAATGGACAAAGTGCCAGAAACTGAGAAACCCATGATTGAGTTCAACCTTAAGTCAACTCAAGAATTTCCTCCCCTGCAAAGGGTTCCAGCTGAGAGGAATACCGCTGTTCAAAGGAGGACTCGTTATCTCTACCCCCAGCTGGTCTAGTCATCTCTCGCACCTACCCCGGCTCCCGCCAAGCCGAAGGGGAAGGAAGTTCAAATTTGTAACGAGCATGTTACGCGTGGAGGGTACGGATTTCCGTGCGAAACCTTCGTTTTTGAAATTGGGTCCGGCTCGAGGGTTCCACCCCTAACACGGACTCGGAGAAGAAACGAGAGGTAGGAAGATTGCCAAGAAGGCCGGAGCTGCTGAAGTCGCTTTCTTAGAAGAAATCCACCGAGTACACACCACTACTCGAATACATACCATTGCTCGAATATACACCCCTTTTGGAAGGAAGTAGGTTCCATCCCCTTTCGCCGCAGTCGACGAGGAAAATGTCCGCGGGATTGCTTCTACATTACCTCGACCCGCATACTATAGTGACAGCAGAAAGAAAAGGGCTAGGATTACACCATTTGCCCGACTACAGACTGTGATTGAGAAGTTAGCAAAGAAAGAGAAATGCCCTGTATCGGAAATTTTAAGAAGGATAGGGCGGGTGCCGGCCAAATCCCGTCTTGGGCCGCGAGTAGAACCTGCTATCGCTGCAGAAGGGCCAAATAAGAAGATGAAGGCTAGTCCACCTGTAGTTGTTTCAGGTTTACAGATCAGGGAGGATACCACGACAGACCATCCGGTCCTAGGCCTTCTACCGCTTGAAGGATGGTATGGCGTCCCACTACCGACCAATTAAGACCGAAACAACGACCAGAAAAGGAAAGTCTCGTCAGGAGACTTGAGTCCGAAGAAAGTGCTACCGCAGTAAAGGGGACTCATGAGAAAGAAACCCGACAATTATCACATGACAACTGCAAGGATGTACAGAAAAGACCACTGGAAGATGCTATGGAAAAGCTAAGAACTGATATTTGGCGACTAGCAAGGGAAAGAGAAGAGAAATTCGGAGATGAAGTTGACTCGTCGAGTTCATGGATGATGAATATGCGAGAAATTAACATGGTTGAAACGCGAGCTTCGTCGGCTTCACAAGGTGCTCCTGCGGCCGCGAAAGAGAAGAATCGAAGTAATGAGGAGACGGCTTCAAGAGAAAGATGATACGATCGCCCGAATGGCAAAAATGATGGAAGAGATGGGCGTAGCCCTAGCCACTCTCCGGAGTCGGAGTTCAACCCCAAAGAGAAACACCCCGGAAGTTATTCACATTGTAGACGGAGGAAAGGAGATTACATCCGTCAACGGGGATGATCGATTAAAGAAGGATGCAACACAAAGTATGATTCGGAAAAGGATATCAAGAGCTTGGTGGAACGGCGGAGTGCGAGAAGCCTTGACACAATCAAAGAGCGGGACATCCATTCGGACGGGTAGACCTTACCACGAAGAATTCGACGCCGTCCGATATCCGAAAGGCTTTGTACCACCTGCTGTTCGAAGACCTTTGATGGAACCGGAAACCCTCGGCGGCATGTTGCACATTTTCGTGCCGGTTGTTGCAATGCGGCGGAAGTGATGCTTTACTCTTCCGACAATTTGTCATCGACTCGTCGGGAATCGCCTTTGATTGGTATGCGGAATTACCGAACGGATCGGTAAAGACATTTTCGGAATTAGAGAACCTCTTCATCAAGCGATTCTGTCGGAGCTCGGCACCACATCACTATAGGTGATTTAGTGGTAGAGAAGCGAAGCCGAATGAAACCTTGGTGGACTACATACTTCGATGGAGGAACCTAAGTATGAAGTGTGAGCCACGAGTATAAGAACGACATGCGATTGGCATTTTACTTAAAAGCATCCATGGCCGATAGCACTTCTCCTCGAGGGATTTACTATTAAGACTTTCGAGAAGTTGTTAAGCAAGGCCGGAAGCTTGCAAGAGGAGGCAAAGCAACTAAGTTTCACCGATAAAACAGACAAACGAAGCCCGTGAAAACTTTTGAAAAGAAGTCCGGGATCGTCGCAGCGATCGATAAAGGCAAGCAACCGATACAAATATCGTCGAACGGCCGCGACAACCTCAACGAATTACCAACGAACCCCGACCCGGCTATCGGTCATCTCAACGGTATGAACAACCGCCTCGTCCACAACGTACGTTTAGGGAGTTCTCGAGCGAGGAGTATCCGTTCAAGAATGAGGCGATGCCGAAAATGTTCCGCGACTCGATGAAGACTCTAGATTTCCAATCGCCGAGCCTAAAAGACCGGAAGAAGTCGACAAGAAAGGTGATCCCAAATTTTGCCCTTACCACCGGATGCTTGGGCACAAGATAGAAGATTGTATTACCTTCAAAAGTTGGCTCAACGACAATCTTCGGAAAGGGAATATAACGATCCCGAAAGAATACATGAAGGAACCCCAGAAAGGAGGTTCCGTTAATGTTATCTCGACGGATTTCATTGTTCCGATAGATCCCTATGCGACTGATGATGGATGGAATACCGCTTGGACAAAGTCTTCGAAGAAGGTTTTGGATCACATCCAAACCGCTTCGGTGCGAGCCTCGATTCGAGTTCGAAAACCGTCGAGTCGGCACTTATCACTTGCGATAGAAGAACCACCTCAACAAGAGACGACTGAAGAAAAGAAGAAAATTGACGAAGAAGAGAAGACCGAGGCTCCTAAGGCTAGACTAGGGGCTGCTTATCCTAGGATAGTTGTTTCCGATTCAGGGTAGAAATCCCTCGAACCTCTGACTCTGTATGATTATTTGCTCACTCCGGTGGATGATGAGGGTTATGGCGTTGGCTACGTTTTGACTGTTTCTAACGATTACGTAAATAGCGACAATCAACCTAATCCGGACGTCGATTCCGATACAAATAACAATTCTCAAATCATACACAATCTCGACGATCACAATGACAAAGAAGACATCCACCAAGGAGGCTACGAAAGTTCAACAAGCAACGAATCTATTTGCGAGTTTCGAGGAGCTCCAGTCACAATAGAGTTAGAACCTTCAGACTCCGAAGCTAATCCAGAAGAACCTGTCATTCCAATTCAGAAAGAGACATCAGCGAACTCAATGCTAAATTCAGAAGAAATCACAGAAGTCAACTTAAGAAGTGGAAGAGTTCTACCTCCGAGAATGGGTCCAAAAGACAAAGGAAAGCAGGTGGTTGTTCGGGAAGAACCAACCCGGCAGAAGAAATACCCATTCGAGAAGAAAACGAGGCACATGAAAACAAAGTGGACTACAACGTGCTAGCCCATCTTAGGAAACTACCGACCGAGCGAGCATCTACGACGCTCTCATCTTATCGAAAGGAGATGAGAGAAGCTCGATCGAGGCCTTACTTGATCCAGAAATTTGCTAGCTCAAATGATCGGAGATTCTTTAGATGAGGTTTGCTCGTTAAAGGAACAACGAGGTGTTACCTTCACGGACAATGACCTACTACTTGGGACAGCAGACCACAACCGACCCTTGTACATTTCAGTTACAATTGGGAAGTTTACGCTCTCCAGAGTATTGGTGGATCCAGGAGCATCAATCAATATTATGAATCTTCGAACGCTAGCATACATGGAAATTGATGCTCGTGAGCTCGAAGCAGACAAAATGTTATTAAGAGGATTCAACCAGAAAGGAGAAAGAGCCCTCGGATCAATAACACTGCTAATGAAGACCGGTGATTTAGCAAAGACAACCGCGAAATTTCACATAATTGATTCAGAAACGTCGTTCAACGCTCTACTGGGCCGACCGTGGATACATGAAATTCGGATGGTACCATCATCTCTACATCAATGCATCAAATACTACGATGGAGGGGAACGAGTGCATCAAAGGTGACTTACAACCGTTCTCCGTACATGAAATTGGAATCCATGAAGATGCGGCTTATTATGCACCTCCGAAGAAAACAATCTTCTTCGGAGATACCATAACAAATGAAGAAAAGGAAATTTGGGACGACGAAGAACACGAAGTTCTAGTCCAACGAGTCACTCACCACTCCCTTACGGCGAGATGGTGAAGGTTTCTCCACAACTCGCATCCGAGGTCGAGGCCGGGGACGAGGTCGTGGCGGAGACGTTAGGACGATTGGACGAGAGGAAACCGGCCATCAATGTTGATTGGAAAGATAGTTACGAAGAAGAAAAAGAAATCAAACAAGAAGCAGCGACAATAAGTCGGAAGAAGCCGCAATTCAGAATCCCTCTCGAAGATGAAAGAAACGAAAATATAAATCGATGTACGTGAAGATTAACCACTATGTACATACTATGACCCTGACCCCGATCCATTCTAATAAGATCGAGGGTATGGAGGTCAAAGAGGTACGTAGCAGTGGTGCAAAGCCCATCAAATTCTACCGTGGTGCTCCTTCCTCCAAAGCCGAGAATAATGTACAATTTGAAGATGCTACTTCATCGGAATTAATGGAATTGCCTTTTGAGTGGTACTCTCCCTGTGTTCGAAATTTAATTCGGTGTGGTTTCTTACCTCGACAATGGACAAAAGGTCGATCACAACATTTTGAAAATTTATGGAATAACTCCGGTCGTCCACCCAATTCAAAGCATGGTCTCGGATTCGGCACAATAGGATCAGTTGACGATACTGAATTTTGCTTAGTTGTCACTTGCGAGTCTAATGAAAACTGCATGGAAACTACAGAAGAACTCGAAGATTTACAAATTGGAGACGCTCCACCAGAATTCGAATAAGAGATCAAAGCTACAATAGATGAGTTAACGGAAGTTAACTTAGAGTACTAACGAAAGAACCTAGACCTACCTTTGTTAGCTCCTTACTCGATAAAGAAGATTCCGAAGAAATAATCGAGTTATTAATGGAATTTAAAGACTATTTTGCTTGGAGCTACGATGAGATGCCGGGTTTAGCTCCGGAGGTCGCGATCCATAAGCTAGGGGTGGATCTCGCTCGTTCGGTCCAGACAAAGTCCCGGAAGAATGCGTCTAGAAATCGAACAACAAGTCATAGTCGAAGTTAAAAAGCTAATAGACGCTAAATTTGTCCGTGAAGAACAATACCCGACGTGGTTAGCCAATGTGGTACCGGTCGGGAAGAAGAATGGTCGGATCGGAATTTGTGTGGATTTCGGAGATTTAAACAAGGCATGTCCAAAAGATGAATTTCCTCTACCGATCCCGGAATTAATGATCGACATCGCTTCAACACATGAAATATTCTCATTCATGGATGGATCTTCGGGATACAACCGGATAAATATGGCTCCGAGAAGATGAAAAACTTACGGCATTCGGAATGCCGATCGGAGTATATTGCTTACACGAGTGATGCCATTCGGATTGAAGAACGCAGGAGCGACCTACCGGAGAGCGGTGACAAGAATTTTTGATGATCTCATCCACGATCGAAGTCGAATGCTACGTGGATGATGTGGTCATCAAAAGCAAAGTAAAGGAAAACCACTGTATGATTTGAGAATTATTTTCGAACGATTAAGACAATTTAACCTTAAGATGAATCCCTTAAAATGCGTCTTCGGCGTCACCTCTGGGAAATTCTTAGGATTCGTTGTCCGGCATCGTGGAATTGAAATCGACCAGGAAAAGATTAAAAGCTATCTTAGAAATGCCACCTCCCAAAACCTTAAAACAACTACGATCTTTTCAAGGGAAGCTGGCATATCTTCGACGCTTTATCTCGAAACTTGTCGGGTAGGTGTCGGCCTTTCTCGGCACTAGTTAAAAAGGACGCCAAATTTATTTGGGAAGAGAAATGCCGAGAGGGCCTTCAAGGACATTAAGCAATATTTAATGACACCTCCTGTCTTAGCGACCCCGGTATCGGGTAGACCGTCGATACTTTATACCGCGGCTTTAGACGACTCACTCGGAGCCTCGTTGGCTGGGCCGATGATGAGGGTAAAGAAAATGCTCTTTACTTATCTAAGCCGTCGTTTACTTCCGATGGAAGTAAGGTATCCCGCAATCGAAAAGCACTTTGTTTAGCCACGATCTTTGCCGCTCGAAAGCTCGGGCACTACATGCTTTCTCATAAGGTCGACTCGATCTCGAAATTTAATCCATTGCGATACTTGATGACACGTCCAACGCTTTCAGCGGACTTGCCGGATGGTCGATGATATTATTGCAATTCGATATAACTTTCATGCCTCTTCGTGCCGTAAAGGGACAAGTCTTAGCGGACTTCCTCGCGACACACCCTTTGCGGCAGAATCTCCTCTCAATGATGATTTGCCGGATGAACAAATAATGAACCTAGAAGACCACGATGATCGACGTTGGGAATTATATTTCGACGAGCATCTTCGAGCACACAAAGACGAAGAATTGCAAGTGATAGTGCCCGGTAAGGCGAGGAATCGGACTAATATTTATAACACCGGAGCGGGGGATGTTAAGATACTCCTACCACTTGACGAACCGTGTACGAACAACGAAGCGGAATACGAAGCCCTCATAACGGAGTCTGGAATTAACTATTCGAATGGGTATAACGGACATCGACATCTACGGGGATTCGCAGTTAATCATTCAATAGATCGTCGGACGATACATAATTTTAAAACCAAGACTCGAGCAATACTTCCGAGTATGCCATACGCAATGTTGGAACAGATTCCGAATGTGACGATCTACAAAATTCCCAGAAAAGAAAACGCTTTATCGGATGCGCTAGCCCGTCTCGCAAAAGAATTTGCCTGTTTGCAAGATGAATCGATGGAAGTGTCAGTTCACGGACGTCAGGTCCTATCACAACTCGACATAGCCACAATACACAAATCAGAAAAGGAAAAAGGATCGATTGCGGCGAGTGACGGAAAACACCGAAGATTGGCGACAACCATTAATAGACTACACGCAAACAGGGAAAACTACCGGACGATAGGTCATTAGCTCCATCGGATTAAGAAAAGAACTCCGTCCTACGCATTAGTAAACAACACATTATACGGAAGGTCTTTCGATCAAATGTGGCTAAGATGCCTAAGCGGGTCCGAGGCCGTGAAATTGTTAAAGAGGTGCACTCGGGACTCCGTGGCGCTCACCGATTGGGTCCAAAGATGAAAATGAAAATTAAAAGACTAGGGTACTACCGGCCCTCGATGATGACCGACTGCATGAAAATCGCCAAGAGCGTCACCAATGCCAAGTACACGGAGTGGTTCTACACCGACCTCCGAATGTGCTTACATCCGACAATTGTGTCGTGGCCATTTGAATGTTGGGGCACGGATATAGTGGGTCCAATAGAACCACCCTCTTCAAAAGGACATCGCTTCATTCTTGCGGCTATAGATTACTTTTCCGAGTGGGCGAGGCAATTCCACTCGGAGAAGTGAAAGCACACCACGTCTTACGGTTCTTCGAGAACCAAGTTGTCTACCGTTTTGGAGTGCCGCGCGAGGATCATCTCGGATAATGGGTCGACATTCGAAGCACACAAATCAACAATTTTGTCGGGAGACACGGAATCGGTCGGCGGTATTCAACAATTTACTACCCAAGAGCAAATGGCCCAGCTGAGGCTTTTAATAAAACTCTCGTTCAAATTTTAAAGAAAACCTTGGACGATAATAAGAGAAATTGGCACGAGAAGTTATTAGAAGCCTTATGGGCCTACGGGACAACCTTCGAACTCCTACTCGAAGCTACACCTTACGCTGCGGTATATGGGTCCGAGGCGGTGTTACCTTTAGAGGTCCGACTTCCTTCACTTAGGATTGCGATTGCAAACAAAATCACGACAGAAGAGAATGCCAAATTACGACTAGAGGAATTAGAAAGCCTAGAAGGGAAAAGACTTGCGGCGTAGCGGAATTTAGAACTATACCAAGCTAAGATGGTTCAAGCCCATGACGAACTAGTCCGCCCAAGAACCTTCAAAGTTGGTGACTTAGTTCTTGTTCTCAAGAGACCTATCCTTGCACACCGCAAGATAGGAGGAAAATTTGAACCCACTTGGGAAGGACCGTTTGTGGTTGAGGTAGTTTACTCAGGAGGCTCCTACCAGCTAGTGAATTGCCAAGGAGAACGACATATGCTTCCGATCAATGGACGATACTTGAAGAAGTATTACGCTACCTGATGTTTCGAAGGAATGAATTTTTCATTCCTAGAAGCACGGGTGAGGTAATTACTTATGACTGGGTCCGAACCCAAAATAATAAAAAATGTACTAAAATAAATAAAATCATGATAATAAAGTTTTCCTTGTTTCCTCTTCCATGTCAAAATCTCTTTCCTGATCTTATCCCACTTCATTCCTGTTAAATTGAAAAATACAAAAGTAATAAAAAAAAAACTGTCTTTAACAAACATTTTCTTAATATTCTTGTTCTTAGTACAACCCCTGATCCTTTTCCTTGTCTTTTCGCAGGGAAATGTCGAACTGGCGGTTGGTCCTGAACTTTAGAAATGGCGTAAGCCTTGCACTCGATGAAAAGAGGGTAAAAGATGGAGCGATAATAGAGATTGACTCAGACTTCGCACCGGCGGGCTCGTAATACGAGGAAAGTGACCGGGTCCCGATTGACCGAGAGGAGCCGCCCGATCGGACGGTAATGAAAGTGGGTGGCCCAAGCCACCAATCCAAGAGCAAGAAAAGAAAAACAAACACCGAAGAGGACAAGAGAATCAAGTCCGTAGTCGCTACGGCGGAGGGCGGAGCTAGTCGGCGCCGCGCCCGCGAAACTCGGGGAAATACGAAGAGCTACTCTCGCGACGACTCAACGAAGAAACAAAAATCGCCGTATCCGCAAGATGTTAACTAAATTAGCAGCGGACCAGCGCGACGAGGCAGTTGCTACTGCCAGTGCATATACTTCAAGGACACCAGTTCACCAGGGACCTGAAGAAAGGAGACCAGCTCCGAGGATAACAAAAGAAACTAGGGAAATCTCAAAAAAAATAGAAGAAAGAAGGCTACTACGCCACCAGATAAAGTCACCAGTAATGCATGACCTTGTTGCAGAAGCAACCCCGGAGGATGTCCCGACGGACATCATCCCCGAGGAGCCGAGGTATGCAGGAGAACGTGAAGGGATTGAGCCATATATCCCACAGTATGTCACCAGGCCTCGCCATTTGCAAATTATCCCAGAATACGAGCTAGAAAGAATACAGAATGTCGAGAAGAAAACTTTTGAATACTTCAAGAGAATCAGAGGCAGGAGGATCAATATACTAGAAGGCCTCGAGCTACATACAGATGTGTTCTCAGAATACGAACAACAACAAATCGTGGACTGCATCTGGGATTTGAAAAAGATGGGCCGAGCGAGGTCTCTTAAGAGAAAACACTTACTCGAACCCGGAGATGGATGCCGGGGAAGGGGAGAATTACAATACAATGTGGATGCTTGCTACAACTTCGCAGAAGACAAGAAGGGAAACCCACCGGGGATACTCCGTCATGGCCGGGTGGATCCGATGCCATTAGTCATTAAAAGGATGGTAAAAAGAATGATAGCATGGAGGGCAACGCCGACGGATTGCATACCCAACGGTTGCATCATTAATATTTACAAGAAGGTGACTGCATACCCCGCACATAGATCACCATGACTTTGTCGGACCTTTCTGCACGGTTTCTTTTACGAACGAGTGTAATATCATGTTCGGATCCGACCTCCGGATAAGCGAGGCCCGAGTGAGTTCCGAGGGCCGGTAAAGATACCATTACCGGTAGGTTCCGTCATGATACTAAAGGGCAACGGAGCGGATGTCGCTAAACATTGCATACCGGGAGTACCGGTAAAGCGGATCTCGGTTACCTTCGGAAGGATGGACGACGGAAAGCACCTTACCACTTCCAGACGGACCGGAGCTAGAAAGCCTCCGGCCTTACGAGTTGTGAGTTGCATGGAAAATATCACACCTCCAACGTACATCCATACGGCATCCTTGCCAAGGATGGCTTGGAAGGTGATGTTATTGACCGTGCACCTCACTATTCAGACATGGATTTTTGACAAATGCCTTTTTGGATGGATCGACAAAGATCATACATAGTCCGTTTTGAGTCTATATGGATTGTATGAGATGTATTCCAGATCGAGTTGTATGATGTATCTTCAGCATGATTGAAATGAAAGTGACCATGTCACATTTTTGGCCTTCACCTCTTTTGTGCAAGTTGACTGAGAAACGCCATTAAAGTTAAATGAACTTCGAACAAAGAACAGAAAAGAAACAAAAAGAATAAAAGAAAACTTTCCTTAAAAATCTAAAAAAATGATGAACACCAAATTTACATGAACATTAAATAAACGATAAAATAAATTTGAATCGTTAAAGGACAAACAAAATGAGCACAAATTTCAAATCAAAATTTAAATTCTACCTTTCAAATTTCAAATCAAATCTCAATCGAACTCAAATTCGATCTTTCCAAATTCCAAATCAAATTTCAATCGAACTCAAATTCGATCTTTCCAAATTCCAAATCAAATTTCAATCGAACTCAAATTCGAACCTTCCAAATTTCAAATCAAATCTCAATCAAATTCAAACTCAACTTTCCAAATCTGAAATCCGATCCGTTCTACTCTCTCCTTGTACGGGATGGAAGCGGTTGATTCCATTGACACGAATCGGATGCGAAGGCGAGGAATTGTTTCCAATCCAAACCAGCAACTTTTGATCGACTCTTTTGAATGGGATATGCAGCATCTACATATTCCCTCCTAATCTATTTCCTTCCATGAAAGTCTTTTATAACTTTCATGAAATTCTCGAAACACCGAAATTCCACACTTTTCAAATCGACACTACAAATCCTTGCAAAATCAAAATTCAAAATTTAAACCTTTGGGGTTGAGGATTTTACATCCGAGACTGCATTGCTTTAGGATTCTTTCCTATTGCAATGAAATACATCAAAATTAAACCTTTGGGGTTGAGGATTTTACATCCGAGGCTCGCATTGCTTTAGGATTCTTTCCTATTGCAATGAAATACATCAAAATTTAAACCTTCGGGGTTGAGGATTTTACATCCGAGACTGCATTGCTTTAGGATTCTTTCCTATTGCAATGAAATACATCAAAATTTAAACCTTTGGGGTTGAGGATTTTACATCCGAGACTGCATTGCTTTAGGATTCTTTCCCTATTGCAATGAAATACATCGAAATTAAACCTTTGGGGTTGAGGATTTTACATCCGAGACTGCATTGCTTTAGGATTTTTTCCCTATCGTAATGAAATACATCAAAATTAAACTTTTGGGGTTGAGGATTTTTACATCCGAGACTGCATTGCTTTAGGATTCTTTCCCTATTGCAATGAAATACATCAAATTTAAACCTTTGGGGTTCAGGATTTTACATCCGAGACTGCATTGCTTTAGGATTCTTTCCCTATTGCAATGAAATACATCAAAATTAAACTTTTGGAGTTGAGGATTTTTACATCCGAGACTGCATTGCTTTAGGATTCTTTCCCTATTGCAATGAAATACATCAAATTTAAACCTTTGGGGTTGAGGATTTTACATCAGAGACTGCATTGCTTTAGGATTCTTTCCCTATCGCAATGAAATACATCAAAAATCAAACTCTTGGGGTCGAGGATTTTACATCCGAGACTGCATTGCTTTAGGACTCTTTCCCTATCGCAATGAAATACATCAAAATCAAACTCTTGAGGTTAAGGATTTTACATCCAATACCACATTGCTCTGAAATCTCTCCTCATTGTAATGATTCAATCCAATCGATTCAATTTTCTTTTGAGGTTGAGGATGTTACATCTAAAACCACAAAATTTCAATTTTCATTTCAAATCAAATCCCTTCAAAATTAATCTTAACAAAATTTCAATCTAAATGAAAACTCAAAATCTAAACTTACACATCAAAACTTAAACTGAAACAACTAAAATCTAAATCGAATTTCCCCCAGATCATGTGATTTGGGATTCACCTCCTTTTCCTTTCCCCAGCGAGAGTTCGGGAATCTCCAGTCTCAGAGATATACTTGACACTCCCCAGCGGAAACTCTTCTACTTCATCCTAAGTTTGTCACTTGGACATCCGTGTTGGTTTTGTTGATCGCTTCGTCAACGCCGATACGCGCGGTGTGCTTGGTTAGCACACCGCACCTATTGGGGGTCCATTTGTTGACCTCATTTTTGATGAGGTCTTCTCTTCTTCTCTTTAGTACTTAGGACCTAGCCTTAGGTTTTTCCTTTAACTCATCCTAGTGGATTAGAATTGGGACCCACCACTTAGAAATTCAAACCACTTCTTAACTCCCTGAAAACTCCACAAACTTGATTGTAGACCCCTAATCACCTGAGGGTTGAAATCGAATGTGGAAGTTTAAAGGATGAGTTCCTATAGGACTCTTTGGCCTTGGGGCGCCTACAGGTGGCCTGGATGCAGTGAAGGGTTGGCTTACACACACACTACACCTATGCACTACACTTTCACACACCTCTTAAAACCACACCCACTCCCAACTGGACCTCCGACTCATGAAGGTGATTCACATGGATGGTCCTTAACCCCAAGCCCTTGGCTAAGAGGGTTAGGAACAACATAGTGGATGCCTCAAATGAGTCCCTTCATGGCTCATGTGGGCTTGATATGGCTTCATGGCTCAACCAAAATGATTTCATTCCACTTACATTTACCTAATCTTCAATTTTGCAAATTTTCAATTTTTGACCCACAGGACCACTACACACTTAGCTTTACCCAAAACCATCGAAACCACTCCAAAATTTGCAAAATCACCTAAATTACTCAAAATTCCTCAAAATCAATCCTAAACATTCCCATATTACTCAAATTGATCATCCATACCCAAAAATACCAAAATTCCAAAAATACCTCCCAATACCCTCCAAATACCCAAAATGCCCCTCTTAGCCAAAAAAATCCAAAAATTCAGAAAATTCCCAGAAAATTCCACAAAATCCCAAATATTCCTCATTTCATTTTGTTCAACTACACCATGGGCCAATTTTGTCAATTTACCCCACTTTTATCAAAACCCCCAATTTGACCCATTTTAACCCAAAATGAACCCGATGTCGAACCAAACCTATCCAATTGACTCAAATTCTGGTCCAATTCAATTCTAAACTTCAATTCAACATCCCCGACACCAATCTAGACCAAATCCAAGTCCAATTTGATTGACATTTGGATCGATTTCACTTTTGGCCTTAAAGCCCGATTTGGACCCATGACCCGAACTTAGCCCAAACTCACCCAATTCAACTCCAATTAACCCCAAATCTTTTCTAAACCTTCCTTAACATCCCCATAAACAAAATACTAACATGATTTGCCCAAAGTTTAGACCCAAACCCCACTCAAATTCAACCAAAAGCTAAAAGGCCCAATTTTGACCTAAACTTAAACCTAGCCCAAATAGACCCGAACCCCAAAATCAAAACCCGACCAAAGCCAAAACCTCTTTGAAACACTCCCATAAACATTTCCCAAAATTAATTTTACATCAATTTCAACCCTAGCCCAACATTGGCCCAAGTTAGCCCAATTTGACCTACATTGGCCCACTTACCAAATGAACCCAAATTCGAACCAATTCAATTCCAAATCACACCAAGTTGACTCCAAACCATTCATGAAACATCCCTAAACCAATTGTAACATTTATTTGACATGGTCCTTCACAAAATTTTCACCCAAATGCCCATCCTAAAATCAAAAAGCCCACTTCCCTTAAACCTTCCTAAAAGCCACTTCCTTGAATTCAAAAGCCCAAATTCATCCAAAGCCCACATGACACTTCCCCTCATCATCCATTTAATCAAAATCACCCCTAAGTTTCAAAATCATCAATTAAACAATTCCAAATCAAGCCCCATAACAATTTCCATTAAAATGCCAAAATCCACTAAAATCCCTTTTCATGAAATTGACTCGATCTTTTCCCAAGCCACATGGAGCCATGAAGCCACATGCAAGCCATTGGCAAGCCATGAGGATCTCTAAGTTGTCAACCCTCCTTAAATGGCAAAAGGAGGAGGTCCTTTAAGCACCTCCTAAAAGTCATTAACCTTAAGCATGTTTCACCTTAACCCAAATTTAATCTAAATATATTTGGATAAGGACTTCTCCATGCCAAACCGGTGATCCTTTTGACTCCCCACAACACCCAAAGCCACCTTGAAGGGTGAACCAAGCCCAAAATGATGGGTTGACCCAGACCAAGCCAAAATGGCCTCTTCCTCATTCCATTCCAAGCCATCCCCTTTACACATGGCAAGGCCCGATTGACTACACTAAACCCCGACTACGACCCACTGGACACGAGGGTGACCCATGCACTGTCGGCCGGCCACTCGGGTCGCCGGAAAACTCCATGGCCGAGACATGGGGAGGAGCCGAACTTTGGAATTCCACCTTCTTGAGCTGCCTCATGCCCATATGGCCACCATGGTCTATTCTGCCCTTGACCGAGCATGGTGATCCCAAGCCCTAACTCCCCCGGAGAGCCTCCGACCATGCCTATTTAAACACCACCCCTTCTCGGCCATGAGAGAGTGCTTGAAACAAACCTTAAGGAAACTCGCCAAAATTGTTCCGGACTACTCCCCACACATAGAGAACTTGATCCACACTGAAATTCCCCTGCCATTTCCTCTCCGTGAGCTCGATTTCGAGTTGAAATCCAAGCCCAAAACCGGGACACTTCTCCACGGTGGATCGATCCTCAAATTGATTGGTCCTACACCTTCACCGGACCGAGGAAGAAGTCCGCCAGCGAAAGCCCCCTCTCCGGGCCACCCGGTTGTTCCGGCCTCCAAGCTTTGTGATCGGGCGTGGTCACTTTCATAGTAAGACAATTCACCGGAGCCGAGGGACTTCATGCTGGAGCTTACTTGGACCCGATCGAAGGTGACACAACTCTCGGATCGAAGCTTCACTTCTGCGAGCAAAGGTATGGACTCACTTTTCTTCCCGAGCTTACGGAGATTCTCCATTTAATTTGAGTCGATTTAAGTACATGTTTACCGTATGGATGTGTTCGTCTCCTCAAGACGAATCCATAGAGCATAAGAACACGAAAATCCATTGAGAATCGAGTGAGAAATTAGGGTTAGAAAGTTGACGGTCACGGGTGCACACCAGTCGTAGACGATGACCATGAGCCGTCGGATCGAGCGTGTATCGAGCGGACGATCTGGATTGAGCCGGACAGAGCGATGGTGCATGAACCGCGGGCCCCTGGATCGCTGAGTCGGATGGCGACGACGAATCGAAGGCGCCACGCGGCGCTTCGGAGGCTGCCAGGATGAGTCGGCGCGCGCCGTTTTAAATAGAAAATTAGGGATTTTTCGATTTATTTAATTCACTGAACTTTGAAAATTCATAACTTTGTGTAGAAAAATCGGAAAAATAAAATAAAAATACCCTCTTGCTCGGTGAACGAGAGGAGAATAATGTGGAAAGAAATCATTTAATTTCATCAAGTATTTTATTTTTAATGATTTATTTCTTGTCTGCATTGTTTTAATTCTCCATGCATATAGAAAATTCACCATGGCATGAGACCATAGGGCTTTTGAAGCCTGCGAATTTGGGAACATTCCCTAAATTTTCCAAAGTCGGAGGCCATCCCTATGAGAAGTTATTGATTTTTCAAATTCATGTTACTTGTTTTGAGTATTTTAAATCCAATAATTAGCATGTTGTGAAATAAATTCTAGGAAAATTTGGTGATGTTTCTTATGACCAGAGGACCCTAGGAAAAATAGGTTTTGAATTAATCCTCTTGGAATAACCCTAATTGGCTTAAACACCCTAAATAGGTCTCTAATTAATTAGAGCTAATCATACATCAAATTGACTTGAAATCAATTCTCCACTGACCTTTAGGATTAGAGGAACCCACCATAAAAATTTGAAGTTAATTGGACTTGGTTAGCCCTACTAAATGGGTTGATTAAGCCGATTTAGCCAATTTAAACTTTAAAAATTCATAACTTTCAAAATGCTTTTGAAAAATTCACCAAATTGGTTTTGGAGCCTCTTTGATATTAGGGGAATTTAAGAAAATTAAAATTTCAATTTTCTAAAAAAGTTGATTTTTTGCATTATTTTAATATTTTAATAATTAAAAAAATAATAAAATTCACAAAAATAATAAAATTCACCATAATGTCACATTTTAAATTTTAATCACTTAGGAACAAATCCCATATTTTTCTTAAGTCTCTATGATGAGATATTAAATTTTAAAGCCCTAAGGTAATTTTAAAATTAAAAAAATGTATTTTCTAACATTTCCACTAAAATAATTCTAATAAATCAAAGAAAAATCAGAAAATTGTAAAAATTGATTCTCTGATTTCCTTGATATTAGAGAGATTTTTTAAAAATATAAAATTCATTTTTCAAATTTTATTTTATTTTTAAATTAATTAATACCCCAAAACTCAAAATAATTATAATAAAAATAATATAATTAAAAAAATCACCAAACTTGGTCCAAGTGGTTCTCTAGTCATTAGAAATGTCCCATAATTTTCTTAAGGACAGAAACTTTTCCTTGGTCATATTATTAAATTTTCCTTGGAAATCCTTATTTTCCACCAAAATAATTACATAAATAAATTAAATACAGAAAAATCACATTTTCTCCTCTAATGTCTTGATTGACATATGAGTGAAGTCACATAAAAATTTCAAATTCATTTGAGCTCAATTTAGTGAGTTATGAAATTATTAAGCTTGAAGGGTAAAATGGTAATTAAAATCTTAACCCTTAATTAAAACTTTAGGCTTAATAAAATGAAAGAGTAAAATATTTGATCTTAATCTGATTAGGATGATTGAAATTTAAATAATTAAAGGGTAGGAACCTATTAAACAATTCAAAAATAATTGAAATGAACTTTAATTAAAATAATTAATTAAATTTGGGAAGAATAATAAATTTTGAATTATTAAAATAGGGATGTTATTAGGAAGAGATTTATTCCTTAATTTAAGAATCCCTAAATTAATCATCTCAATAATATTTAATTCCTAATTAAAATGATAACTCAAACTTAAGATTTAAAATGCTTAAAAGACTTAATCATTAAATTAAATTAAAGTTAAATTATTTAAATCGAACCCTTTTAAAATAAAATATTAAATTAAAATTAAAAAAATGAAATTAAATTAAATTAAATTAAATTAAATTAAATTGAAACATATTAAATTAAATTAAATTAAAACACATTAAATTAAATTAAATTAAATCAAATTAAAATTAAAATTAAATTAAATTAAATTAAATTAAATTAAATTAAACTAAATTAAATTAAATTAAATTAAATCAAATTAAATTAAATTAAATTAAATCATATTATATTAAATTAACTTAAATTAAACTAAATTAAATTAAACCACATTGAATTAAATTAAGTTAAATTAAATTAAATTAAATTAAGTATAACATCACCTAAGACATAAAGAATTCAAAAATAAATCTAAAACAACTTGAACAACTATTCGAAACTTAAATCCAATTAACTAAAATTAAATCATGAACCACTTGAACATCCATTTTCCCTCGAAAGTTTTTGTTGTCATAACTCTAAACGGAGCGTTAAGTGAAGTGTTACTTCACTATAGGATATTCAAATGTTCACAGTTCATCTGAGCGAGATAACAAAACTTAAACTCCCGGACGATTACTTCATTTGTATAATTAAATTCATTTGGACTTAAAATAATCCTAGAAATGTTGAAAAGATGTTTAAGACTCGTCTTAAGCACTTCCTCGATACGATAGGATATTTATAAGAATAATTAAATTTAGTTGTTCTTTGATGAAGAAAATCGTCCTCGAACAAAATACGGGAACCCGGACGTCATAGGAGATGACTAGGCTATAGGATTAGGAACTTGGTAGAGAACCATAACCCTTCCCTTAGCTTTACTAGGAATCTGCTTTAAATACTTAAATATTCTAATTGTGTTTTAAGTGCGACTCGGGATGACGGGAAGACCCTCAGGGTATGCTTTTATTTTATTACGATTTACCTTATTGCAATTTATTTAATCGCATCGCACTTACTTTTCTTGCATGATAAACAAGCATTGCATGAAAACCCACACCTCTAGGATAGTCCCTAAAAGCTGAAACCAAAACTAAATTAAAAGTCATTGAAAGATAAAATTCACCGCCACGACATTTCGAAATATAAAATAACTCGAAATTTAATCACAAAACGGAACAACAAAACTACAACTACAACTAAATTAAAACGTCTTGTTGGATGATCGGGAATACCTCGGATGATGTAACCTACGTGTTGCTAACGGGATTTCCACGGTCTAAATGAAAGTGTGGAACTCATTCGGTTGAGTTTAGCAAATTCATACGGGCTAAGTGAATTCGATAAAAATAACGATGCCGGAAGGATGGAACCGTGGGATCTTAACCGGTGTTGTTATAATCAACTTTAAGATTTGTTTAATTAAAATATTAAAAACACCTGGATTTAAGATTTTCTCTAAACCAGAACACTTTTCTCATCTCCTGATTTATGACTTCTAAAACTAAACCACTACGACAACAAGGAGCTCGGAGCATGGTGGGCGGCACGGCCATCGTCATCGACGAAAACTCAGAGTCTACTTGCAAGACTTTCTTAGAATTAGATAACCGAGCTATAGGACTTCGAGGTAGTTTGCCAGTGCGACATAAATCCTCGACTCTTCGTTAGGCATTTGCATTGCGAAATTAAGCCCTAGTCAGGTCTTAGGACTCCGAGGTAGTCGTCCGATACGATATAAACCCTCACATCTTCGAAGTTCATTTGTATGATTGTGTCATACGAATATAAGTCCTAATTAATTAAAATTGGCGAGATCAAAACATTAAATAAACATTAGGACTTTCCTAAATTCAAACGAAACAATAGGATAGTCGGGAAATTACCGAAGTTCGCTTCGAATCCGTGATTTCTCCTACCTTTCTTCCTTTGAATTCCCAAAATAAAATGTTCCAAATTTGATCCATTCCCTATTGAAATTCCAAAATTCAATCCATTGAAAACTTAAACTTTGAAATTCTTGAGAGCGAGAACTACGATTATTATCGAGAGATTTCTTAGGTGATTCCCGTCACTTAAAGATGTAATTAACTATAGGGGCTTGCCCTTATAGGGAATTTTAAGAACCCGAGTAATATAAACCTCGTTTAATGTTTTCATAATAAACGGGGAATTTGTCGGCTTATAAAATTGGTTCGCGGACCAAACGGATGTCACAAGCTTCTCTAGTTTATTTAATCGAGCCTCATTATCAAGCAGTGTGTCTATTCTTCGGGATAGATACACGGTTTGTAGTGCGACGCTCGTTTATATAAACTATTCGGGATGTGAGATCAGTTTGATTTCATATCTTAAAATTTTCAAATTTAAAATTATTTTCAAAATCAAATACTACTTTTCAAATTATTTATTTAAATTAAATTAAAATTCGCCGACAATTTCTGTAGGCGACCCCCCCTTTCCAAATAAAACACCATAACTCAAAAATAAGCCGTACAGAAAGCCATGATTTCCGTGGCGGGAAAGGACTTATATCCAATAACCAGAGAGAGAAAATATATGTCATTTTCTATTTTCCTCAAAATGTCAATGTCAAGATTTGGTTAGAGGAAAGCCATGATTTTCGTGTCAAGAAAGGACTTACATCCAATAACTAGAGAGAGAAAATGGATTTCATATTCCATTTCTCAAAATGTCAATGTCGATATTTGGTTAGAGGAAAGCCATGATTTCCGTGTTAGGAAAGGACTTATATCCAATAAATAGTTGTCATTTTCTATTTTCTTCAAAATGTCAATGTCAAGATTTGGTTAGAGGAAAGCCATGATTTCCGTGTCAGGAAAGGACTTACATCCAATAACTGGAGAGAAAAAAAAGATGTCATTTTCTATTTTCCTCAGAATGTCAATGTCAAGATTTGGTTAGAGGAAAGTCATGATTTCCGTGTCAGGAAAGGACTTACATCCAATAACTGGAGAGGGAAAATAGATGTCATTTTCTATTTTCCTCAGAATGTCAATGTCAAGATTTGGTTAGAGGAAAGCCATGATTTCCGTGTCGGGAAAGGACTTACATCCAATAACCAGAGAGAGAAAATGGATGTCATATTCCATTTCTCAAAATGTCAATGTCGATGTTTGGTTAGAGGAAAGCCATAATTTCTGTGTCAGGAAAGGACTTACATCCAATAATCGGAGAGAGAAAATGGATGTCATTTTCCATTTATCAAAATGTCAATGTCAATGTCGAGTTATAGGAATGCCATAACTTCCGTGTCAGGAAAGGACTTATATCCAATAACTGGAGGGAGAAATGGATGTCATATTCCATTTCTCAAAATGTCAAATGTTGATGTTATGATAAAAGAATGTCATTTCCGTGTCAGGAAAGGACTTACTTCCGATAGCAAAGGAGAGGATGAGTGTCAAACATTAATAAGTCAAATGTCGCAATGTCGGTATGTCAGACGTCGATAATAATTATTGATATATCAAAGGTCAAAATGTTGATGTGTCAATTGTTTATAATGATTGTTGATGTGTTGAAATGTCGATATGTCATATGTCGAAAGATCAATATCTCAAATATCGATAACAATTGTTGATATGTCAAATGTCGAAAGGTCAATATATTAAAGGTCGCTAACTATTGTCAAAGGTCAAAATGTCGATGTGTCAAGTGTTTATGATTGTAGATATGTCAAATGTTGAAAGATCGATATCTCAAATATCGATAACAATTGTCGATATGTCAAATGTTGAAAGGTCAATATGTCAAATGTTGCTAACAATTATCGATATGTCAAATGTCAAAAGGTCGATATGTCAAATGTCGAATGATGTTGATATGTCAAATGTCAAAATATCGATATGTCAAATTTTAGAATGTCTGTCAAATGTGGTGATGTTAAATTATGGGAATGTCATAATTTCCATGGTAGGAAAATGACTTTCATCCGAAAGTTATAAAGAGAAAATGGATGTTGTATTTCATTTCTCAAAAATGTCAAGTGTCAATGTCGAGTTATAGGAATGCCATAACTTCCGTGTCAGGAAAGGACTTACATCCGATAACTGGGAAGAGAAAATGGATGTCATATTCCATTTCTCGGGAACGTCAAATGTCGGGGTCAAGTCAGAGGAATGCCATATTCCATGTCAGGAAAGGACTTATATCCAATAACCAGAAAAGAGTGACAAACTCAAGACGAAGAGTGTATCCGCTGGGGATTTGACCTTTACAGGTCGAAAGATATTAATTATCACAAGTTGTTTTTCATTTTTAATTCAAAATCCTTGTTTTGGCATTTTGGAACTATCGATGTATTGTAGACAATTGAGGAAAGAGAACAAATATCATATTCAATTTTCTCTAAAAAAAGTGTCAATGTCAAAACGTCGATTTTGGAATAGGAATGCGTTTGAAACTTATATCCTATCCAAAGAAAGGTTGTTAAAGAAAAGCCAATATCTGATGGTCTTACATCCAATAGCAAGAAAGAGAGTAGATGCCATCTTCCATATAAGGAGGTCTTACACTATCTCTTAGAAACGTCAATGTGGATATGTCGGTTTTGGAATAGGAATGCATATAAGACTTACATCCTATCCAAAGAAAGGTTGCTAAAGGAAAGCCGATGTCCGTTGGTCTTACATCCAATAGCGAGAAGAGTAGATGCCATCTTCCATTTAAGAAGGTCTTACACTATCTCTTAGAAATGTCAATGTCAAAATGTCGATTTTGGAATAGGAATGTGTATGAGACTTATATCCTATCCAAAGAAAGAATGCTAAAGGAAAGCCAATGTCATGATGGTCTTATATCCAATAGCGAGAAAGAGAGTAGATGCCATTTTCCACTTAAGGAGGTCTTATACTACTTCTTAGAAATGTCAATGTCGATTTGTCGGTTTCGGTTGTTTGTTTCCCAGCTTACAAAACTAATCATTCTTTTTTGTTTATGTCGCATCTTTTTCAAATACTTCCCATTGATTGAGTGTATTATGTCTTCTTGATAGTCTACCAACTGACAGGATTTCCCCAAATGTGTCTTCTTAACAAGCATATGGGCCCTCCCATGAGGATAGGTGTTTGAAGTCCTAAATCCAAATCCCTGATCTGAGTGTCCTAGGGTGAACCAATTTATCATGGGCCCGTACAATGCTTGCTAGTCTTCCAAGCTTCCAAGTTCTCCGAGCTGTAATATCATATTTTTTGTTATTTCCTCTGCGGATGTCATTTATAGGTAAGATCATTGCACTTCAAGTGGAAGCACAACTTAGGGCCCGTTCTTTAGAGCAAATGATGTCGTTCATGTAGGTTCATAAAGCTTCCATTAATCACCAATTCTATACGAGATCATTCGGATTGTCCTTCAAAAATCACTTTAACATTTCTAAATTGGGATTGGGGTTGGATCTTTGGAAAATTATGACTTCGGAGTATAATTTCCATTAATCTCCAATAACAAAGCCATTTACCTTAGTTCTTTCTTTCCGGGTCTTAGGAATTTTTCGAAAATGTGATCAAAATATCTTTTATCTTCTAAAGATATGTCTGAACCAATTAATAGTCAGCCAAAAGACGAGATCACTTAATTCTTTCCTGAATATAATATTGGAAGAACTTTCTTAAGGAATTTATCAAGATTTATCAATTAGGGGAGAATTTGAACACCAATTTTTGATTTTATGCTCACCTCAAGCTTCTTCTCAGGGAATTACTATATCCGGTGGAGCATGTTAAAGATTTTGAATGTTTGAATTGAGACACCAATTTTTGATTTTGTGCCCACCTCAAGCTTCTTCTCAGAAACATCTTTTTTTTTCCTTCTTTTTTGTTTTTTTTTTGGTAGGGCACACTTAATGATTTTGAATGCCTGAACTCAAACATCATTTTTTGATTTGCTACTCACCTCAAGCTTCTTCTCAGAGAATTATTATATATAGTAGAGCATGTTTTAAGGGTTTTGAATGTCCAAACTCCCCTAATTAATAATTCTCAAATATTTCTTATGACGAATTCTGAGATATTATAACTCATTCAGAAGTCAGGACCCAATCACATGGCAGAAGATTAAGAGGCTCGTGACATCTTTAGTCAATTACTTGCATTTTGATCACAATATTTTATTTTTCATTTAGGACACCCAGTCTAAAAATTTAAGATAAAGGGCCCAGTTACTAGGGCATTAATTTCATTTTCCCCTTGAAATCATTATTTTCTTGTCAAAATGTCAGATTTTTTGTCTTGGATTCTTCCTTTCTGAGTTGTCTTTTTGTCAATAGGTGAATGAGAAAAATATTTCGAAAGATATTAAATCCAAAGATTTCAAATTTCATCCCTCGTCACAGATCAATTTTCATTTCTCCACAAAGGACATGCTAGTTGACTAGTCCTAGAACTAGACTAAACATAGATCAAATTTTCGCTCCAGTTGATTTCTTTCTTTCTGCAAAGCTGTCCTAAGGGAAACCCTTGATGGAATTCATCCAAAAGTGATCGTCTTCCCAAAATTTGATTAATGATTTTGATTTTTAGAGTCTTTGGTAGATTGAAAAATCAGAACCTTGAGGGTAAGAAAAAGATCAAGCAGATGAGTGGTTCAGAGGCTGTGAAAAGCATAACCATTAAGAATAGGTTCATAGGCCATAAAAGAATAACCTAGGGGAGTGATTCAGAGGCTGTAAAAAGCATAACCACGAAGAATAGGTTCAGAGCCCATAAGGGCATAACCTAAGGGAATGGTTTAGAGGCTGTAAAAGGCATAACCACGAAGAATAGGTTCAGAGGCCATAAGGGCATAACCTAAGGGAATGGTTTAGAGGCTATAAAAAGCATAAACACGAAGAATAGGTTCAGAGGCCATAAAGGCATAACCCAGGGAAGTAGTTCAGAGGCTGTAAAAAGCATAACCACAAAGAATAGGTTCAGAGGCCATAAAGGCATAACCCAGGGAAGTGGTTCAGAGGCTGTAAAAAGCTTAACCACGAAGAATAAGTTTAGAGGCCATAAAGGCATAACCCAGGGAAGTGGTTTAGAGGCTGTAAAAAGCATAACCATGAAGAATAGGTTTAGAGGCCATAAGGGCATAACCTAAGGGAGTGGTTCAGAGGCTATAAAAAGCAAAACAACCAAGAATATGTTCAGACGCCATAAAGGCATAACCCAGGGAAGTGGTTCAGAGGCTGTAAAAAGCATAACCATGAAGAATAGGTTCAGAGGCCATAAGGGCATAACCTAAGGAAGTGGTTCAGAGGCTGTAAAAAGCATAACCACGAAGAATAGGTTCAGAGGCCATAAGGGCATAACCTAAGGAAATGGTTCATAGGCTATAAAAAGCATAACCACCAAGCTAGATAAACTCAACATGTTTGGATGAGAAAGTATTTGCCTGAATTTATTCAAAACGGCAATATCGGTCTGTCTGACAACAGAATCGATGAACACTCCGTACCTGGGTGGGAAGGGAGGGAACACATGTTGTTTTTGTATGTCTTCTATGTCATTTTGGTCTATCGATTATGGAAATGTAAGACTCTAGGAGTTGTTTGTCGTGGATAAATCTTTGAATTGAAGAGGTATTAGTTCTATTTTACTCTAGGTTGAGTAAGATATAGAACTAAAGAAAGGATTATTTAGTCTTTCAAAAGACAAATTGTCATAGTCATGAGGACAAATTGATTAACCAAAGATGGGGAGAGAGAATGTCCCCAGCGGAGTCGCCACTCTTTGATGGCGATGAAATATATGGATCGCATGTCGTCGCCGTCAATTCCTGTATCATGTCAATGTCAAGGAGTCGCCACTCTCTTTCTCTATCTATCACCCTAATTCTTATCTTACCTAGAATTGTTGTCAGAAGTCTTTGGAGAAAAGAAGGATTAATCATGATATAGATTGAGAGAAAAGAAGATTAAATGATAATCTCATAGTATAAGTCTTCAGATTGTGTAATTACTGAAGTTTTTTGTATGGGAAAATCATATGAAGATCTTGGGTAACCAAAGAGGTCTTGTAGGTAAAATACCTATCCTGAGTTCTTTAATCTCTTATAGAAGCAAGTTTCTATAGTTAATTACATCCTGAGCAATTAATACTGCCTAGGAAAACTCCCGATTAAGGTTAACATTTATCCTCGAAAAAGTGTAAGTGTTGTTGTAGCAGTGCGTTTCTGAAGAATCGATACTACCAGAAAGTTTTATTTATGTTGGGTGGATGTCGTTGCTTTGTTATGTTTTGTTTTGTTGTTTTGGTTTCATGTCATGTGATATGTCGAGATGTCGTAGTTTGTATGTCGTGTCATGTCATAATGTGATGTCGTAACGTCATGTCATTTTATGTCATGTCTTAATGTGATGTCATAATGTCATAAGATGTCATGATTAATATCTCGATTTGTCATGAGATATTTTACCTCCTAAAAGAAGATGTCGTTATTATGTCATGAGACACCTTCTATGATGTCAAGAAGATATCATTATTTATTTATTTTTGTTATTGTGTTTATGATTCCCTTTTGCCTAAATTTTAGTTTTGTTGTGTCATGTCATTTTGTCATGTCTTAATGTGATGTCGTAATTTCATAAGATATCGTGATTAATATCTTGATTTGTCATGAGATATTTTATCTCCTATGTCGTTATTATGTCATGAGATACCTTTAATGATGTCAAGAAGATATCATTATTTATTTATTTTTGTTATTTTGTTTATGATTTCTTTTTGTTTTAAGTTTTGGTTTTGTGGCTATCTCAATTTTATTTCGTTATGTCATTTTGTCATTTATTTTGTTTTGGTTTAGTGTCATGTCATCATTTTGTTGTGGTATAGAAATGTCATTGTATGTTGATGTCATGTTGATGTCAATGTTAATGATTTTGTCATTTTATTTCAGGTTTCATGGCTAACCTAAAAGTTCAGTTGTTTTTGTTGTTATGTCATTTTTTTATTTTGTTGTTTGTAGAAAGTTTAGGTTTTATGACTATCCTAAAAGTCCTGGTTTTGTTGTCAATGTTCCGTTGTCGACGTCCTGCAAAACATAGTTAGCACACCCTATAACATGCAAAGAAAATCTAAACGAAACTTCATGTCTTCATCCTGCAAGGAAAATAAAGTTAGAAACAATGTCATATCAAGATATTTAGATTAGCTGGTCAAAGTATCCGTTGATCCAGAGTTGTCGAATGTCCGAGTTTAGTTGAAATGTCGATTTAGGTTTATGTCAGTTTATGTTTAAATTTTTATTTGTCTTGAATATTGATTTGGGTTGGATTGTCGATTTGTAATTTTATGTCGAGTTAAGTTTAATGTAGGTGGAAATTTAAGAATTATGTCGTTTTATGTCGAGATACATTGAGTTTGGTTTGAAATGTCGATTAATGTCATTTAATGTCGGTCTTGATTAAATTTGGTTAAAAATGTCGATTTTATGTCAGTTATGTTTGAAATGTCGAATTTATGTCGATTATGTCGATTAATTGTTTGGAATGTCAAATTTATGTCGATTATGTCGATTTTGGTTTAAAATGTCGATTTTATGTCGATTTGAGTACAATTTTGTCGATTTAAGTTCAATTTGGGTTGAACCTAAGATTTATGTTGATTTAGGTTTAATTTGAGTTGAATCAAAGGTTTATGTCGATTTAGGTTCAATTTGGGTTGAAGCTAAGGTTTACGTCGTTTTAGATTCAATTTGGGTTGAACCTAAAGTTTTTGTTCAGTTTAGTAGAGTTAGGTTCATTGTTAGTTGAACCTAAGGTTTAGATTTGGATTTAAGTTCAATGTAGGTTGAACATAAGTTAGGTTTTGGTTTAGGTTCAAGTTGAGATGAACCTAAGGTTTAGGTTTGGACTTAAGTTCGATGTAGGTTGAACTTAAGTTAGGTTAAGATTAGGTTCATGTATGTTGAACCTAAGGTTTAAGTCAAGCTAAGTTGAGTTAGGTACACTGTCAGTTGAACCTAAGGTTTCAATAAGTGTTGAACTTAAGTTAGGTTTAAGTTAGACTTAGGTTCATGTCATGTTAAACCTAAGTATGAGTTGACTTAAGTCTAATATGGGTTAGACATAAGTTATGTTAAGATTAAACTTAGGTTCATGTCAGGTTGAACCTATGTATGGTTTGACTTAAGTCTAGTATGGGCTAGACTTTAGTTGCTTTAAGTTAGACTTAGGTTCATGTCAGGTTGAACCTAAGTATGGTTTGACTTATGTCTAATATGGGTTAGACATAAGTTAGGTTTATGTTAGACTTAGGTTCATGTCAGGTTGAACCTAAGTATGGTTTGATTTAAGTCTAATATGGGTTAGACTTAAGTTAGGTTTAAGTTAGACTTAGGATCATGTCAGGTTGAACCTAAGTATGGTTTGACTTAAGTCTAATAAGGGCTAGACTTAAGTTGGTTTAGGTTAGACTTAGGTTCATGTCAGGTTGAACCTAAGGTTTGATGTTTGACTTAAGTTCAAGTTGGGGTTGAACCTAAGTATAGGTTGAACTTGGGTTCATGTTGTGTTGAACCTAAGTTAAAAGTTGAACATAGGTCTATGTTGTGTTGAACCTAAGTTAAGTTTATTTTGGGTTTGACTTAGATTCATGTCAGGTTGAACCTAAGTTTGGTTTGGCTTAAGTCTAATGTAGGTTAGACTTAAGTTTAGGTCTGACTTAGGTTCATGTCCGGTTAAACCTAAGTATGATTTGACTTAAGTCTAATGTAGGTTAGACTTAAGTTAGGTTTAGGTTATGTTAGATTCAATGTAAGTTGAACCTAAGGTTTAGGTTAACTTGAGTTCAAGTTATGTTGAATCTAGACTTAAGGTTGACTTAAGTTCAATATGGGTTGAACTTAAGTTAAGTTTTGAGTTTTGGTTAAGTTAGGTTCAAGTCAGGTTGAACCTAGACTTAAGGTCGATCTAAGTTCAATATGGGTTGAACTTAAGTTAAGGTTTTGAGTTTAGGTTAAGTTAGGTTCAAGTCAGGTTGAACTTAGACTTAAGATCAACTTAAGTTCAATATGGGTTGAACTTAAGTTAAGGTTTGAGTTTAAGTTATGCTCAAGTTAGGTTGAACCTAAGTTTGGTTTGACATAAGTTTAATATGGGTTAGACTTAAGTTAGGTTTGGGTTAGGTTAATGTCAGGTTGAACCTAAGTATGGTTTGACTTAAGTCTAATATGGGTTAGACTTAAGTTAGGGTTGGATTAGACTTAGGTTCAAGTCGTAGGTTAGACTTGAGTTATGTTTGGGTTAGACTTAGGTTCAAGTCGGGTTGAACATAAATTTGGTTTGACTTAAGTCTAATGTGGGTTAGACTTAAGTTTAGGTTTAAGTTGGATTTAGGTTCTTGTCGGGTTGAACCAAAGTATGGTTTGACTTAAGTCTGATGTGGGTTAGACTTAAGTTGGGTTTAAATTTGATTTTGGTTCATGTCGGGTTGAACCTAAGTATGGTTTGACTTAAGTCTAGTATGTGTTAGACTTAAGTTATGTTTGGGTTAGACTTAGGTTCATGTCGAGTGGAACCTAAGTATGGTTTGACTTAAGTCTAATATGTGTTAGACTTAAGTTATGTTTGGGTTAGACTTAGGTTCATGTCGGGTTGAACCTAAGTATGGTTTGACTTAAGTCTAATATGTGTTAGACTTAAGTTATGTTTGGGTTAGACTTAGGTTCATTTCAGGTTGAACCTAAGTATGGTTTGACTTAAGTCTAATGTGGGTTAGACTTAAGTTTAGGTTTAAGTTTGATTTAGGTTCACGTCGGGTTGAACCTAAGTATGGTTTGACTTAAGTCTAGTATGTGTTAGACTTAAGTTATGTTTGGGTTAGACTTAATTAGGGTTTATGTTTGATTAAACCTTAGTTAGTTAAGGTTTAATGGTTTAATTAGGTCTAATGGGTTAGTCCTAATTAGGGTTTAGGTTTGTCTTAAACCTAATGTGTAAGGAGGTTAATTAAGTTTAATATGTCTTTAAACTTAATTAAAGGTTTGGTTTTGATTAATTAAGTCTAATATGTCCTTAAACTTAATTAAAAGGGTTTTATTTTGATTAGTTAAGTTTAATATGTCCTTAAACTTAATTAAAAATTTAATTTTTGTATTAAACCTAATTTAGGTAAGGTTTAATGGGTTAATTAAGTTTAATATGTCCTTAAACTTAATTAAAGAGTTTTGTTTTTGGTTTAATATATCCTTAAACCTAATTAAGAGAGTTTAGTTTTGGTTAATTAAGTTTAATATGTCCTTAAACTTAATTAAAGAGTTTTGATTTTGGTTGATTAAGTTTAATATGTCTTTAAACTTATATAAGAGAGTTTAGTTTTGGTTAATTAAGTTTAGTATGTCCTTAAACTTAATTAAAGAGTTTTGATTTTGGTTGATTAAGTCTAATATGTCTTTAAAATTAATTAAGAGAGTTTAGTTTTGGTTAATTAAGTTTAATATGTCTTTAAACATAATTAAAATTTAATTTTTGTATTAAACCTAATTTAAGTAAGGTTTAATAAGTTAATTAAGCTTAATTTGTCTTTAAACTTAATAAAAATGTTTGATTTTGGTTAATTAAGTTTAATATGTCTTTAAACTTAATTAAAATTTAATTTTTATATTAAACCTAATTTAAGTAAGGTTTAATGGGTTTAAATGTTATTTTAAATCTAGTTAAGTCTAAATTGGTCATTTTAGACTTAAGTGAAGTTTATCATTAGTCTATCATAGACTAGAACCATTTTCAAACTTAGATTGTTGATGAAAATAGGTTAAATTTATAAAGGGTTATTTTTAGGATTAAAATTATTTAATTAATAAAGAATTTCAACCCTAAATTTTAAAATACCATTCAAAATAATTTCTATGACTTAGAAATAGTTTTCTTAGGGTTATTGTCTGTTGCCCTATCATTTCTAGTCATTTGCATTTTATCTTTCTCAATTTTCAATTTTTTATAATTATTATTTGAAATAATCACAAAGAAACTTGAAAATTAAAGAAAAGTGTCTTAAACATGTTTTCTGTCCTTGGAAATATTATGCAAGATCCCTATGAACATAAGGATAAATGCCTCAAAGTTTCATAATTTTTTGATTTATAAATAATTTTTAATAATTAAAATACTCCAGAGAGTATTTAATTAATTAAAAATTAAATACTAAGAACAAAATTATGATTTTGGTCTCATAATTTTCTCCTCTTCAATAACTTTCCAGAGTTATTTTTATTTTATTTTTATGACCTCTGGATCAAAAGATATGGATTTTTGAAGTTTTTAAGGTTTTAATGTATTTTTTTATTAAATTCCGCCTCCAAACTCACCGCCGTTCGATGCTTGTCCTTGTATGCATCGAACGAGCGGGAGGATTCACTGTGGGCAGCCGAACAACGGATACCGCTGGGGGAAGATTAGCGCCGTCCGTTCCTAAAACGCGGGATCAAACGGCTGAGAAAAATCGGCCGAAAATTCAAAAATTTTCGAACCATTAAACTTCAAACATCAATATCTCACTCATTTCTTGATGAAATTGAGTGATTTTTTTTAAAATGATCATCTGGATGAGAAGTATCCATCCATACGGTGATGATACACTTCTGGGCTAGTATAACACATGATATATCAAAAATACGAATTATTTTGTAAAGAAAAATTCCATACCTTTGCCACAAGCAAATCAAGCTAGATCAGACCTTATGGTTGCCTTCTAGGACCCCAATGGAAGGTTATTGCTGCAGCAATTTGATCCAGAAGTCGGGCTTAGGGGAGAATTTTTAAGAAGTACCTAATTTGGGCTATTTTTGAAATTTGATCAAATTGGCTCAAATAGGCTCAATCTATGGCTTGGATTTGATCCTAATGGATTGCTAAGACTCTTAGGAAGAGTTCTTATGTTGGGGGCCAAAGGATTTGGGCAGCCTATGGGTCTCCCTAATTTTTTTCTATTCCTTGCTAGGCTCGGGTATGGGCTCCTTTTATAGCCAAGGGGAGGCCATAGTTTAGCTTAGGTTGTTCTAGGGGAGTAGTTATCTCCCCTATCAGTCCATTGGATGAAGAAATCGGCTGAGGATATGCATGGATCCTTCTCCCTAAGCTTTCCATGATGATTTCCTTTGCTTTGTCTCTCCCCCATTGGCTCATGTAAGAGGTGCTTGGTGAGCTGCCTCTATCCTTCTTAGGGAGCTTACACATCATCTCTTAAGCTTGGCAAATGGTGACACACAAGCTTATCCCTCATCATTCCTTCTAACCATGGTGAGGGGGGTTTCATGCATGGTTTTCCTTCCATTGGGTAGCTTGGGAGGTGGGAGATGAGGCCTCATGTTGGTCGGCCACCTCATGGCTAAATGAAGCCTACGCGAAAGAGGAAGAGACACCTCACCCCATGCATCATGATGGGTGTTAACCCATGGCTAAGTGGTTTTAAAGTGGGCTTAATTATGTGTTAATTATGCTCTAAGATGGGTTTAGCCTAACTAATTATGAGAAGGTTGTGTCATTTCTTTTCTTTCTTAATTCCCATTTTAATTAATTATTTTATTAATTAAAATTGTTGGAAAATGTTTTATTAATTAATTTGTTAATTGAAAATAATTTCAATTTAAATAATTGATTAATTTTATCATTTTTGTCATTTTATTATTTTAATTTAATTTTCATTTTAATTAAATATGTCATTTAATTAAAATATTGAAAATTAAATCATTAATCATTTTAATTAATCAAAATAATTTTGAAATTAATTATTTGATTAATTTTGTTGTTTTTATTTCATTTTTATCTATTTTAATCAAAATAGATAGGTGTTGACCAATTTTGACTTGGGTTGACCCAAGTTAGCCCAAATTGATCATTTTAATTTTAAAATGTCCACTATTTGTGATCTTGTCATTGTGGGGTTTTAAATGTGTCATTGGGTGAAAGGGTTGACTTATGGGTTAACAGGGTTGGTCATTGGGTCTAGTCTGACCATTTTGACCAAAGTTGACTTTTTAGGTCATAAGGTTGACCTATGGGGTCAACAGGGCTGGTCATTAGGTCTGGTTTGACCATTTTGACCAAAGTTGACTTTTTAGGTCATAAGGTTGACCTATGGGGTCAACAGGGTTGGTCACTGGGTCTGGTTTGACCATTTTGACCAAAGTTGACTTTTTAGGTCATAAGGTTGACCTATGGGGTCAATAGGGTTGGTCATCTGGTTCGATTTGACCATTTTGACCAATGTTGACTTTTTAGGTCATAAGGTTGACCTATGGGGTCAACGAGGGTTGGTCACTGGAGTGCAGTTTGACCATTTTGACCAATGTTGACTTTTTAGGTCATAAGGTTGACATATGGGGTCAACAGGGTTGTTCATTGGGTCTGGTTTGACCATTTTGACCAAAGTTAACTTTTTAGGTCAAAAGGTTGACTTATGGGGTCAACAGGGTTGGTCATTGGGTCTGGTTTGACCATTTTGACGAAATTTGACTTTTTAAGTCAAAAGGTATTGACTCATTATATATGAGGTCAACAGTTTGATTGTGTATTAGGAACTTGAATCAAGTATGATACTTATCTGGAATATATTGAGCCAATATTGAAGATTATAAATGGAATTTAGTGAAGTTTGATTTAAACTTTATGTTTGATTGGTGGATTTAATATTTAATTTTTAAAATTTTTGGAAAATGTTTTGGATGTGAGTAATTGGAAGTTGAACTTATGAATTTTGGTGGAAAATTAAATTTAAAACAAATTTTTTATGAAAGGCGAGTCTGGCGCCTAGGCGCCGGACTTGGCGCCTAAACGCCGGTTCGGCTCGTACCCGAAAAATTCCTTAAATACCCCCAAAAGCCATTATCGACGCCTAAGCCTTCTTCTTCCTCCATTTTTTCGCGAAAATCAGCTTTTAGAATCCATTTTAAGGTCAAAACATCAAGGATTTGGGCGCGAAACCACTCGATTTCTTCGTCTCAAGGTCAGATCTACACGTTAAACCATTTATTTTCAATTTTCACCATAGATTTCGCTAGGTTTTGCTAAGAACCGAAATTTAAAAAAAAATATTTTGATTTTTAGTGATTTCTTTGGATTTTTAAACTTATTTTAAGTTTTCTAAACTTAAAAAGAGTTTAAATTTTTTATTCCTAAATTTATTCTTGTTTTCTTTCACGTTTAGATGGCTCTGAAATCTAAACGCTGGAAGGCACGAGATAACTTCAATAGCAGCAAATTTTCAACTGCGACTGCGCATTTTCAATTCCACGAATTTGCGACGTCGATGAAGTTCATTTCAGAACTAAGTTTCTATCATCCGGGGGAGATGATTGAAAACACTATCGTGGCGCACAACTGATAACGATTCTATTATTTTACTGCTGTTGCTGTTATCCCTATAGTTCGAGAGTTTTATGCGAATTTTCTGGATGCCGAAGATTATGAAGTTTTTGTCAGAGGTGTCGGAGTAGGATTTACTCCTGAAAGAATCAATGTATTTTATGACCTGCCACCGACTATAGAGTGCCAGTATTCAGGATTCTCTCCATCTAAGGGAGATTTGGATATGATCATTGCTTATTTGACTGACGGTACTGGATCTTGCAAGATCAGGAACGGAGAAAGGGTAAACTTCAAATCCTCCAAGTTAAATGGTATTTCTAAATCATGGAACTATTTTATTTCTGCAAGATTGTTACCTTCTAACCACCTGAGTGAAGCGACTAGAGATCGAGCGATCTTAAACTACTGCATTCAGGAAAGGAAGCCTATTGATGTCGGCAGTATTATTTTTGATTCTGTGGATTCTACTGCGAGATCTAGCACTACTGTTGAACTGGGATTCCCATCTCTGATTTATTCATTATGTATTAGCATTGGAGTCTCTACAGATATTTCAGAGGAAAGGTTGAAGACTACTAAGCCGATTGGTCAGGAGAGCATTAGCATATATGATCATCTTCGAGGGAAGAAATCTACTACTCCTTCGTCTTCTGCACCCACTCCAGGTAGACCTTCTACTTCCCGACCTTCTACTTCTGCTGAGCCACCATCGAGTTTCTGGGAGTCAATGCACGATCCTTTTATAGAGCAACTGCAAGAGTTATTTCAAACTCACTGTAGGGTTGATACTATTGATAGGAAACTTGATCATTTATCTGATTATACCCAGAGGAAGAGTAGCTATGATGCTGAGTATAATGAAGCCCTCGTAAGATTTCTGAAGAGTGAGCATGATGTTAGTTTCCCTACTTTTCCTAGTTTCACACCATTTGTTGATCCTAAGGATGTTAAGTTTTCCTTTGGTGACGATGATGATGATGAGGCTACAGCCAGTGACTAGTAGTTGATAGATCTCTATGTTGTGCTTCTTTGTTGTTAGTTTGTTTTGTTCGGTTTGTTAGTTTGTTTGATGTTTGATGTATGTTGATTTGTTATGTACCTGTGTGGATTGATTAGTGTTAAGATTCTGTTGTTAGAATATTCTTAGTATATTGTGTTTGAGACTGAGATTAGAGTTAATTTATGATATGTTTGTTTCAGTCTACTGTTTAGTAATTAGTAATTTTGCTCTGCTTTTATTTTGTTTTAAATTTAGTATAATCATAAAAATTAGCCTGCTTATTTTTTATATCTGCTTCAATTTTATCTTTATTATTCATAAAAGCATGAGTATAAATAAATTTTTCTTTTAAGATCGTTTTTACATACTTATAAAAATTTTTCTTTTTAAAATTATGATTTTCTTTCTCTCATACTTTTAATTTTTCATGGTATATCACAACTTAAGTTTGGGGGGAAGGGAAAATACATTCAAATTTAAATTTTATTTGTCCTTAAAGAGCTAATATTTTCTTAAAATAAAAACTTTTTAACATAACTTAAGGAATGAAGAATCTATTTAAGATCACTTTTATTTTTGAAATTATAAACCATTTAGTGAACTTAACCAAAATTTTAATAACTTTGATTGATTTTAAGAATAGAATTATTTAACTTAAAGAAGAATAAGATTAAGGAGTTTTTCTATTCATGGTAGAAATAATGGAATTTTATAAGTATTAAGTAATAAAAAATTATCACTTGAAAAAAGAAAATATTGAAAATCTTTTTGAATTTTTATTCATGTTATAATAATTAAGTGGAAATGTATAAGTTTTGAAAATATAAATTAAGGACAGTGAAGTTCAAAATCATTAACAGGCTATCCAGAAATAGTAATCCTCTGTATATATATATATATAAAATTAAAACAAAAAAAAAGAGAAGAGAGGAGAAGCTTGAGGAAATGCCTAATAAAAAATTGGCTTCACTTGAATTATCTTATAGAAGGAAAACTAGTTACATATTTTACTTAATTTTTATGCATGAATCTTTATTTAGGAAAGGTTTTTCAAGAAGATCTTTTTCTTGTAAATAATCTATGAGATCTTAATATAATAAGCTTCTATTATTTTCAAAATGGATGAAAAATTTGAAATCTTATGATTTGGTAGTTGAATATTCTTTAAATTCTTAAAATTAAACCTAGTTAGTGAAATTGGGTTAATAATTTACTAAAGACTTTATAAACTCAAAAATTATAAGGAATCTTAAATATTTATCTTTTATTCCAAAGGTTATACATTTTATATAGTAAAAAGGGTTACTTGAGGACAAGTAACATTTAAGTTTGGGGGATTTTGATCCATAAAAAAATACCTATTTTCATGCCTTGATTTTTATCAATTTCTAAGGATATTATGCTTTAATGAAAGGTATTTTTGTGTTTTTGGATGTTGGTGATGTAAAAAGGTCCAAAAAGGAAAAAGGGTGAAAAAGGAGCAAAAAGGAGCAAAAATGGAGCAAAATACAAGAATTATAAAAAATTATGGCCTAGCGCCTAGGCGCCAGAAGTTGGCGCCTACGCGCCAGACTCGATACAGAAACTGTCAAGTTTTTGACGACTTTTGGACGGTTATTTTGACGGAGTAAACAGTTATTGGACATTATAGAAGACTGGTAGTTGTTCCTTGATAATATGACATGTGATACATTGCATTTGGACGCTCCAAAACGGTTTTAATCGCGAAGAGGTGCGAGCCAAAGTGAAGAGGTGCGAAGAACTGGACGCGGTGTCCAGCGCCTAGGCGCCAGACAGACCTTCTAGAAGATTCATTGAATTTGGACATGTTTTGAAGAGGTGCCTCAAGGCAACCCTTGAAGCCTATAAATAGGAGTCCACTCCTTTAGAAAAACGTGCCCCCATTGTAACCCCTATCTCTTAGCAACTTTAGGATCTCTCATCCTTAGAGAGAGAAATAGAGAGAGAAATTTAGGGCCACTTTTATTTAGTTTAGTGAGTTTATTTTCAAGTTGTTGCATCTGGAGTTCATTACACTGTGGAGTCAATAGGAATCAGAAGATCTATAGAAGGAATATTTGAGATAAGCATTTTATTTTTTATTCAAAATTTATTTGTTATGTTTTGCTATTTATATTCAATGTGTTCTAAGTAGTTAGTTTACTTTCTTTCTTCAATTATGAAAAGATAAATAAGATAATATAAAATTCAATGGAGAATTGAAAAGCAAATTTTTTCAAAACATTGTGATGATATTAATACCTGATCTTACTTTACTTTTTAAATTGGCCATTTAAATTGTTAAAACCTGTTGAAGAGTTTTGAGACCTAGAAGGAGAAGAACTCTTAACTTGTAGATGTCACATGAATCCTTGGGTAGTCGAAGGCCATGCACAGGCTATTCAAGATGAAGTGCAAATAAATAGGAAGATAAGATTTAAAAGGGCGTAAAATTGATAAGTATTTAGAGTGGCAGACTAAATTCTTATAATTTGATTTATAGATAAGGAAAGGGTCACAAGTAGGGCCGACCATAGCCACCCTTGGATATCTAGCAGTGTGAGCCTAGATTAACCCATTCTACTAACAATACATCCGGACCTGATCTGTAGATTAGCCAATGTTCTTTGTGCCTGGATCAAAGGGTAAAGAATAGGAATGCTTCTAGTTGACACAATATCATAATATAGATTCTCCAATGAATACTAAATTATCTTAAAAAATCTTGGATTAATTGAAAGGAAGAAAGTTGTTTGTTTTATATTGTTTTCACAAAATCATTTTCTTATTATTGTTTTCTTCACCTGCATCTAGTAAATTAAAAGTAATTTATAGTTAGATTAAAATACAAAAAGATTTTGAAATACAATATTTAAATATTTATTACCATTTTTTTCCCGTGGGATCGATACTGGGGTCTTTGTTTCAAAGCCCTTTATTACTTGAAACGATAAGTATACTTGCGTAGTACCCAAAAAGTATATAAAATATTTTCCTTTAAAATTATATTTTGCTATATAAACATATATTTAAAAAGTATTAATCACTAACGTCTTAGCATTCAGTAGTAATCAAGTTTTATTTAATGTTATTGCCGTAAATTAAAATTTGGTACACATCTATATAGCAAGTTATTCCGGGTCAAGTGTTTCGCACCTTTGCCAGAAATTAAGTTTTCTAGTAGTGGTAACAAATTCTTGTATTTGGAAATACAAAAATCGGGTCACTGACGCCGGATAGGGCGCTGCCTGATCCACTTTAAAAATACCCATTTTTATGCCTTATTTATGATTCAATTCATAAGGATATTATGCTTTAACGAAATCTATTTTTATGTTTTTGGATGTAGGTGATAAAAAAAGAGTTCAAGAAGGAAAAAGGTGCAAAAAGGAGCAAAAATGGAGCTTAAAGAGCAAAGTTGTCGTTCTCTGCCTAGGCGCCAGAATCCGGCGCCTAAGCGCCAGCTCGATACTGAAACATATAATATTTTTGATGACTTTGGGCAGTTTTTTTGACGGTGTTAAGCGGTTATCAGACCTTCTAGAAGACTGGAAGTTACTCCTAATATATATGACATGTGATACAATGCATCTGGACACAGGAAAACGGTTTTAATCGTGAAGAGGTGCGATCCAAAGTGAAGAGGTGCGAAGACCTAATCACGGACTCCGGCGCCGTCGGCGCCAGATCCCGATGCCTAGGTGTTAAAGTTACCTTCTAGAAGATACATTGTATTTGGACAAATTTTGTCGAGGTGCCTTAAGCAACCACTGGTCAAATTCAGAGCTCTATAAATAGGAGCCCATTCTACAGAGAAAATCGCCCCTACCAGCACCTAATCAACTCAAAGCTCTCCACGCATAAAAATATTTTTAGGGAGCCACCTTCTTTAGTATTTAGTGAGTTTATTTTGAGTTTTAAGTGTGAGTTTATTAGTGTTGTTGCTGTTGAAGTCTTTCATCATTGCATTGGAGTCAGTAGGAGTCAGCGGATCACTTGAAGGAACATTCCTGATAAGTATTTGTAACTTGGTTTAAAGTTTTATAAATATGTTTTGCTGTGTGAATTCAATGTGTTATGAGTAGTTAGTTTTCTTTCTCCTTTCAACTATGAAAAGATAATAAGATAATTGAATTTTGTTGGAGAATTTAACTTAAAATATTTATAAAAATTGTGATGATATTAATACCTGATCTTAGTTTACTTTTTAAACTGGCCATTTAATTTGTTAAAATCTATTGAAGAATTTTGAGACCTATCCGGAGATGAGTTCTTAACTAGTAGATATCACATGAATCCTTAGATAATCGAAGGTTTTATGCGGGTTTTTCAAGGTGAAGTGCAAATAAATAGGAAGATATGATTTCTTGGGCGTAGAACTAATTAGTTTTTAGAGTGACTGACTAAATTCTAATAATTTGATCTATAGAAAGGGAACATGTCACTGGTAGGGCCGACCATAGCCACACTTGGACATCTAGTAGTGTGAGCCTAGATGAACCAATTCTACTAATAAAACATCCTGAACTGATCTATAGATTAGTTAATGTTCTTTATGCCTGGACCAAAGGGTAAAGAATAGGAATGCTTCTATTTGGCACAATACCATAATCTGAATTCTCCATAAATGATAATTATTCTTAAAATCTTGGATTAGTTGAAAAGGTGAAAGTTGTTTTATTTTTACTTGCATTAAACTTTATTTAATTACTGCTTACTTACATTTAGTAAAAATTATATTAAATTTAAAACTTGAATTTTGAAAAGAAATAAAAATAATAATTACTTTTAATTTGAAAAATCTAAAATATTTCTTAATTTTCTCAAAATCTTCCCTGTGGGATCGATAACCAGGACTCCAATAGAGCCTTGTATTACTTGAAATGATACGTATACTTGCGTTTGAAATTGTGACTTTTACAATAATTAATATAAATATTTAAATATAAATTCATAAATTCTTACATAAGTAAAGTTCGTACCGCATCACACCAAGTTTTTGGCGCCGTTGCCAGGGAAGACAAGGAAGAATGTTAAAAAGATAATTTTTACATTTCTCAAATTAAATAAAATTTATACACTTTTATTTTTTTAAAATAAAAAAAATATTTAAATATATATATAAAATATATAATAAAACCAAAATACAAAAATGTTTTTAATTTATTTTTATGCGTAGTTCTGGATCTGAAGGATTATTACCTTTTGACTCTCAATTAGAAAGAACAGTTAAAAGAATTAGAAAAGAAAAACAAATTCAAAAATACCAAGAAATGGCTAACTTACATAACAATTATCAAAATCTAATAGAAATTAATGAACAAAATGTTTATAAACCATTAAGGGATTATACAAACACTACGAGTGATGAACTTCATATTAGTATTCAAATGCCACTCGTAGATGCTAATTCTTTTGAGCTTAAACCTTCTATTATTCAAATGGTTCAAAATAATCAATTTGGAGGAACACCAAATGAAGATCTAAATTTACACCTTGCTAGTTTCTTAGAACTTTGTGCTACCTTTAAATATAATAACGTTTCTAATGATGCTATTAGGCTAGACTCTTTCCTTTTTCCTTAAAAGATAAAGCAAAGATGTGGCTTAATTCATTAGCAATTTGTTTTATTAAAACTTGGGCAGATATGACACAAAAATTTCTTGCTAAATATTTTCCTCCTTCTAAAACTACTTAATTAAGAAATGATATTACTTCATTTATACAATTTGATGGAGAAATAATTTATGAAGCTTAGGAAAGATTTAAAGAACTACTAAGAAAATATCCTCATCATGCTTTACCAGATTGGTTAATTATTCAAACATTTTATAATGGACTTATTGGATCACTTAGATCTATTATAGATGCTGCTGGTGGTGGTTCTTTAATGGCTAAGACATTTGAAGAAGCTTATACTTTAATTGAAGAAATGGCTAATAATAATTTTCAATGGCCTTTTGAAAGGGTTAATCCTAAAAGAATGGCAAGTATTCAAGATAATGAAGCCTTTTCTATTTTAGCTTCATGATGGCTGCGATATCTAAGAAATTAGATAATTTTGCTATTAACATATTGCATGTAAGTAATGATAATTCTGCAAATACTGATGATTCTCAAACAATGGAAACTTTGTAAGCTATTGCTAGTAAAACTAATAACACTTATTCTAATTATTATATTCCAGGTTGGAATAATGGACATCAACAATGGAGTAATAATCAAGTTAATCCAACCAGAAATTTGAACAATCAAGGAAATTCAAAATTTAGACCAACTTACCCTCCTGGTTTTAATAATCAGCAAAAAAAGTTATTTATAGAAGAATTGATCTTGCAATTGGGTAATCAGCTACAAAGTCAAAACACTGCTATTCATAATATTGAGAATCAGATGGGTCAAATTGCTAATTTTATTAATTACAGAACTCAAGGAACACTACCTAGCAATGTTGAAATTAATCCTAAAGAAACTGGGAAAGAACATGAACAAGCAAAAGTTGTACAACTTAGAAGTGGAAAGGAATTAAAAGAGAAAACTCGGAATGAAATTGAAAAAGTGAGAGAGGTTGAAGAGAGCAAAAAACCTAAAGATACTCTTTCTCCAAGTAAAGATTAGACTATAATTCCTATTAAAGTGGAAGTTGAAAGACCACCACCACTTTTTCCTCAAAGACTAAAACAACAGAAGCTTGGCAATCAATTTTATAAGTTCTTTGAGATTTTTAAGAAACTTACCATCAACATTCCTTTTGTTGAAGCTTTGGAACAAATGTCAAGCTATGCAAAATTTATGAAGGATATTTTAAGCAAGAAAAGGAAATTTGAAGCTTATAAAACTGTTGCATTAAGTGAAGAATGTAGTGCAATAATTCAGAAGAAACTACCTTAGAAACTTAAAGATCCTGGTAGTTTCACTATACCATGTGCTATTGGAGAAATTTTTTTTGGAAAAGCCTTATGTGATTTAGGAGCAAGTATTAATCTCATGCCATTTTCAATCTTTCGAAGGTTAGATTTAGGAGAAATTTCTATCACCACTGTAACCCTTCGATTAGTCGATCGATCTCATCACTTATCCTAAAGGAGTTATAGAGGATGTTCTTGTTAAGGTGGATAAATTTATCTTTCCTGTGGATTTAATTGTACTAGATATGGAAGAAGATAAAGAAATACTTATTTTTTAGGGAGATCTTTTCTAGCTACCGGACGTGTATGATTGACGTGCAAAAAGGAGAATTAATGATGAGAGTTAATGATCAAGAGATAACATTTAATGTTCTGAAATCAATGAGTATACTGATAAAGAAAAATGCTATCGAATGGATATTTTTGATTATATAATTGAAAAGAATTATAAAAAAAAATGTAAGGTCATTTCTGAAGAATAAGATGATGAATCTGCGATATATAATGAGTCGATAACTGAAGAAATTGAAAAAGTAAATGAAGAAAAATTATTTAAAGAAACTCATTATATTCATGAAAATTGGGAAATTTTAGACACAACTAAAAATGATATAATTTTACCCTCAATTGAGAAAGCCCCTGAACTGGAATTAAAAATGTTACCTGCACATTTAAAGTATGCATTTCTTGGAAATTCATTAACTTTACCTATAATTATATCTTCAGAACTAAGCAAAGATCAAGAAGAAAAATTAATAGGAGTTCTGAAGAATTATAAGAAAGCTTTTGGTTGGACTATTGCAGATATAAAAGGAATAAGCCCTTCATCTGTATGCATAGGATTTTAATGGAAGAAAATTGTAAACCCACTATTGAACCTCAAAGAAGATTGAACCCATGTCGGTATATTTTTAGGTTTGAGTGTTGTATTTTGAAAAGGGGGTCGCCTACAGAAATTGTCAGTGAATTTTTAATTTTAAAATTAATTTAAATATATATATAATTTGGAAAGTAGCATTTGATTTTGAAAATAATTTTAAGTTTGAAAATTTTAAGATATGAAATCAAACCGATCTCACATCCCAAATAGTTTATATAAACGAGCGCCGCATCACAAGCTGTGTATCTATCCCGACGAATAGACACACTCCTTGATGATGGGGCTCGATTAAATAAACTAGAAGATTTGTGACATCCGTTTGGTCTGCGAACCAATTTTATAAGCCGACAAGTTCCCCTGCTTAATATAAAAGAATTAAACAGGGTTTATATTACATCTCAAATGAAGAGAATCATTTAAAAAAACTCTCGATAATGATCAGTGGTTTTGTTCTCAAGAATTTCAAAGTTTATGGTTTTCAAAGGATTGAATTTTGTGGATTTCAATAAGGAATGGATCAAATTTGGAACAATTTATTTTAAGAATCCAAAGAAAGAGAAGTAGGAGAAGCTGAGGATCCAAGAAGAATCTTGACAACTTTCCAAACTATCCTATTGTTTGGCTTCAATTTGGGAGTTCATTTAATGTTGCAATTCTGCCAATTTTATTTATTTAGGTCTTATATTTGTATGATATAATCACACAATTAGCCTCGAAGATGTAAGGGTTTATGTCGTACCAAAAGACTACCTCGGAGTCCTAAGACCGGTTCGGGCTTAATTTGCATAACATGATTATACAAATGCCGAACAAAAAGTTGAGGATTCATGTTGCACTAGGCAAACTACCTCGAAGTCCTATGACTTGGTTATTTAATTCTAAGAAAGTTTTACTGAAGTAGACACAAGTTTTTCTGATGAAAATGGCCGTGCTGCCCACTATGCTCCGAGCTCCTTGTTGTTACAGAGGTTTAGTTTTAGAAGATGAAAAATTAAGAGATGGGAGAAGTGTTATGGTTCAGAAATCTTAAAGTCCAATTGTCTTTAGTGTTTTAATTAAAACAAATCTTAAATTTGATTAAACAGAACCGATTAAGATCCCACGGTTCCGTCATCCCGGCACCGTTATTTTCATCGAATTCACTTAGTTCAGATGAATTTGCTAAACTCAACTGAATGAGTTCCATACTTTCATTTAGATCGTGGAAATCTCATTAGCAACACGTGGGTTCCATCATCCGAGGTATTCCCGATCATTCAACGAGACGTTTTAATTTAGTTACAACCGTAGTTTTGTTGTTACGTTTCGTGATTAAATTTTGAGTTGTTTTATATTTTGGAATGTTGTGGCGGTGAATTTTATCTTGCAATGACTTTTAATTTAGTTTTGGTTTCAGTTCAAGAACTATCCTAAAGGTTTTGGTTTTCATGCAACAGTCTTATTTATCATGCAAGAAAAAGTAAAGCACAATGCATGTAAGTAAATTGCAATAAAATAAAAGCGTACCTGGAGGGTCTTCCCGTCATCCCAAGCTGCACTTAAAACACATGTTAGAGTATTTAAACATATTTTTGCAAGAAATACCTAGGTAAAGCTAAGGGAAAGGGTTTTGGTTGTCTACCAGAATCCTAATCCTATAACTAGTCATCTCCTATGACGTCTAGGTTCTTGGTTTGGTTTAAGGATGATTTTCTTAATCAAAGGACAATTAAATTCAATTCTTCTTCTAAAACATCCCGTCATATTGAGGAAGTGCTTAGGACGAGTCCTAAACATCTTTTCAATACTTCTGCGATTATTTTGAGTCCAAGTAAATTTAGTTGCACAGGTGAATTAATCATCCAGGATTTTAGTGAAGCTTTGTCTCTTGTTCAGTGAACTTGGGTATTTGATTACCTGATGAATGAAGTGACATCTCACTTAATACTCTATTTAAGAGTTATAATAATTAAAGCCTTTAAGGGCAAGTTGGGTTGTTGAGAATTTTAATCATCCTTAATTTAAAGTTTGAGTTAATGATTTAAAGTGATTTAATTTAATTATGAGGTTTTAATTAATAATTTTAAGTTTGGAATAGTGTTCAAATTATTTTAGATTTAATTTAAATCTTTACACTTTCAATTATCTTAGTATTTCAGATTGATGTTTATGTTTTAAATTTACTTAGATAGAAAGAGATGTTAAAATTATTGATATGTTTTGATTTAACTCTTAATGATTTCATTTAGGTTTGTTGTTAAGTGATTTTAATTTAATTTAATTTAATTTAATTTAATTTAATTTAATTTTTATTTAATTTTAATTCAATTTAATTTAATTTTAATTCAATTTCATTTTAGTTTCAATATTTCCAATTTAATTTTATTTAATTGTTAAGGTGTTAATTTAATTTAATTTAACTTTGACTTGACTTAATTTAATTTAATTTAATTTAACTCTAAGATTTTAAATTTGATTTTAATTATTGGACCATTTAACATTTTAAGCTTTAATTCACTTAAGGGTTATCTTCTTTTAATTTTTAATTTTTTTAAATTGGATTATTATTTTAATTTTTAATTAAGAACTAAATATTTTTGAAGTGACTTACTTATGGATTTTTAAATTGAAGAATGAATATACTCTTAATAATATCCCTATTTTAATAATCCAAATTTTAAATACATTCTTCCCAAAATTTAAATTATTTAATTAATTAGAGTTTCATTTAGATATTTTCAAAGTGTTTAACAGGTTTCTACCCTTTTAATTTCCTTAAGTTTCAATCATTCAAGAGAAAGTTAAAATCAAATATTTTACCCTCCATTTTGATTGAACCTAAAGTTTTAATTAAGGGTTAAAATTCTTAATTACCTTTATGCCCTTTTAGGCTTATTTATTTCATAACTCACTAAATTGAGCTTAAATGAGTTTGAAATTTTTATGTCACCTCACTCACATGTCAATTAAGACGTTAGAGGAGAAAATGTGATTTTTCTGACTTTAATTTATTTATATAATTATTTTTAGTAGAAAATGGGGGTTTTTAAAGAAAATTCGACAACATGACTAAGGTAAAGTTTTGTCCTTAAGAAAATTATGGAATGTTTCTAATGACTAGAGGACCACCTGGACCAATTTTTGTGATTTTTTGAATTATATTTTATTTATTATAATTATTTTGAGTTTTAGAGTATTAATTAATTTTAAAATAAAATAAAAATTGAAAAATAGATTTTATATTTTTCCTAAATTTCTCTGACCTCAAGGAGTCTAGAGAAACAAATTTTATAATTTTTTTATTTTTGTTTGATTTATTAGAATTATTTTAGTGAAAAAGGTTGAAAATTCATTTTTTAATATTAAAAATTACATTAAGCCTTTAAAATTCAATATCTTATCCTAGGGACTTAGGAAAAATATTTGGTTTGTTCCTAAGTGATTAGGAGTCAAAATGTGACATTTTTATGATTTTTAATATTTTTGTGATTTTTATTATTTTTTAATTATTAAAATATTAAAATATTGTGAAAAATCAACTTTATTAGAAAATTCTAATTAAAATTTTCCTGAACTCCCCTGATATCGAGAAGCTCCAAAATTATTTTTGTGAATTTTTGAAAAGTATTTTTGGAGTTATGAATTTTTAAAGTTCCATTTTTCTTATGAGGTTTAATCAATCCATTTGGTGGGGTTAATCAAGTCCAATTGATTTCAAAATTTTATGTAAGGTTCCTCTAACCCTAAAGAGCAATGAGGAATTGTTTTCAAATGAATTTGGTGTGTGGTTAACCCTAATTAATTCAATTTCAATTTTGGGAGTTTAGGACAATTAAGGTTATAATGAATGAATTAACTCAAAATATAATTTTCATAGGGTCCCCTAGTCCTAAGAAACATCACCAAATTTTCCTAGAATTTATGTTACAGCATACTAATTATTGGAATTAAAATACCTAAAACAGTGACATGAACTTGAAAAATCAGTAACTTTTCACAGAGATGGCCTCTGACCTTGAAAAATTCAGGGAATGTTCCCAAGATCAGAGGCTTCAAAAGCCCTATGGTCTCATGCAATGGTGAATTGTTTATGCAAATGGAGAATTAAAACATTGGAAATAGTAAATAAATTATTAAAAATAAAATAGTCATCCAATTAACTTGATTTCTTTTCCACATTATTCTCCTCTGTTCAGTGAGCAAGAGAGATTTTTATTTTATTTTTATGATTTTTCTATGTAAAGATATGAATTTATGAAGTTCTGGTATTTAAATAAATCCAAAAATCCTAATTTTCTACTTATCCGACTTGGCGCCGCGTCATCCTCGTCCGGATCGAAAGCCCACGCGTCGCTCTGTGATTGGGTGCCGCCATCTGACTCAACGCTCCAGGGGTCCGCGGTTCACGTAACATTCCCTGGTCCAGCGTAATCTGAACCGTCCGCTCGATACACGCGCGATCCAATGGCTCCTGGTCATCGTCTACGACTGGTGTGCACCCGTGACCGTCCACACTCAAACCCTAATATCTCTCTCAATTCTCAATGGATTTTCAAATTCTTATACTCTATGGATTCGTCTTGAAGAGACAAACACATCCATACAGTTTATAAGCTATGAAATTAACCCAAGCAAAATAGAGAATTGTTGGAAGCTCGGGAGGGAGAAGAGGTCAACACCTTTGCTCTTAGAAGTGAAGCTTCAATCAGAGAGTTGTGGCACCTTCGATTGAACCCAAGAAAGCTCCAGATGAAGTCTCTAGCTCTGGGGAATTGTTTAAGTATGAAAGTGACCAGACCCGATTTCAAAACTTGGAGGCTGGAGCAACTGGGTGGCCTGGAGAGGGGGCTTTCACTGGGGAACTCCTTCTCTTGGTCCTGTGTAGGTGTGGGTGAGTTTAATTTGGATTTGGTGGAGGTTCCAGAGATGTCCTGATTTTTGGGTGGATTTTCAACTCAAAAATTGAGCTCTGTTAATGGAGTTTAGGGCAAAGGAACACCGGGGATCAACTCGCTGCAGGTTAGGAGAAGGTCCCGGAGCAATTTTGGCAGAGTTTCCTTAAGGTTTGGTTCATCACCTTGTTTGGCCGAGAGGTGAGTGGGTTTAAATAGAGGTGGCTGGAGGGCTTCCCAGGGGGGTTTAATGGCTTGGATCAACTGCCTTGGCCAAGGGAAGAACAGCCACAATGGCCATTGGGCATGGGACAGCTCAGTAAGTGAAATTTGAAATTTTTAGCTCACACGGAGCTCTCGACCATGGTGTTTTCTGGCGGCCTGGTGGCTGGCCGGTCAGGGTCAGGTCACTGTTGTCATCAGGGAGGTCAGTGCTTGAGGTTTGTGAGTTCAATTGGCAAATGCCAAGTGTAAAGGAGGTGAATCAAAGTGGAAGGGGGAAGGGCTCATTTTGGGCTTGGTTTGGTCAAATGCATGGATTTGGGTTTGGTGCACCCATCAAGGTCTGATTTTGGGCTGAGGGAAATCAGTGGGTTGAGCCAAGAGAAGGTGGTGAAGTCCCCATCCATGAATATTTAGATTAATCATGGGTTAGGGTGTATCATTAAAAGGGTTAAAACCTTTTTAAGGGGGTTTAAAAGAGGCACCTTCTTTTGCAATTAATGGCATGGTGATGTGTAAAGGGGCTCTCAAGGCCTGCTTATGGCTTATGCATGGCTCCATGGCTCCATCTGGCTTAGAGATGGCTTGGCTTAGAGATGGCTTGGCTTCAATAAAAAACCCAAATTTTATTTATATTACATTTAAGAACAAATAAATATAAAGTTTTTGAAAATTGTTTTTTTTTTTCATTCGCCCCCCCCTCCCCCCCATCAAACATTAATATTTTTGTTATGATAAAACATTTAAGCATAGTAAAAAGATACATGGGTAGGAATAAAAAACTATAATTATCATACTTGCAAGAATTTTTATATCATAAATATGCAGGTATAACAAAATAGAATTAAAAACAACTTGATCTAATTTTAACCTTATATTTATAAAAGAAATTTAAAAGACTTCTAAAGTAGTAGAGGAAGTAAAAGCAAATTCGCACACACTTAAGCATGAAATTTAATTAGTCAATTTTAATAGTGTTTTAAACCTTTCTAAATAGTTTCAGGAATAAGTTCTTAAACTAACAAACAAAATACACTAAAAATTCACTAACACATTTACTACCACAAAGAATATAAAAAATCACAGTACACAACATTAAAAAATAACATAAACACAAAATGAAGTAGCTTACGGACTATTACACCAATGAAGTTCACATAACAACCATACTAAAAAGTTCACAACATCTTACAAACTACTAAATCCAACATAACACAAAACATAACAATTCATAACATACACAAACTATAAATCCTAATCCTCATCTTCCTCATCATCATCTCTTTCTTTCTAGGTACTTTTAGGTTCATGTGGGATAAAGTGTGGATGTGAGGGTAGCACAACACTATAGTTACCTCTGATCAATCTATCCATATAACTGTGATAGTTCTCCTCATACTCACTATGTATATGAAGATAATCCCCAATATTATCTACTTTACCTTCTATATCATGAACTCTATCCACAGTATAATTAATATTATCTTTCATTTTGTTTAAAAGCTCGGTCTGCGAATCATAAAATTGACATGATGAAGCTTAAGATGTTGAAGCACGAGATGTAGAAGTAGCAAAAGTAGATGCACCAGAAGATTTAGAGAACCCTCATCTCCAGCCAAAAATGTGAATGCTCAGCATAGGTCTTCACATTTGCACTAGTAATAGGCTTAATAGGCTCAAGGATCCCTTCCCAATTTTCAGATCTAACACCAACTCGCTCACATAACATGTATAAGGGAAGAAAATCTCATACCATCAGTGGTAGCAACTCTGGCAGACATCCAAATACAATCATAAATAATCTTCCCAATATCTATCGCCTTCCCTTACTGAAAATAGTAATTCAACGTGGATCTTTCTCTTGTCACCTCGCTTAGATGATTGTAGGAAGTAATTTGGATGATATAAAATAATTTCAAGCCTTAGAGGTGGCATTCAACTTTGAAGCAGGGAAGTTAACTCTTCTCTCTTTAGTCATCTTCCATAATCCTCTTCCATCAGTCAAAACAGAAATAATATCATCCATTTCTTCCTCCGTAGGCTTATAATTTGAATAGAAACAAAATGTACTAGGTGGAAATACGTAAAACTCATTTATTATGTCAGGAGTAAAATGTACCAACTGTCCTCGGACTAACACAATTTTCTTCTGAATCTAGGAGATTTGCATAAAACTCTAGTACAACAGAATTAACTGCTACAGCTGTGAAAAGATAGAATCTGTCCCACAGTCGTCTAACCATCATATCTTCTATTACTCTACCTGGCTTATCAAAACCTCGCTCTTGAATTAGTTTACATGATTGTAGAGCTCGCACGTATCGATCCTGAGCCTTTGAACTTACAAACTTATTTGAATCAAAACTGGATTTCGACTTGCTCCTCTTTGGTGTCATTTCTATAACTTGTATAAAATTCACTATAACTCCTAAAAGTCTAAACTACTAAATCAAAGTAATTTCAAAGTTTTCCTCAAATTTTCACTATGAATAGTGATTTTTCAGATTTCTCCAAAATGCACTCAAACTATAGGGTGAAAATAAAAAATTTCTACTTAGGAGTAGTGCTCTTACCTCAAGTAGATCAAGTCCAGCAATTTCCTCTTGAAATGGTTCAAAAATCGTAATACTTGGTGATGTCCTAACCTCTTATGTTGCGAACGCCAAAGGTAGAAGACAATGGGGTGAAAATTTTGTAATTTTTTGAGTTATTAAAACCTGAAAATTGAATTTCGCGAACCAGCGCCTAAGCACGAAATTGCGGCACTTAGCCGCGGAACACTTGCACGTAAGCACGGAGGCTAGGCGCTTAGCTGCGAACTCGCTGTTTTTGGTTTTTTTTTGTTAACTACACATTATCGCTCACTTAATCAACCATAAATTGTAATTATATCATCACCTAATAATCTTCTAATCTCAGAATTACGTTTCTATAGATTTAATATGGGTTCAACAAAAATTTTACACAAACACAAACTCTTTACTTAGTAAAACAATTTAGAAATTACAAGTACAAATCTCAAGTCTTTAATTCAATATCCTCAAATAAGATCTCATCATTTCTACTGAGATTTAAACACTTTAAACAATACACTAAACTCATACTAAAAACACAAACTCATTTATAATTTTACAAACATAAAAATTAAACACTAACACTTAACATGATTGATTTAACACATAACACAAATTATTAACACTTAACACAATATAGAACTTAATTCCATTCTCCATTAGGTGGAACATATCTAGAAGTTCCATTAGTTCCATCTGAACCATTTGGTATATAGATTTGATAGAACGGGCGATGGTTGAATACTCTTACAGAATCTCTTTTATCAATTGTTCTTCAAAAACATCACTTTATCCACTTCTTTAACAAGACTAGTATGACTAAATTGCATCTTTAATTCCCATCCAATATGTGTTAAATGTGTGTTAGTTTCATTTACCTTTGCTTTGATTGATGCAACATCGGTCTTGATATTTGTAATCTTCTCTGTTATTCCTTGAATACTAACGACTAGAAATTCGTTATATAACTCTTGCGTACTCTCACAAATAAACTTCCTCTTATTTGCATCCTCCTTCTTCTTAACTTTACACACCCAAGTATACATTTTTCTCACTTAAACTCTTATGTAAGGATCTAAGGATAGAAATTTGGAATGAGATGAATTTCCTTTAATTTGGTTCCTATTTATAGACTTTAGATGGTCTATATTCATCCTCCCACATTCAAAAACCACTAAATAATGTTTCATGTAACTTTCCAATGATAATGGAATCTAGAAAGACATTTTCATGTTCTTTCATAACTCCATTGCCTAAGAGCCAACTGCTGGCGCATAGCCGCCAGTGCTCATTTCAGTACGGGTCTACTAAATGTTCGAAAATTCATTTTAACTCATCCAATTTATAAATTAAGGTCTCATTAATCTCCACTAACATAATATAATAAAAAAACTACCATATAATACTCACTTCAAACCAAATGAAGCACACAAAGCAAACTCAAAATAAAACACACCGATAAATATGGGTTGCGCGCTTGGTTTTACGTCATCAACCCGACATACTTAATAATTAATCTAGGTGACCCAACATCAAATTCTAATCAAGTTTAAGTTGATCTACTAAGAAATAAGTTTTCAGTTTATGACCATTTACTTTAAATATTTTTCTCAGTTTTAAGATCTTTAATGTCTACAGCTCCATAGGGATAAACTTTTATTACAATAAATGAGCCCATCCACCTGGACTTAAGTTTTCCAGCAAGTAATCTCAATATTGCATTGTATAGCAAAAATTATTGTCCTAACTTAATATTCTTAGTTATAATCCTATGATCATGCCCCATCTTCATCTTTTCTTTATATATCTTAGCACTTTCATATTATTCATTCCTTATTTCTTCAAGGTCATTTAAGTGCAACAATCTTATCTCACCAGCATCCTTTAAATTATAATTGAACTCTTTAATGCCCAATATACTTTATGCTCAATTTTTAACTGGCAAATGACAAGCCTTTCAAAAAATTAGCCTATATAGGGACATTCCTATAGGAGTCCTATATGTTGTCCTATAAGCCCACAAGCAAAATCCGGTTTGATTGACCAATCCTTTTTGTTTGGATTAACAGATTTTTCCAAAGTTATTTTAATTTCATGATTGGATAATTCAACCAAATCACTAGTCTAAGGATGATAAGCAGTAGCAATTTTATGGATAATATGATATTTCCTTACTAATTTCTCCATAATTGCATTTCTAAAATGACTTCGCCCACCAGTTATGATTACTCTTGGCATTCCAAATCTATAAAATATGTTCTTTCTTAAAAATTTTGCAACACTTCGAGCATCACATCAAGGTAGAGTAATAGCTTCTATCCATTAAGATACGTAGTCTACTGCTATCAATATGAATACAATTTTGAAAGATGGTATAAATGGTCCTATGAAATCTAATCCCCAAACATAAAATATTTCAACTTCAAACATATAATTGAAGGTCATCTCATTTCTTCTAGAAATATTGCCTACACGCTCACATTGATCACAATTTTTAATATAAGCATTAACATCCTTAAATATTATAGGTAAAAAAAATCCAGGTTGCAAATTTTATACGCAGTTTTATCAAAACCAAAATGTCCCCCAAAATTAGAATCATGAAATTTTTGAATAATTTCATAAGTTTCTTCTAATGGCACACATCTTCAAATAATAGGATCCTTTACTTATTTATATAAAAACATGTCGTCCCAAAAATAAGTCATATCTTCAGATAAAAATTTCTTCCTCAGTTGGTTTGCCAATCCATAGGGTAATAGGTCACTAACAATATAGTTCACAATGTCGGCATACCATGGAAAATGCCACTCATTAATAGTGAACAATTTTTCATCAAAAAAATGATCATTAATTTCTTCATTAGAGGAGAGAAATTTTTCATTTTCAAGCCTAGACAGATGATCAACAATTTTATTATCAATACCCTTTTTATCTACTATCTCAAAGTTAAATTCTTGAAAAAGAAGAATCCATCTTTCAGTCTTAATTTTGCATCCTTCTTTTTTATTAAATATTTAATACTAAAATGTTCAGTATGCACCACACATTTAGTTCCAATTAAATATGATTTAAATTTATCAAAAGCATATATTATAGCTAATAACTCTTTCTCAATTGTGGTATAAATAATTTGAGCTTCACTAAGAGTTCTACTAGCATAGTAGATTTTTTTGAAATTTTTATCAAGTTTTTGTCCTAAAACAACTCTAATAGCATAATCACTTGTATCACACATTAATTCCAAAGGTTTTCCCCAATTTGGTGAAACAGTAATTGGTGTAGTGATAATTTTTTTAATAACTCAATAGCTTTTAGGCATTCATTATCAAAATTAAAAATTTCATCTCTTTTAAATAAATGACATAGAGACTTAGCAATTTTTTAAAAGTCTTTAATATAACACCTGTAAAATCCAGCATGTCCCAAACAACTCTTAATCTTCCTTACATTTGTTGGGTAAGGTAAATTAGCGATCAATTCAATTTTTGCAGGGTCTACTTCCATACCTTCTTCTGAAATTTGATGTCCCAAAATAATTCCTCTTGCTACAATAAATTGGCATTTTTCCCGATTAAGAACTCAATTTGTTTCTTCACAGCGTTTGAGAACTTAAGATAAATTTTCTAAACATGATTCAAATGAAATTATAAACACTGAAAAGAATTCATAAAGACTTCAATTTTGCTTCAATTAAATAATAGAAATTTGTCATCATGCATCTTTGAAATGTAGCAGGGGTATTACATAAACCAAAGGGCATTCTTCTAAAAGCAAATGTACCATACAGACTGATAAATGTTATTTTCTCTTGATCCTCAGAAGCAATTTGTATTTGGTGATAACCAATATATCTATCCAGAAAATAAAAATACTTATGCCCAGCTAGTCCATCCAACATTTGATCCAGAAAGGTAGTAGAAAATGACCTTTGATGGTGGCAAGATTTATTTTTCTATAATCAATGCATATTCTTTATCTTGTAACTTGTCTCATTGATATTAATTCATTGTTCATCACAATGAGTATGTTCTCCAGTAATTGACCAGAAAAGCTGAGATTAAGATTTGTTAGATTCCACGGAGAATAGAAACAACAGTTTGGAGAGAAATGATAAGTTTGTGCACAAGGATTCACAAACTTATTTAAATTGATATTTAGCAATGTGTTTGGAGAGGATGATCAACTGATTTGAGAAGATTGAAGAGGAGTCGCTACTTCTTAACAATTGAATGCATGAGATGTTTCATCAATATAGGTATTTGGAATGGCAAATGAAGCATCAATCTGATCATATGGCTGCTTTTGAAGATTATCAGATAACAATGTATGCCAGGAACAATTGGATTGATAAGAAAAAGATAATGGAATTTCCTCATGTCACGTTCTTTCACTCATTTATTCGAAGCAATAGACCATGTGATGAGGAGAATGAAGTGTCTGATCACAATTAGTAACGTCTTGAAATGATGAAGGGTGTTATCTAATGGTGTTATTGTATGTGTTGTTTATTTAAACTTTGATCTATATGATGATTGTGTACTTGTTGAATCTAGTTTGTGAGTTAATCTTGTAATGATGTGTATGTTTGTATTTTCTGTGTTTGTTGAACCCAAAATTGAATATCTAGAATGAAATTAAAGTGATTTGTGTAAATCATTTGTTAGATTGTTAAAATTTGATCTAAATTTGGAATTTATTTTTGTTTATGGAATTGGAAGAATTGAATGAGTTTGATATGAAAATTTGGGCCTGCATGTGTTAGACTTGCTTAGTATAATTTATAAATGAAAATTTGGAAAAATAAAATTTTAAGCAAGTTTGGCACCTAAGAACCAGTTCACCTGAATCAGTTGAATTCAGGACTTAAACCATCCGATGCCATTTTTAACGTCTAAGCTCCTTCTTCTTCCTCTCTTTCACGAAAACCAGTCCTAGGGTTCTTTCTAGAGCTTGATTTTTGAAGTTTCATGCCTTGAAAACACCGGATCTCGTCTTCTTAAGGTTAGATCTAAACTTGAGCTTTGTTATTTTGCAAATCTACAATGGATTTTTCAAACATTGGAAGAGAGCTGAAATTTTCATAAATTTTTTTATTTATAAGTGAAAAATCCATGAATTTTATTTGTATTTAGTTTAAAAAAGCTTGGAAGAAGTCTATAATTTTAATTTTAGAATTTAATTAAAATTTTTCGTCATTTTTAGGATGGCTCCTAAAACTAAGAAAGGAAAGGAGAGAGAAGATTTTGATAAATCAATATTTGTTAGTATTAACGCACAAATGTGTTACAATGAGTTTGCCTCCACCAGAAAATTTATTGTTGAGAGAAGTTTTTATCATCATAGTGGAGTGATTGAGAATGTTATTGTAGCATGCAATTGGGATAAGATATGCTATTTTACTGTTGTTGATATTATCCATGTTGTTCGTGAATTCTATGCAAACATTACCACGGCAATTGATAATGAAGTATTTTTTCGAGCTAAGGAAGTTGAGTTCACACCGGAGAGGATCAATATGCTATATGGTCTGCCTCATGTTACTGACTATTTTTATTCAGAATTTACTCCATCTGAGCATGAGCTTAATACTATTATTCATTATTTGAATAATGGATCTGGAGCTTGGAAAGTCAGAAATGCTAAGAAGGTCAATTTTTCATCTGCTTCACTCATTGCTACTTTGAAAGCTTAGCACTATTTCATTTATGCTCGTCTCCTTTCGTCAAACCATTTAGTTAAGTTACAAAGGAATGAGCTATCCTAAATTGTTTTATTAAAGAGATGAAGCCAATTGATGTTAGAACGATAATTATATATGCTATTAGTTCTTCTACGAGAGCCAGTAGTATTTCTGGACTAGGTTTTCCATCTCTTATTTTCTACTTGTGTAAGCAATCTGGTGTGATATATGATCATTTTGAAGAGCAGTTGGAGCCTGTGAAACCTATTGGAAAATCCAATGTAGATGTTAATGGATGATCTAGAGGTAGAGCTCCTAGTGATCCTTCTACTTCAATACCTTCTACTTCTAGACCATCTACTTCCACAACTACTGAACCTCCACCTGGATTTTGGAATGTTTTGAGTGAAAGATATTTGAGAAACATCAAAGTAGTATGTTTCTGATGCAGTTTCATATGGAGGATTTGGATAAGAGATTTGATCATATGGCAGACTATGTTTATAGAAAAAATGATTATGATGTTGAATATGATGAAGCATTGGTAAACTTTCTAAAGGTATATCAGACTGTGAATTTCCCTACATGCCCAAAATTTTCACCATTTACAGAGGATATTCAATTTGATGATGATGAGGAGGATGAGACTGAAGCTGATGATTAGAATTCTTTCTATGTTAAAGTATTTATCCTTTATGTTTTTGTTTTTATTTCCTGTTGTCAGTGCATTTTTATGTTTTAGGGGTTACTGACACGCCTAAAATATATACGCTTTTGATTATATAATACTACTCATTTTTTATAATATTACACTTTAAAGGAAGGTATTTTGTATATTTTTTTGGTTTTAGGTACAAGAAATGGTGATTGGAGCAAAAGGAAGCAAAAACGATGCAATTTCGAGCAAAAATGAGCAAGAAAGCAAATTTTGGCCTGTCACATTTCGATAAGTCTTTCTATGTGTAATCTCTTTTACAATTTTTGCATATTTTTGAATAAGATTACACTTTAAAGAAAGGTTGTTTTTATGCTTATTTTGTAGGGCTATCTGTTAGGAAGGCAACACAACTGAAACGGAGCAAATTAGAGCTAAAACGGAGCCAAAATGAGCAAAATGGTGGAGCTGCGCAGAATGGGCGCCAGCGGCTCCAGAAACCTAAGGGCATGAAATTTGGGGGCCGGCAGCTCCCAAATACAGTGCCGACGGTGCCAGGAGCGGTTATTGGCCATATACATTGAACCTAGACGCTTTTTGGACAGTTTCTTCAAAGACCTCTTGGGAAATTTGTCCATACACTATTTTAAAGTGAATTTGAAGCCAAAAATGAGGGGGAAATGATAGGAAAAATGTGGAGAATGATTAGAGATCTTAAAATAGAAGTAGAAATATAAATTTCTATCTTTCTGGAGAGATTGTTGAGGGGATTTTGAGAGAATCTGTAAGGGAAAGTTCTAGCATTGCATGGATCCGCGGGAGACATTATGGGAGAGATTTTCATCTTTCTTTTAACGGAAAAAAACTAAATATTGTGTTCTTCATTATCTTATGATTTTTTAAACACATATTTTGTTTATTTTCTTTGAAATGAAGTTTTCCATTGTGTTTTCTTCGTGCTTTGTGATGTTTTTCTCTTACTCTTTCTTTATGTTTGGAAAGAGTGGCATAAGAATATTATATTATTGTATTCATTCTACTTTTCTTTTGCAATGAGTATGATTCATGTTTAGGATATTGAGATGCTTTTTAAAAGTAGTTTAATTATAAATGTGATGGTTTTTACTTGCACTTCATTTACATTACAAAAAGAGGTCATTGTAGTGTAAAAATTTGTTGTAATTGCATTGACCCAAAAGGGCAGTGTAATTCTCAACAAAGTGGAACCACATTCAATGTTCGTGAATGAATTTCACAGTTCATGGGGATTGAGTGCAAATCAATAAGGAAATCTAGTTTCATGGGCGTCAAATTGAAGGTTTCAGGGTGACAGGCTGAGATCCCCAATTTGGTCCTAATTTTTGGTAACTAAAGCTAGGGTTACCCTTCAGGTGAAGGGAAGTGGGAGCTCTGAAGTGGCAGCCAATATCCTCCCAGCCTAACCTTGGATTTAGGGACTAAGCCTAGGATTTGCCAATGTTCTTTCTAGCACTCTGAAGTGGGGGTACTCAGAAGAGGGTAAAGAATAAGATTGCTCCTATTTGGTACATACAATATTTAATGCATCTCATTCATATACATTAGCCAATTCGTTAAATGAGAATAATAGTTTTTATTATCTCAAAATTCACCAAGCCAATTTCCCCAAAAAGGGTTATCTTTAGTATTAATACTTGCATTAGGGAGTAGTTATTATTCTTATATACAGTCATCTGCATTTAGGAGTAGTTGTTAAAAAAACCACTTATATCACCCATCCAAACTAAGGTTGTTAGTAGTAGACTAGAATTTGACTAAATACCTCTTACCTCGCTTCTCTGTGGGATCGATAAACTGTACTCCATTAGAGCCCAGTATTACTTGATACGATACGTATACTTGTGTTGCATCATTGTGACTTTATAAAAAAATATTATATATCTATTATTAATAAATCCTTGCATATAAAAAATGTCGCATCAAGTTTTAGGCGCCGTTGCCGTGGAAGCTTCGGTAAGAATTTTAGGAGAATTTTAGTAAGTAATTAGGCTTAGAATTGGAAAACTTTAGTGTCGTAAAATTGTGTTTGTGTGAAAAGTATTTTTTTGGTATGAAAAAATGTTGTGAAAAAAAAACTGTTTTTGTGAAAAATAAGGTGTTTGTGAAAATATTTTATTGTGTTGAATTTATTTTTCATTTTATTTTTTTATTGTTAATATATTTTTTGTTGTGTTACGTATGCAGAACAAAGGATCTCTATGACTTGTGTCTTATGATTTCGAGCTATAAAAATGGAAAAAAAAATCAAAAAATAGAAAGGACTCGAAAAAATAGAAATGAAAATGGAAAACATTCAAAATACTGACTTGGAAAATCATCATAAATCATTGAGAAATTATGTAAATCCTACAATAGATGAAATTCACTCAAGTATACAAAACCCCATTGTAGAAGCTGACTCGTTTGAACTAAATCCAGTGATTATCCAACTTGTACAGAACAACAAGTTTGGGGAAACTCCTTCGGAGGATCTCTATTTACACTTATCTAGTTTTCTAGAACTTTGTGCTACATTTCATTATAATAGCATGTCAGACGATGCTGTTAGGCTAAAGCATTTTCCTTTCTCACTAAGTGATAAGGCTAAAATGTGGTTATACTCATTAGCACCTATTTCTATTAAAAATTGGGAGGATTTAACTCAGAAATTCCTAGCTAAGTATTTTTCACCTTCAAGGACTACTCAACTTAGAAACGATATTATCTCATTTTGTCAGTATGAAGGGGAATCAATATACAAAGCCTGGGAAAGATTTAAGGAACTTCTAAGAAAGTGTCCACAGCATGCTCTGCTAGATTGGTTAATCATTCAAACTTTTTATAATGGGTTATTAGGATCCCTTATATCCATTATTGATGCGGCTGCTGGTAGTTCATTAATGTCAAAAACATTGGATGAAGCATATACATTAATTGAAATAATGGCTGCAAATGAATTTCAATGGCCCTCTACAAGGATAAATCATAAAAATGTAGCTAGTGTTCATGATACAAATGCGATTGCAATTCTTGCATCTCAAGTTGCTGCAATATCAAGGAACTTGGATCAATTTGGAATGAACCAACCTCAATTTACTCTTGTAAGTGAGGAAAGTTCATAAGGGCGTATGATTGATTCCAAATTGTTATATAAGACTTTAAATACTATAAACAACCCATATTCTAACTTTGACAACCCATGTTGGAAGAACCATCCTAATTTTAGCTGGAAACATACTACTGAGGGTGGAAACCAACAATGGGAAAACAATCATGCAAATCCTAATGGAAGTTGGAATAGGCAGGGTAACACAAGATATAGGCCTTCACATCTACTGGACTCTAATATTGATAAAAAATTTGAGGATAAGAAGATGTCTATAGACAAAGTGGTATTGCAAATGGGAAACCAGTTGCAAAGTCAAAATGCTGCAATTAGAAAAATAGAGAATCAACTAGGAGAAATTGCTAATTCACTTAGCAATAGACCAAAAGGAACACTTCCTAGCAACACTGAGATCAAACCTAAAGAGAACGATAACGAACAACTATTCCTTGTTACTGGACAAACTATGATAAATGTGCAAAAAAGAGAATTGATTATGAATATTAATGACCAGAAAATCAACTTTGATGTGTTAAAAACTATGAAATATTCTGTGGTGAGAAAAGATGATGAGTGTTTTTGGATGGATGAAATTGAATATTTGAGTAAAGACCATTTCCAAGAAAGTTTTTAGAGTAAGATAACAGATGAGGTCGGAATGGATTTTCATGATGAGTTCAAAACATTATCAAAGAAAACTGTATGTATGTTCAAGAGAGTTGTGAAATGATGAAAGCTGCCAAAAATAATGAACTTGTAATTCCATTTGTTAAAAAATCTCATGAACCTAAGATGGATGTACCCCAGACAATTTTAAAGCCCACCTATTTTGGGAATTCATCTACACCACCAGTCTTTATATCTTCATATTCAACTTAATTACAAGAAAAATCTGAATTGAATGATGAACAAGATAAAGTTATTGAACTAAGACTTGGAAGAGAATTTGAGGATAAATTTCAAAATAACTTTAAGTTGAGAAAAGAGGATAAAGATATTAGAAGACCATTGAAAGAAATTCCTAAGGAATTAGAAAAAAATGATTTCCTCAACTAAGATAGATCCTCCATCATTTAATAATTATAAAGGGGAAGAATTGGAAGATAACTTGAAACAGAAGAGTGACATAGAAGAATTTGATCCTGAATCTGAATTATCTAGAGAGAATCCGATCTAAAAGTTGGGAGATCTTAAATTATCTTATAGAGATCAATTTCTTATAAATTTCAAGGATGATATTAATATGCAAATTCATAAAATCAATAGAAGAATATTGGATCTAGAAAGAAATATGAGGAACAATGATATAAATCCATTTAAAAAGGAAGAGCTGAATGAAAAATTACAATTCGAGGATTTTATAGGAATTACTGGATCTGAAAAGGATTGGGCGATTGATCGAGGATTACTTAATTAGAATTTTGATCCATGAGGAATCATTTGTCGGGCCCGCGACGTTAAAACCAAGTGCTTTATGGGAGGCAACCCATAGTTATCAGTGTGCTTTGATTTAGTGTGCTTAAGGGTCATGATTGTTAGTGTGCATGATGTTTGTTTTAGAGTGGATTGACTTGATCTTTATGTGTCATTATGGATTGATAAGTTTGATTGTTGATTGGTGGATGTTTGGATTGTTAGTAGTTTGATTTGATCTTTGTGTGTCATGAGGGAGGTCATTCCTTAACTTTTTATTATCGTTACTTGTATGTTCTCTTGTAGTAGTTGGATTGACGAGTTCACTATAACTCGTGTCTTACTCGGACTTGAGTTTTACAAGAGATATCATGAATTTGAATAATGACAGCTTCATCTCAATTTTGTTACATCCTTTCTCTAACTTAGTTTTCATTTGATAGGAGTCATGAACCTATTTGATGAATAACTTGTGGATGATCTTACACTATGATTTATAATAGTTAGAGTTGCTTAATTATAGGGAATAGATGATGCCTGAGATTGGTGCCTAGGAACTAATTTATCAAGGATAATCTTATCTTTGGGATTATAATCTAAAAAATCATTTTAAGATGTATCTAGTTTATTAGTGTAGTGATTCCATTAGAAATTAGGAGTAAATCAGTGTGATGTGATGAGTTAATGGAAGAATTGACCTTATTTATCTTATGTGTGTTTATGTTTCTGTCACAATTTTATATAATAATTGAAGAATATTTTTATATTCCCTTGCTGATACCTGCTATGCTAGTTAAACTTTTATTTAGTGAATTTTATTCTGGCATGATTAGTTTAGATTTACATTCTGCTGCATATTGTTCTGAGCACGGAGACGACTGACTTGAAATGTATAGTAGAAACCTTAACCTTCTTAGCATAAGGGAAATCCTAGTTGGATTTCAGTTCGAACTTAGCAGACGGTTCTTGAACTTTGAGGGTAGTAACATTCACGATAACCAATGGGGCTTTTCCAAGTACGACTTCAAACTCAGCAAGTCAGGCCTCATGGGAAGTTGGTAAGTTTCAGGAGAAAGTTAACTTAGGGGACGTCATCGTGACTGTCGAGGGAAAACAAGAATTTTGGAAGTTAGCGAAAGCTTAAACCTTTTAATCATAGTGCAAACACTACGAAAAAGGTCGCTCTATGAACTAGACACAATTTCACTTTATTTTTTATTTTAGTATTTTTAACTTGTCTTTAATTTTCATATATTTGTTAAAAGGAGTTTAAGGTTTAAGATAGACTGCTTCAATTTGCTGATATCAAGCTCGAACCCGGAAGGCACAAAGGGAAAGTGAAGTGTGGGACCCCGTCTGGGATCCTCTTGACAACGCACATTGCCTTGGCGAAACTTGTTAACCAACACACCTATTCGTGGTCTGAACCCACAAAAATCAAGAAGAAACCTAAAGACTCCTAGACCCCTCTGTTTAAGGATGGTTAAGCCGATGGTCCTGAAATTGAGGAGAGTTGATTGTACTTTCTTAAGTGAGAAATAGGTAAAAGCATGTCAAAGGAAGAATGGTAATCTGGTCCATGAGGGACTAAACACATTATCGATGTATAAATATAGTATTTCTTGATCTTAGTGAAGAGACAAACTAAGTCCCTAGCGGAGTGGCCAGAAAATTGTCCGCTACAAAAGAGGGTTTAAGATGGTTTTAATTTAATATATATAATTTCAGAAAATATCATTTTTATTTTTGAAAAATATGAAATTAAACCGATCCAATATACTCAATAGTTTAAATAATTAAGCAATATATAGCAAGCCATGTATCTCTCCCGATGAGTGGACACATTGCTTGGTGGTGAGGCTTGATCAAATAAACTAAAGAATCTTTGCATCTGTTTGGTCTGCAAACCATTTATTTTGGCGGACAATTTCTCCTATCTAGTATGAAGCAACTAGATAAGGTTTATATTAATCTTGTTCTTTAAGTTTTCTATAAGGGCAAACCCCCATAGTTAATGACATCTTAGATAACCAAAGTCACCTAAGAAAACTTTTGATATAGATCAGGAAATATTTATATTCATGACTTCTAAAAGATAGGGTTCTTCAAGAAAATGTGATAATGGGAAATCCAATAGGTGAGTGGCTCGAGTTTGGAACAATAATTATAGGAATCCAAAGGTAAAGAATGCTAGAGGAATAACATAGATCCAAGAAGAATCTTGTTGTTTTCCCAAACTGTCTTATTGTTTGGCTTCATTTTGAAATATTCATTTAATATTCAATCTTGCCAATTTTTATTATTTAGGGCTTACATTCACTTGATATCAATCAAGTGAAAATCCTGGAAGATAGGAGGATTTATTTCATACCGGATGACAACCTTGGAACCTAAGACGAGTTAGGGCTTATATTGCATGGAGTACAAAGGCCTAAAGGGATAAATTGAGGATTTATGATGCACTAGGCAAGCTACCTCGATGTCCTATGGCATGTTGTTTATTTCTAAAGAGTTTTTCTGTTGAAGATAGTAGTGTTGCTCACTATGTATGCTCCAAGCTCCTCGTTGTAGTAGGTTTAGTTTAAAGAAGTGTCAATTGAAGAGAAAAGAGAAGTGTCATGTTTTGGAAATGTTTAAATTGAGGTGTCTTAATGTCTTATTGGGGGATTTTAAGTTGATTATAGAGATACCGATTAGGATCCCATGATTCCCTCATTCCGGCACCACTATTTTCTTCGTATTCAGCTAGTCTAGATGTATTTACTAAACTCAACTTAATGAGTTTCATACTTTTATTTAGATTGTGGGAAAGCTTGTTAGTAGTCGTAGGTTGCCTCTCTGAGGTATTCCCAATTTTTCAAGGAGATGTTTTAACTTAGTTAAAATTGTGATTTCGTTCTGTTTGTCATTCAATTTTGAGTTGTTTTATGTTTTGACTGATGTGGTGGTGAATTTTAACTTCTTTTGATTTTATTTTTTTAGTTTTGGTTTTGGTTTTGTGGCTATCCTAAAATTTTTTGTTTTCATGCACGGAGACAATTTTGTTTATCATGCAAGCTCATAAGCAAGAAAAGTACAATAAAGGAAGTACATAAAAGAAGGTACTGCCAACTTATAAAAGTGAACCTAGCAAGTCTTCTCATTCATCTACCTAAAACTTTAATATCTTTTCTATAAACATTTATAATTTGAAGGAAAGAAAAAACTAAAGAGAGGTTCATCATGGGCCCACTAAGTCCTATGTCATAACACGGTGGGTCCTATTTATTCATTTGAGAGATGTGTTCCTTTATTAAATATGGTAAGTTCAATTGTCCTACGAAGTGTCCAAAAGATTTGTGAGAAGGTCTAAGGAATACCAGGATTTTTGACAACCCTTTTGAACTTTCTTGAGTTCATTTGGAGTTATCATAATTATTAAATGATTCATCTATTTCATACCCTTATGCTTAGTGAGCTAATGTTTTAATTATCCCGAAAGTGGGATAAATATCACTTGGTATTTTATTTATGAAATATGTAAGTGGGGCCTTTAGAGGCAATTTAATTTATGAAAGAATTTATTCAATTTTAGTGGGCTTGTAGTGTTTCAAATATGTTTAAAATTAGTTGTGTTTTCTTATCTAAACCTTAATCAAATTTGATTAAGCCTCGTATCACCAAGCCTTTGAGACTTAGGTGGGTATATTTATAACTTTTTGAAAAGTTAAGTTACATGAACATGATTCGTGTTAACATATTGTATCATTATTTGATCATCAACTAGGGGTGTTGAATTAGTGAGTTATCAACTTCCAAAGTCAACCTCTAATTTTAAGTATCATTTTTTTAACTTTCATCCAAATTAATATGACTAATAACTTTATAAGCTTATCTTTTAACGTGACAAAAATGAGATCAATTTCTAGCGTTTATCCCTTCATGTATTTAAATCATTCAAACATTTTATTAAGATGATCCATTACCCTTTTACCCTTTAAATCAAGCCTAAATGTTTAATTAAGGCTAAATCTTCAAAATTGTACTTTTGCCCTTAAAGACTTTATCACTTCATAATTCATTAAATTTAATTCAAATGACTTCAAAAATTTATATTACCCCACTTATGGATCAATTAAAGCATTAGAGGAGAAAAATGTCATTTTTCTTAATTTATTTTAATTTATATATTTATTTTTATACCAAATAGGGATTTTCAAAGAATATCCAATAACTTAGTAAAGAGGAAACATATGTCTTAAAGAAAATTATTGGAGGTTCACATGGACCATAGAATCATTTGGACCAAATTTAATGATTTTTTTAGCTTTAATTTAAATATTATAATATTTTCAATTTTTTGAATATTAATTAAATATAAAATATTATTTAATTGAAAAATTGCGTTTTATAGTTTTCTTAAATCTCTTTAAGGTCAGGAAACCGAGAGAACTAAATTTCATATTTTTTTATTTATATTTTAATTATTAGAATTATATTAATGAGAAATTAGGAAAATTCCATTTTAGACTTTAAAAATATTGACCCTTTAAAATTTAAAATTTAAAATTTTTATTTAGAGAGTTAGGAAAATTACTCCAATTGTTCTCAAGTGATCAGGGGCAATTTGAAATATTTTCATCAATTTTATTAATTTTGTGATTTTTAATAATTTTTGATTATTTAAATATTAAAATGATGTTTAAAAACGAAGAATATATTTTAATTACAATTTTATTTTTCAGAGACTCCTCTGATCATAGAGAACTCTCAAAAATAATTTGAGAATTTTTTGAAGTGCATTTTAATTATTATAATTATATAAATTTCAAAGAAGTGATTTAGCTTGAGAAATTCATTTAATGTTTAAATTAACTCCAATAGAATTGAAAATTTTATGGTAAGTTTCTCTAACCTTAAGTTACAATGGATAATGATATTTAGGTTATTTTCATTTATATTTAATCCAATTTATTTTCAATTAGAAATTAGGGCTTAATTACAAGCACTTAGAATTAAATCCATTTTATATTTTTCCAATGTTCCCCTGGTTACAGTGAACCTACCAAAATTTACTTTGGATTTTTATGATCAGTATTTTAATTATTACAATTTTTATACAAAAACAGACATAATAACTTAAAAAATAGTGATCTCCTCACAAAGATCTCCCCTAACCTTAGAAAAATCAGGAAAGATCGCCCACGACAGAGAAAACAAAAGCCTTAAATTTCAAGCCATGGTGAAATGTCTAGGAAAATGGAGAATTGAAATACTTATAACAGTATTTAATTAATTAAAAATAAAATATACATCAAATAATCTTGAAACCAATTCCACATTGTTCTCTTCTCTTCACTGAGTAAGAGGGTATTTTTCTTTAATTTTATGATTTTTATACACCAAGTTATGGTCTTTTAAAATTCTAGGAATTTAAAAAATCCATTAAATCCTTAATTTTCTACTTAAGTGATGCGGCACCAGCACAACCTCAGTAGCTCTGAAAGACCAAGCGGTGTTCCCTGTTTCGACCCCGCCATCTGAGCCGACAGCCATGCATCAGTGTTTCATGCACCGTGCTCTCGTCCAACTCCATCCTAGCCATATGTTCGATACACGTGCGATCTAACGGTGGATAGTTTTTGTCCCCAACTGGTGTGCATGGAGAACCGTCCACACTAAAACTCTAAGATCTCGAGCTAGACTCAACCAAATCGCTTGTGGTTTGTTTCTATGGACTCATCTAACATAGACGAACCTATCTATATGGTTAACTTAGGCTAAAATCATCTCAGCATGCATGGAGAATCGATAATGGCTCGGGAAAGGGCGAGAGTTCAATACCTCTGTCTGAGAAGGGAAGCTTCAATCAGATGGTTGTAGCAACTTCGATTGGTCCCAACAAACCTCTTGATGAAGCTTTTTACCCTAGTAAAATGTCTAGACCCAAGTTCGACCAGACCTGATTTCAGGAGTTGATCGAAGTCTGGTAAGGAGGCTCTCTATGATGGGGCTTTGATGTAGGAGATTCTTCTTGAGTTGCTGTGAAGGTGTGGGCACAGTTAATTTGATTTTGGTTCAGTGTAGTGCAGTAATGGAATGTGTCCTTGTTCTGACAAGGTTTTAAGCTTCAAAATTGAGCTCAGGCAGTTGAGAAAATGGCAGGGAAGTGGCTTGGATGAGCTTAGGGAGGTTGTAATTAGCTCTGACAACAATTTGGCACAGTTTACCCTAAGTTTTGTGTACACACCTCTTTGGCCGTTGATGCGACTTTTTTATATGAAATAATTTATGAACCCATATATATATATATATATATATATATATATATATATATATATAAGCCACAATCTCAAACGCAAGTATATGTATCGCTCAAGTAATACAGGTCTCTAGTGGAGTCCCATTTATCGATCCCACGGGGAAGTAAGGTAAGAGATCCTCAGTCAAATTCTAGTCTACTACTATAAGAATTTAGTTTGGAAGGTTGATATAAGTGGTTTTTTTTTAACAACTACTCTTAAAGGTAAATCTTAATTTTAAAATAACTAATAACTACTTCTAAAGAAAAATATTAATATTAAAGATAACCCTTTTTGGATAAATTGGTTTAGAGAATTTTGAGATAATGAAAACTACTATTCTCATGTAATGAACTGGATAATGCAAAAGAATGAGATGCATTAAATATTATATGTGTCAAATAGGAACAATCCTATTCTTTACCCTCTTCCGAGTGCATAAAGAACATTGGCTAATTTTAGGTTTTGTCCCTAAATTCATGGTTAGGCTGGGAGGATACTGGCTCTCACTCCAAAGCTCTCACTTCCCTTCACCTGAAGGCTAACTTTCTCTTAGTTTCCAAACACTAGGACCTAATTTAGGATTTTACTCTGCCGCCCTAAAATCTCCAATTCTACGCCCATCAAAGAAAATTTCTTTATTTATTTGCACTCAACTCTCATGAACTACGCAACTCATTAGTGGATAATGAATGTGGTTCCACTTTGTTGAGAATTACAATGCCCTTTTAGGACAATGCAATTACAATGAATTTTAATAATTTAACGGGCCTTTATTTTAATGTAAATTAAGTTCAAGTAAAAACCATCACATTTAAAATTAAATCCACTTCTAACATGCATCACAAAATCCTAAACATGAATCCTACTCATTACAAAAGAAAAGTAAAATGAAAACAATGGAATAATCTACTTATGTCACTATTTCCAAATAAGAAGAAAAAATAAGAGAAAGACATCACAAAGCACAAAGAAAGCACAACGGAAAACCTCATTTCAAAGCAAATCCACAAAATAAGTGTTTACAAAATCATAAGATAATAAAGAACACAATACTTAGCTTTTTACTCTTGAAAGAAAGATGAAAATCTCTCCCATAAAGTCTCTCGCTGATCCAAGCAATGTTAGAATAAAACCTTACAAATTCTCTCAACATCCTCTCACCAATTTCTCAAAAAATGTAGAAATCTACATTTGTACTCCTATTCTAAGATCTCTGAACATTCTCTACATTTTTCTTAACATTCCTCTCTTTTTTTCTGACCTAAAATCATTCTTTTAAAGTGTAGGGACGAAGTTTAAAGAGTTTCCACAAGAAACCTTTCAAAAGACGTCCAAATACGTTGAATCTCGGCCCCTAACAGTCTAAAATCGCGTCCCAATTATTTGGGCACGGTCTGCATCCTATCGAGCGTTATCCAGTGCTATTTTCCACTTATTTTGTCGTTCTTTATATTCTGGCATGGTTCGGCACCGGATAGGGCGTTGTCCAGCGCTGGTACTACGCAGCTCTGCCCTTTCGCTCCGTTTGGCTCATTTTTAGCTCTGATTCGCCCCATTTCGGTTGCGTTGCGTTCCTAACAGATAGCCCTACAAAATAAGCATAAAAAAAACCTTTCTTTAAAGTGTAATCTCATTTAAATTTATGTAAGAAGTCTAAAAGAGATTAAGCAAAGAAAGACTTATCAAAATGTGCCAGGCCAAAATTTATTTTTTTTGCTCGTTTTTGCTCTAAATTGCACCATCTTTATTTCATTTTCTCCAAAGGTCATTTTTTGTACCAAAAAACCAAAAAACATACAAAATACCTTTCTTTAAAGTGAAAAATCAAACATTTTTAGGCGTATCAAGATCCCTTAAATTTAACTGTTACTTGTCCTCAAGTAACACTATAACTTTGAAAACCAAATATGTTGACTTGTGATTGTGGGTTTCAGTAGAGTTTCATATAATTTTATCTCAGAAATGTTATAGTATAACATAGGAGAAATTTTAACAAATCAACGTAGGACTAGAGTGTAAGAATATCTCGTATTCAACTTAGAAATCCTGATTTTCTATTTACTTCAAAAGTTATTGAAACTTGTCAAACTAAAGATTCAAAGAAAGTATAAAAACAAAATTTAAGTACCTTATCTATACCAATTTGACTAATACCTTTTGAAATAAGAATAATCTTAGGATTATTTTTAAGTCTTTTCATTTAAAAAGATTCAAGTGAAACCAATTTTTTAGTAGGCTTCTTCTCAAGCTTCTCCTCACATATTTTCTTTTCACGTTTCTTTTCCTTTCTTTCGAGATCAATTTCAATCCCCCATTTTCACTTTTTTTCTTTTCTTTTTTTTTTCGGGATCATTTTTAATCTCCCTTTTTTTCTCTTTCTTTATGTGAGGATTAATATTTCTGGATAGGCCTTTAATAATTTTGAATTTTACTATCCCCTTTCTAAAGTCCAAAACTCAAAAATCTCCCTTACATTTTATAAGTGTAAGTATTAGTTCGAAGAAGGTTTCAATAAAGGTTGAATTCTTAATAAGTAATAAATCAAAGAATCTTAGCTTTTCAATTATTAAACTCCTTTCTTCCATAAATAGTAAAATCCTTTTCACAATGTTTCCTGCAAAATATCTTAACTCTAGAACAGTTTCATCACATAGGATTTCAATTAAGTTATTTTTCTAACATTCGTAAAATCAAAATTATAGTAACCTAAAGATAACACCACATGCCATAAGTCATTTTAAAAGTGATATCAAACTAAATACAGGCTACTAAGGAAAAATAAAGTTTAACTTTGAAAGTTATTTTTCTTTCTCCCCCCAAACTTAAATTTTTAGATATTTTACAACTAATTCCATAAAATGTAGAAGGAAGAAAAATTAAATGTTGAATCTACTTACTACTACAACATCCTATCAAATTCATATACATGTATAATCAGGATAGAATGACTGCAAGAGAAAGTAAATCTAGCCTAAAGATGCTTGAAATAATGTTACACTAAAAGGAAGTATACTCACTTTAAATATATTTTCTTCCTACCCCCAAACCTAATTTTTAACATGTATAGCATTTAGTATAGAAAATATAAGCAAGAAGAAAAATAGTTTAGAAAGTCTATCTACCACAAATGTCTATAAAAAAATATCTACAAGTATTAATCAAGACAGAATAGTATGCAGCATAAAGTAAATCTAAACTAAGCATGCATTAACGAAATCCACTAAATAAAAGTTTAACTAGCATAACAGGTATCAACATGTGAATATAAAAATGTTCTTCAAATCTTTTATAAAGTTGTAACACACAAACAAACACATATGATAAATGAGGTCAATTCTTCCATTAACTCATCACATCTCACTACTTAGCTCTAATTTCTAACGGAATCACTAAACTAATAAATTAGCTACATTTTAAATGATTTTATAGATTATAATCCCAAAGCAAAGATTATCCCTGATAAGTTGCGTCACGAACAACCTCGGGCATCACCTTATTGCACTAAGTATACACCTTCAACAATTGCAAATCGTAGTATAAAATCATCCACTTCATCAAATAGGTTCATGACTCCTATCAAATGAAATCAAAGTTAGAGAAAGAAAGTAACAAATTTGAGATGGAACTGTTATTATTCAAATTCATGATATCTATTATAAAACTTAAGTCAGAGTAAGACCCGAGTTGTAATGAATTCGTCAGCCCAACTACTACAAGAGAATATGCAAGTCTAACCACAATAAAAAGTTAAGGAATCACCTCCCTCATGACACACAAAGATCAAATCAAACTTCTAAAAATCCAAACATCTACCAATCAACAATCAAATTTATCAATCCATAATGACACATAAAGATTAAGTCAATCCACTCTAAAGAAAACACAATACAACACTAACAATCACGACTCTCAAGCATACTAAATCAAATCACATTGATAACTATGGGTTGCATCCCATAAAGCGTTTGGTTTTAACATCGCGGGCCCGATAAATGATTCCTCCTGGATCAAATTTCCATTTAAGTTATCCTCAATCAATCTCCAAATCTTTTTCAGATCCAGGGATTCCTACAAAATCCTCAAATTTTAGTTTTTCATTCAGCTCTTCCTTTTTAGATTGATTTATATTATAGTTCATCATATTTCTTTGTAGATCCAATATTCTTCTACTAATTTTCTAAATTTTCATATTAATATCATCCTTGAAATTTGTAAGAAATGGATCTTTATAAGATAATTCATTGTCTCCCAAAGTTTGGATCAGATTCTCTATATATAATTCAGATTCTTGATCAAATTCTTCTATATTACTTTTTGTTTCAAGTTATCTTCTAATACTTACCCTTGATGATTATTAAATGATGGAGGCAGTCTTTCTATATTTATCATAGATGAGGAAATAGGTTTTTCTAATTCCTTAGGAATTCCCTCAAATGGTCTTATCAATCTCCTTATCATTTTTTCTTAACTCAATGTTCTTTTGAAATATATCCTCAAATTATCTTCCAAGTCTTAGTTCGATATTTTTATCTTGTTCATCATTCAATTCAGGTTTTTCTTGTGATTGAGTTGAATCTGAACATATAAAGACTGGAGGTGTAGATGAATTCCCTAAACAAGTAGGCTTTAAAATTGTATGAGGAACATGAGTTTTTTCAAAATATGGAATTAAAAGTTCACTATTTTTGGTAGCATCCATCTTTCAAACCTCTCTTGAACATACACACAGTCTTCTTTAGACAACATTTTTAACTCATCATGAAAATCCATTCCGATCTCATCTGTTAACTTACATTCAAAACATTTTTGGAAATGGTCTTTACTCAGATAATGAATTTCATCCATCCAAAAACAATCATCATCTTTTCTCTCTGCTGGATCATTATTATTTTCTTTAGGTGTGATCTCAGTGTTGCTCGGAGTTGGATCTTTCCTTGGAGGTTCGTCTTCATTGGCAGAAGCGACTTCTCTTCTTTCATCGGTGATGTTTATAATCTCAGGCTGGCTAACCTCCGAAGATGGTGCTGGTCATGACTATGGCTGTTCGTGGAGTGTAGCCATGGCAATCATGGCGGCGTTCATCTCCTCAGTCTTTTTCTCCAGGCGGCTAATTTGTTCATCTCTTTTTAGTATGACCCTCTGAAGCTCATCTGCGGCGTTCTCCTCAATGGGAGCTTCACACGCAGATGTCGTGGATCTGGTTTCAAACATAATAATTTCCATGAAATCTTCATCCATGTAATCTGTAAGGAAGGAATCCTCATCGTCAACATCTAATCCTCGTTGTTTTGCCAATTCTGAAATTTCTACTGTGAGCTTTTGAACTTTATCATCAATTGTTTTCTCTTTTATCAATTTAAAATCCATAGGCCTCTCTCGACTATCACTTTTTCCTGCAACTGACTCAGAATCAACAACGATAGTGGCAATGGGAACATCAAACTCACAATCTATCTGGTGGTCAACAAGCTTTTCGGAAAGTACTGGTGCAGCAACCTTCGGTAAGCACACTTTCCTCTTAAGAGTCGGTGCCTTGAAACGGGGTGTCTCGGTGGGGACATCAGAGTGAGGGGAAGTGTGCTCCCTAGGGTGTACACCATGCACAGAGGCTCATAAATTTTTCTTAATTTGTCCCTTCCGTGATTTCACATCATCATCGGAAGAGGATACTCTTGGACCCAGCCGGAACTTAACTGATCTGTGCACTGCGAGTGTCCGAATGGCAGTCGTAACATTTGTAGTAGTGGCATCAACATGTCTTCCAAAATGGTGTTTGATGGATACTCGAACGAGCCTTTCCATTTTCAGAATCTCATTCTTTATCTCGGGGGATATTGCATATCCCATTCTCTTGAGGATCTTAGCAACAGAACATCCTTCATTTTTAGCTAAGCTCTGGAAAAGGGTGCGAGCTCGGGTGATGGGTGTGGGCCTCTCCCTCACCTCATCACGACCATGTGGTGACGGTAGTACGGTAACAATCCTGTGGAGGATTTCATCTCTGGTAGTGTTGACTAAAGGGTGGAACCTACTCCCTCGAAGGAGAGGAGAGCTATCCAGTAAACCGTGTTCCTCCTGTTGAGGGATCGCATCAATCACTGACAGACTTACAAATTGTGCCCTGGTAGCTTTAAGACTTCTTCGATTTTGGTTCCTCCTTTGAGAACTGGTTGGATGGGAAACCCTGGAACTAGAACCAATCTCAAAAACTGACGGAGGGGCAAGAAAGGCATTTTGGGAATCCTTTTCATGTAGAATCTTTTTCCCTTTGGCATACGAGAAAGTAGGTGTAGTGATGGCAAAACTGGTAATCGTAGGGGTGATGACTCTTCTAGGCACGAAGACAACTGACTTGATGGGAGTAATAGAAACTTTCACCTTCTTAGTAGAGGAGAAATCTTGGTGGGAGTTCAAGTCGAACGCAGCAGACGGTTCTTGAACCTCCGGGGTAGCAAATTTCATGACCACGAACGGGGCTTTTCGAGTATGACTTCAAACTCAATAAAGCTCGTTCCAAATTGAATAATTGGTTCTACAAGATGGGCCTCATGAGAGGAGGGAAAGTTTCAAGAGAAAGTCAGCGTAGGGGTTGATATCTTGACTGTCGAAGGAAAAGAATTCTTGAAGTTAGAGAGGGCTTAAACCCTAATTATAGTGCAAACACTACGAAAAGGAAAGTTGTTCTGTAAACTAGGCACAATTTCATCTTGATATTCATTATTATTATTATCTCTCTTTTAAATTTTCATATGTTTGTTAAAAGTAGTTCTAAGATTTTAAAAAGAATGTGTCATTCTACAAGTGGCAGGATTGAGTCCGGGAGGCACAATGAGGACATGAAATGTGGGACCCCGTCCGGATCCCCATCACGACGCACATTGCCATGGCAAAACTTGTTTGCCAACACACCTATTGGGGTTATGACCCCATAAAAATCAAGAAGGAAACTAAAGATCTCTGAACCCACCCCTCTATTAAAGGATGATTAAATAGATGGACCTAAAATCGAGGAAAGTTGATCGTACTTCCCCAAGGAAGAAATGATTGAAGTATATCAACGAAAGGATGGTAATCTATTTCACAAGGAAGATGAACTCATTACCGATGTATGAATATAACATTTCCTAATCTTATTTAATGTGATCAAACCATCTTGGGCAACACTCTATAATTTTGTCCGTCGGTGGAGCACCAACCTTATCACGGATATATTCATTTCGCATTTTGTGTCTAAACGCCAGCCACTCATCCATCTAATCATTCTCATCTCGGCAACACTTAAGTAGTATTATGCTTCTCTTTTAAAGGCCAACAATCAATACCTTAGAGTATTCCAAGTCTCTACAGTTTATAAAATTTTCCTTTCAGTCTAAGCGGTTCTTTTCTATTACGAGAATAGCCACGAAGTGTTTCTCCACTTCAAACAACCAACATGAATTACACATTAACATCCTCATCTATATCACATCGCTTTGAGAAAAATATACCCGAGATATCTAAATCGTTCTCACCTTTTAATAATTTGATCAGCAAAGTTACACTTAAATCATTAGAGCTACTATTACTAAAATTACATATCATGTATTCGAGTTTAGCTCTACCAAAACGAGCCTTTAGACTCTGATGTCGGCCTCCATAATTCAAGTTTTTTCATGGATTGTTTCACTCGTCTTATCCACGAGAAGGATATCATCGGGGAAAAAGCATACTAGTACATCTTCTACCTTAAATGCTCACTAAGACCATCCATAACTAAAGCAAATTTTGGCATTCTATAACTTCAAATTTTACATCTACACATAGCACTTTTTCTTATACATGAAGAGGTGCATTTCACTTTCTAAATTTAAAAGTGTTTTTTAATTTCATATTGATTTTAAAGATTATTTAAAGAAGAAGATTTTTCTATTATTACAATGACACCTACAACACATTATAAACATTTATGAAAATTCACACTGGCAAAGAAAAACTGCCGGTCAAAAGAAGATGCATAACCAAATATAGTCATATATAATATCCACTTTTATTTAAGCACTATATGTGATTAATATCATTTTGAATGAATTATCAATTATTCATTCAGGGATCTTATAAAAGTTATCTTATTGAAATCTATGAACTTGCTATGTAAAATGCCAATACAGAGTCGAATTTAATATTGGAAAACTTAATGTTGCAGTAAAATAAAGGGTAACTCAATTAGTATCTTTACAGAATAGAACGCAGTCTCATGCGTTGCATATGCTCTTTATACAGTTGTGGCAATGCTCTAGTCAAGGGATCTACAATCATTAACAGAGTATTGGTATGTTCTATTGTCACCTTATTTGTTTTGACATGCTTTCCTAATTACTAAATATTTTCTGTTTATATGCTTCAAAAAACATGATATAAACTATATTTCTACAATTAGTGGTAATTAATAGTTGATTTGCACTTCTCCAATAAATAGGTTCTACTCCTAATAAAAAGACACATTTAGGTGTTTATTTTTTGAAATCAGTATAACCTATAAAATTTGAATCTTAATATTGAATCACATCAAGACAATAAATTTTTTATACATAAACATATAATACATTTATCCCTTAAAAATATCTCATGACTTTTTGTTGTTGCTTTTCGATATTCAAAATCATGACTTCTTTAATATCTACCAAATATTCCTACTGCATATGAAATGTCAAGTGTTGCACAAACTTGTGCTTACATTAATCTTTTAATTATTAAAGCGTCAATTTGTTCTTCATTTGTTCCTCTTCAAATTATTTCTTGGGCATTGATTTAAAGTAAAGTTATGATCTATGATAAAAGGTGCTTGTTTTCCATCAAATTTTGATGTCACGTGTATGTTATGTCCGCTTGAAATAGTTTCGGGATGATTCACAACTATTGTCCTCACTTTTAGGTTGAGGATGCCCTAGGTTACTCGTGGAGCTTCGAGCCGTAGGATTTCTTTTTAATCCACGACCACATTACCCTAAAAGCCACAGGAAATCTCTTTACATAAAAATATTTGTGTCATGGTTGAACCATAGGGAATGGGCGAGAGATGGGATGCCCTAGATTGTTTTATGTTTAATTTTACATTAGTGTGTCATTTGTGTCATGGTTGAACCATGGAGAATGGGCCAAGAGAGATGGGCCATGGGGTCTCCCATGATGGCCAGGCTTAAGGTTAAGGTTGGACTTTTGCGGTTAAGCTTGGCCTTAGATGATTAAGGTTTGTCCAAGAAATGATTAAGCTTAGTGAGCCTTCATAATTTAATTTTGATATTCAAGTGGACGCTTAAGCAGAAAGGGGACTAACCTTTGGCACCAGTCAAATTCACCCATGTTCAAACCTTGGGGAACCAAACTCGGGTCGAGGTGAGTCAAGCCGGTGGATTCTACAGTCCTAGCCACCCCGGCAAAAGTTACCTCGATCACTCCAAGCTTGTCTCATGCTACCTTTGCTTCCATTGGAGCCACCATACTCGAGGCATCAATAATGGTGAAAGTATTTTACCACTACCGAAAAGACTTTGGACAACTTTTGCTCATTCTTTGAGGAACCAGCAAAGTCTCTCAAGTAGGATAGAGCTTGCTCTATGGTCTCCATTGGCCTAAAGCTAAGCCGAGAGCCTCGGGGACACCTCGAAGCTCTCAAACTCTTACTTAATCTCCTTGCTTTCAACACCAATATTCCTCCCAAAATCTCATACCTTCTGCCATTTCTAAACCAACTTCGACACCACACAACCCAAAATTCCCTGCGCGAAAGCAGGGACGTTCACGGCCTTGACATCGAATCACTTTAAACATCGATTGAACCTTTCGAAAGCTACACGAAGGCTTAACTTAACTTCCTCAAAAAGTGAGTCCTCTTGAACCTTCTAACTGAAAGCTCCAGCAAGGTTACCTAGCCACGTTTGTTCTAGCATATAACTGAGTCCGACAGTTGAGAGAATTGAAGTAAGGAGGAGCTTCGTGGCATCGAGGCGATCGTCTCTCATGCTTAATCAAGGCCTCACCTCTTGTAATAAGATAATAGCTAGAATTCACTATTTTTGCTCTTGTTTTAGCTATTTAGGAAGAAAAACTACAATGCATGCCCACTTAACCATATAGAGAGCTTTGCTCACCTATATGAAGCTATAGGATCAAATCATACTGTTGTTTTGAGTGTAGGGTGAGTTCTTAGGGTTTGAGTGCGGATGGCTCTCGATCTCTGTGTCATCGGAAAGATGAACGATGTCATTCATTTCCATATATTTGAAAGCGGTAATGACTAAGAGTTTAGGCGATGTAGTAGAAGGCGTGGAGCCGAGCACCGGATAATGAATCATCTTAGCGCTTGCATGTGATGAGAACAACTACAGGACGACGTAGGATTTCGATAGATGCAAGGCGTAGCAGCGCCGCTTATGTTTAAGTAAGAAAATATGATTTCTTAGTTGATAAAATCCATAAAATACATTCTAACTTCAAAAATTCATAACTTTGAAATTAAAAATCATGAAAATAAAAAATAAAAAATACACACAAGCTCGGTGAACGACAAAAGAAAATAGTAAATATAAAAAATAATTAACTTACATTTAATTTTAGTTAATTAAATACCCTATAAGGTATTTTATTTATAAATAAATAAATATAAAACATAAAAATATATGAAATTTTTAGGGACATTTTGATGCACCAAAAATATGTTAGAGTTTGCTATATAATTTGTACTCATTTTTTGTGATATTGCGGCACACAAGGAAGGTATTTTTCGTGTTTTGCCGTAGGTATGATGATTTTAAGTGATTTGAGCAAAAGAAACCCAAAGAACAAATTTTGAAGCAAAAACGAACAAAATGAATAATCTGACCTACTAGCGCCTCGGCAGCCCCGGAAATCTGAAGAGTTTAGAATTTAAATGACGGCCCCGGCGCCGCCGGCGCCCTGCTGTCGGTTAAGTTAAATTGATGCATTTGGATGATTTTTGAGGTTGCTTAAGAAAACTCTTGGGGAATTCATTTATTAACAATTTCAAACGATTTGGATGCTAAGAAGAGAGGGAGGGACGGGGAGTGAAGTCTTTTGGAGTGAAGAAAGTGTGTTAGGGCTTGTGGAGAGTGTGGTAAGTGTGTTTAAGTGTGAAGCAGTCTTGTTTTGTGAGGAATTCTTCTCTAAATAGTATAGGAGAATGAGGAAATTCGAAGTGCTTTTCCATACTACTCTAAAGAGAGAATTGAGTGTTGCGGTGAAAGAGAAAATGATTGAGGAACGAGGATTTTCTTAGGGGAAGAAATTGAGATAAGGGTTTATTACTTACTTTTGGTTTGTATGACTTTGCTTTTATATATATAATCCATATATTGTTGTATCTTCCTCATGAATTATAGTAGATTTCTTTGTCTTTCTTCTTGCATTGAGATGTGGTGAAGTGTTGATGTAAATTTGATGTGTCATAAAAATGTTAAAAAATTGTGATGATTTTTAACTTTGAACTTCATTTAATTTTATACGCGATTTGAATTTTTAAAATTTGTTGTGAAACATTCAATCCAAAAGGACTAAGTGTTCAACAACAATAATGGAGTATTCATTCAATGTCCATGAATGAGTTGCATAGTTCATGGGAATTGAGTGCAAATAAATAGGGAAATGCGGTTTGGTTGGTGTCAAATTGGAGATTTAGAGTGACGAGGCTGAAATCTGAATTTAGTCCTAAGTTTGGTAACTAAAGCTAGGGTTAGCCTTCAGGTGAAGGAAGTGGGAGCTCTGGTGAGAGTATCCTCGGCTAACCATGGATTTAGTGACTAAGCCTAGGATTTGTCGATGTTCTTTGCATAACTTGGAAGAGGGTACTCTAACAAGGGTAAAGAATAACAGATGCTCATATTTGGAACAATACAAATTTATTATCAATCTATATCAATCACTCATCATAGAATCATTGGAAGAGGAAAGCTACTTTTCCATATTGAAACCTTACAATACAAAACTTAATGTATGTTAGTTAATCCTCTTTAGATATTTAGAAAGCAATTTTAGTTAATTAGCTTTAGTTACATTTACTAGCAACTTAAATAATACTTGAACTTGCATTGTGAATTGAGTAATTAATGGATTTCAAATTTTTACTATACTTTGAAAAGTTCAAGCCTTCATCATGGGATCGATAACCATGACTCCTGAGAACCTTGTGTGCTTAAAAGATATATATACTTACGTATACAGTGATTGCCTAATTATTAAATTAATCTTATTGTGAAACTAAATTGAAACTATCTTTTGAATATTTATGTTAGGCGAGCGCACCGGATCAAGTTTTTTGTGCCATTGCCGGGAAGGTATAAAACGGTAAGCTTGTTAAAATTTTAGTATTTTAAAACCTTTACTTTGTAGTTTGCAATTGTGTGCATGCATGCTTACATTTTTAGTGTGTTTTGTGACGATTTTATATGCGTAGGATTAGATACATAAGTTTAGTTCCTTAAGATTCAAGAATGAGCGCTATTAGAAAATTTGAAAACAACAAAAAAAATCGAAGATCCTCGCAAAATGGTGAATAACTTAGATAATCGAAGAAATGAAATGAAAATTTACCAAGACCTTTAAGAGATTATGCTAACCGAGATGAAATTCACTTAACTATCAGAAAATCCTGATATTTACGCTAATTTATTTGGCTTAAACCTACTATTATCAAATGGTACAATAATCAACTTAGAGGAGCACCTAATGAAGATCCTAATTTACATCTCACTTCAGTTTTCTAGAACTGTGTGCTACACTTTTAAAAAGATTAAGTGTCAAATGAAGATGTTAGACTTAGACTTTTTCCTTTCATTAGGGATAAAACTGAGCGTGGTTAAATTCATTAGCACCTCGATCTATCATAACATGGGAGAACTTTCACAAAAATTTACGTTAAATATTTTCCTGTAAAAAACTATTAAATATTATATCTTTTGGTCAGTTTGAAGGAGAATCGACATATGAAGCTTGGGAAGGATTTAAAGATCTCCTTTAGGGATGTCGACGTCGTAGCTTTTCTGAGATTTGTTAATAATGCAAACATTTTATAATGGATTAGTGGGATATCTTAGAACGATTATAGATGCTTCTGCGGTGGATCATCAATGTCAAAACCTTTTCATGAAGCATTTTTCTTAATAGAATAGATGGCTACTAATAATTTTCAATGGCCTTCTTAACGAGTAAATCTGAAGGAAGTAGCTAGTATTCATTATTTTGATGCTATAACTTTGATATTCTCTCGAATTATTTGTCATTTAAGAAAATAGATAAGTACGAAATGAATTATTCCCGAACACCCCGGACAGTGCTAAAGGAAAATTCATTATGACGGATAATAAAATCTTAAACACCCTATGATACCTTAAATTTTATAATTCTGGACCCAACAATCCTTATTCAATTTATTATAATCTGGTTGAATGTCACTCAATTTTAACTAGAGTAATAATAAAAATGTTACTTGTTAACCCTTGATAGGAAAAAAATTATGTGAACCCAGTAGGAAATTTGAGCAACTAAGGAAACACAACTATAGACCTTCCTTATCCTCCAGTTTTAATAGTAACCCACAATTTAAGGAAAAAGTTGTACGGGAAAATTAATTTTAAATAAATGTAATCATATACAAACTCAGGTTGTTGCGATTAAGACATGGAGAATGAATTAGGACATATTTTCACCGCGCTTAATAATAGACCTTCGGGAACTCTTCGTAGTAATGTTGGGATCGATCCAAAGATTAAAATAAAAAAGAGAAAATTAAGAAATTTATTCAATTAAGGAGTGGAAAAGAATTAGAAACGAGTGTAAAAAGTTGAAACTGAGAAAGAAGGTGGAAATTGAAAAAGGTACTAATAAAATAAAATATATCCAAACTTAGAATATCGATGCGATCGACTTTATATATGCTTTTGAATACAAAGAATGCGATACCACTTTTTAGAATATTTAATTCTGGCAAAATGGCTTCAATAACCAATGTGCGATGTTTACTTTTTTATATGAATTTATATTTAGATTTTATAATAATTGTGTAAAAATCACAATTTTAAACGCAGTATACGTATCATTCAAGTAATACGAGGGCTACAGTGGAGTCCTGGTTATCGATCCCACATGGATGGTGTTTTTATAAGAAGTAGAAATGTAAGAAATATTTTGGAATTTATCAAATTAAAAGTAATATATATATATATATATATATATTATTTTCAAATTTAATTTACTAACAATTTTTACGATAAGCAAGTAGCGATGGCAGTAATAAAGTAAAGTAAGCGATAGTGGAAATCAATGCAAGTATAAAAATGACTTTCTCTTTTTAACCTAATCCAAGATTTTTAGAATAATTATCTTTTGAGGGAATTTGTAGATTATGTATTGTGCCAAATAGAAGCATTCTATTCTCTCTTGGCACAGTCCAAGTGCGAAAATTGGCTAATCATGGAGTCGGTTTATGATGTTTTATTAGTAGAATAGAGTTAATCTGAGCTCACACTACTAGATGTCCAGGGTGGCTATGGACGGCCCTACCACAGGTGACCCGTTCCCTTTTTATAAACCAAATTATTAGAATTTAGTACGTCAGCTCTAAAAACTAATTAATTTTGCGCTTGATAAATAATATCTTCCTATTTATTTACACTTCACCTTGAATAACCCGCATAAAGCGTTCGACTACACAAGGATTTATGTGATATCTACTAGTTAAGAATTTATCTCCGGATAGGTCTCAAAATTCTTCAACAAGTTTGAACAATTTGAATGGGCAAATTTAAAAAGTAAGCTAAGATTAGGTATTAATATCATCACAATGTTTTAAATATTTTTAAATTTAATTCTCCTACCAAATTTAATTAATTTATTATCTTTTCATAATTGAAAGTAGAAAGATAACTAACTACTGAAACATTAAAATCACGCAACAAAGCATATTTATAAAACTTTGAACCAAGGTACAAATACTTATGCGAAGTGTTCCTTCAAGTGACCCGACTTCTACGACTCCAAAGCAATGATGAAAGACTCAACGGCAACAACACACAATAAATACTTAAAATAAACTCACAAGATACAAAGTAAAGTGGCACACGATCCACTTTAAAAATTTTATTTTAGTGTGAATTTCATGCTAACTTTATGCACATTTTTTAAAGATATTACACTTTAAAGAAGGAATTTTCCATATTTTTATCTTCAAGTATAAAAATATGATTTAGAAAGAAAATCAAGCAAAAACTATGCAATTTTGTGCCAAAATAAGTAAGGAAGAAAAATTCTAGCTTAGCACATATTGATATGTCTTTCTGCTTAATATCTTTTAGATTTCTCACATATTTTTGAATGATATTATACTTTTGAGAAATGTTGTTTTTATGTCTATCTTGTAGGTGAAGATGTTAGGAACGCAATGCAGCTGAAATGTCAGATCAAAACGGAGTTAAACGGAGCCAAACAAAGCAAAACGATGGAGGCTGCGCACGAGGGGTGGAGCCCACAGAAACAATGACGATGACGGCGCCTAGGCGCCGGAGGCTCAGGCCTAGGCACCGAGAATCATCTAAACGGTTATTGAGACAGAATTTTTGACAACTTTGGGAGTTATTTTGATGGTGTTAAGTAGTTTTTAGACATGTAGAAGATTGGAGTTACTCTATTATATTGGACATGTGATACGATGCATGCGGACACATTGGGAGCAGTTTTAATCGAAGAGGTGCGACCCAAAGTGATGGGGTACGAAGACTTGGTCATAGGAGTCGCGTCTGGCGCCGGACATCTGCGACACCTAGGCACCATAGTTAGTTTCTAGAAGATTCGATGAATGTGGATGAATATTGAAGATGTGCCTTAAACGACCCTTGGTCATTTTTGAAAATACATAAATGAGGCCGATTCTACGGCAGGGGGCCTCTCTCTTTGCCTCTCTCTTGCCTCTCTCTTGTCTCTCTCTCTCTCTCTCTCCCCCCTCTATTTCTTCCCTCTTAGTCATTTTAGAGTCATGAAGATGTAGATTTCTACATCTTATGGAAGATTAGTGAGAGTTTTGAGATATTTATGTAAAGGATGTACGAGCGGCGCATGGATCGGTGGGAGACTTTGGTCAAGAGATCTTATTATTTTATTGAGGAGGAAAAAGCTAAGTATTGTGTTATTCATTCTCTTGTAATTGTTGTAAATGCTTTCTAGTGGATTTTCTTTGTTTTTAAAATCGAGTTTTATGTCGTGATTTATCCATCCTTCGTAAGTGATTTTCTTTACTCTTTCTTTAATGTCGTAGTGGCATGTGCAGGAAAATTATTTTTATGATAGAATTATCTATTAGTTGCTTCTAGGTGACAGATAGTTGCATAAGTATAATAGAATACTAATGAAATAAGTTCCTTGTTGGCTCTTAATTTATTACAAAATTCTTTCGAAGTTATTTACTTCTTATGTCATTATTTTCATTTACTTTTATTTTGTAATGAAATAGATGCATGTTTAGGAGTATAATTTGTAGATATTCTCTTATTAAATTATGGTGATGATATTCATATCGGATCTTCATTTACTTTTCAAATTGATCGCATATTAAAACTGTTGAAGAATTGTGAGATCTCGAATGAGTTCTTAACTAGTAGATATCACAATAATCCTTGTCGAAGGCTATGTGTGGGTTATTCATGTTGAAGTGCAAAAAAATATAAACAGGGCGTTGCTTATTGGGCACGGAAATTGATTGGTTTTTAGAGTGATAGACTAAATTTAATAATTTGGTCTATAGAAAGGGCGGATCTCACTAGTAGGGCCGACCGTAGCTAACTTGGACATCTAGAAGTGTGGTCTGCCAACCCATTCTACTAATAATACATCCTGAACTGATCTATGGAATTGGCCAATGTTCTTTTTGGACCAAAGGGTAAAGAATAGGATTGCTTATTTGGCAGCTACTTATATAAATTCTAAGCATTTCTTTCTGCACATTATCTATGTAATTGCAAGGGAAATGTAGTCTTTAACATCTCAAAATTCTCCAAATCAATTTGTCCATAAGTTATCTTTTTATTTAAGAACTTTATTTAGGATTAGCTATTAAAAAAATCATTTTATATGAATTTCCAAATTTAGGCCTTATAGAAATATATTTGAGTGCTTTAAGGATTGCTTATCTGCTTCTACGACGGGATCGATGCGGGGTTATAAAGGAAACCTTATATTACTTGAAATGGTACATATAATTGCGTAGTACCCCTAGTGTGTAAATATTTTCTAAAATTTTACAGCATTTTGATTTTATACATTAGCCCGTATTTAAAAATTGGGTCGAGTTTTTGGCCCGTCTTTTGGAACGAAAATTCTTGCGTTATTTTGGGTCGGGTCGAGTTTTTGGCGCCGTCGCGGGGAAGCTTTGGTAAGAACTTTAGGAAATTTTAGTTGAAATAATTAGGTTTAGACTTGAAAAGCATGGTGTCTTAAAAGCTATTTTTGTGTGAAAATGTGTTTTGTTATATGAAAAAGTGTTGTAAAAAAGAAAAAAATGTTTGTGTGACAAATAAGGTGTTAAAGTAAAAATGTTTTGTTGTGTTGAATATATTTCATCCTATTGTTTAATTGTTAATGTATTGTTTGTTGTGCTATGTATGCAAAATAAAGGATACGCAAGACTTGTGCCTTATGATCCGAGTTTGAAAAATAAAAAAATAAAAATACGAAGGACTCGAAAACTAGAAATGGAAATGGAAAACTTTTAAGTTAATAACTTGGAAAATCATCATACTTCATTGAGGGATTACGTAAATCCTACGATAGATGAAATTCACTCAAGTATACAAAACCCTGTCATAGAAGCTAACTTGTTTGAAATAAATCCGTAGATTATCATACGAGTCTTGAACGATGGAGTTTGGAGTGAGAACTCTTTTTGGAGGATCCCTATTTTTCTCTAGTTTTCTAGAACTTTGAGCTACATTTCGTTATAGCATGTCGAGACGATGTTGTTAGGCTAAGGCTTTTTCCATTCTCTTTAAAGGATAAGGCCAAAATATAGTTATACTCATTAGCACACAGCTCTTGTTAAAAATTAGGAGGAGTTAACTCAAATTCTTAGGTAAGTATTTTCCACCTTCAAGGACTACTAAACTTAGAAACGATATTATCTCATTTTGTCAATATGAAGGAGAATCAATATATGAAGCACGTGAAAGATTTAAGGAACTCCTAAGAAATTAATGCATCATGCTTTGCTCGATTGGTTGTAATCATTCAAACTTTTATAATGGGTTAGTAGGATCAATTAATGAAGCGTATGCATTAATTGAAAAAATAACTACAAATGAAACGTATGCATTAATTGAAAATTGTCTACAAATGAATTTCAATGGCCCTCGAAAGGGTAATTCATAAAAATGTAGCTAGTGTTCATGATACGGATGTGATTACAATTCTTGCATCTCAGGTTGCCGCAATATCAAGGAAGTTGGACCAATTTGGAATGAACTAGCCTCAGTTTACTTCTCTAAGTAAAGGAAAGTTCATTAGGGCATATAATTGTTTCTAACTTATCATATAACGCTTTAAATACCATAAACGGCCAGTTAACTTTTACGACCCGTGTTCGGAGAACCATCTAAAATTTAACTAGAATCATACTACTGATGGTGGAAACCAAATGGAAAAATAATTATGTGAATCACAATGGAAGTTGGAATAATCGGGGAACCTGAAACTATAGACTTTCATTTCACGGTTCAACAATGATAAAAAATTTGAGGATAAGAAGATGTCTATGGAAAAAGTGGTATTGAAAATGAGAAACCGATTGCAAAGTCAAAATGCGATTAAAAATATAGAGAATCAGCGGGATAAATGGCTAATTTACTTAGCGATGAACCCCGAAGGAACACTTCCTAGTAACATTGAGATCAACCTTTAAAGAAATTCTTAATGAAAAAGTAGAAAGTATCCAATTAAAAAGTGGAAGAGAGAGGATGTGGTTAGAAAGGAGAAAAATGTTGTGAAATAAAAGGAAAATAAAAGACCTGAAAAACATGTTTCTAAGGATCTGCAAAATTAATTTCTCCGAAATAAAATTAGTTTGGAAGAATACCCTCGATTTTCTCAAAGACTTAGACGGCATGAGTTGGATAAAAAATTTTTAAAGTTCATGAAAGTACTTAAGAAGTTAACAATAAATATTCCTTTCACTGAAGCTTTGGAACGGATGCCAAGTTATGCAAAGTTTATGAAGGAGATATTAAACAAGAAAAGGAAATTTGGGGATTACGAGCAGTTGCACTAAGTGAGGAGCGCGGTAATATACTTGAGAAAAATTTTCCTCGAAATTCAAAGATCCTTGTAGCTTTACAATTCCTTGTGCAATTGGAAAAGATTGTGGAAAAGCTTTATGTGATTTGAAAGTGAGCATTAATGTGACGCCTCTATCTATATTTGGAAGGTTAGGTTTAGTTGATATTTCTCCCCTTTACTATAACCCTTATATTATTGATCGATCTATCATTTTATCGAAAAGGAGTTATGAAGACATGCTTGTTAAAGTGGATAAATTTATCTTTCCTTTAGACTTTATTGTATTAGATATGGAGGAAGATAAAGAAATTCCAATTATTTAGGAGACATTTCCTTGTTGCTAGACCTGACTATGATAGATGTCTGAAATAGGAAGTTGATTATAAATATTAAGAAAGTCACTTTTGATGTATTAAAGACTATCGAATATCCATGCGAGAGAAAAGGTGATGATTGTTGAATAGATGAAATTGATTATCTAAAGTAAAGACCATTTCCAAAGTTTTAAGAGTAAGTTATGAGATGAGATAGAAATGGTGCAGTGATTGAAAATGTTATTTAAAAGAAAATTGTGTATGTATGTTCGGGAGAGGTGTGAAATGATGGACGCTACAAAAATAGTAAACTTTTAATTAGTTTGTTGAAAAATCTCATGAACATAAGATGGATGTACCCCATACAATTTTAAAGCACGCCTATTTAGGGAATTTATCTACGCGACCAGTCTTTATATCCTTAGATGCGACTAAATCATAAGGAAAACCTGAATTGAATGATGAACATGATAAAGTTATTGAACTAGGACTTGGAAAGAGAATTTGAGGATATATTTCAAAAGAACTTTGGAGTTGAGAAAAGAGGATAAGGATATTGGAAGACCGTGGATGAAATTCCTAAGGAATTAGAAAAACTATTTCCTCGACTAAGATAGATCCTCCATCTTTAATAATTATAAAGGGGAAGAATTGGAAGATATTTTGAAATAGAAGAGTAACATAGAAGATACGTCCGAATGCGAATTATCTAAGAAGAATCTAATCCAAAATTTGGGATATATTAAAGAATCTTATAAAGATCCATTTTTTATAATTTCAAGGATGATATTAATATGCAAATTAGAAAATCAATGAAGAATAATTGAATCTAGAAAAATTTGAGGAACGATGATATAAATCGGCGAAAATGAAGAAGTGGCGAAAAATTAAAATTTGAGGATTTTATAGGAATCCTGGATGCGAAATGATTGGGCGATTGATCGAGGATTACTTAATTAGATTTTGATCCAGGAGGAATCATTTGTACGGCAGCGACATTAAAACCACTTCGTGAAGGAGGCAACCCGTGGTTATCTTTGCTAGTATGTTTTTGTGTTGTTTATGTGTTGTTTTGTGTTTGCTTTAGAAATGATTAAATTAATGTTGTGAGTTATGCCTTTGTCTTGACAAATTTGTACAAACTACAGTAGTAGCGGTGACAGTACGTATAACTCGATTCTCAGCGGAGCGAGCATTACCTTGAAGCATGTAGAGTTTGGACTTGGACCACTCCATGTCAGCTCTATTACTTCCTTTATACGACTTTGATTTCACTAATTAAGGTCGCCAAATTGCTTAATAAACAACATATGAATGAAGCACTATTTTTATTTACCCAATTATCATTAATAGTGTAGTTTCTTCCGTTAGAAATTAAAAAGTAAGGAGGGAAAATGTGGTAGAAAGAGATCATATTAACCTCCAGACAATGTTGTTATAGATACGCAGTACGAATATTTTAGTTTGTGTGTTTGTGTTTGTGTTTTGTTACAACAATTAAGAGATTTGAATAACACTTAAATATATATTCTACGGCGATACATATCTACTTATTTAACCTTTCTTTGGTTTAATTTTGTTCTAGCATGTTTAGTTTAAGGATTTACTTTCTATTGTAAATTGTTATGTCACGATGAATATTTGTAGATGTTTTTGAAAAACATTTATGGTAGATAGAATTTCTAAGCTATTTTTCTTCACATATATTTTACATGCTGAATGCTATACATGTTTAAAATTCAAGTTTGATAGGAAGAAAAATATATTTTAAGATTAATATACTTCCTTTAAGTTTAATATTATAACAAGCATGTTTTAGGCTAGATTTACTTTCTTCTGTGATCATTATCTGATTATGCATGTATATAAAATTGATAGGATGTTGTAGTAGTTAAGTAATTTATCTTTTATTTTTCTTCCTCCTACATTTTATGGAAATAATTGCAAAATATTTTAAAATTCAAGCTTGGGGGGAATGAAAAACAATTTTCAAAAACATAAATTTTATTTGTCCTCGAAAATCTTTATAAATAAATTTGATTTTTGATTGAAAAAATAATTATGTGTATGAAGTTATATTAGGGAAATAAAATTTTGAATATAGAAATGAGTAAAGAAATTTAGTTAAAATTTATAGTAGTGATGACAAAATTTAAAGTTAAATTTTTCTTAGTAAAGAAATGATAAAATATTGTGTAACCATCTTTAGTAAGAAAAGTTGTATTTTTAGAAAAATAGAAGGATTGGACTTTTGTTTTCAATATTTAAATTTCTTTTATTGAAAAATAATTTTCAAAACTATTATTATATTTCTAATTAAAAGATATATATCTACCTTATGCTTTAGGAAAGGAAGGGTGGAATTGAGAATTATTAAAGGCACAATATTATATAGTAATTCTTGCACAAAAAAAGAAAAGAAAAAAAAAAGAAAAGAAAAAAGAAAAGAAAAGTATAGTATGTAAAAAAAGGAAGGAGCTTGAGGATTAAAAGAAGGGCTAATCAAAAATTGGTTCCACACCTGAGCTTTTTAAAGTATAAGATTTGAGAAAATCTTAAACTTAAAAATATAATATAGTTAGTATAATTATTTTTAATAAAGATTTTTAAGTAAAGAAAATAAAAATGCCTAACCCTTATATTTTGAAAAATTTACAAGCATTTCTGAATTAGATAGCAACATATTTTCATACTCTTTCATCTAAGAGATTTCTAAACTTCAAATTGGTCTCATTTACTAAAAATTTTTCTAAATTGGACTACTACATTTATAGAACAAAATTTTAGAAACTCCTAAAGAAAACTCATACACTTGATTTGCTTATGTGGTTTTACATGATTATAGTGTTACTTGAGGACAAGTAACATTTATGTTGGGGAATTTGATCCACTTTAAAAATTACACATTTTTAGTGTAGATTTCATGCTAACTTTATGCACATTTTTAAAGATATTACATTAAAGGAAGGAATTTTGCATATTTTGTCTTCAAGTATAAAATATGATTTAGAAAAATCAAGCAAAAACTATGCAATTTGAGCCAAAAATAAGCAAGGAAAGAAACTATAGCACTTTATGTTATATGTCTTCCATGCTTAATATCTTTTATATTTCTCTCATGTTTTTTAATGAAACTATACTTTTGAGAAAGGTTGTTTTTATGTCTATCTTGTAGGTGAAGATGTTAGGAATGCAACACACAACGGAAATGGGTTGAAACGGAGTTGAAATGGAACGAAACGGAAAAAAAAGTGGAGGCGTACACAGTCGCGCTGGCACCAAAAGCCGGTGCTGGCGCAGTGACGAAGAAAAATGGCGCCTGGGCGCTTGAGAATCATCCAAAAACGGTTATTGGACAGATTTTTTACAACTTTGGGAGTTATTTTGAAGGTGTTAAGTAGTTTTTAGACCGAAGAAGGAAGTTGCCATAAATTATATAGGACATGTGATACGATGCATACGGACACATTGGAACAATTTTAATCGTGAAGAGGTGCGACCCAAAAGTGAAGGGGTGCGAAGACTTGGTCACGGGGTACGGCGCCTAGTTAGTTTCTCAGATTCAATGAATGTGGAAGAATTTTGAAGAGGTGCCTTAGCGGCCACTGGGTATTTTCGAAAATCTATAAATAGGGCCCGATTCTACGGCAAAGGGGCCTCTCTGCTTGCTTCTCTCTTGCCTCTCTCTTGTCTCTCTATCTCTCCCCCTCTCTTTCTTCCCCTTGGTCATTTTAGTCATTTTAGAGTCATGAAGATGTAGGTTTCTACATCTTATGGAGAAGGTGGTGAGGATTTTGAGATATTTATATAAAGAAAGGGATGCACGGCCGGTGCACAGATCGGTGGGAGACTTTGGTGGAGAAGTCTTCTTCTTTCCTTCCAGAAGAAAAAAGCTAAGTATCATTGTTCTTCATTCTCTTGTAATTGTTGTAAACACTTTCTAGTGGATTTTCTTTGTTTAAATCGAGTTTTATGTCATGATTTATCCATGCTTCGTAAGTGATTTTCTTTACTCTTTCTTTTAATATGAAGTAGTGGCATGTGCAGGAAAATTATTTTTATGATTGAATTATCTATTAGATGCTTTTAGGTGGCAGATAGTTTCATAAATATAATAGAATACTAATGAAATAAGTTCCTTGTTGGCACTTAATTTATTACACAATTCTTTCAAGTCTTTTACTTCTTATGCCATTATTTTCATTTACTTTTATTTTGTAATGAAATAGATGCATGTTTAGGATTAAGATTTGCTTAGATATTCTCTTATTAAATTATGGTGATGATATTCATACCGGATCTTCATTTACTTTACAAATTGATCACTTGTATTGTTAAAACACATTGAAAGATTAAGACCTATCTAGATGAGTTCTTAACTAGTAGATATCACATGAATCCTTAGGTAATCAAAGGCTATATGCAGGGTTATTCATGGTGAAGTGCAAATAAATAGGGAGATATTGCTTATTGGGTGCGAAATTGATTAGTTTTAGAGTGACGGAGACTAAATTACAATAATTTGGTCTATAGAAAGGAACGGGTCACTAGTAGGGTCGACCAAAGCCACCCTAGGACATTTAGAAGTGTGAGCCTAGATTAACCCATTATACTAATAATACATCCTAAACTGATCTATAGATTAGCCAATGTTCTTTTCTCACAGACCCCGAGGTAAAGAATAGGCTAGCTTACGTAGCCTTCCCCACATGAAATTCTAAGCATTTCTTTTCTACACATTATCTATGTAATTGCAAGAAAAGGTAGTCTTTAACATCTCAAAATTCTCCAAACCAATTTATCCAAAAGTTATGTTTTTAAGAACTTTATTTAGGATTAGTTATTAAAAAAAACCATTTTATCCGAAATTCCAAATTTAGCCCTTATGAAATATATTGGAATCGGCTGAGATTGCTTACCTCGCTTCTGCGTAGGATCGATGTTTGGGGTTATAAAGCCTATATTGTAGGCGTCGCTTATACTTACGTAGTACCCACAGATGTGTAAAATATTTTCTAAAATTTTACAACATTTTTATTTTTACAGCAGCGTAATTTAAAAATTGGATCAATTTTTGGCCATCTTTTGGAAGCAAAGAAATTCTTGTGTTATTGCGGGTCAGGTCACACCCTAAGTGTGGAAGAGACTAAAAAAACTAAGTAAAACTAGAGGGGAGAGAAGGTGCTAAAAGGGGCCATTTTCTCGATAGAATGGGCTCTGACATAGAGCTACGGGTGACCACAGGGGTTGCTTAAGGAACCCCTTGAAAATCAGTCAATTCAATGCATCTTCTAGAAGGTAATAGTTATTGCCTGGCAGCAGGATACGGAGCTTATGCGCCGAGACTCCGCAACCATGTCTTCACACCTCTTCGGTTGGATCCACACCTCTTCGCGATTAAAACCGTTTCTTGTGTCCCGAATGCATTGTATCACATGTCTATGTAATATGAGTAACTTCCGGTCTTCTAGAAGCTCCGATAAGCTGACTTGCTCATCAAAATAACTCTCCGAAAGTCATCAAAATTCTTAACGGCGTACGCTGTCAGTGGCACTTAGGCGCCCGGATGCAGGCGCTGAAGACGTAGGGCCCGATAATTCCAATTTTTTTGCTCCATAAGCACCATTTTTGCTCCTTTTTGCTCTTTTTCCTTCTTTTCTTTCTTGGACTCTTTTTTAATCATCTACATCTAAAGACATGAAAAGAAAATACCTTTCATTAAAGCATAATATCCTTAAGAATTAAATCATAAATAAGGCATAAAAATGGGTATTTTTAGGTAGATCAATATCCACTTGAACCAATGAAAATTCTTGTAGAAAAACCATCACCTCTATTTCCTCGAAAGATTGAAAAAACAAAATATGGACAACCAATTTATGAATTTTTTAGAAATTCTTAAGAAATTAACGGTAAATATTCCCTTTATTGAAGCATTAGAACGGATACTGATTATGAGAAGTTTATGGAGGATATTCTTAAAGGAAAATAAAGTTCATAGATCACGAGTACATTGCACTTAGTGGAGAGTGTAGTGCAATTATTCGAGAAAAAAGTTTCTCGAAAAACCTATAAGCCACAGTAGTTTCACTATCCCATGTGTTATAGGTTAAAAATTTTGGAAGACCTTTATGTGATTTAAAAGCTAGTATTACCTTATGCCTTTATCGACTTTCAAAGATTGGGAATAGGAAAAATTTTACCTACATCGTAAGTCTTCAGTTAGTTGATCGTTCCATTACTTATCTTAAAGGAGTTGTGGAAGATGTATTAGTTAAAGGTGGAGCCAAATTTGTATCATCACATGGATTTATTGTTTTAAATATGGAGGAAAATAAAGAAATTCAAATATTTTGGAAGACCATTCCTTGCTATTTGAAAGAGCTATGATTGATGTTCAAAAAGGAGAATTAACTATGAGAGTTAATGATTAAAGAGTGACATTTATTTATTTTGATATCTGAAGTAACCCTCGACGAGGAAAAAGATGATGAATGCTTTTGAATGGAAATCTATGATTATTTGAGAGATGATCATTTTAAAGAAATTTTGGAAGAAAAATGGAATGTGAAATTTTGATATGTGAGGATGATAATGAAATTGAAGATGATTTTGATGATATGAAGAATGATTGTTTAGATTATGTTAAAATATTTGAAATGTTGGATACGCATGAAAAGTGATGATAAAGTTTAATTCCATCATCATAAAACCTCTAAGCTTTTGAAATGAAAATTCTTCTAATCATTTGAAATATATGTTTTTAGGAGAATCAACTACCTTACACAATATTGTATCTTCGGATTTGAATGAATATAAAGAACAAAAATTATTGGATACTTTAAAGATACAAAAGGCTTTTTGGTTGGACCTTGGGCGATATTAAAATCGATCCTTTGATACGTATGCATAGAATTTTGTTAGAATCGATCAATTTATGGTTGTAGGAGGAATTGCACTTGGGCATAAAGTTTCTGAACTTGAGTATGGAGGTTGACCTACAAAAATTCAGATTATTGAGAAAGTACCGCCTCTAACACAGTGAGAGGGGTAAAGGATTTCTTAGGACGTGCTGGAGTTTTAAAACGTATATTAAGATTTTCAAAAATTACTAAACATTTGTACTTAACTTTTAGAAAAAGATAAGAAATTTGATTTAATGAAGAATGTTTGAAGACCTTTGAACTATTAAGAAAAAACTGAAATCATTGCCCCTATAATTGTTTTCACCCAGTTAAGGAGAAACCATTTGAACTTATGTGTGATACCAGTGATTTTGCAATTGAAATTGTTTTAGGGCAAAGGTATTATAAAATATTCAAGGTTATTTACTATGCTAGTAAAACTCTTAATGAAGCTCAGATTAATTATACCACTACAGAAGAAATTATTAGCTATTGTATGCTTTTGAAGAGCTTAGACCTTATCGATTGGAACTAAATGTATAATGTATACGAACCATTCGGCCATCGAAATATTTAATGCAACGAAGTATGCCAAACCAAGATTAATCAAATGGGTACTTCTAATGGAAGATTTAACTTTGTGATAGTTGACAGAAAGGGAACTGATAATTAAATTGAACCATTTTCTAGACTGAAGTACTATAAAGCTTATCTAATTTTGAAGGGAAATTACGAAACTTTCCTTGATGAACAACTTTATACCATTAAGAAAGGAATTTGCTTTAGTATTGATATTTTGAATTATATATTAAGTGATATTTTCCCACCTGATTTAACAAGGAAACAACAAAGAAATTTAGATATGATGCTAAATTTTACTTTTTGGGATGAGCCTACCTATATAAAGCATGTAAGAATCCTACTATTAGACTATGTGTGCCATATGAAGAAGTGAACCAATTATTCAGACTTGTCATGATTTAGAATTTGGAGGACATTTTGGTGCTGACATAATTTCTTATAAGATTTTAAAATTAGGATTTTATTGGCTTGACTCATTTTATGGATGTATATAGATATATAAAATCATGTTATTGATGTCGAGGAATAGGTAATATTTCTAGAAGAAATGAAATGCCTCTAATTTTACTTTAGAAGTTGAGATCTTTTGATGTGTGAAGATTAGATTTGTAGGACTATTTACTTCTTCATTTGAAATTTATATATATTGGCTATTCTTTGACATGTCTCGAAATGGATGTGGCAATTGCTTTACATAGATTTGATGTCGGAGAGTTTCAAAAAATTTTAATTAAAAATAATTTTACAAGATATAGAATGCCGAGAGCAATCATAACTAATGGTGGATCTCATTTGAATAATCTAATTCAGTGATTGCTTGGAAAACATAATATTATTCATAGAATATCTTGTATACATCATCCCCGAGACTAGTGGTTTGGCAGAAGGTCCTAGTCATGAAATTAAAAGAATTTTTGAAAAAACTGTGGATCTTCACAAATTAGATTGGTGTGTGAGATTAAATACTGCATTATGGGCATATAAGACTGTTTTAATTTTATCGCAATGTCTCCTTATGGTAATATTTGGAAAAACTTGTCACTTACTTTATATAATTGAAGCATAAAGTACATTGGGGTAATAAAAAAGAGCTGAATTTTAGCAAGGAATGCAAGTGAGAAGAGATTTGTGCAATTGAATGAATTGGAAGAAATTAAATAAATCTTATCATAATGACATGATTTATAAAGGAGAAAATGAAATTATGGCATGGTCGGAAGATATTAAAGAAGAAATTTGAACACAGGACGAAAAGGTTGTTATATAATACAAGATTGAATTATTTCTCGAAAACTGAAGTCTAGGTGGATAGGACCTCTTACTGTTATAAAACTTTCTTCTTTGGAGCTGTTGATAATGAGGATCCTAAAGCTGGAAAGATATTTAAAGTTAATGGGCATAGGTTAAAACCATATTTTGAAGGATATCGACCAGATTTTAAAGTGTTTTTAATGTTAAGTCATCCTGAATAACTTAAAGTTTGTCGGGTTGACAAGGTTAAACCAAGCACTTTGTGAGAGGCAAACCATATTTATATTTGTTATATTTGCTTTCTTGTTTTTAATAGTTTTACTTGTAGTTAGTCATATTTAAAGTCCTACTCGCTTATAATGTTGCTTTCTTGTTTTTAATAGCACTTTGTAGATAGGACTTAATAGTTTTCGGCAGATGAATTCTCGTATCGTCCTATCTACAATCTGTTCTCCATCATCGATCTGTAGGAGACATCGAGACAAGATAGTGCGAGACTAACGATGAGTTGTGACTCTACTTTATATTTAGTAATTAGTATTTTATTATGCTTTGGTGTGCTTAGTGTTGGCTTGATTGACTTTGTAGTATGTGTTTGGACTTATTATGCTCAAATTTTGTGTTTGTGTTTAGTTTTCAGCGTTAAAGTATCGTAGTGTGTTTGTGACGGAACTACATGGCTTGATGAACTCATATGGTGAATGCTTAAGTTTGTATGTTTGTAATGTAATTTATATATTAAAAGTGATGTTTTGGGTTGTTTATGTAAATTTGGTGTTAGTTAGTTGCTTAATTGATGAAATATTTGCTTAAGAGAGCTAGTATGTGATGGCGTAACTTTGAAACGATCGAAATTGCAAAAATTTTAGAGCCGAAATTGAACTAGCGCCACGGCGCCCTAATACAATGAGTTGGGCAATTAAAAGTTAAATAGAACGTCGTGGCCGCCCGGTTATAAAAGGCCGAAATAGTTTTAAGTTCTTGATTTTTGCCACAGAAGACTTTGCTATATCGATTTTCATCATCTTACACTTCCAACCAATACATATTTGGAATCTAGGGCTTGCTAGATCGAAAATTTCGAGCAATTTCAAGGCTTAAAAAAGTGTGGATCTTGTGTTCTCTTGGTAAGAGCATCACCTTAAACTAATTATTTACGATGATTTTCACTATGAAAATTTCTCACATTATTTAGATCCGAAATTTGTAATTTTTGATGATGTTTTGAGATTTTTCCATAGTGATTTAAGTTCTTACTTTTCTTATAAGTTACTTTAGGACTCTCCTACATTGTGATTTTAGAAATTTATTGGATTTTTCTTGCAAATTTTTAGACAATTTCATATGGCTCCTAAATCAGAAGTGAGGCAAAGAAAGATGGATTTTGATGAAGGTAGATTTGTTAATGTGAAGCACGGTGGGATTCTATTCATCCTGTATAACAAAAAGTGTATTCGAGGTCGGGCTTTTGAAAATACGAGCCGGATACGTAGAGCGGCTAATTTCTCATCGAAGTTATGCAAATCTTTTGTTATTTTGCGTGATGAGATTATGGGTATTGTTAAGTACATGCAAATGCGCGAATTTGTGAATATGTGCTTGTTCATAGAAAAATAGTATAGTTTGCAGCGTATTAGTACTTTTTTATCGATTAAGGATAACTTCATATTGCGAATATGAAAAAATTTGTATGTGATTGAAATGAATGAAGTTATTGCATTTATGCTTGTGGAAAAGGGTAATGGAAAGTAAAACAAGGACAAATTATTAATTTCCCTGCTTCCAAGTTACATGTAGCATCTAAAGCTGACACTATTTCATCTCTGCTAGATTACTACCTTCTTATCATCACAACAAAGTCACTAGAGATAGAGCGATTCACCAATTATGGTATTCGAGACTATGAAATGGATTGATATTGGATTAATTATCTTCGAGAATATTGTTATTGCTAGAGGAGGAAGCCGCGGTGGGTTAGGACATCCTAGGATTCATTCATTATGTGCACGGTACGAAGTTAAGTTGATAGTACGAGGAGTTTCCATCATTGAGGCTATTACCAGATCATTATTCGTACTTATGAGTCTCATGTAGTAGGGAGAGGAAAAATTAGAGATGCGTATTCGTACTCCATAACATGATGGATGGATTCAAAATTTGGAAGTGATGTTAATGAAGATTATATGACGAGGAGGGTTAAGTATGACATTTCTTACCATGATGCTCAAGTCAAATTCATGAAGGGAGACAACTGGAGTGGCATTTTCTACCTCCTCGGCCATGTTCCTAGCGACCTAATGATACGGATGAAGGCGGGGATCTTTGGTAATGTTGATTGGTAGTTTTATGATTCTGTTTACATTATTTTTTGTAGTATTTTTATGTGTTAGTTAGTTGTTTTTCTGTGATGTGTAGTCGATAAATGTATCTATGTTAACAAATGAAATTGTAATAAACTTCTGTGATAGTTTAGTGATGTGGATTGAGATTGTGATGTTATGTTGGATGTTTTAATGTTTAAGTCTTTAATATTTCTTCACCCTACAAATCTTTAATATTTTATATATCACTGTTTCTAACTGTTTCATGCTTGCTAGCTTAATTTTTTGATGAATACCAGCATAGCTTCCCGAAGATTTCAAAATACCGAACAGATGTTAGCTTTCTTTTACTCTCTACCTTTCGATTTATATGTAATGAAAAACATAGGTTTGGGGAGAATTAAAATATTAACTGCTTGTTGTTACCGATTAATATAAATTCAAAAATTAGTAGAATGACTTTTAGTAGTTGAACCTAACTTTTGATAACTAATTTTTTTATTTAATTTAAATATTATGGTAGATTTGGATGAAAGATTTTAGTAATAAGGTTAATTTTATAAGGTTAAGAGATTTAGTATAAGAGAATTGGAAAATAGTTGAATATTTAAATTAAAGAAGCTTGTATTTTAAATGTTAAGAGACTTGAATAATTATGTGGGAAGAAAGGATTGTGACATTATGATGAATTATAAAGTGATATATATTTATAAAGTAAGGAGGAGTTTCAAGTTTCAAATTTAGAAAGAGGACGGTGAAGTTGAAAACTATTAAAGAGCATTTATCCGGATATAGTAAACCTCACAAGGAAAGGAAAGAGAAAAAAAGTTGAAAAACAATCCCAAAAAGAGAAAAAAGAGAAAAAAAATAAGAAGAAAAAGAAGAAACATATATGTGAGGAGAAGCTTGAGGAGATGCCTACTCGAAAATTGGCTTTACACAGATAAACTGAGAACTTTTGTTACATTTAAGACATTTATAGTATTAGCCTACTTTCTAATGAGGTTGCATGAGCTTCTTTTTCATATAGTCTTTGACACCCTTAATGTGAAAAATTATGATTCATGTTGAAATAAATAGAAAACTAGAACTCTTAGAATTGACTGTGAATGTTATTATACATAGTTTTAACGTGAGTTCTTGAACTTCTTTACAATAATCTTAATATCATGTTCATTTAAACCGATAATCATAGTATCTATAATTGAAAAGTTCATACTTTCGGTAATATTTTTTTTGTAGTAAAAGAATTACTTGAGAAAATTAATAGTTGATTTCGAGAGATTTTGTACACGGAAATATATGTTGAATTTTTGTTACATAATTTGTACTTATTTTTTTTGATATTGCACTTAAAATGAAGGTATTCTTGTGTTTTTCTTTGCGGTATGATGATTATAGGTGATTAGAAAACGAGCCGAAACTACTTGGTCGTGGTCGTGGTCGTCCGTCTTGTGTAGCCATGGCGGTCATGGTGGCGGTCATTGATCCACCGAAAATTAAGCTTAATATATATATATATATATATATGTATATATATATATATGTATATATAAAAAAAATAAAAAAAAATTAAAAAAAATAAAAAATAAATAAATATATATATATATATATATATATATATATATATATATATACATATATATATATACATATATACATATATATATACATATATACATATATATATATACATATATACATATATATATATATACATATATACATATATATATATAGATATAAACTGGTATATATATATATAACAATATACCCTTTCCTTCTTGAGTGAAATTTGTGTATGTGAGGATCCTTGTTTTTCTCAACTCCATGTAATCCTCCATATCAACATGTAAGGAGCTATTATTGCTCTTTTTGTTATATATATATATATATATATATATATATATATATATATATATATATATATATATATATATATATATATATATATTTTAGCGAGAAAAAAGATAATATATTAATCAAGAAAATCTAGTACATCGATATGAGGAAAGGAAAGCAGATCCCCATGTAATAAAATTCTAAATTCCCTAAAAATAGAAGATTTAAGATCCAAAGAAGAAAAGCATAAAATATCCTTAGAAGAACTGCCTCTAGAAGCAAGCTAATTAGTGGTGATTTCCTCTCTATGGATGTGACTCCAAACTATAGATAGATTAGATACCAACAATGAAATTTTATTGATCCAAATTTGAAGATACCAAGGAGTAGCTGATTTATGTAGAAGAATATTCAGTAAAACTAATGAATCCATCTCCACATGAATTGGGCCTTTATGATTTAGAATAGCTATCTTTAGACTCCAGAAAACAGCTATAGCTTCAGATTCTAATGCATTAATGGCAGAAATTGGAGCGAGAGATAAACCATAAGCAAGACCCCTTGTAGTTTACGCATAAGGCCCCAATACCGGCATTGGAACTATTAACGACGGTGGAATGTATATAACTTCCATCGGTATTGATTTTAACCCGAGGGTATTTAGGAGTTCTCCAAAAGATCAATTGGAATTTGATTGCGAAGGCTTATTCATTAAATTCAAAGAAGTTTGTCATCTTAAGAAGAAAATTCAAGCGAGTTTTTTATGATAACTTTGGCTGAAAAAACCATATTATTATGCATAATCTCATTTCTAACCATCCAAGTGAACCAAAATATAATTAGGGGGATATTGAATTCAATTTGTCATCTTCCGATCTTGCCGACAATCAACGAGGTTGGTCCAACAACAATTTCTATGAGACAATCCCCTTTGATTAAGAACGAGTCTTCCATACCTCTCTGTATAGCATTGCAACTGATAAATAAATGAGAAATGGATTCTTCACTAGAGAGACAAAAAGTACACATAGAAGGTACCCGAATACCCTTTAACTTCAGAATATCATCGAGTTGGCAAAAACTTCCGAAAAGCTTCCAACGAGAAAAATGACATAGAAGGAGTTATGGATTTATTCCATATTTTCTTGCCCCAATCATTAGCGGTCCAATTATTACTAGAAAGGTAAATGAACTTGGAGAGACTTTGAGTAGATGGATTCTTGGTAATCGATCCGTCCTTAACATTAGATTGTAAAGGTATAGACTTAATTTTATTCACCAAGTCAATATTAACGGCAGCTTTCGAGTTTAACTTCATCCCAATTGGAATTAGACCAGAAATCAGAAACTTTCTGATTAGAAGAAGTAACACCTTGTTTATACAGGTGATCATTAAATAACCAATTATCAAGCCAAAAATCCACTTGACCATCACCAATATCCCAAATAAAGAGCTGCTCAGCAAATTCTCTTACTTTTAAAAGTCTTTTCCGAGTTTTTGGAATCTCCTAATTTAGCTTGAACACGAGAGGGATGGGATGTTCTACAATATTTCCCATGAAGAAATAGAGACCAAAGTGAAGACTTTGATCCGAAATGGATCCATTGTTTACAAAAGAATGAGAAACTAAGATGTTTGAAGCTTTTAAATCCAAGACCACCACGAGGCAAATGGTTTACATAATTTATCCCGGTTGTTCAATGCATTTGTTTATCTTGGCCTTCCCATAAGAATTTGTTGAAAATAAGCGAAAGCGAGTTTTTGAGAGCTTCTCTTCATATTAACCATTTGGAGAATATACAAAGGGAAAGAAGTTAATATACTCTTCAAAAGAGTAATTCTTCCACCATTAGAAAGAAAAGAATTTGACCGGCATTGAATTTTAGAACAAATTTTGGTAATCACATCATCAAAATGAGATAATCTTCTTCTTCCTTTGGACAAAGGAAAGCCCGAATAAACAAGAGGATAAACGACCTCTTTATAACCGATATAATCCAATATCCAATTTTTTATATGTGCCTTCATCAAAGAACTAGCTAGAAAAGAACATTTGGCTTTATTAAATTCCATTCCGGAGACGGATTCAAAGCTGGAAAGAGTTCTCATAATGCATTTAATAGATTGTTTACTCCCATTGCAAAAGACAATTACATCATCCGCATAAGCCGGGTGACTAACCAAAATGTTAGATCTATGCTGATATTGGACATAAGGATTAGCCAGTCGAACTTGATTTAATAATTTAGAGAGGTAGTCGAAAGCCAAGATGAAAATATAAGGAGATAATGGATCTCCTTGTTTAATCCCCACCAGACTTGAAAGAAACCATAAGTACATCCATTGATCGAACACTATAATAATTGTTCTCCGGCCATCTAGAGATTAAAGAGCAAAAATCGAGTTGAAGCCTCTAGCGGCTAGTACATCGGTGATGAAAGACCGATTGATTGAGTCAAAAGCTTTGGAGAGATCTAGCTTAAGAATAACATTGGAACCTCTACATGGCTTATCAATATCAGCGAGCAACTCTACGAGCAAGAAGAATATTATCACTAATACATCTCCCTTTAATGAATGCGAGATTGGTTTTCGGAGATTAAATCTAATAGATAAGGTTGCAGCTTGTCCACTAGAACCTTACTAATGATCTTAGAAAATGTGGAAGTAATACATATGGGCCTAAAATCCTTCCAGCTGTTTTTAAATTTATCTTTAGGGATAAGGATGATAGTAGAGGAAGCAAAATATTTAGGCAAATCAGAACCCTGAAAGAAAGCGATGATAGCGACCATCACCATATGCTTAATAATACTCCAAAACTTTTTATAGAAATCGAAGAATATCCATCGAGCCCTGTTTGTTTTGTTGCTATCCGGAGAATTAATAACGGAAAGAACTTCATTTTACGTAGGAGGATTTGTTAAGCGAGAAGCATCTCCTTTAAACATGTTACATTGCAATAAGCTGAACGAGAAATAGATGAAGAGGTAAGCTTGGGTGAGCGAGAAAACGGGTTAAAATAGAGAACGGCATCTTCGGCAATTACTTGTGAATCATAAATCCATCCTTTAGTAGAAGAATTAATCTTTAAGATAGAATTAATAGATCTTCTATATTTAATTACGGCATGAAAAAATCTAGAGTTTCTATCTCCATGAAGAAAATGGTTGGTGAAGCTTTTTGTTGGAGAAAGCAGTTCCTCACGAAGAATGGCGAGTATTTAATTTTCCATTGGCAATGAATAAGTCATGATCGGAACGGGAGCCATTTTCAACGGCTTGTTCGGTTTTGGAAACTAATTCTTCGGCGAGCTTTTATATTGGAATTAATATTGCCAAAATCACTCCGATTCCATTTAGTTAAAGCCTTAGAAAGCTTTTTCAGAGCTTGCCAAAGCTGAATGAGAGGATTAGCATTTAAGAAATCCATAGGAATATTCCGGTTAGACTCGATAATCTACACTGCGATTAGGATGAGAAGACCATACATTCAAATATGCGAAGCGGGTTTTATGAACAATATTTGCAGCTGCAAGCAATAAGGAGAGGAGAATGATCGAGACCCCGGTCTAACAAGGTGTTGAACTTTAGAGATAGGAAATAAATCAAACCATGGCTTATTAACAAGAACTCTATCTAATCTTTCATAAATATTACCCCTCCTCCAAGTAAAAGAAGAACCTTCAAAACCAATGTCGAAACGACTCGGCATTTTTAATAGAATCAGAAAAAAATAGCAAGTCATTCAGATTAGGATTTCTGCCTCCCTTCTTCTCACTAGGATGAGCAATACAGTTGAAATCTCCTCCAACCATCCAGCCCTCTTTGATAGTTTGACCAATCATATGCAGATGGGACCAGAGATCCTCTCTATCCACTTTAGTTGAAGCAGCATAGACAAAAGAAGCATAACCTTTAAAAGAGTCAATCTCAAAATGAACATGCAGAAATTGAGAATGATCTACGGAATATCAATCTTTAATTCTTTCTATAAAAAACCCAATTTTATTGGAAGAATTGTAAACAAAGTTGTATCACGGGAACTTCTTAGTAAATCTGTCATAATTAGACTTAACCATTGGCTCGAGAAGAACCACCATCCAACACTTATTAACCACTATTTATTCTCGACAATCTATTAAGGGAGCCGAGGTTTGCCACTCCCCTAATATTCCAGCGAGAGAAAATTAAGCATGATGGGTAGATCTTCCTCCCCTAGTCGATCTAGAGAAGGAAGATGCGGTAGAGATTGGAAGGAATAATATTTTCGGCAATAATATATATATATATATATATATATATATATATTATATATATATATATATATATATATATATATATATATATATATATATATATATATATATATATATATATATATGCATATTGATATAATGGAAGCTCCTGATTTTTAGGAGAATTCTTGAGGCGATTTTCAAATCCTCTCAGGTTTTGAAAATCTTTCTGCTGTTCTTTCTTGTTTCTATTGATTTGAAGATTTTGCTGTGGTTCTCGTCTCCCGGGCATTTGTTTTTCAAATCCTGGATTTGATTTTCATCATTTGCTGTGTTGCTGAATTCTTGATTCCTAGTTTTCTATCTTTGTTCTTGGAGGGTATCCTGATTTCTTGATGGCTGAATTGATTAATGGCAAGGCTACTTTTCTTGAAATTGCTTTGGTAAAGGAATTTCGACCAGCGAGATAAACTTACTTTCCCTCGATGTTACCATGACACGGTTCTTGCAGGAAAGGTGATTGTCGATTCATCAAACAAGTGGTTAAAAAGGGAGGGAAACCAGCCCTTATTTTCTACGATTCGAATTGATATCTTTGGTGGATGTTCATAAATTCACACTAATTGGTAAGTTTCAATATGGTCATCCAAAAATGGATAATATTAGAAGGATCTTTGATGGGTTGAAATTGATAGGGGCTTGGAAAGTTGGTTTATTTGATGGTAGGCATATTATGATTCATCTTTCTAAAGAAGAAGATTATGCTAATCTTTTTTCCGAGAAAATTTATCATGATGGAAGGTAGATATATGAAAATCTTGAAATGGTCCCCTAACTTTGATCCAAATCGAGAAGCCCCTATTATTCTATTTGGTATAGGCTTCCCGATTTAAAACTTCATTTTTTCGATCATCGAGTGATTTATGCTTATTGGGACTGCTTATAGGGAGACCATTAAAATTGGATATGTCCACATTTAATCTTTCTAGGCCTTCCTTAGCAGAATTCTTGTAGAAAGAGACATTACTCTACACGATATTGATGAAATTTGGCTTGGCTCTCCTCATAATGGGTATTGGCAACCTATAGTTGTGGAACAAAAACCTACATATTGCTACCATTGTAGAATGTTTGGTCATTCTAAAGAAAGCATTTTTAGATTGAAACCAGAACTTAAACACTGTTAATAATAAAAATATTAATTCTTATCGCTTTTGTTAAGGATGGATCTTTGAGTGAAGGACCTTTAATAATTTGGATTACTGATTCCAAAAGCTACTTGGTAATATAAGTTACGAGACTATTGATACGAGTTAATGCTATCGTTTCGGTTATCGAACTTGATACAGTTATGGAAGTTGTTGTTGGTTCTCGAGATCCTTTTAATATTCGAATTCGAGTCTACCATATTGATAGAAAGTTCATTATGAATTCCAATATTTACGAGAATCCATCGGATTTACTCTTCTTCGTTCGATCAAAGTTACAGTTACTTGTTTTGCTCTTGCTTATTTCTTCGATTTACTGCTGATACGACAATGGCTTCGGTAGAGATGTTATTTCTAATATTGGTTTAGTAAATAAGGGTTCCACCTCTCATTCGATATTAATTTGATTACGATGCTCGGGGATTGGAATCAAATTTAGCTGATGAAATTTATGTTGAAGATGATAGAAATAATTACTTATCTAAAGAAGTGATACCTCCGGCAATGCTATATCCGAGTTTTTAATATTAAACCACAAGAGATTCCTGATATTCCTGCTAATATGGCTATTGTCGATAATGAACTAAATGAGGATTGGGTAGTGAAAAGAAGTATATATATATATATATATATATATATATATATATATATATATATATATATATATATATATATATATATATGTAAAAGATGTTGGCGGCAAGGTGTGCTCTGCTAGGGTTTCTAGCATGACTCTGCGGCGGCGGCTCGGAGGGTGGTGGTGCGGGTAAGTCTAGTGAGTCTTTGGTACGGAGGTGAAGTGTTCCGGGCTCCTTTGTTGCTCTTACGGCGGCTTCTTGTGGTTCCCGGGTCTTTTGTTTTTCAAATTTCATTGTTCCATTGTGCTCTTCTTGGGGTGGTTTTTTCTTGCTCTAAGGTCTGTGGGTGTACCCACTCGGGGTTGTGCTCACTCTTGTTTGCTTACTTGCTTCCTTATTTTTTTGTACGTAGTGCAACTTCCATTTTACAGTTCTTTGTTGTTTGGGTCCATTTGTTCCATTGGTAGCTGTTGGTGGTGTTGGGTGGTCGATGGCTCACCCCATTGATCTTACCACCAACATTGAGTGGGCAAAAGCCACTTATCGTTGGTGTTGTAGGATCTGCCCCTTCCATCGCGGATCCTTCCGGACTTTTTCCCACGAGAGATTGCATGATGCGGCGAGTGGAAGAATTTCTTGCCCTTTTATCGGACCTGCGGAAGAAAAGGATGGCCATCCTGCTGTGATTTTCAACGATCGAGGAATTGGCCGTGCTTGATGATGAAGTGAAACTCACTTTGATTGGGAAATTTAGTTTGGGACATCCCAAGATGGAGCTAGTGAGGAAATACTTTGAATCATTGAATTTTCAAGGGAATTGGAAGCTAGGACTGCTGGATGGAAGACACCTGCTTATCAACTTCAGCTGTTGAGGAGGATTATGCTATGTTATTTGCTAAACATTTGGTGACTATTCTTGGAGTGGAGATGAAAATAATCGAATGGACGGCAGATTTTGATCCTAGCAAGGACCCTCCGATTGTGCCAATGCGGTTTAAACTACCCGATCTTCCATACTGATTTTTTAATCGGGATGCTCTTTTCCAAGTTGGGAGGTCTATTGGAACTCCTTTAAGACTGGATCTTGCTACAATTAATAAAGCTAAACTCGAAATGGCTAGGATCCAGATTGAGAGGGATATTTCCTTGCTGAGGTAAAAAAAATTTGGATTGGATCGGCTAAGGAAGGACGGTGGCAAGAAGTTATAATGCGGCAAAAACCTTATTATTGCTCTCATTGCAAAATGTTTGGACATACAATGGAAAAGTGCTACGGAATTCATCCCCCATCTAGAAGATCCATAACAAAGGAAACTCGACACAAGCAATCGTTGATCTTGTTTTAGTGCGACGGGGCTCGGGAGAAAGGAGAGAATTTGTGAACTCGGTCTCTCGAACTTGCTTTACCCCTCCGAGTCGAGGTGGGGAGAACACCGGTATGTCGAATCCCCCTTACGTTGGGGAGATGACTGTTGAACCCACGGTCCATATGGATAATGGCACCCCTCTAGTTCACTGCTGGAGTTATCGAAATGTTTCGATGATATTTACGAGTACGCTCTTGGGGGAAGATCCCCACATAGTTACGGAAGGGAGGAAGAGGAAGTCGAATAGTCACACCAACTCAATCTATTGAACGGCAAGTGGATACCCGGTTTCCCTCCAATGCTTGGAATCGGTGTTATGCGAGGAAGAGATGGAAGGCAAATGGCACACCCAAACCTCCAGGGAAAAGAAGAAGAACAATCTCGGTGAAGTACAAAAACTTGGAACTCCTCTTTACGTGGGGGAGTTAGGCTGGAATTTCGTTACCGGGGGAGATCTAGATCTAGATCTCAATCCTCTTTTAATCCCCATCCCATTTAATGATAAATTTCCTCTGTTGGAATATTAGGGGTATTGCTAATCCCCTATCTTTTAAAAGATTGCTACATTTAAACAAAAAATATAAATTATGGTGCATTACCATCACTGGAACCTTTGGTTAATAAATATCCTCGAGAAAATCATCAGCGAGCTACGAGGCTACAACCACTATGCTAAGCTGCAATAATAAAATTTGGATTTTTTGTAGAAAAGAGGTGAGCGGGTCTATCCTTATTGACAACAAGCAATTTATACATTCTTCCTTTCAGATTAATGGCAGGGATGGTTTAATAACCTTTGTTTATGTTGGATGTAAAAAGGAAGATAAAGTTATCCTGTGGAGTCAGCTACAGGACATCAGTGTCCAAGTACACTCACCCTGGATTGTTGGGGGTGATTTTAACGAGTGTGGGGTCTTCGAATGAAAAAATTGGGGGTAGACCTCCCAAGCTCTACGATATGACCATTTTCAATGATAATATTCATGCGGCCAATCTTTATGACCTTGGATTTAGAGGACACTGCTTTTACATGGAAGAGAGGGATTATGCGGGAGAGGCTTGATAGGATGTTGGTTAACAACCTTTGGCTCTCTAATTGGCTTCTTACTTATGTTACTCACACGAGTCTTCTTGGTTCGATCATAGACCTCTCCTTATATCTATTACCTCCCCCACTGCTCTAATACTCCCCTCCTTTCGGATATACGAATGTTTGGTCCTCCTATGTTGAGTTCCACAAGATTGTTCGGAAAAGCGGCACGCGTATTGATCACCGGACCCTCTCATCGGATTAAGCGGACTACGAGATAAATCTCGGTAAAGCTCTTAGGAAATGGAATTGGAACTTTATAGGAAACCTCCATGAAGTGCATCCAGTGGTGAGAAGAGCTCGATCAAATTGAGTCTAAAATCCAGTAGCTGCTACTACGAGATGAACATTACTTCATTGCACAAAATAATTTACTTGTTAGCTATCGATAAGTTGGAGCAATATCTAAAACAAAAAGTTTGCTTTGAACCATTTTATTCATGGGGATAGGAACACTCGGTTTTACCATGCACTGTATAAAATATAGAAGGAAATGTAATACTATTCACTCTATCCACACGAGTGATGGCGAGGAAACTTATGGAGGACACCGAGATTGGTTTGGATGCTTATTACACATTTTGACGAAGCTACTTAATCCTCCTCCCGAACCAGATTGCTATTGATAGATCTCTTTTCCGGGACAACTTGCATTACACCAATGTACTTGAGTTAACTACCATCCCAGTGAGCAAGAAATGCGGAATGCTTTATAAAATCGATTGATAGTTCTAAAGCTGCAGGGACCGGATGGTTACACGGCGATTTCTATCGGAAGGAGTGGAATTTGGTTGGTGGTGATGTGGTGGCGGCTATCCAAAGTTTCTTCCTTGGAAATGATCTTCCCAGCTATTTTTGTGCATCAAACATTGTGTTGATTCCCAAAAATAATCTTATGCATAACTTGGGATCATTTTAGACCCATCTCTTTGGCATACGTAATCGATAAGGTTATCGGCAAAATAATTGTGGGGCGACTTCAACCTCATCTTGATAGGTTAATATGCATGAATCAATCGGCTTTTGTGAAGGGCGAGGTCGATCTACGATAATGTGCTACTTGCCCGGGAACTTTTGCTTGATTTAGATAAAGTTCATAGGGGAGGTAATCTTATATACAAGTTGGATATACAAAAAGCCTATGATACCATTAGTCGGGAGTTTGTTCAAGATGTTTTGATTGCTAGAGGTTTTCGAGCAACGGTTCGCAATCTCATCTCCAGGTGGCTCCATTCAAATGAACATTCTATCTTATTGAATGGGACCGCCGGAGGCAAATTCCATGCCACCGAGAGGATTAAAGCGGGGAGATCCACTTTCTCCTCTCATCTTCATATAAGTCGTTGATTACTTCTCAAGGATGATTAATCGGACCATTACGAATAAAAGCTATGCCAGGTACCATCATAAATCAAACATTGTTATTTCTCACCTCCTTTATGCGAGATGACATCATGGTTTTCTCCGAGTGCACACAAAGCTGCTTGTGAAAATGTTAAAACATTGTTTTGACTCTTTCCAACAACAATGCGGAATGCTTTTCGATCACGAGAAGTGCCAATTGGTATTCTCCAGGCGACACCTATCCGGATCGAAGCAATGGATTACGGAGTACACTTGGATTTCAATGCGGTACCCCTCCTTTTAAATACACAGGTGTCCTTCTCACTTTGGGCGGAACCAAACAAATTCAATTTGAGGAGATTCTCACCGAAGTCGGTTCTCAGTTGAGTTGTTGGACTAATTCTTTCTTATCGAATGGTGGTAGAATCACACTCCTCGAAAGTATCCTCACAACCTTCCCCTCCTATCTTCTTCGAATGATTGCTATGAAGAAAAGCACCCAATTACAGTTGGAAAGGGCTTTTAATAGATTTTTATGGGCTGGTCGGAGAACCCGGAAGCATTGGACTTCTTGGCAAAAGGTCACAAAACCGGTGGTCTGCTGGTGGCCTTGGATTCAAAAGCTTTCCTCAAATTCGATGATTAATATGTGCAAATTATGGATTAATTTCGGAGCCCAAATCTCACTGTGGGCTAAATTTATGATGGGTAAATACTGCGGGTTCTCCCATCCCACTCAAGTGGTCGGAAATTAGGTGACTCCGAATGCGGGTCAATCTACTTAAGGTGAGAAGTTCTGCTGAAAATCTCTTTATCCGGAGGTCGGGGAGAGGTGATGTGAATTTTTGGTTGGATAGCTGGTGTCCCAAGGATTGGTTAGTTGCTAAAGATAATCCTGCTGATTCAACTACAAAGGTCTGTGAGTTTTGGGATGGGAGCAATTGGTCTCTTCCACGACTCAAGGCCATTTTACGAGATCATTCGGCAAGGCGATTTCTACCATCAAGTTTGATCAAAGTAGTCCAGATAAAGTTTGTTGGAGTAATCACCACAATCAAAATATAACTAAAACTATTTACGGAGTCTTTTCAATTGGCCTTCGTTCCCCGGGGAAACTCCATTTGGAATAAATTTTTGTCCCCTTCCATGTCCTTTTTGTCTTGGAGAACCTTCCATGGCATCATCCCAACCGATGATATTCTTAAACTAAAAGGTCTTGGGGGCCCTCTAAATGTGTTCTCTGCCATCAACATGATGAATCCATCCCTCATCTATATTTTAACTTCTCCTTTTCCGGAGCTCGTATGGTTGCATCTAACCGATAGGTCGGAAGAACCATACTTATTCTTGGGAAGATATTCATACACTTTGGATGAATAGGGAAAATCGAAGGTTAATACTCTACATTGCATTGTGATGTGGTTTACGTGGATGGCCGAAACGGTGCCAAATTGATGGGATAGGCCACTACTTGTGGATAAAGTAGCCAATAACTGTAAAACATATCTACACAAAATCATTAAACACAAGGGTTTCATCAATCTGTTGCACTACTCGAGCTCCTACCTAATGTTGGAAAAAAGTTAAGTCTGGTTAGATGGCTTCCCCTACTAACCTAACCATCAAAATTAATACGATGGCGGTTTCTCTAAGGATAATGCAGAGTGGGAGGAATTTTCGGAAACTCTTATGGTAACTCGCCTACTTTTCTTCTATGCACTCGTGAAAGCTAGAGATGCATTGGAGACTGAATTTATTCGTCGTGGAGTATGCTATGCATATTGCCAAAATTGCTAAGCTGGTCGAATATTTGGCTAGAAGTTGATTCCACTGTTCTACTTAACATTCTTCAGCAAAACTGGTCTACAACCTGGATGCAAGACTATTGGAGAAAACAAATTAATCAAGCTAAACCCACCCATTTTACCTCTTCTTCAATTCCTAGGGAGGGTAACAAAGTGGCCCATTGGTTAGCAGTTAGGGGGCCGGATCCCAGCGAGGTTTTAGTTGCCGCAACCCCCCTTTTGATCTTAAAATTTTAATTAATGGAGATAAGCTTCAGCTCCCACATATCAGATTGGAGACACCCCCGTGTTCGATGGAATTTCTTGGGTCGTCGTGGGGTTTTTGTACCAAACCACTTTTTTAACTTACTTTATAATTATACATATTTACATATGTATACATATATTTTCACTCACCCAAGCTTTTAGTTTTATTGTTTTCTGTGGTCTTTAGGGAATGGCCTCCATTAGGTTTTTTGTTAGTTGGGAGCATTTCCATCAATGATTTTGTACTCTCCTTTTATTAGTAACATGTAGGGAGCCCTCTGTGTTGCTCCTTTTTTAAATATATATATATATATATATATATATATATATATATATATATATGTATATGTATATATATATATATATATATATATATATATATATAATACATACGAGGAAAATGGAGGTGGCGGCCGTAGGAGCTCGCTAGGGTTTCAAGCCGATTAACGAGAGGTGGTGGCGGCGCTGCTTTTCCATAGAGGAGGAAGTTAGCTGGGAGCAAGAAGAAGGCATCCCCTTTGTGGTCTTTCGCTGGTTTCGGAGGGGAACTTAGTTTTCTCCCTTCCCGGGCGTTTTTTTGTTTGAATTTTCTTGTGAGTTACTGTTACATTTGTGATGGCTACAGCACTCACTAGTGCTGATCCTAATTTTGTTAGAAGGGGCACGTTTGTTGAAGTGATTGTGAGAAAAGAAGGAGGCACCACCATTGGAGACAAGTTAGTGTTTCCCCGGCTTTTTCAGGGCAAGGCAGAGTGTGAATTCGTTCGGAAATGTACCAAGAAGGCAGGTAAGCTTGCTCTTATTTTTTCTGAGGAGGAGATAGCAAAGTTATCTGATCCATATCGATTCACACTGGTGGGAAAGTTTCAGTTTGGACATCCCAATCTGGATATACTTAGGAAAGCTGTTGATGACTTTAAACTGGTGGGCAGCTGGAAGATTGGTGTTTTTGACAGTCACCATATCATGTTACAGCTAGCATTGGAGGAGGATTATGCTCAGATTTTCTCTAAAAAGGTCATCATGATAGATGGGAAGCTCTATGAAACTCGCTGAAATGGACATTAGATTTTGATCCAACAAAAGAACCTCCAATTGTTCCTGTTTGGTTCAGCTTACCTAACTCGAAACTTCCATTCAATAATCATAGGATCATCTATGACATTGCTGACTGTATGGGCAGACCATTAAAACTTGATATACCATCAGCAAATGTTACAAGAATTTCCAATGCAAGAATTTCCAATGTTGCATTTGACAGTGTTTGCAATACAAAGGTTGAATACGAAAGCTGAAGGAGCATGGTCTCAACAAAAGAGTAGGAGAAGGAGGAAAGATCTTATGGAACTACAAAATTTATCACAAGATAACATCATTGGTATGGATCATTCTTCGGCCACTCCCTCAGGCTTACTAGGGTCGGTAAGGCCCTCCATCATGATTAATCTTCTTCGTTGGAATGTTAGGGGTGTTGCAGATCCTGGTACCCTCAACAGGCTGCTACATTTGAACAGGACTTATAAACTTTGGATCTTTGCTCTTTTAGAACCATTGGTTCACACTAATATTTCAAAAATTACAAAAAGATTCCCTGGTTTTCACTTCAGATCAACTGCAATAATAAGATTTGGGTTTTTACTAGAAAAGAATTGCAATGCACTACTCTTATTGATAATTATCAATTGTTACACATTCAAGTTGGGCTGGATCAATTCCATGGTTGTGCCACTTTTGTATATGCTGGTTGTACTTCCACTGACAGATCACATCTTTGGGCTGAAATTTGCAGCATCAGTGCTTGCAATCCCTCAAACTGGATAGTGGGTGGTGACTTTAATTGTATTAGAGACCCTAGTGAAAAAAAGGGAGGCAGAACCCCAGATCTCCAAACTATGATGCGGTTCCCTCACAACATAACCACTGCTCTGGACTTTTTGATTTGGGATTCATTGGATCCCCCTTCACTGGCGAGAGAGGCAAACTTATGGAGAGGCTGGATAGAGTTCTAGCAAATGATTCTCGGTTGAATATTTTTCCTTTCACTCAAGTAATTCATCCGCATAGATCAACTTCGATCATTCCCCACTATTGATTCGGATCTCTTTCAACCCTTACAAAGGACACTCCCCCTTCGATTCCTAAATATTTGGTGTGATCATCCCGATTTTCTTGAAGAAGTCAAAAGCTCATGGAAGGTCCCGGATTGTCTTACCGGTAATCCACTTACCGAGACTTTGGAGACTTCATAAGAATCCGCAGTTCATTTCGAGCCTTTGGAATAAACACACATTTGGTAATGTGTTCCAACAAGTCGGGATGCTGAAACCAAAGTTCAATTATTGGAAGCTCAACGAGATTTGGGAGAGACTCGGGAGCGAGGATTTGTTGATTGCTCATTCTCAACTTGCACAAGCTTTAGATAGGGAAGAAAATTTTACGCAACAAAAAGTCGCTACTACAAGGTATCTTTTTGGGGATAGAAACACCAAGTATTTCCATGCTATGATCAAACACAGGAGGAAAATAAATGCCATTCTCAGAATAAAGGATACAACAGGAAATTGGGTTACAGACCCTACAAATATTTCAAATAGTGCTCTTCAGCACTTTCAGCAACTGTTTGCTTCACAACCCAACCCTTCCCAGTGTCTGTTTGAAGAAGTTTTTTCTGAAAACTATAATTATGTCAATCAACTAAATCTTACTTTTATTCCTGATGCCAAGGAAAGTCAGAATGCCTTAAAGAATATTGATGGGAATAGGACAGCTGGTCCTGATGGCTTCACTTCAAATTTTTACCTCAAAGCATGGGACATTGTGGGCAATGACATCATAAAGGCTGTTCAATCTTTCTTCTTAGGGACTGATTTATCTAAATACTTTGCTGCTGCTAGTATTGTTCTGATCCCCAAGGATAATCATAAAACCAGCTGGGCTGATTTCAGACCTATTAGCCTAACCTCCACACTCTCTAAACTAATCAGCAAGATAATTGTTGGAAGAATACAACCACATCTTAATCATTTAATCAGCTACTAACTAATGCTGCATTTGTACAAGGTAGATCTATTGTTGACAATTGCTTGCTTGCACAGGAGATGTTACTTGATCTTGATAAAAGGTGTAGGGGACAGAATTTAATCTTAAAACTGGATCTCAAAAAAGCTTATGATACAATTGGCTGGCACTTTATTGATATGTTACTTAAAGCTCAAGGCTTCAATTCTTCTTTCTACCATTTAATACAGAGATTGCTATATAATGCTTATTATAGCATTCTTGTCAATGGTAGCAGCTGTGGATTTTTTCAAGCAGGTAGGGGATTAAAGCAAGGGGATCCACTTTCCCCTACTATATTTATTTTACCATTTGACTATTTTTCCAAAATTCTTAATGTTACACGTCTTCACTACCCTTAACTCAACTTTAAACATGGATCATCTCAATGCAACAGTCATTTGGCCTATGCTGATGATATAATCATCTTCACCAATGGGTACAAACAGGCTAGCAGGAAAACCTTGCAATTAACTAATCATTTAGCCATGGCGAGTGGCACGGAACTTAATCACAAGAAGTGTCAATTCTTAGCTGGTAAAGGCTTTAAACATATATAGTGGCTGAAGGAGGTAACTGGCTTCTCTGCAGCTGATCTTCCACTGAAGTACTTAGGTATGCAGTTAATGAAAGGAAGGAGAAAACAGTCCCAATATGATGAGGTTGTCCAGAAAATTACTTCAACATTAAATTGTTGGACTAATACATTCTTGTCTAATGGAGGTAGGTTAACCTTGCTGAAGAGTATTTTAGCAACTTTCCCTCTCTACAATTTGCAAATGGTAAGGATGAAGAGAAGCACCTAGAAAATGATTGAAACACTTTTCAACAAATTCCTTTGGGAGGGCCAATCAAAGCAACCCCACTGGACAGTGTGGAATAAAGTTTGCAAACCTATCAAGGCTGGAGGTTTGGGCTTCAAATGCTTCCAACAAATGAGCCAATCGTTTCTATCGTAAGCTGTGGATTAAGTTTAGAAAACAAGATACTATGTGGGCTACTTACTTAAAGAACAAGTACTGTTGGAAGTCCCATCCAAATGTCGTTTTGCCCAAAATGGGGGATTCCAAACATTGGAAACATTTGCTGAAAATTAGAGACATTGCTAACCAGTTTTTTGCTGGGAAGTTGGCAAGGGGAAAATTAATTTCTACTATGATAACTGGACTATTGATAACCCATTAACCTTCCTTGCTGCATTTAACACACAACTAACGATGTCAGTTACGGATTGAAGACTAATGGAATACCAACTTACTTAGAGAAGTGCTTGGATGAGGAGAGTGTGCGATAGATACTTCTTATACCAATTGATTCAACTAAGCCGGATAGGATTGTTTTGAAACAATCTACCAATCAATCCTTAAACAAGATGATCTATAGCTCTTTCGATCACCGGCTCGACACTTAGTTGGGGAGAAAATCTGGACAAGGCTGTTATCTCCATCAATGTCTTATTTTTGCTGGCGACTGTTTCATAAATACCTCCCATTAGATGACATTCTGAAGCTAAAAGGTTTAAGAACTGCCTCTAGATGCTGGTTATGCCAATCTCATGAAGAATCTGTCTCTCATCTTTTCTTAAGCTGTGAAGTTACTAATCAGGTATGGAAGGCTGTACTTATACATCTCAATTTATCTCACCTCAAATATAATTGGGTTTCTGTGGAGGCTTGCTGGGAGGACTGGAAAAATGAAAAATGATATCATGTTCCTATGATTATCTTTTGGTTCATATGGATGGCAAGAAATCGGGCCAAGTTTGATAGCAAACTTTGTTTTATCAATCAAATTGTCGCTAACTGTTGTAGCTTCATCAGTAAGCACTCACTGTTAGAAGTCCCATCTAAAAGCAAACACCGCTTTGCTGAAATGGTCCCCTCCTTCCTTGCCATGGATAAAAATCAATATTGATGGTAGCTACACCCCTTCATCTGCTGGTATTAGAGCTGTGTGTAGGAATTCTATGGGTCAATTATTGTGGTGCTTCAATATACCCATTGTTTCAGTTTCAGCTCTGGATTCTGAGATGCAAGATGCTTATTGGGCATTGATTACTGCTAAAGCACTTAAATACCATTTTGTCTGGATTGAATCTGATTCAAAGCCATTGGTTAACATTTTACAAGGTCTCTCCTCCCCTCCACGGCGAGTTGGTATACTGTTCGGAAAAGTTCTCCATATCTCCAAGCACCTTCACTTTAAAATGGACTCATATATTTAGGGAAGGTAACCAACCAACTAAGCTGGTTGGCCAAACATGCTACATCCACTAGTACTTATTTCTTTTTCGCCACACCTTTTGTGCCTCTTAAGCCTTTACTTTTGGAGATCTCAATGATCTCCCTACATTAGATGTATGTAACTCTTTTACTTAAATGAAATTTTCCTTTCCTGTTAAATATATATATATATATATATATATATATATATATATATATATATATATATATATATATATATTAATACTCAAAACTGACCAGTTAACCTCTTATTATACTCCTTTAAATGATTTTATAATGTGGATACTACGTAATTATACGTATTTTTTATCAAGAAATATAAGACTTTTTTATTAAGCCCCGAGATATCGAACCCACAAGGAATGTGAAAATTAAAGAAAATATCTACTGATTTAGAAAAGGAGAATTACCTTTTTACTTTTAGAATTGATTTTACTTAAACTATAGATAGTATTTTAGGAAATATAATTGTCTATAAAGAACATATGTTAATTCACTATTTTAGAGATCTTGAAGACTTCTTTATCCTTACAAGAGTGGCAGGAAAGATATTAGCTCTTACTCTAGAGTTTCCTTGATTCCCTCCACCTGGGGTCTAACATCCCGTATCAAAACATAAAATAATAAATCAAACTAAGGGCTTTAACCTGTCACTCTAAAGTCTTCTAACTCTACACCCATCAAAGTATATCTCCCTATTTATTTGCACACAACCATGTTGGTTACATTCTCACCCATACAATCTCATGTGATTCATTCCAATTGTTGACTGAGACAATACCCCTTTGGATCTTACATTTTATCATGAAAATTTTTAACATCTTAATTAACCAAATCAAAAAGTAAATAAAGTGCAAGGTTTTAAATCATCACAACTTCTTCCAACATTTAAATCCTATGCTTCACACATACTTCCATAACTTAATCACTTCATCACTTTAGGAAAAATATAAAGAATACTACTCAGAATTCATGGAGAAAATGCAATAAAAAATTGGTTTAAAAGTAGAAATCATAGTGAAAACACAAGAAATCTTAATTAAAAACCAAATTGTAATATAATGATAAAGACTTATCTGTGAATCCTCTTCACAAAACTCTTGAAGCTCTTTTGAAAACTTTGCTTTCCCTTACAATACTCTTTAGAGGTTGGCGCCCAACTTCACTTCGTGGTCTCCAAATATCAATTCTACTACTAATACAAACTAGATAAAATAAAGTAAAGATGGTGAAGTGGAGAGGTGTGTTCTAAGATAACTTTCTAAAATAAACCTCACTTTTAAACACTAACAACACCCTCCAACAAAAACCATATCTCTGAGCTTCAAGTCCTCTTTTTATACTTTTCCAAAACTTATCTTTGTATCTTTTCAAATTGTGTCCAGATTTAGCGTATCTTCCAAGAGATGCATTCATTAAAGAGTATTTTGAATTAAATTTGGCGCCAATAGGAAGTTACCCACGTTCTCACCAAGAGGTGCTTCAAAAACCTCTTCAAAATGGAGCCTAAATTAAAATAACTTCTCTTTTTAACTTTCGTGCATAAGTGCGAGGTACTGGCACATAGCCGAGAGCCTGTTGGCACGTAAGCTTCAAAACTTGATGCATAGAAGCAGGGCCTTGGCGCGTAAGCACACATTCTGGCGCTCAGCCGCCACACATCACTTTTTCAATTTTTTTCAATTTTGCTCCAACTTGGGCTCTTTTTCACTCTTTTCATCAAAATCATCCATTTAATCATACCTATAAGAAAAGCACAAAAAATATCTTCCATTACAGTGCAATATCATAAAAAATAGGTATAAAATGTGTATAGATAAACTATATATTTTAGGTGTATCAAAATCCCCCAAACTTGAAATGTTACTTGTCCTCAAGTGACACTAAAAAGCATACAACTAAATTATGTGATGAGCTTCTTTAGGAGTTTTTAAGATTTTGTTCTAGAAACATAGTAGTCCAATTTAGAAAAAATTTTATTAAAGGAGACCAATTTAAAGTTTAGAAATCTCTCAAGTAAAGGTTAATGAAAAATACTAGTTCCTATCTTATTCAGAAATATTTATAGATTCTTTAAAATATAGGGCTTATTTTGTTTTCTTTACTTAAAAATCTTTACTAAAAATAATTATACTAACTATATTATATTTATAAGCTTCAATGTTTTCATCAAATCTTATATTCTAAAAAGATCAGGTGTAAAACCAATTATTGATTAGACCCATAATCGTTAAGCTTCTCCTAACTTTTCACATAAATTTTTTTTTTCACTTTTCTTTTCTTTTTCTTTTCTTTTCTTTTTCATTTCTTTTTCTTCTTTTTATAAGACAGGGATTACTGTATCTACATAGGCCTTATATGATTTTGAGTTCCACCCTTCCTTTCTTAATGCATAAGGTAGATATATATCTTTAACTTAGAAATATTATAAATGTTTTGAAAATTATTTCAATAAAAGAAATTTAAGTATTAAAAATAAAAGTCTAATCTTTCTATTTTTCCAAAAATAAAACTTTTCCTACTAAAGATAGTTACAAAATATTCATCATTTCTTTACTAAGAAATTTTTTACTTTAAATTTTTTTATCCTTACTATAGATTTTAACTAAATTCTCTTACTCATTTCTATATTCAAAATTTTATTTCCCTAATATAACTTCATACACATAATTATTTTTCAATCAAAATTAAATTTTTAGTACATTTGAGAACAAATAAAATTTTAAGTTTTTGAAAATTGTTTTTCCTTCCCCCAAACTTTAAATTTTTATTATAATAAAACATTTAAGCATAGTAACAAGATACATGAGTAGGAATAGAAAACTATAAATATTAAATTAGCAGGAATTTTTAATATGCTAAATATACAGCTATTAAAATCATGAATGAAAATGAATAGATTCAAAATTTAAAAATTATTTATAAAATAAATTCAAAATACTTTGAAAGTGGTGGAGGACATAAAAGAAAATTCACACAGTTAAACAAAAATTCATAACTAAGCCATATATATGGTAGTAAATTGAAAAGTTAAGTATGAAATTTTAATTAGTGGATTTTAATAGCTTCTTAAAAGGTTCCTAATAGTTTCTGGAAAAGTTCTATACTAATAAACAAAACACACTAACAAATCACTAACACATTTACTACCACGAACATTCATATCACATATCACAAACACAACACCCATAACTAAATTAAACACAAACTCAAGTGTCTCAGCACTATTACGACAAAATAGCAGAACATAGAGTAGTCCTCTTTAACATCCACAAATGATAATAAACCAGACTACAACAATAAAAATAGAAATAGTCCACACATATCACATCACAAAACATAACTCAAAATAAAATATCAATCATAATCATCTTCTTCCTCATCATCATCATCACCTTCATTCCAGGCACTGGTAGGCAAGCTATAATGTGGATGAGTAGGTAGCACATCACCAAAATCACCTCTAATCAATCTATCCATATAATTGTAATAATTCCCCTCATAATCATTATGTTTCTTATGATATTCCCCCGTATGGTCTACTTTTCCCTCTAAATCATGCACTCGATCAACAGTATAGTTAACATTATCTCTTATCTTATTCAACAGTTCAATCTGCGAATTAGACTGACCAGAAGATGCCTGGGATGTGGAAGCACGAGATGTAGATGCAGCAGAAGAAAATGCATTGGAACCCTTAGAAAATCCTCCTCTCCAGCCAAAAATTGAATGCTCACCATAAGTCTTCAAATTTGAATCGGTAATAAGCTTAAGAGGTTGAAGAACCTCTTCCCAATACTCAGATCTAACACCACCCTAAACACACAATAAATGTATAAGGGAAGCAAATCCCATACTTGTAGTGGTGGCAGATTTGGTAATACTCCAGATACAATCATAAATAATCTTTCCAATGTCTATCAATTTCCTCTGCTGAATACATTAATTTAAAGTGGCTCTTTCTCTAGTAACTCCGCTAAGATGATTTGTAGGTAGCAGCTTGAATGACATGAAATAATGCCATGCTTTGCTGTTGGCATTCGACTTTGATGCATGGAAGTTAACTCTTCTCTCATTAGTAATTTTTCATAACCCCCTCCCATCAGTCAAAGTAGAGATAATCTCATCCAATTCTTCCTCAGTAGGATTGTTTGAATAAAAACAAAGCATACTAGGTGGCAGTAGGTAAAATCTGTTAATTACCTCAGGAGTAAAAAGTATCATCTGTCCTCGTACCCAAACAAAGTTCTCATACGACTCTTAGAGATTTGCGTAGAACTTTCGAACCACAGAAGTAACAGCTATAGTAGTAAAACAATAGAATTTATACCATAGGTGATTTACAGTCACATCTTCAATTTCTCTGCCTCGTTTATTGAATCCTCGCTCCTTTATCAATTTACGTGACAGTAACGCTTGCACGCAATGATCTTGAGCTTTAGAACCGACGAACTTGTCAAAAAAAACGTAACTATCGCTTTGCTCCTCTTTGGTGCCATTTTTAAAATTTGCATAAAAAATTTTATAAAGTCCACATTCAACTTAAAATCACTAAAATCAACTCCTAAAGGCTTAAGCTACAAAATCCAAGTAATTTCTCAAGCTTTTTTTCAAATATTTACCATGAATAGTGATTTCAGGATTTCTCCAAAATATACTCAAAATATATGGTGAAATAAAAAATTTTTATACTTATGAGTAGTGCTGCTACCTAAAGAAGATCAAATCTAACAATTTTCACTTGAAATGGCTTAAGATTTGCAAATATGGTGATGCCCTAGCCTCCAAAATCACAAAATACCAATGGAAGGAGATGAATGTGAGGAAAAATTTACAATTTTTTGGTTTTTTAAAAACTAAAATCCTATTTTCGCGAACCGGCGTCTAAGCGCGAAAGTATGGCGCTTAGCTGCAGAGCTCTGGTGCGTAAGCATGGGAACTTCGCGCATAGCCACCAACTTGCTAATTTCGATATTTTCATTAAATACACATTCTCGCTCCTTTAATCAGCCCAAAATTGATTTAATAAGTATCTCATCACCTTATTATCTTCTTATTTCTAGAATTACACATCTTTTAGATTAAAACAGTTCAACGCAAGTTTTACACAAACACAAACTTTTACTTAATAAAACTCATACAAATTACAAGTATAAACCACAAGTTTTTAATTAAAAATACGTGGATAAGATCTCATTTTTTTACTCACAATAAAACACTCAAATAAAACATTAAACACTAACATATAACATAAAATAAATAACACACTTAAATACATAACCATCAAACACTTAACACATTCAATTAAACACAAAACACAAATAAGTAACACTTAACACAATATAGAACTCAATTCCAGTCTCCATTAGGTGGAACATATCTAGTACCTCCCTTAGTTCCATCTGAACCATTTGGTCTATAGATTTGATATAACAGACAATGATCAAGATATCTGATAGAATCTTCTTCAATCCACTGGTTTTTCAGATACATTGCCTTATCCGCTTCTTCAACATAATTTATATGACTAAATTGCATTTTTAATTTCCATCCAATATGTGCTAAATGTGCATTAGTTTCATATACATTTGCTTCAGTTAATGCAACATTAGCCTTGATCTTTGCAATCTTCTCTGTTATTCCTTGAATATTAACTACCAGAAATCTGTTATATAACTCTTGCGCACTCTCACTAGCAAACTTCATCTTGTTGGCATCCTCCTTCTTCTTCATTTCACTATTCCTGGAAGACATTTTTCCAATTTAAACTCTTTTATAAGGCTCTGAGGATAGAAATTCAAAATTGGATGAATTTCCTTTAATTTCGTCCCTTTTTATGGAGTTTAGATGGCCTAAAACCGTCCTACCATGTTAACAAACCACCAAATAATGTGCCATGTAACTTCCCTATTATAATGGATTCTAGAAACTCATTTTTTACTTTGTTCATAACTCTGGCACGTAAGCTCCAACTACTGGCGCTTAGCCGCTAGTGTTCAATTTAGCACAGGTCTGCTAAACATTTGAAATCACATTTTAACTCATCCAAATGATCAATTAAGGTCTCATTAATCTCCACTAATATAGTATAAGCAAAATACTACCATATAACTCTTACATCAAACCAAATAAAATACACAAAATAAACTTAAAGCAAAGCACACCGACATTATGGGTTACCTCCCACAAAGTGCTTGGTTTAACGTTGTCAGCCCGATATACCCAACACTTAATTTGGGTGGCCCATCATTAAATTCTCATCAATTTTAAGTTGATCTACTAAGAAATAAGGTTTCAGCCTATGACCATTTACTTTAAGTATTTTCCCAGTTTTAGGATCTTTAATGTCCACAGCTCCATAAGGTTAAATTTTATTACAATAAATGGGCCCATCCACTTGGACTTAGGTCTTCTAGAAAATAATCTCAATCTAGCATTATATAGCAAAACTTGTTGTCCTGGTTCATTATTTTTAATCAGAATCTTACGACCATGCCACATCTTCATCTTTTCTTTTTATATCTTAGTACTTTCATATGGTTCATTACTTATCTATTCAAGCACATTTAATTGCAATAATCTTTTCTCACCAGCTTCCTTAAAATTCTAATTGAAATCTTTAATAGGCCAATATGCTTTATGCTCAAGTTCAACTGGTAAATGACATGCTTTCCCAAAAATTAGTCTATATGGGGACATTCCTATAGGAGTCCTGTAGAAAGTCCTATAAGCCCATAAAGCAAAATCTTGTTTGATTGACCAATCCTTTTTATTTGGATTAACAGATTTTTCTAAGATTCTTGTAATTTCACGATTAGAAAATTCAACCAAACCACTTGTCTGAGGATGACAAGCAGCCGCAGTTTTATGGATGATATGATATTTCTTTACTAATTTCTCCATAATTACATTTTTAAAATGACTTCCCCCATTAGTTATGACTACACTTGCATTCCAAAACTACATAATATATTTTTTCTTAAAAACTTTACAATACTTCAAGCATCACATCGAGGTAAAGCAGCAGCTTCTATCCATTTAGATACATACCGTACAGTTATCAATTTGTAAAAATTTCTAAAAGATGGTAAAAATTGTCCCATGAAATCTAATCCCCAAACTTCAACTATTTCAACTTCCAACATGTAATTGAGGGGCATCTCATTCCTTCTAGAAATATTGCCTACACGCTGACATCAATCACAATTTTTAATATAAGCATTAAAATTCTTAAAAATTATCGGCCAATAAAATCCTGGTTATAGAATTTTAAATGCAGTTTTATCAACACCAAAATGTCCCAAAAAATCAGAATTATGACATTTTTGAATAATTTCATAAATTTCTTTTGAAGGCATACATCTTCAAATAATAAGATCCTTTCCTTATTTATATAAAAATGGATCGTCCAAAAAATAAGTCTTAGCTTCATATAAAAATTTCTTCCTCTGTTGGTATGTCAATCCATAGGGTAATATGTCACTAACAATAAAGTTCACAATATCAATATATCATGAAACATGCCACTTACTAATAGAGAATAGTTTCATCAAGAAAATGTTCATTAGTTTCATTAGAAAAGAGAGATTTTTCGTTATGAAGCATTTACAGATGGTCAACAATTTGATTATCAGCACCCTTTCTGTCTACTATCTCAAAATTAAATTCTTGTAAAAGAAGAATCCATCTTATTAGTCTTGGTTTTGCATTCTTCTTTTTATTAAATATTTAATAATAGAATAGTCAGTATGCACTATGCATTTAGTCCCAATTAAATATGATCTAAATTTTTCAAAGGAATATACTATAGCTAGTAACTCTTTTTCAGTTGTGGTATAATTGATTTGAGCTTCATTCAGAGTTCTACTAACATAGTAGATTACTTTGAAAAGTTTATCATGTTTTTGTCCTCAAATATCTCCAATAGCATAATCACTTGCATCACACATTACTTCAAAAGATTTTTCCCAATCTGGTGAAACAATAACTAGTGCAGTGATTAATTTTTCTTTCAATATTTCAAAAGCATTTAGGCAATCTTCATTAAAATTAAAAATGACAACTTTTTCCAATAACTGGCATAAAGGCTTAGCAATTTTTAAAATGTTTTTAATATAATTCCTATAGAATCCAGCATGTCAAAAAGAAATCCTAATCTTCCTTAAATTTGTTGGGCAAGGTAAATTAGGTATCACTTGAATTTTTGCAGGGTCTACTTCCACACCTTTTTCTGAAATTTGATGTCCCAAAACAATTCCTCTCGCTACCATAATTGGCATTTTTCCCAATTATGGACTAGATTTTTTTCCTTGCAACATTTAAGAACCTTAGATAAATGTTCTAAACATGATTCAAATGAAATTCCAAACACTGAAAGATCATCCATAAATACTTCAATTCCTTTTTCAATCAAATCACAAAATTTCCATCATACATCTTTGAAATGTAGCACGGGCATTAAATAAACCAAAGGACATTCATCTAAAAGCAAATGTACCATAAGGATTGGAAAATTTTGTTTTCTCTTGATCCACATGAGCAATTTGTATTTGGTGATAACCAGTATATCCATTCAGAAAACAAAACTATTTATGCCCAGCTAGTTTATCCAACATTTGATTAAGAAAAGGAAGTGGAAAATGATCTTTCATGGTGGCAAGATTTAAGTTTCTATAATCAATGCATATTCACCTGCCTGTAACTTGCCTTGTTGGTATTAATTCATTCTTCTCATTAACAGTTACAATTACTCCTCCTTTTTTAAGAACACAATCAATAGGACTAACCGATGCACTATTTGAAATAGGGTAGATAATTCCAGCATCTAACCACTTTAAAATTTCTTACTTTACTACTTCTTCCACAATAGGATTTAATATCCTTTGAGGATTAACCCTGGGTTTCTAGTTTTCTTCGATATGGATTCTGTGCATACAAATTGATGGACTGATTCCTTTAATATCAATTCTGGTCCATCCAAAGGCTTTCTTATATTTCTTTAAAATTTGAAGCAAGCTATCTTCTTCTTTTGTACTTAATTTTGAGGAAATTATAACAGGAAAGTTGAGGAATCACCTAAAATGGCATATTTTAATTGTTCAGGATGTAACTTCAATTCAAGTTCAGGAAGTTTTTCAATTGATGGACAAAAAGATTCATCTTTATTTGTCATGTCCAAAAGTTCAAAACCTTCTCGAACATAATTTAAATCTTCTTCAATAAGATCATCAAAATAATGAAGTTCCTCTTCTTGCTCAAGTTCAAAATGTTTTCTTTCAAATGACTCTTCGTACGTTGTTTTGAAATGTCATTCACTCAAATATCTTATAACATTCATCCTGAAACATTCATCATCTTTACCTATGACAGGATATTTCATTGATTTCAAAATATTAAATATAATTGTTTGATCATTGATGCGCATAGCTAATTCCCCTTTCTACACATTTATCATTGCTCTTCCTGTAGCTAGGAAAGGTCTCCCCAAAATAATTGGTATCTCTTTATCTTCCTCCATATCAAGCACAATGAAATCAACAGAAAAGATAAATTGATCCACTTTTACTAAAAAATCTTCTATAAATCCTTTAGGATATGTGATTGAATGATCTGTTAACTGTAGAGTTACAGTAGTAGGGGTTATTTCTCGAAAACCCAGTTTTTTAGATATAGATAATGACATTAGGTTAATGCTTACACCTAAATCGCATAAAGCTTTTCCATAAAATTTTTCTCCAATTACACATGGAATTTTGAAGCCAAAGATCTTTAAGCTTTTTAGGAAGCTTCTTCTGAATTATTATACTGCATTCATCACTAAGTGAAACAGTTTTGCTATCTTTAAACTTCCTTTTTTTATTTTGAATATCCTTCATAAACTTTACATAGCTTGGCATTTGTTCTAAGGCTTCAGCAAATAGAATATTAATTGCGTTTTCTTAAAAATCTTCAAAAACTTTGAAAATTGCTTATCCAACTTTTGTTGTCGAAGTCTCTGAGGAAATGGTGGTGGTGGTTTTTCTAAATCAATCTTAGGTGGAGAAATAGGTCTTTTTAAACCCTTCTGAGTGTCCTCTTTTGGTTATTTAATCTCTTCTTTCTCTGCTTCAATCTCTTTTTGCACTCTACCTTCCAACTCTCTTCCACTTCTTAAGTGAACAACTTTTACTTTTTATTTTTTTCTCTTGTATTTATCTCAGCATTACTAGGAAGCGTTCCTTGGGATCTATTACTTAATGAATTAGCTATTTGTCACAATTGATTTACAATATTTCTAATTGTATCTCCTTGACTTTGCAATAGATTTCCCATTTGTAAAACTACTTCTTCTATAGAGAACTACTTCTCCTTAAATTGTGATGAATTATTAAAACCTGGAGGATAAGTACGTCTATAATTACTATTCCCTTGGTTCTTCTAATTCCCAAATGATTTTACTTGATTGTTCCCCCATTATTGAGTACTACCACCCTGATTATTAGTATTCTAGTTAAAGTTTGGATGGTTCTTCCAACCTGTGTTATAATAATTGGAATATGGGTTATTAGGCTTGTTTATGACATTCAAAGTTTCAAAAGATGTTTGAGAATCTTCCATTTGGCCTAAATAATTTTTTTCAATCATTGAAGTTGGTTGAGAAAAATTCATTCCAAATTGATCTATCTTCTTTGATATTACAACAACTTGAATTACTAGTATTTTCAAAACATTAAATTCATGAATACTGGCTACCTTTTTAGTATTTACCCTCTTGGAAGGCCACTGAAAATTATTTGTAGTTATTTCTTCAATTAAAGCATAAGCATCATTAAACTGTTTAGACATCAATGAACTACCAGCAGCACATCGATAAGATATATAAGAGATCCAACTAATCGATTATAAAAAGTTTGAATTATTAACCAATCTGGCATCAAATGATGTGGACACTTTCTTAGGAGATGTTTAAAATGTTCCCATGTTTCATAAATAGATTCCCCTTCTAACTGAAAAAAAGATTTAACGTCATTTCTAAGCGTAGCAGTCATTGGTGGTAGAAAATATTTAGCAAGATAAATTTTTGCGCTATATCACCCCAAGTTTTAATAGATCTAGATGCTAAGGAATTTAACCTCATCTTAGCTTTATCCCTTAATGAAAAAAGAAAAAGTCTAAGTCTAATAAAATTATCCAAAACACCATCATATTTAAATGTAACACATAATTCTAGAAAATTGGCAATATGCAAATTTGGATCTTCAGTTGGTGCTCCCCAAAACTGATTATTAGATTCATTTGGATAATAACAGGTTTAAGTTCAAATGAATTAGCCACTACAGAAGGATATTGAATACTTCCATGAAATTCATCTACTGTAAGTTTGGCATAATCTTTTAAAGGTCTAAATTCTTAATGGATTTCTGCATTTTAATTATTTTGTTATGTTATTTCTTGAATATTTTTATCTTTTTCTATATATTAAAGTTTTTTTTATTTTTTTAATAGTTATTTCTAATTCAGAATCATAATGCACAAGTCCTTCAAAACCTGAACTATGCATACACTATTATAAAACAAAATAAAATTAAATTAAACAACAAAAATAGCAAGTTCCTAAAATACATCTAACAAGTTTAAATAAGACTTTAAAAAGTAAAAATTATTTTTTCTTTAAATTTTTTTCTTTATTGATTTCTTTCCCCGGCGACGGCACCAAAAGTTTAATCCAGCGATAATTATGCTTAAGATATATATATATATATTGACACGCCTAAAATATAAACGCTTTTTGCTATATCATTTTACTTATTTTTTATGATATTACACTTTAAAAGAAGGTATTTTGTATGTTTTTTGGTTTTAGGTACAAGAAATGGTGATAGGAGCAAAAGGAAGCAAAAATAGTGCATTTGGAGCAAAAACGTGCAAGAAATGAAATTCTGCCGTGACACCTTTCGATAAGTCTTTTGATGCTTAATCTATTTTACACTTCTTGCTTTTTTTTAATGAGATTATACTTTAAAGAAATGTTATTTTTATGCTTATTTTGTAGGGTTATCTGTTACAAACGCAACACAACTGAAATGGGGCGAAACAGAGTTGAAACGGAGCTAAACGGAGCGAAACCGTGGAGCCGCGCAGCAGCCTGCTCGCCGACGGCGAGATTTTCTCGAGACCACCGAAATATGGCTGAAAAGGCCACCGACAGCGGCCTCGAACCCGCCGACAGCGGCCCGTATGACCATGAACCGACATTTGGCGGTTTTGGACCAATATTCGACGTATTTGGACGCTTTTTTGAAGGGGTGCTTAAGGAAACTCTTCAAAATTCGTCCATACTCTTTAAAATGGCGAATATATGTTAGAAATGGGTGAGAAACAATAGAGGAAAGGAGAGAAAAACTTAGAGGAATGTTTATGATTCTTAGATTAAGAGTAGAAATGTAGATTTCTACCCTTTTGGAGAGGTTGGAGAGGAGATTTTGAGAGAATTTGTAAGGGTTTTCGCTAACATTGCATGGATCGCCGGGAAACTTTATGGGAGAGATCTTCGTCTTTCTTTGAAGGGGAAAAAGCTAAGTATTGTTCTTCATTATCTTATAATTTTGTAAACATTTATTTAGTGGATTTTCTTTTGTTAAATGAAGTTTCCTTTATGTTTTCTTCGTGCTTTGTGACGCATCTCTCTTACTCTTTCTTCTTCTTTGAAAATAGTGGCATAAGAAGATTATGCCATTCTTTTCCTTTTACTTTTCTTTTGCAATGAGTAGAAATCATGTTTAGGATTTTGTGATGTATGGTAGAAGTAAATTTAATTATAAATGTGATGGTTTTTACTTGCACTTCATTTACATTGCAATAAGGGCCCATTGTAGTGTTAAAATTCGTTGTAATTGCATTAAGTCCCGAAAGAGGCATATGTAATTCTCAACAAAGTGAAACCACATAAAAATTCCATGGATGGTGAAGTTCATTGGGATTGAATGCAAATAAATAGGGAAATATAATTATCGGGCGTAGAATTGGAGATTTTAGAGTGATAGGCTAAAATCCTCAATTCGATCCTATCGTTTGGGTGCTGAAGTGTAGATGTTAGCCCTCGGGCGAGGGAACGTGGGAGCTCCGAAGTGGCGGCCGGTATCCTCCCGACCTAGCCGCAGATTCGGTAACCAAGCATAGGATTAGTCAATGTTCTTTATGCTCGGACTAAAGGGTAAAGAATAGGATTGCTCCTATTTGGCACATACAATATTAAATGCATCTCATTCCTATACATTATCTATTTCATTACATAAGAATAGTAGTTTTTAATATCTCAAAATTCTCCAAACCAATTCATCCAAAAAGGGTTATATTTGGAATTGTTATTTGCATTTAGATATAGTTACTATCTTTACATTTAACACTTGCATTTAGGAATAGTTGCTAGATAAAACACAATTTTAATCGACGTTCCAAACTAAGGACTAGTTGTAATAAACTAGAATTTGACTAAAGACCTCTTACTTCACTTCCTCGTGGGATCGATACTGGGGTTTTTAAAGAAAACTCTATATTACTTGAAACGATACGTATACTTTCGTAGAACCCCTAGTGTGTAAAATATTTTCTAATTTATATCATTTAAGATTTTGCACACTAGCCGCTATTTATAAATCGGGTCAAGTTTTTGGTCATCTTTTGGAAGTTAATTTACTGTGTAATTGCGGGTCAGGTCATATATATATATATATATATATATATATATATATATATATATATATATATATATATATATATATATATATATATCTATATATATATATGGACAATGCTAGAATTTTTGGGAAGCAATCCATTTTGATAGCTAGCACTTACATGAAAATTTTGAAATGGACACCAGACTTTGATCCATCTAAAGAGCCACCAATTATTCCTATGTGGTTCAAATTCCCTGACCTACCTATTCAACTATACAATCACAATGTAATGTTTAATATCAGCCAAGCCTTGGTCACTCCATTGAAAACTTACACGCATACCTTTGATATGGCAAGACCAGCTGCAGCCAGAGTCCTGGTAGAAAGAGATATAACACTCCCTGATGTGAAAAGATTATGGATTAGAACAGATGAAGATGTCCCAGAAGAGGGTTTTTGGCAGGAAGTTGAAGTGGAATTCAAACCACATTATTGCTAGCATTGTAGATTGTATGGCCATCTGATGGATTAGTCTTACAGACTCCATCCTCCTTCAAGGAAGAAAACTGCTGGTCCTAGTAAGATGGCAGCAGATATTCCTGTCATCTCTACTACACCTCCAGAAATTGAAATAGAAGCTACAAGGTTGGAACCATCTCCCAGTGAAGTCATTATTATGGAACCCCAGAACACTGAGAATGGAAAATTAGAGGATATGGATAAGGATCTGGTAGAAGTTATGGAAGAACGGGAAGCTGATCCTACTCATGGTTCCAGCCCTTTGGGTCTCAGAACACCAATTTCAGTTCCTGAGAACTCTTTGGAAATTGTAACAGACAAAGTAAAGGAGGAAAATGAAGAATTGCACAATTTTTGGCAGATACAAAAGAACAACAAGAGGAAAAAAAAGTAAAACAGAACTACAAGGCTTACTTGAATTTCAACCTACAGGAGATCCCCCCAGAAAGTCCCCAAGCTGGCCCTTGCCCCAGGACTAGGGGGAAAGGGAAAAACAACTCCCAATGATAAACTTCATGTGTTGGAATATTAGGGGGGTTGCTCACCCATCCTCCCTAAACAGAATAAAACAGCTAGTTAAATTATAGAAATTATGGTGTTTTACCATTTTGGAACCTATGGTAAACAAATATACAAGTAAAATAGTCAAATATTTTCCTAATTTTACATGTTATGTTAATCTTAGTAATAAGATTTAGGTCTTTGCAAGGAGAGAGCTGCAATGGTCTATTCTTGTGGATAATTCCCAATTTATCCATTTACAGTTCTTATTGGGGAGCCACTGGGTTTTGCTACCTTCATTTATGCTAGTTGTATTCCTGCTCAACAACTGTTGTTGTGGACTGATTTGTTTTCCATTGCAAATGTCATGAGCTCTTTTTGGATTGTTGGGGGAGAATTTAACTGTCTCTCCTCTACAACAGAGAAGAAAGGTGGTACCCCCCTAATTACTTCTTCTATGGACAGATTTAATCAGTTTATGGATAATGCCAGGCTTGTTAATTTGGGTTTTACTGGCCCTCCTTTCACATGGAGAAGAGGAAATACTTGGGAAAGATTGGACAGGATCTTGGTGAACTCTCTTTGGCTCCAGACTTTCCCTTTCACCTTTGTCACACACTTTTCTATGGCTTGCTCTGACCATAGACCCTTACTAATCTCAACACAAAATTCTGTTGGGAATGCTAGCAGGCAGTTCAGATTTCAAAATATGTGGACTCTTCATCCTGATTTTCTGTCTGAAGTGGGGAAGGCTTGGAAATCTTCCAAGAGCTACACACCTTGGGGTAATCTTTGGTCCCTCCATAAATTTGCTGCTAAGCACTTTAGAAGTTGGAACTGGACAACATTTGGAAATATACATGATAATATTCAGAAAGCTGAAATTGAGGCTGCCCATATTGAAGCTGGTTTCTTAAATGGGGACAAGAGTGAGGCTGACTTGTTAGTTGCAGCTGAACAGCTGCTAGCTCAGGTTAAATACCAGGAAGAATTTTATAAGCAGAAAGCTGCCTCTGCCAAATTCATTGATGGTGGCAGAAATAACAAATATTACCATGCTTACATCAACTTAAAAAGAAAATGCAATATGATACTTACTATTACCAATACTGCTGGAGTCAAGCTCACTGATGCTGATGACATTGCTAGAGATGCTGAACATCATTTCAGCAATCTGTTTACACAGGTTTCCTCCAGTTCCACCCCTATTCAACACTTTTTATTTAAGATAACTCCAACTATGTGCAGAAACTAAACTTAACTGATATTCCTGATGATACTGAGATAAGGAGTGCTCTTGATACTATTGATGATACAAAAACTGCTGGCCTTGATGGCTTTACATCCTCTTTTTATAAAGCCAGCTGGTCTGTTATTGGCCTGGATGTAGTTCAAGCTGTCCAAGCATTTTCTCAAGGCATGGACCCTCCTAAATACTTCTCTGCCTACACCATTGTGCTCATTCCAAAAAACAAAATCAGACAAACTTGGGGTGACTATAGACCTATTAGTTTAACATCTGTGATGTCCAAGGTGCTGAGTAAAATTATTGTTTCTAGAATTCAACCTCATTTGATCCAAATTATTAGAGAGAACCAGGCTGCCTTTGTGAAAGGAAGAACCATTTCTGATAACATTCTTTTGACACAGGAGCTACTCTTGGATTTAGATAGAAGGTGCAGGGGCCACAACATCATTTTTAAATTTGATATTAAGAAAGCTTATGATACTATTAGCTGGGAATTTATCTTGAATGTTTTAACTGCCAGGGGTTTTAAACCAAGCTTTATACATCTCATCAAAAGGTTGTTAAACTGTAATGCTCACTCAGTTTTAGTCAATGGAAACAAACATGGATTCTTTAGTGCTTCTAGAGGTATCAAGCAAGGTCACCCACTCTCTCCAACAATATTCATTCTAGCTTTTGATTATCTGTCCAGAAGCTTGGACCATGCCTTTTCAATTTCTCCTCATCTTGCCTACCACCATAAATCAAACATCATGATTAGTCACCTATCCTATGTTGATGACATTATTATTTTCTCCAAGGCATCCAAGGCTGCTGTCAGGTTGGTCTAAGAGACATTAAATCATTTCAAGGATGTTTCTGGGCTGGAACTTAATCTTACTAAATGCCAGTTTTTCCCCGGTAAAAATGTTGGTTTGAATTTAAAAAAATGGATCTCTGATTACACTAGCTTTCATTCAGCAGCCCTTCCTATTAATTATTTTGGTGTCCAACTTATTAAAGGAAGAACTAAGCAAACTCTGTTTCAGTAGATTATTGAGAAGATCAAAACTCAAATTTCAAGCTGGTCCAACTCCTTCCTCTCTAATGGTTGGAGGATTACTTTGTTAAAAAGTATTCTTACTGCTCTTCCCTCATATGTTCTCCAGATGTTCTCTATGAAGAAGAGCACAAATCATCAGATTAGCAAGTTGTTCAATAGATTTTTTTGGGCAGGGCAACACAAGCAGGTTCACTGGCTCCCTTGGCAGCAGCTGTGCAAACCCATTCAGGCTGGGGTGTACGACTTATTTTTAGGTTTTGGTGTTTTATTTGGAAAAGGGGGTCGCCTACAGAAATTGTCGGCGAATTTTAATTTAATTTAAATAAATAATTTGAAAAGTAATATTTGATTTTGAAAATAATTTTAAATTTGAAAATTTTAAGATATGAAATCAAGCCGATCTCACATCCCGAATAGTTTATATAAACGAGCACCGCATCACAAACCATGTACCTATCCCGAAGAATAGACACATTGCTTGATGATGGGGCTCGATTAAATAAACTAGAAGATTTGTGACATCCGTTTGGTCCGCGAACCAATTTTATAAGCCGACAAATTCCCACGTTTAATATGAAAACATTAAACGGGGTTTATATTACTCAGGTTCTTAAAATTCCCTATAAGGGCAAGCCCCCATAGTTAATTACATCTTAAGTGACGGGAATCACCTAAGAAAACTCTCGATAATAATCGGTAGTTACGCTCTCGAGAATTTCGAGGTTTACGTTTTCAATGGATTGAGTTTTGGAATTTCGATAGGGAATGGATCAAATTTAGAGCATTATATTTTGGGAATCCGAAGGAAGAAAGGTAGGAGAAATCACGGATTCGAAGCGAACTTCGGTAATTTCCCGACTATCCTATTTGTTTGGCTTGAATTTAGGAAGGTCCTAATGTTTATTTAATGTTTTGATCTTGCCAATTTTAATTAATTAGGACTTATATTTGTATGATAAAATCATACAAATAGCCTCGAAGATATGAGGGTTTATGTCGTACCAAACGACTACCTCGAGTCCTAAAACCAGGTTAGGGCTTAATTTACATGACATGATCATGCAAATGCCTAACGAAGAGTTGAGGATTTATGTTGCACTAGGCAAACTACCTCGAAGTCCTATGGCTTGGTTATTTAGTTCTAAGGAAATTTTTGTTGAAGTAGACTCAGGTTTTGCTGATGACGATGGCCGTGCTGCCCACCATGCTCCGAGCTCCTTGTTGTTGTAGTGGTTTAATTTTAGAAATCATAAATCAGGAGGTGAGAAAAGTGTTCGGGTTTAGATAAAATCTTAAAATCCAGGTGTTTTAAATATTTTAATTAAACAAATCTTAAAGTTGATTATAACAGCACCGGTTAAGATCCCACGGTTCCATCCTTCCGGCATCGTTATTTTTTATCGGATTCACTTAGTCCAGATGAATTTGCTAAACTCAACTGAATGAGTTCCACACTTTCATTTAGACCGTGGGAAATCCCGTTAGGAACACGTAGGTTACATCATCCGAGGTATTCCCGATCATCCAACAAGACGTTTTAATTTAGTTGTAGTTGTAGTTTTGTTGTTCGTTTGTGATTAAATTTTGAGTTGTCTTATATTTTGAAATGTTGTGGCGGTGAATTTTATCTTGTAATGACTTTTAATTTAGTTTTGGTTTCAGTTTTAGGGACTATCCTAAAGGTGTAGGTTTTCATGCAACAGTTGTTTATCATGCAAGAAAAGTAAGTGCGATGCGATTAAATAAATTGCAGTAAAGTAAATTGCAATGAAATAAAAGCATACCTGGAGGGTCTTCCCGTCATCCCAAGCTGCACTTAAAACATAGTTAGAATATTTAAGCATTTAAAGTAAGTTCCTAGGTAAAGCTAAGGGAAGGGTTATGGTTTTCTACCAAGTTCCTAATCCTATAACTAGTCATTTCCTATGACATCTAGGTTCTTGTATTTTAGTTTGAGGATGATTTTCTTCATCAAAGAACAACTAAGTTCAATTGTTCTTATAAATATCCTATCATATCGAGGAAGTGCTTAAGACGAATCTTAAACATCTTTTCAATATTTCTAGGATTGTTTTAAGTCCAAGTGAATTTAATTATACAAATGAATTAATCGTCCGGGAGTTCAAGTTTTGTTATCTTGCTCAGTGAACTAGGACATTTGAATATCCTATAAGTGAAGTAACATTTCATTTAACACTCCTCTTAAGAGTTATGACATCACTAGCTTTCGAGAGCAAATGGATGTTCAAGTGGTTTATGATTTAATTTTAGTTAATGGATTTAAGTTTGGAATAGTGTTCAAGTTGTTTTAGATTTATTTTGAATTTCTTTATGTCTTAAGTGATGTTATTTTTAATTTAATTTAATTTAATTTAATTTAATTTAACTCAATGTGGTTTAATTTAATTTAATTTAATTTTAAGTTAATTTAATATAATATGATTTAGCTTAATTTAATTTAATTTGATTTAATTTAATTTGATTTAGTTTTAATTTAATTTAATTTAATTTAATTTGATTTAATTTAATTTAATTTAATTTGTTTTAATTTAATTTAATTTAATTTAATTTAATTTAATATTTTATTTTAAAAGGGTTTGTTTTAAATAATTTAACCTTAACTTAATTTAATGATTAAGTCTTTTAGCATTTTAAATCTTAAACTTGGATTATCATTTTAATTAGGAATTAAATATTATTGGGATGATTAATTTAGGGATTCTTAAATTAAAGAACAAATCTTTTCCTAATAACATCCCTATTTTAATAATTCAAAATTTATTATTCTTCCCAAATTTAAGTAATTATTTTATTAAGGTTTATTTTAATTATTTTTGAATTGTTTAATAGGTTTCTACCCTTTAATTATTTAAATTTCAATCATCCAAATCAGATTAAGATCAAATATTTTACTCTTTCATTTTATTAAGCCTAAAGTTTTAATTAAGGGTTAAAATTTTAATTACCATTTTGCCCTTCAAGCTTAATAATTTCATAACTCACTAAATTGAGCTCAAATGAATTTGAAATTTTTATGTGACTTCACTCATATGTCAATAAAGACATTAGAGGAGAAAAATGTTATTTTTCTGTATTTAATTTATTTATGTAATTATTTTTGGTGGAAAATAAGGATTTCCAAGGAAAATTTAATAATATGATGAAGGAAAAGTTTCTATCCTTAAGAAAATTATGGGACATTCCTAATGACCAGAGGACCACTTGGACCAAGTTTGGTGATTTTTGAATTATATTATTTTTATTATAATTATTTTGAGTTTTGGAGTATTAATTAATTTAAAAATAAAATAAAGTTTGAAAAATGAATTTTATATTTTTCAAAAATCTCTCTGATATCAGGGAAATCAGAGAATCAATTTTCATAATTTTCTGATTTTTCTTTGATTTATTAGAATTATTTTAGTGGAAATGCTAGAAAATACATTTTTTTTATTTTAAAATTACCCTAGGGCTTTAAAATTTAATAACTCATCATAGAGACCTAGGAAAAATATGGGGTTTGTTCCTAAGTGACTAAAATTCAAAATGTGACATTTTGGTGAATTTTATTATTTTTGTGATTTTTATTATTTTATTAATTATTAAAATATTAATATAATACAAAAAATCAACTTTTTGAGAAAATTGATATTTTAATTTTCTTAAATTCCCCTAATATCAGAGAGGCTCCAAAACCAATTTGGTGAATTTTTGAAAAGTATTTTGAAAGTTATGAATTTTCAAAGTTTAAATTGGCTAAATGGCTTAATCAACCCATTTAATAGGGCTAACCAAACCCAATTGACTTCAAATTTTTATGGTGGGTTCCTCTAATCCTAAAGGTCAGTGGAGAATTGATTTCAAGTCAATTTGATGTATGATTAGCTCTAATTAATTAAGAACCTATTTAGGGTGTTTAAGCCAATTAGGGTTATTCCAAGTGAATTAATTCAAAACCTATTTTTCCTAGGGTCTTCTAGTCATAAGAAACATCACTAAATTTTCCTAGAATTTATTTCACAATATGCTAATTATTGGATTTAAAATACTCAAAACAGCAACATGAATTTGAAAAATCAATAACTTCTTATAGGGATGGCCTCTGACTTTGAAAAATTTAGGGAATGTTCCCAAATTCAGAGGCTTCAAAAGCCCTATGGTCTCATGCCATGGTGAATTCCCTATATGCATGGAGAATTAAAACAATGCAGAGAGTAAATAAATCATTAAAAATAAAATACTGGATGAAATTAAATGATTTCTTTTCCATATTATTCTCCTCTGTACACTGAGCAAGTGGGTATTTTTATTTTATTTTTCTGATTTTGCTACACAAAGTTATGAATTTTTGAAGTTTAGGGAATTAAATAAATCAGAAAATCCCTATTTTTCTACTTATCCGAGTCGGCGCCGCGTCAACCTTAGCATCTCCGAAGCGCCGCGTGTCGTCTTCTGATTCGGCGCCGCCATCCGACTCAGCCATCCCGGGACCCGCCTTTCACGTAACATCTTCTGGTCCGACGCGATCCGAGCCGTCCATCCGATACACGCGCGATCCAACGGTTCCCGGTCATCGTCTACGACCGGGTGCGAACCCGTGACCGTCGACCTTCTAACCCTATTTCTCACTCGATTCTCAACGGATTTTCATGTTCTTATGCTCTCATGGATTCGTCTTGAGGAGACGAACACATCCATACGGCAAACATGTATTTAAATTGACTCAAATTAAATGGAGAATCTCCGTAAGCTCGGGAAGAAGAGTGAGTTCATACCTTTGCTCGGGAGAAGTGAAGCTTCGATCTGAGAGTTGTGTCACCTTCGATTGGGTCCAAGTAAGCTCCAGATGAAGTCCCTTAGCCTGGTGAATTGTCTAGCTATGAAAGTGTCCACGACCGATCACAAAGCTAGGAGGCTGGAACAACTCGGGTGGCTCGGGGATGGGGCTTTCGGTGGGAAACTTCTCCTCTTGGTACGGTGAAGGTGTAGGACCGATCAATTTGAAGATTGATCCACCGTGAAGAAGTGTCCTGGTTTTTGGGCCAAAGTTTGAGCTCGAAATTAAGCTCGCCGAAGGAATCGGGGTGGAATTCGGTGGGGATCAAGTGCTCTATGTGTGGAGAGTGATCCGGAATGATTTTGGCGAGTTTCCTTAAGGTTTGGTTCGGCACCTCCCATGGCCGAGAGGGGGTGGTGTTTAAATAGGCATGGCTGGAGGCTCTCCCAAGGGGAGTTAGGGCTTGGGATCGACTGCTAGGTCAAGAGAGGAACAGCCATGGTGGCCATTGGGCATGGGGCGGCTCAGCAAGGAGAATTGAATTTTTTGGCTCCTCCCAAGGTCTCGGCCATGGTGTTTTCCGGCGGCCCAGTGGTGGCCGGCCGTGCACTCGGTCACAATCTTGTTCGGGTGGGTCGGCTGGGGTTTAGTGCAATCAATTGGCCATGGACATGTGTAAAGGAGTTTGATTTAAATGGAATGGGAGAAGGCTCATTTTTGGCTTGGTTTGGGTCAACCCATGGAAATAGGCTTGGTGCACCTCCCCAAGACCTGATTTTGAGCCGAGGGAATCATTTAGGTCGGCTTAGAAGGAGTGGTGAAGTCTCCATCCATGGTGAGGTGGCTAAGCATGGTTTAGTGTGTGACATGATTAAGGTAAAAAGGGTTTAAAAGGGTTTAAGAAAGAGATCCCCTCTCTTGCCATTAATGGTTCGGTGAGGTGGAAAGTAGATTCCATGGCTCTCATGGCTCCCATGGGGCTCATGCATGGCTTCATGGCTCACCTTTGGCTTGTGGAAAAGCCAAGTCGATTTCATGGAAATGGGTTTAAGGAAATTTTGGCATGTTGATGGGAATTTGGCATATGGCTTGATATGGAACCATTTGATGATTGATTTGAACTTAGGGATGATTTTAATTGAAGTCATGATGAAGAGAATTTGTCATATGGGCCTTGGATTGATTTTGCCCCTTTGGATTTTGGTGGAGATGGGCATTAGGAAGGTTTAAGAAAGTGGGCTTTTGGTTTGGAAATAAATTTATGGATGGAAAATTTGTGAAGGATTGGGCCAAACAAATGTTGGTTTTAGCTCATGGATGGGTCATGAGTGATTTGGAGCAAATTTGGGGTGGTTTGGGTTTGAATTGGGTTGGATTTGGGCTTTTTTGGTGAATGGGCCAATATAGGTCAAATTGGGCTAACTCGGGCCAATGTTGGGCTAGGGTTGAAATTGATGTAAAATAAATGTTGCGAAATGTTTATGGGAGTGTTTCAAAGAGGTTTTGGCTTTGGTTGGGTTTTGATTTTGAGGTTTGGGCCTATTTGGGTTAGGTTTGGGTTTAGGTCAAAATTGGGCTTTTTGATTTTGGGTTGAATTTGAGTGGGGTTTGGGTCTAAATTTTGGGCAAATCATGTTAGTGTTTTGTTTATGGGGATGTTAAGGAAGGTTTAGAAAAGATTTGGGGTTAATTGGAGTTGAATTGGATGAGTTTGGGCTAAGTTTGGGTCATGGGTCCAAATTGGGCTTTAAGGCCAAAAGTGAAATTCGATCCAAATGTCAATCAAATTGAACTTGGATTTGGTCTAGATTGGTGTTGGGGATGTTGAATTGAAGTTTAGAATTGAATTGGACCAGAATTTAGGTCAATTGGGTAGGTTTGGTTTGACATTGGGTTCATTTTGGGTTAAAATGGGTCAAATTGGGGGTTTTGATAAAAGTGGGGTAAATTGACAAAATTGGCCCATGGTGTAGTTGAACAAAATGAAATTGAGAATATTTAGGATTTTTTGGAATTTTATGGGAATTTTCTGAATTTTTGGATTTTTTGGCTAAGAGAGGTATTTTGGGTATTTGGAGGGTATTGGGAGGTATTTTTGGAATTTTTGGTGTTTTTGGGTATGGATGATCAATTTGATTGGTGAGGCAATTTTTAGGATTGATTTTGGAGAATTTTGGGTAATTTAGGTGATTTTGCAAATTTTTGGGGGGTTTCAAGGGTTTTGGGTAGGCTAAGCGGGTGTAGGGTCCCGGGGGTCAAAATCGAAAATTTGGAAAATCAAGATTGGGTGAATGTAAGTGGAATGAAATCATTTTAGTTGAGCCATGAAGCCACATCAAGCCCACATGAGCCATGAAGGGACTCATTTGAGGCATCCACTATGTTGTTCCTAACCCTCTTAGCCAAGGGCTTAGGGGTTAAGGACCATCCATGCGAATCACCTTCATGAGTCGGAGGTCAACTGGGTATGGGTGTGTTTTTAGGAGGTATGTGAAAGTGTAGTGTATAGGTGTAGTGTGTGTGTAAGTCAGCCCCTTCACCGGACCGGGCCACCTGTAGGCGGTCCTAAGGCCAAAGAGTCCTATGGGAACTCATCCTATAAACTTCCACATTTGATTTCAACCCTCTAGGTGATTAGGGGTCTACAATCAAGTTTGTGGAGTTTGCAGGGAGTTAAGAAGTGGTTTGAATTTCTAAGTGATGGGTCCCAATTCTAATCCTCTAGGATTGTCAAAGGAAAAGCCTAAGGCTAGATCCTAAGTACTAAAAAGAAGGAGAGAAGACCTCATCAAGAATGAGGTCAACATGGGGGCCTTGGCTTTAGAAGTTTTGAGCAGCTAAGTTTCATCAACCTGTGTAAGCTATAGATCAGAGTTATAGCAAAAGATAACCTCTGGGCTAAATTTCATCATGGAAAATACTGCAGATTTGATCATCCAACTACAGTTAAGCCTAAGCTGGGGGACTCAAGGCTTTGGAAATCTTTGCTGAGAGTTAAGGACAAAGCTAAACATCTGTTCATTTAGGAGCTTGGCGAGGGGCAGACTAGTTTCTGGTTGGATCAATGGGTCTGGGATGGTGTTAAACTCTCAGCTAACCCAACACCTGGCATGTCTAATAGCTATGTGAAAGATTTCTGGACAGATAATCATTGGAATTGCAGGATCCAGAACACCTTATTAAGACCTGAACAGGTGCAGCAAGTTATTCTCACTAAGATCAATTCTGATCAGAAGGACAAATTGATCACCAGGAATAATTAGTCCCAAAAGCTATCTTCCTATATTTATCATATATTTTACACCTGGGACCAGATTCAACGGGGGACTGAGTTCTGGGGTAAACTGCTATCCCCGTCCATGTCACTTTCTGTTGGAGATTGAGACATCTTATCATACCCACTGATGATATTCTCAAACTCAAAGGGTCAAAAGGACCTTTGTGCTGCCATCTGTGCTCTCAAGATGAGGAATGTGTCAATCATATTTTTTAAGTGTCCTTTTTCTCAAGATGTTTGGAACATTCTCATAAGCAGGCTTACTCTTGACACTCTCAATCTGAGTTGGGATCAGTTGGACACCTGCTGGTTGGATTGGAATAAGGAAAATCTCTTGGTAATACCTTGTTTGGTAGCTTGGTTCATCTGAATGAGTAGGAATAGAGCTAAATTTGAGGGAAGGGCTCCCTCAGCTGTTCAGGTGGCTGCCCAATGCCTTACTTATATTCTGAAACTAATCAAGTTTCATCATTTCAGGGACATATGCAGGGTGGGACAGAAGGCATCTAGATGCTTTCTGATTGTCATGGGCTGGACCCCCTCCCTTTTGGGTTAAGGTTAATACTGATGGCAGTTATTTAAATTCTAATGCTGGTATTGGTGGGATCTATAGGGATTGCCATGAGCAATTCTTACTGTTCTTCCAGTCACCTACCCATGCCTTTGATGCCTTGGAAGCTGAGATGATTGCCATCATTTGGGCCATTAGGATTGCTAATCTTTGTAAGATAACCAGGCTTCTGGTGGAATCGGATTCGAGCTACTGCATCTAGTTTATTAACAAGTCTAAGCCTGCTCCTTGGCATATCAAGAGATGGATGAATAGAATGAATAGCTAATTGGAAAATATGGAGTTGATCTTTGTCTTCATACCAACGGAAGGCAATGCTCCTGCCCACTGGTTAGCCACACAGAGATGTTGCAATGAGTCAATCAGGGTTGATGTTACCACTCCCCCTCCTCTCAATCTTTTGATACATGGAGATATCTTGGGCCTACCTTTTGTTAGAGGCTAATTTTTCCTAGCTAGTCAAAATTTGGATCTTTTGTCATATCAGATATACTAACTCAAGTTCATACCTTGGTATACATGTAACTGTGGGTGTCATGTTCTTCCCTTAAATTTTAGGATTGTTCTTGTATTGTGGAGAAAAGATCCTCTAGGCTCTATTTTTCTTTTTGTATGTAGATGGGATCTTCTCCTACAACTACTTTCTGTGTACTCATCCTTTGGTATTAACATGTAGGGAGCTTTATGCTGCTCCTTTACCATAATATATATATATATATATATATATATATATATATATATATATTAGCAAAATATAAAATGCATTAATGGAACAAAAGTTTAGTTACATCTGATAAAAGGAAGTGAAAGCAAATCACCAAAAAGTAGTTGTTTTAGATACCCGAAGAGAAATTGAAACATTTGAAAGTTGCGAGTTTTTGAAGCCGTTTTTGCGAAGCCGATTGGTCGGTTGATTTCCCTCCTATGCGGATGACTCCAGTAGATTGTTACTTCCTTTGTTAAGTCCTTCAAGGATACGTGAAGGTATATAAGCATCCATGGAACATCGGTAATGTCATTCATTATATTGACTAGTTGAAGTGAATCGGATTCCATCCGGATAAGAGAATGCCCGAGCAGCCTTAGCGGACTTTAGAGCCCGAATGGCAGCGATCATTTCGGATCGAAGAGGTGAATCAGAGACAATAGAAGTTTGAAATCCCCACAGTAGTTTACCTTGGTGGTTTCTACACACACCACCACAACCAGAAGAATAGGGGGAATAACTCCCATCTATGTTAACTTTGACCCAAGAAGTGGAGGGAGGGATCCAGTGAAATAACTTAATTTGGATCCTAGTTTTGTTCCTCAATTAATGTGTATTATAAGCCACTGTGTATGAAGGAGCGACGAGTTAGCAATGATTTGGTTTATAGAACATAAAGAGTTCTCATACTTATTTTTATTCCTTGCCATCCATACAAACCACCAAATGATCGGTGGATACATTGAAAGCCTCGATTCCGATCAATCAGCCCAGCGATCCTCCACGGATATCCGAGTTCTCGAAGTGATGTGTAAGTTGAAAATGTTCCAGCACTCTATTCCATACCTCCCTAACCACGGGACATTGAAAAAGTATGTGGTCATATGATTCCTCCTGAGCACGGCAAAGATGGCATCCGGAAACCAGTCTAAGGCCCTTCGATTTCGGTATATCATCTAGAGGCAAGAATCTATGAAACAATCTCCAGCTGAAAAATGACATAGAGGGGGTCAAATATTTATTCCATAAGTGACAACCCCAATTGTTTTGAGGCCAATGATGTATGGATTGGTAGATGTAGGAGTTAATAGATTGAGAGGGAGGTTTCTTGAGAATCGACTCGATCGAGTTCTCCTGTACTCTATTGATGGGGATCTCCTTGATCTTTTGAATGGATGGAATATCCACAACCTCCTTCAATTTGTCTTCATCCCATTGATGATTAGTCCAGAAATCAGCAACTCTAGAGTTATAATTCAAAGAAATGTTAGGGATGGGATACAGTCGATCATCCATAAGCCATTTGTCAAGCCAGAAATTGGCAGAACCATCTCTAATCTCCCAGCAGAAAAAATTATTAGCTTCAGTCCTGATCTTCAGTAAACTTTTTCATTGTTGAGAATCTCCAATTTTCACCTTTACAGCATCAGGATGGCTGGTTCTACAGTATTTAGCTAATAAGAATTGAGCCCACAGGGTATCAAGTTTCCTGAATTTCATCCACAGTTTACAAAGGAAAATTTTTCTAATGTGTTGAAAGCTCTTGAACCCCAGGCCACCAGATTTAATGGGTTTACAAAGCTTATTCCATGTGGCCCAATGTGCTTGTTTGTGCTGCCCCTCCCACAAGAATTTGTTAAAGGTAGTTTCCAACAGTCTTTGTATGCTTTTCTTCATTCTGACCATCTGCATAGTAAACAAAGGGAAGGTGGTGAGAATACTCTTGAGAAGAGTCACCCTTCCACCATTGGAAAGAAAGCTGTTGGTCCAAGCTGTTAATCCGAGCTGTAACCTTGTGAACCACTTCATCATAATGGGTTTGTTTCTTCCTGCCTTTGATTAACTGAACCCCCAGATATTTTAAAGGCTTATCAGAAGTAGAAAAGCCAGTAGTATTCTTTATCCAATTTAGATTTCTGAAATATTTCCCAGCCATGAATTGACATTTGTATTTGTTGAGTTCCAGCCTTGAGACTTGCTGAAGGTGTTTCAGAATATCCAAAGACTTCTTTATAGATTGTTTGCCACCATTAGTGAAGAGGATCACATCATCAGCATAAGCAAGGTGACTTATGATAGGTTTAGAGCTGTGATGATAACATAGATATGGAAAATTTCTGTGAGCCTCGTTAAGAAATCTAGAAAAGTAATCAAAAGCAAGTATAAAGATTGTTGGAGATAAGGGATCCCCCTGCTTTAGGCCCCTGCCTGGTTTAAAGAACCCATAATTAGAGCCATTGAGTAGAATAGTGAAGGAAGTGTTATTTAGCCATCTCTGAATAAATTGACAAAAAGTCGGGCTAAAGCCTCTTGCCTGTAGCATGATATGGATAAAGTGCCGGCTAATAGAATCATAAGCCTTCCTTAGGTCCAACTTAAATATTACATTATGTCCTCTCGTAAGGCTTGTCGATCTCCAAAAGTAATTCTTGAGCAAGCATTACATTATCCATTATATTCCTATTACTGGATGAAAGCAGATTGGTTTTCATCGACTAAAAGATGTAGAGATGGCTGTAGTCTTCTCACCATGATCTTACTAATAATCTTGTTGAGAGTATTAGTGATACTTATTGGCTCGAAATCATTCCGAGTACTTCTCTTCTCATCTTTAGCAATCGGAGCAATACTAGTGGCGACAAAATAGTTTGGTAAGTCGGTCCCACTGAAAAAAGCTTGGACGGCCTTCACCACATCATTACCAACAATTTCCCGGGCGGTCGGGTAGAAAACGGGAGTAAACCCATACGGACCTGCGGCCTTGTTCCCATCCATTGATTTCAAAGCATGAAGAATCTCGGCTTCATCGGGTAAATGAAGCAGCTGCAGATTTTGCACGATATTCAGCTGGTCATTAAACAAATCCCCCTAAAGACAAGCAGGGTTCTATAGGGGTTGCGGCAAGGAGGCTGCGAAAGTCTTGAACAACATTCTCCTTAATCAGGATAGGATCATCTAACCACATTCCATCCTGAGTTTTGATTTTGGTTATGGAATTAATTTTTCTTCTGTATTTAATCACTGCATGGAAATACTTGGAGTTTCTATCCCCAAACAGCTGTTTGTTCATAGCAGCCTTCTGTGAAAGAAATTCTTCTTCAATAGTCAAAGCATGTAAATACTTATCTTGGGCATCCATGAGTTCATCAAGATTATCCGGTCCCTCTGCTCGTTCGACCTCCGGAAATTGTACCTTATCGGCCCATTGCTTAGCACTGCTCAAATACATTACCAAAGACGACTTTGTTCCAACTTTTAAATGACTTGATAGATGTTTCTGTAATCTCCACAGCCTAATTAGAGGGTTATCAAAAGAAGATGAGGGAGATTTCCACCCTATCTTGACAGCTTCCAGGAAGTTACAGTGTTTAGCCCAAACATTTCGAAATCTGAAAGAAGGATGTCCATTATGCTGAAAAAGTGATATCTTAATAATAATGGGAGAGTGATCAGAACAAGTTCTATTTAAGTGGTGCACTCTAGTGATTGGGAAGGTATTCATCCAATTACTTGTTGACCGAAATCTGTCTAGTCTCTACAAATTTTTCCTCTTTGCCAAGTGAAGGGAGTACCAATATAGCCCAAGTCAAATAATTGAGCACTTTGGATTCTGGAAGTGAATTGCAACATATTCTGAAGGTTAGGGGTTCTCCCACCAAATTTCTCACTAGGGTCAGCAATACTGTTAAAATCACCACCAACTAACCAATTTTCCTGGATAACACTGCTAATATTAATAAGCTTATCCCGGCATAGATGATCATACGGGAAGAGCAACTAGCATAGATGAAAGTAGCCAGACCAGAGAAATGATCAATGTTGAAGTGCAGGTGGAGGAACTGGAAGTCATCAGCAAAAATCTGGAAAGTAATCTCATGTCTAATGTAGAGCCAAATTTTATTATTACAGTTAGCATAGAAATTATAACCCTTAAACTTTTTGTTGAATCTGAGAGTTTTGTTATTAACCATAGGTTCCAGCAAGGCAATGATCCAAGGCCTATAAGTCTTGATAAGGTTTTTGATTCTGTTAAGGGTGCCGGGACTTTTCACACCCCTAACATTCCAGGCACAATAAGTTAATCATGGTGAGTAGCCTTACCGACTCTAGTCGACCTAGGGGGAGGGGCCTTAGAAGTACCAGGATCCAGAGCATCAATGATATTAGTGTGAGACAGGTATTTCAGTTCCATGACATCTTTCCTTTTTTTCCTACTTTTCTGAATTGTCCGGGCTCCTTCCATTTCGAAGGCAAATGATCTAAAGAGGACTCGCTCGAGGAGCTTGTGGTACGGGATGCTCATTATACACTGTATTGTTGGCACTCGAAAAATGCGGAGGGATGATAGGAGGACATTGAATCTCGGTATCGGCCAAGGGATTCACACGAGCACTTGATAAATAATCAATCCTACTTTCGTAGCCACGACTTCGACCCATCTAATCTATTTTCATCGGGGGGTTCTTATCGGTGATATCTTCCACGGATGTAGGATTAGAAATAAAGTGAGTAGTATGATTGTTCCTCCCAAGACTTGGTTTCGAAATTCCGGCACCACGAGACTCATTGTTACTCACGTCGGCAAAAGTGTGCGGAGGAATTGGACCATCTTCGGTTTGTTGTTTCTGGTTGAAGGTTGATTAACCTCCGAGAGGTTCTTTTGGGCTATCTTAAAAGGTCCGAGCTCTGGATGTACTCTATAGCACTTGCTCACGAGTATGCCCAAAGATATGGCGAGTGTTTGCAGTATAAAGGTTGATATTCAAGGACAATAGGTTGCCAATAGCCATTATTAGCTGTACCCAGCCATACCCCATCAATATATGGCTGGGTTATATCCCTTTCCACCAGAAATCTGGCTTTGGAGATTCTGGAAATGTTAGCAGAAGGCATGTCCAACTTGAGTGGTTTCCCCATAGAGTCAGCTATGTCATATAAGATTTGGTGATGAATGTAAGGTAGTTTTAAATTAGGGAGGTTAAACCAAACGAGGAACAATAGGGGGTTCTGTGAAGGATCAAAATCCATGGTCCATTTCAACGACTTCATGGTTTTCCCATCCACCATGATGAATTTCTTTTAAAAGACCTGTGCATAATCATCTTCTCTTGAAAGTTGAAGCATAATGTGTCTACTATCAAACACTCCAATTTTCCATTGTCCAATTAGTTTGAGATCATCAATCACCTTTCTAACGATGTCAAGTTTGGGATGACCAAACTGGAACTTCCCCACCAAAGTAAACTTGTAAGGTTCGGCTAATTTACGATTTCTTCCTCTGTAAAGATCAAAGCAAGCTTTCCGGCCTTCTTTGTACACCTTCTAATGAATTCACATTCGCTTTCCCATCTATTGCATCATGGTAAAGTTGCGGGAACACCAACTTGTCACCCAGAGTGACTCCTCCCTCATTCCTTACAGTAACCTCAGCATAAGATCGTTTAACCCCCCAAGAAGGATCTGCTTCAACCCCCTCACGAGCCATAACCAATGGAATAGTAACTTAAATGAACGGACTAGGAAAGAGCCAACAAACCAGTAACCAGTGCAACCTTACCCCCTGATACAACCCAGGAAGTCAAAAAGCACCACACCACCAACCTCAAAGCACGGCCACCGGCAGCGGTCACCCCCGCCGCCATTCAAGCCCTAGCGAGCACCGGTTCCCGCCTTCATCTCTTTATATATATATATATATATATATATATATATATATATATATATATATATATATATATATATATATATATATATATATATATTATTTAGCAAAAAGCAAAAAAATTCATTCAATCCAAAATTACATACATCGATATATGGAATATCGATCGAGTCCCCAAAAAGTAAATGCCTTAATTTCTCGACGGGAGTAGTAGAAAAAGCTATAGTTTGGGAAGTATTAGCATGCTTTGCCAACCGGTTGGCTGGTTGATTGCCCTCTCTGTAGATATGTGTCCATTTAAGATTGAGGGAGCCAAAAGTGGAGATCAAAGTTCTGTGAAGATAAACCAAGTTCCAGGGAGGGGGAGATAAACCTTGCAGGATGTTAACTAGCTGTTGTGAGTCAGATTCAATCCATAAAAATTGATAATTTAAAGCCTTGGCGATAATCGAAGCCCAATGTGCGGCTTGCGGCTCGGATTCGATGGCCGATGTGGAGATAGTAGGTGCATGAAAGAACCATAAAGTACGTCCCGATGAATTTACGCAAATAGCTCCAATACTGCGGTATAAGGTGTATAACTGCCATCAATATTAATTTTAACCCATGGTGGAGGGGAAGAGACCATTTCGGCAAAACAGGCTTTTCCTTGGAGATGAGTCCGAGCGGTGAGTGTTTGCATAGGAAAGCTGCAGCAATTTGCCACAATCGATGAATGGTACGGGTTTTGTCTTCATATTTAGCAAGATTTCTTGCCATCCATACAAACCGACAAATTACTAAGGGTATATGGAACCATGTTTCCTTCTTCCGATCATCCCGACAAGCCCCCAGAATGAGACCAATTATAGTTGAGATGGCTCGACTTGAAATGCTTGTAATATTATATTCCAAACTCTGTTTAGTGACAAAACAACTTGGAAAAAAGATGAGAAATGGATTCCTCTTGGCGGTGACATAACCGGCATCCGGATGCGGATCTTAATCCTTTAAGTTTCGGTAAATCATCCATCGGCGAGATAATTATGGAACGAGTCTCCAGCGAGAAGAAAGACATTGAGGGAGATAATAGCTCTATTCCAGATTTTGTCTCCCCAGTAGTGTCGGAGCCAAGAACATCTTGTGTTATGTATCATGCTATTTAATGATTTCGATTCGACTTTTTCGGTAGAAGTCTATCGGAGTTTATCAGATTTAATTGGGATTTGTAGAATTTGTTGAACACTTGTCCTCGACCAGAATCTCCCTTAGCATGTTGACATTCCATTTATCCTCCACCCAAAAATCAGAAACAGTGAGTTGGTGATTAATCTCAGCAGTGTACTTTAAAGTTCCTTCTCCTAGCCAGTTATCATGGTAGAAATTAACAGTCCCCTTGCCAACCTCCCAACAGAAAAATTGATTAGCCAATTCTCTAACTTTCAGCAGATATTTCCAATGCTTGGAATCCCCTTGTTTTGGCCTTACGAGTTAGGATGTACCTTCCAGCAATACTTATCATTCGAAATTTAGCCCACATTGTATCTTGTCTTCTAAATTTGATCCACTTGCTTGCAATAAAACAAATAGCTCATCCGTTGGAAGCTTTTCATACCTAACCCACCAGCTTTGAGTGGTTTGCACACTTTGTTCCATGCTTTGCCCAATAGTACTTGTTTTGTTTGACCTTCCCACAAGAATTTGTTAAACATGGTTTCAATCAATTTCGAGTGCTCTTCTTCATTCTAACCATTTGCAAATGGTAAAGGGGGAAAGTTGAGAGGATACTCTTCAGTAGAGCAACTCTACCACCATTTGATAGAAAAACATTGGTCCAGCAATTTATAGCTGTTGTTATCTTTCTAACCACTTCATCATATTGGGATTGTTTCCTTCTACCTTTGGTAAGCTGTACCCCTAAATATCTTAGAGGGAGGTCTGCAGTATTAAATCCAGTAAACTCTTTCATCCACTGCTGAAAATGAAAACCTTTTCCAGCAAGAAATTGACATTTCTTTTTATTTAGTTCCGAGCTGCAACCATAGCCAAATGATACGTTAATTGTAAAGTCTTTCTTACGGCAAGTTTCTTGCCATTAGTGAAAATGATAACATCATCGGCATAGGCCAAATGGGCGATGAGTGAGAAGAGCCATGCTTATAATGGAGGTAAGGATAGTGATTATGTGCGGCATTCAAAAGTACGGAGAAATAATCGAAGACTAATATGAAAATGGTAGGAGAGAGTGGGTCTCCTTGCTTCAGACCCCTACCAGCTTTGAAGAATCCACAGCTGCTACCATTAACTAGAACACTATAGTAAGCATTAGAAAGCCATCTCTGGATTAAAGCATAGAAGGATGGGTGAAACCCTTGTGCCTTAAGCACAAGATCAATGAACGCACAGTTGAGAGTATCATAAGCTTTCTTAAGATCCAACTTGAGAATTAAATTATGCCCTCTACATCTTTTGTCGAGGTCCGAGTAATAATTCTTGAGCCAACAAACGATTATCGGTTATGGTTCTACCACTGCACAAAAGCAGATTGGTTAGAGCTAATCAAATGATTAAGGTGTGGGCTGTAGTCTCCCACAAGAATCTTGCTAATGATCTTAGAGAAGGTAGTAGTGAGACTTATAGGTACGAAATCGGTTCAATGAGATTTTTGGTTCTCTTTAGGGATAAGTACAATACTTGCGGCGACAAAAAATTTAGGAAGTTCGGTCCTAAGAAGAATGATTGTACGGCTTGAACAAGATCGGCTCCCACGACTTCCCGAGCCTTAATATAGAAAGAGGATGTGAAACCATACGGGCCGGCAGATCCTGTTACCATCAATACTTTTTAAAGCACTGCAATATTTCCTGTTCATACGGTAGAAAGTTTAAGTTAAGTTGCTTGCACATAAGTCGGAATTATCGAGAAAAATATCGGCAACAAAGGAAGCGAGATGATATTGGAGAAGCGATAAACAAATTCGAAAATGCTTGGACAGCACTTTGGGAAATCTTGATTTGATCGGTGATCCAATTACCGGCATCATCCCTGATTTTAAGTATAGCATTGAGTTTCCTTCTATGTTTAATGATTGCATGGAAGTACTTAGAATTCCTATCCCCATAGAGAAATTTATCAACGGCGGCTTTTTGTTGGAGGAAAAGTTCCTCCCTTTCCGGTGCTTGTAAGTATTGTGATTGGGCGGACCATAAATCTTGTGCACTGGTTCCCTCCGGAATCATTAATAGCTTCCATTAACGGTACTTTAGCTTCGAGCATCTTTGACCTTTTGGAAAACATCACCAAATTGCTTGTTTGTTCCACATTCTTAATTGATATGCTACATTCTTATGCGGTCTCCATAATTTCACGAGGGGTTACAAATAAGATAATCGAGTAAAACCGAGGCTCTTTTCACCACGACTAGGAAATTGTTATGAGTACACCATACATTTAGGAACTCGAGCTGTGAACAACCCTTATAAGAAGCGTAAGAGATCCGAATCAATAGTGGTGAGTGATGCGAGGTAGTTCTATCTAAATGTTGTACTGTGTGATTGGAAACATTTGCGACCAAGCATCATTGGTTAATACTCTATCCGGTCTCTCTAACAGTTTACCTCTTTGCCATGTGAAAGGGGAACCAATGTATCCAATATCAAATAGCCCAGCTTGAGTAATGTTTTGAGAAAATTGCAACATGGAGTTTAAATCGAGTGTTCTGCCCCTTTCTTTTCACTTGGTTCTTTAATGCGATTAAAGTCCCCACTCACAATCCAATTGGAAGGGTTATTGAGGCCGATGCGGCACGATTACGTCCGAAGCGATTCCACTATCCGATTGATTACATCCAGCATAAATGAAAGTGGCACTACCTTGAAACTGATCCAAACAAAAATGTAAGTGCAAAAATTGATAATTATCAACTTTGATGGTACAGTTCAACTCCTTTCTGGTAAATACCCATATTTTGTTATTACAGTTAGAGTGGAAGTGAAATCCGGAAATTTTTAGTGACTTTAGATATATTGGTATGCACCATTGGTTCGAGTAATGCTATAATCCAAAGTTTATGAGTCTATTCAAGTGCAGAAGTACGTTAAGGGTGTTAGGACTAGCAATACCCCTAACATTCCAACAAAATAGATTAATCATGGTGGATAGCCTTACCGGCCCTAGTGATCTAGGGGGTGACGGTGAAGTATCCAAACCTATAATGTTTGATTTAGATAGATCCTGTAGCTCCATAATGTCTTTTCTCCTTCTCCTACTCTTCGTTGAGACCAAACCCCTTACTGTCGTTGTGGCAAGATTTTCGAGAACGATTAGAGTTGCTTGCCCCGATAACGGGTTCAGTAGGGGAGATAAATGTGGCACCTGCTTCAGAGCTTATAGGGACATCTGCAGTAGAGTCTGTTTCCACCATGTTGGGGTTATTATCAGGATTTCTGAGTTCTATTGGGGGGTCAGTGTACTGTCCAATAGCAAAACAGCCTGTCTGCACAACTAGATCAGTTTGAAGTGGAGGAGGTTGCCCATCAGTATTGGGAGCCATGACCTCAATGTGTTTCGAGTTCGATTCCTGGCCACCGGGGACGGGAATTAATGGAATAGTTGGAGGTAAAGTGTTGAGCTCCTTCTTCTTAGCGGAATTGTTCACATTATAAGGTCTTAATTCGGGGTGTAGTTTAAAGCATTGTTCCATGGTATGTCCGAATAGGTAGCAGTGTTTGCAATACATTGGGCGATATTCCATAACAATGGGTACCGAGTACCCATTATTGGCGGTCCCGAACCAAACCCCATCAATATAGGGTTGAGTGATATCCCTTTCTACTAGAAATGCGGCATTAGAGATCCTTGTAGCATTAGGCGATGGGATGTCGAAGCTTAAGTGGTCTCCCAATGGAATCAACAATATCATAGATGATTCTATGATTGTTGAAGGGAGTTTTAAATTGGGAAGGCTGAACCAAACAGGGAACAATAGGTGGTTCTTTAGTAGGATCAAAATCTAATGTCCACTTTAGTAACTTCATTGGTTTCCCATCTATCATAATCACTTTTTTAGAGAAAATTTGGGCATAATCCTCCTCCAAAGCAAGCTGCAACATTATATGTCTGCTGTCAAAAACCCCTATTTTCCAGCTGCCCACCAGTTTAAAATCATCAGTTGCTTTCCTTAAAACATCGAAGCTTGGGATGTCAAGTTGGAACTTCCGACCAATGTGAACTTGTAAGGTTCGAGCGGTTTGAAGTTCCTCCTCGGTGAAGATTAGTGCCGGTTTTCCTGCCTTCCTTGTGCATTTCTCGATGAATTCACACTCGGCTTTCCCCTCCATGGCATCATGAAACAGTTGTAGGAACACTAATTTATCACCGAGGGTAGTGCCACCTTCTTTCCTCGGAATGACTTCGACAAAATTGCCCCTTCCAATGAAGTGAGGATCGGCTCGAGTGAGGTCTCGGGCCATTCCTCGATGTAACAGTAACTCGATAAAATTCGAACTAGAAAGAGCCCGGGAAAGGAGAAAACACTACCCCCAACCCAAACAAAGAACCAAAATGAAAAAAGGAGACTTCCTGCTATCTTCCGACCACCTTCCACCACCTTGGACAGCACAGCCGCCAACTCTGTCCACTAGCTCCATTGAAACCCTAGCAGAGCAATTCCAGCCGCCATTATCATATATAGCAATTCCAGCCTCTCCCTGAGGAAATAAGGGAGGTGGAAAATAGAATGGATTTATGCGGGGGAAGATTCAGGTGGTGAATGATGAAATGAAGTCTGGATGGCAAATTCAGAAAAGCAGTAAAAGAAAGAAAAGTAAATCAGAGATTCAAAGTCTGCTGGAATCCCAGCCCTCAAGTGATCCTCCAGATAGCCCCTCTTACGCCCCTAGGACTAGGGGAAAAGGGAAAAATCTTTTATTATGATTAACTTTATGTCTTGGAATATTAGAGGGGCTGCTCATCCCCCTCTCTTAGAAGAATTAAATATATGGTTAAATATTATAAATTATGGTGTTTTGCTTTACTTGAACCCATGGTTAATAAAAACACTCACAGACATTATTTAAAAATTCTCCAATTTCCATTTGTTGGATTAATTTGAGTAATAAGATTTGGGTATTTGCTAGAAAGGAGCTACATTGTTCTATGTTGGTGGACCATCAACGGTTTATGCATTTTCAAGTTTCTATTGGTGACCATTTTGGTTTTGTCACATTTATTTATGCTAGCTCGGCTCTTGTTCATCAGTCAGAATCTTTGTAATACCACGGTTAACTTTGCACCCAATATTAATTCCTTTTGGCTTGTTGGTGGGGATTTTAACCGCCTTTCTTCTAGCTGCTGAAAAGAAAGGGGGTACCTCTCCTAGCTTGGCTTCCATGAATAGGTTCAATCAATTTATTGCTGATGCTTGCTATCTTTGATACGGGCTTTTGTGGTCCGGCTTACACATGGAGAAGAGGAAGAACTCGGGAGAGACTTGACGGAATCTTTGAGGAATTCCTCCTGGCTTCAACATTTTCCTTATACCATTGTTACTCATCTATCCATGGTGAGCTCGATCACGGACCATTGCTCATCTCTATTAACAACACGGATAAGAATGCGGAGGTATGTTCGGATTTCAAAACATGTGGACTAAGCACCCAGATTTTACGGTCGAACTTGAGAAGGTGTGGGTCTCTCCCATGGGAGGCTCCTCTTGGGGTAATCTCCGGAAATTGCATAAAACCACCTTGCTAAGCATTTCGAAATTGGAATTGGACGGTATTTGGGAATGTACGGGATAATCTAAAGAAGGTCGAAGAGAATGTGGTACATGCTTGAAGCTGGTTTTCTTAATGGAGTGTGTAGTGAAGCTGCTCTTTATAGTGCTCATGATCGATTCTTTGGTCCAGGTCGAAATACACTGGAGGATTTTTATAAACGAAAGCCAGTCTGCTTGCAAGTTTGTTGAAGGAGATAGAAACAATAACTACTATCATGCATTCATTAAGTATAAGAGGAAGTGTAACATGATTCTTTCCATCAACGATGAGGCTGGAACTTTGCTTCATAATGCTGAAGATATTGCTTTGGATGCGGTTAATCACTTTGCTCAAATTTTCTCTCGAAACCAATAGATGCTCCACCCCTATTTATAATAATTTGCTACGGAATCGGTGCCTTTATGTTCGGAATCTTAATTTAGTGGACATCCACGGGGAAGAGGAGATTAAAAATGCATTAGACTCCATTGATGGTGCCAAAGGCTACACGAGGACCGGATGGCTTTTCTTCCAATTTTTACAAAGCTGGTTGGACGGTTGTTGGGAAGGAGGTAATTCAAGTCGTACAGGATTTCTTCCAGGGTATGGATATTCCAAAGTATTTTTCAGCCTCCACTATTGTTTTAATCCCAAAAAATAAGTTGAGAAAATCTTAGGGAGACTACAGACCTATTAGTCTTACATCTGTAATGTCCAAAATTATCAGTAAAATCATTATGGCAAGATCTGCGACCACATTTGAATATCCTTATCGCCACTAGTCGATTGCATTTGTGAAAGGCATATCAATTTCGGATAATATCTTGCTAGCCCAAGAGATGGTTTTGGATTTAGATAAGAAATGTAGAGGCAACAATGTTATACTCGAAATTTGGATATAAGAAAAGCATATGATACCATCGGTTGGGGGTTCATCACTCAAACCATATGTCTTAGGGGCTTTCGGCGAGTTTTGTTCGGCTCATTCATAGGTGGCTGAGCAATAATGCTCATTCGTTATAGTTAATGGTAGTTGCCATGGGTTCTTCGAGTGCTTCTAGAGGTATCGAGCAAGGTGATCCTCTCTCCCCTACCATTTTTATCCTTGCATTTGATTATTTATCCAGATTATTGGACTCTTTGTTTACCCGAACACCAAGCTCGACCTACCATCACGAGTCCGATTTTATTGTCGACCATTTATCTTATGCGATGATATCATTATCTTTTCTAAAGCTTCTAAAGCTGCTTATTAAAAATGTAATTAAAACACTAGCACACTTCGAGGAGGTTTCGGTTTGGAGCTTAATCTTCGAAAATGTCATTTCTACCCCGGTTCTAATGTTAGCCTTATGATGAGAACTCGGATTGCTTGAATACACAAGTTTTCGGTCTGCTAATTTGCTATCAGCTACTAGGTGTCCATTTGATTAAGGGAAGATCTAGACAAACTCAATTTTAGAAATTGCTGAGAAAATCAAAGCTCGAATATCCGGGTGGTCTAATTCTTTTCAATCGAATGGGGAAGGCTAACATTATTAAAGAGCATATTAAGCGCCCTCCCTCCTATGCTCTACGAGATGTTTATCATGAAAAAAGCACACAAACAAGCATTGGCAGAATTTTTAATAAATTTCTATGGGATTTGGTCAACATAGGCGGATTCATTGGTTATCCTGAACATGACTTTGTAAACCCTACAGTTGGAAATTTGGGGTTTAAAAGTATTGAACGGCTTAACTTCATAAATTTATGTAAACTATGGATTAGATTCGGGGCTAATGACACCATTTGGTCACGAGTACATGCATGGTAAATACGTAGAAAGGACCATCCTTCTACGGTGGTGCCCAAATTGGGGACTCTAGATTATGGAAAGAAATGCTTGAAGGTCGAAGATAAGGCTGAAACGGACCTTTATGCGGGAGCTCAGGTGAGGGCAAGTCAATTTACGGCTAGATAATTGGGTGTGGGGAGGAGAGAAACTCACTTTTCCTCACAATGTGGATGGACCTTCTATCTCTCGATGTTATGTTAATACCTTTTGGTCGAGAGAACCAATGGAATTGCGAGTTCGAGGAACATCTTAACTTCGATCGGCTACGACGGAGTTCTCTTGACTCCCTTTCATCCTGAGAAAAGAGACAAGCTTATCACCAAACAACAACACCTTCAAAAGCTGGGGTCCTTTATCTTTCGAAATTATATTCACGGGATCACATTAGGTGGGGACTGAGTCGTGGAGCAAGTTGCTTGTCACCATCCATGTCCTTCTTTTCTTTGGAGAGCAAGGCATTTGTTACTACCTGCGATGATATCCTTAAATTAAAGGGGATTAGAGGGCCTTCATCGTTGTCGATTATGTATGCGGGAGGAAGAATGCGGGGATCATTTGTTCTTTAGGTGTTCTTTCTCTCGAGAGTCCGGACTCGTATTATTAGCGGGATTCGGGTGGATACTTTGAATTTAAGTTGGCTTGATCTTTTGATGTCTTTGGGGGACTGGCATAAGGTGAATCTCCTGGTGGTTCCTTGTGTTGTGGCACGGTTTATCCGGATGGGCAGAAATAAGGTAAGGTTTGAGGGGTGTTACGTCGAGCTTCTCTTGTTGCTTGCTCATTGTTTAACTTACTTTCGAAACTAACAAATTACCACAAATTCGGTGATATACGCAAGTTGGTTCTGGATTTTCTCCCTCACCTTCCACGGTGGCTGGTTGGTCCCCTCCCCCTTCCACTTGGATCAAAGTAAATGCGATGGTAGCTATAATGTGCGACGGTAGGATTGGTGGTATTTTTAGAAATGGGGTGGGGAAATGTCTTTTGTTCTTCTATTCACCTATTGATGCTTATGATGCTCTTGAGGCTGAAATGGTTGCCATCTATTGGGCTCTTAAAATTGCCAAGATCCGTGATGTGAGGCTGCGATTGTGGAATCGGATTCTTCGAGTGCATTAGCTTCTGCGAGGACTGAAATTGCTCCATGGTACATTCGAGAGATGAGCTGAATAGAGTGAAGGGTTTGATTGAGAGTAAAGATGTTATTTTTTCTTATATACCTAGGGAGGGTAATGCTCCTGCACATTGGCTTGCATCTCGGGGTTATTGTAAAGGGGAAATTTTGGTAGGAACTACTCCTCCCTCTCCCCTTCTTGTTTTGATGCATGTGGATAGACTAGGCATTCCTTTTGTAAGAACTCGAATTTGTAGTGATGAAAGATATTAATAATATATATATATATATATATATATATATATATATATATATATATATATATATATATATATATATATATATATATATATATATATAGAGCATGGTGGTGGGAGGCGATGCTCGCTAGGGTTTCCAGGTCCTATGGCGGCGGTGATCGGGTTGGTGCTCCTTTTGGTGTGGTGGTGACTTTGGTAGGTAAGTTTGTTGGTGGTGGTGGTTACCGGAGGTGGTTTGCTAGTTTTTCACCTTCCCGGGTTTTCATTTTTCAAATTTTTTGGTCTGATTACTGTTGGATTGAAGCTTTGTGGTGGTGGCCATTTTTGTGTGGCTTGGAGGTTCTCTCCTGCCTCAATGGCACAACGTTTGGATTTGGATACTAACATACAATGGTCTAAGGACACGTTTGCCAGTGTAGTCGGCAATAGTATAAATTTTGAAACAAACCCAGAAAGAACCTTCTTCCCTCAGTACCTCCATGATGCGGCTGCTGGCAGGTCGACCTGTCCTTTTGTTCACCCAACTAGGACAAAAGATGGTGAACCTGCAGTTTTCTTTACTGACCAGGAACTAGAGCAACTGAATGAAGAGGTTAAACTCATTCTCATAGGGAAGTTTGCACTGGGATACCCAAGAATGGAGCTGGTAAGGAAGTACTTTGATTCACTAAACTTTGTTGGCACCTGGCAGCTGGGCCTACTTGATGGTAGGCATCTCCTTATATAGCTATCAATTGAGGAGGACTTTGCTAGACTATTTGCTAAGAAGGCCATCACTATTGCTGGGTCAGAGATGAGATTAATTAAGTGGACTCCTGAGTTCAATCCAAAGAATGAGCCCCCTGTAGTCCCCATCTTGTTTAAATTCCCAGAGCTCCCTTTTAGGTACTTTAACCAAAATGCCCTCTTTAACATTGCCAAGGCTCTTGGCACCCCCTTGAAGATGGATAACCCCACTAAGAAGAAGGTCAGGCCTGCTGCTGCCAGGGTCCTTGTGGAAAGAGATGTAACCCTCCCTGAAGTTAAGAGGCTTTGGGTGGGCTCTGATGGAGAAGCCTACAGGCAGGAAGTGGTTATGGAGCAACAACCCTACTATTGTAATCATTGTAGGATGTTTGGGCATGCGGCGAGCGAGATGCTACGGACTTCATCCTCCTTCCGGAAAGCAATGCGGGGTGCTTACCCGGGTAGCCCTTTCCCTTCACGTCCCACCGATTGTGACCCCTTCTCTCCTCCCTCCGGTTCCAGCTAAATTACACAGGGGTTGCTTCTCCGGCTCCCCTAGTCCAGCCCCGCACCCCCGATCCCCTTCCCCCTCGGACTGGCTTACCTAAACCTGATCATTTTACCTCTTCTCCACCTATCTTTCCCCTCCCTCTAACAACTCACCTTTGGGGAGGATGAGGGAGGAAGTTCTTCTGTGCTCATTACCTCTCCCCTCACACTCTTCGGGTCTCAGCTGCTGTCTGTGAGAATCGATGAGTGGAGGGGAGTGGCATGTTATTACTCCTAAAAAGAAAAGAAAGAACAATAAGGAACTTCTTAAGCTCCAACCCACTCCTTCTGCTGAGGAGATGGAAACACTCTGGCAGCTGCCCCCCAGGTGAATACTAGGGGAGATCCGAATCAAAATCTCGATCACCCATTTATCCTCCCATTATAAAACCCAATGATTAACTTCCTTTCTCTGGAATATTAGAGGGGTTGCTCACCCTTCATCTCTTCAACGACTCCTCGATCTCGATAGAAAACACAAATTCGGTGTATTGTTCTCCTTGAACCCATGGTCCACAAAAAACCGAGAAAATTCTCAAGAAATTCCTCGGCTTCTCCCACCATTCCAACATCGGTAATAAAATCTGGATTTTCTACAAACATGAACTTTCTTGGTCGAGTCTTGGTGGACCAAAGGCATCTTCTCCATATATCCTTCTCAACTGAATGGTAAGAATGGAGTGGGCTCTTTATCTATGCGAGGTTGCACTCAAATCGATAGATTTGGAGCTGTGGTCTAGTCTACACTCTATTGGTAAAATCTGGATTCCCCCTGGTTAGTGGGGGGTGACTTCAGTTGCATTACCAATTCTACTGAGAAGTTAGGGGGGAGATCCCCAAATCTTTCAACCATGAATGCTTTTTGCAATAACATATCCTAAGCTGGTCTCTTTGACTTTGGGTTTTCTGGTCCTGATTTCACCTGTAAGAGGGGTAAGCTGTGGGAGAGGCCGGACGGGTTCCTTGTTAATGGGCTGTCGGCAATCCCATTTTCGTCTTACTTTTGTGACCCATCTCCCCCTTGCTGGTTCTAATCACAGACCTTTATTAATTACCATTACTTCCCCTCCCACTAACATTCATCATACCCCATTTAGATTTCTTAACTTTTGGTCCTCTCGGGACTCTTTCCTTACTATTGTGGCCTCCTTGTGGACAGTTGTTCTTCACCCTGACCACTGGACTAAGCTCTATCTGCTTCATCAGAAGGTGGGTAAGGGCCTCAGGAAATGGAGCTGGAATTTATTTGGTGATGTGTTCTCTGCTGTGGATGCTGCTAGTAGGAAGGTTGCCCAATTGGTGAAGGATGTGATTGAGGATGAGTCACCGGAAGGTATTCTTCATCAAGCCCAGGAGAATTTGCTCACCACCACCACAATTAAGGAACTCTTATTAAAATAGAAGGTGGCTGTGAACATTTTTACTAAGGGAGATATGAACACCAAGTTCTTTCATGCTCACATCAAGCAAAAGAGAAAATGTAATACTGTTCATACCATCATTTCTGCTGATGGAACTCTCCTCAATTATAATACTGCCATTGCTCTTGATGCTGTTAATTTCTACAAATCTATTCTCGGACGGCCCCAGGTTGAGAGAACCCAGATTGTCATGACCTTTTTTGATCGGGAAGTCCGAGTTTATCGACAATCTTGACTACGAGTAATATTCCCGATGAGCGAGGAGGTTTGGGGCTGCCCTTTCCACCATCGATAGTTCCAGAGCTGCAGGTCCTGATGGGTTCACTGTAGATTTCTATAAGAAAGCCTGGAGTATTATCAAATTTGATGTGGTCAGGTCAATCCAATCTTTCTTCCAGGGGAAAAATATTGTACACTACTTCAATCACTCCAACATTGTCTTAATCCCTAAATCTGCTAATGTTAACTCCTAGAATCAATACAGGCCTATAAGCCTCACTTCTGTCATCATCAAGCTCATTAGTAAGATCCTAGTAACATGAGCCTAGCCTCTTCGGATAAAATCATTTCACCCAACCAATGCTGCTTTTGTGCATGGTAGATGCTATCACCGACGATGTGTTCTTCGGCTCAAGAAAAGTTGTTGGATTTGGATAAGATACAGTAGAGGGGTAATATCATTTATAAGTTGGATATCGGTAAGGCTTATGACACAATTAATTGAGATTTTCTGCTTGGATGTGCTATCTGCTAGGGGATTCTCTGGTCATTTTTGCAATCTCATTCACAGATGGCTCCACTTAAACAGCCATTCTATCCTCATTAATGGTGAATTTTGGGGTAATTTCAGTGCTTCCAGGTGTCTTAAGCAAGGAGACCCATTTTCTCCCTCTCTTTTCATTTTGTACATGGATTACATTTACAGATTACTCAATTCTCCTGAATACTCCCAGCATCAATACAGATACCACCACAAGTCCAACCTACACATTTCTCACCTCATCTATGCTGATGATGTGATGATCTTCTCCAATGCCCAAAACAATTCGGTCAAGAATATTCTGAAATGCCTCCAACAATTCCAATCCTCCTCTGGCTTAAATTTCAATGCTGAGAAGTGCCATCTAATTTACCATAGAAGAATATCTCTTAGCCATAAATCTTGGCTTCTGAATTCACTTGGTTTCGAAGTCCCCCCGGCCCATTAATCTACCTTGGTGTTCCTCTCTTTAAGGGTAGAGTAAAGCAAACTCATTTTGACTTAATTTTGCAAAAGATTCATAATCGATTATCCAGCTAGTCTCACTCATTTTTATCTAGTGGAGGGAGGATCACTCTTCTTAAAAGTATTCTCACCACTTTTCCTTCTTACACTCTCCAGATGATTGCCATGTCAAAATCTACCCAACTGCAGTTGGAGAGAATTTTTTATAGATTCCTGTGGTCTGGTAAGAGGAAGCAAATCCATTCGGCTTCTTGGCCAAAGGTTGCCAAACCTACATGGGCTGGTGGTATTGGTTTCAAAGCTTGAATCAGATCACCCATGTTAACCATTGTAAGCTTTGGATAAAACTTCACTCTCAGAACTCTCTTTGAGCTAAATTTCTGAAAGGCAAGTATTGCAAAGATACTCACCCTGCACTGGTATCCACGAAAATGTGGGATTCTAGAGTTTGGTCTAGCATTCTTAAGGGTAGACCTCAAGCAAGCAAGATGTTCCCCTGGGAGCTGGGCACTGGTCAGATATCCTTTTGGTTGGACAAATGGTGTCCTTAGGATTGGTTCTTGCCGACCCCTAATGTTATTTAAAACCCTCGAGTGAAAGTTCTTGAATGCTTGGATCAATGGAGAATGGTCTTTCCCTAAGCTCGACTCCCTTCTTCAAGCCTCTTCTACTAAGATTGTTGCCACTATCCCTCCGAACTCCTCCGGACCCGACGAGTATCGGTTGGAAAGCTTATATAACCCAAAGTTTATCTAAAGCCATATACTCCAAATTGTTCCGATGGCGAGCTTCTCCTAGGGATGCTTGCTATATGGAATAAATATCTCTCTCCCTCCATGTCCTTTTTCTGCTTGGAAAAGTTGCTTCCCAAAATTCTCCCCACTGATGATCTCCTCAAGTTAAAAGGTTTGATGGGACCATCTTGCTGCAGGCTGTGTAGTAATAGTGAGGAATCCTCAAACCACCTTTTCTTTGAATTATCCTTTTCTTAACATGTGTGGTCTTATTGCATCAGATACTTCAAGATGAATCTTATTTGTTTCTCTTGGAAGAGCCTCTCAGCTTGCTAGGGAGTTTGGAAGGAAGCCAATTTGGGGGATGTCCCACTTATCATTGCTTAGTTTATATGGATGTGCAGGAAACAATCTACCTTTGAAGATACTACCCCTTGTGCTAAAAAAGTGGCTAGAAATTGTTTAACTAACCTTGCTAAGTTAGTTAAATGGAAATGTTGTCCTAATTTCTGCTCTATCCCTTCTGCTGTTGGGAGGGTGCAACCTGCCATTACCCTTGTGGATTGGAAAAACTTAGTCTTCCCCTTTATCAAGGCCAATACTGCTGGCAGCTTCTCCCCTCAAGGAGCTGGTGTGGGGGGAGTTTTCAGAAACCATAGGGGTAAGTGCCTAATCTTCTTCCAAATTCCTATTCTTGTTGTGGATGCTTTAGAGGTAGAATTCATTGTTATTTACTGGGCATTCAAGGTTGTTGCACATTTTCAGTGGTCTTCTCTTATTATTGAAGTGGATTCTTCCAACCTTTTTAAATCACTTGAAGCTGTTGACTCCCTCCCTTGGCACCTCCAGGCGAGTGGATGGATAAAATTTCCTCTTACGAGGGCAACTACAACTACCAATTTCAGTTCATATTTAGAGAGGGCAACAAACCAGCAAACTGGTTAGCTAGGGAAGCTAAGTCTTCTTGCAACAGCAAGATATCTAATTCACCTCCTCCCCCTCTCCTTCCTGCTTCTGGTCATCGGATGGCATGTCCCCACCTCGAATCAATTATCAGCAATATGGTCTCGGTCATTTAACTTATTGATGTTGATCTTATTGTTTTGCTTGTTTTGTTCAGTCTTCTTTGTAAAGGGGATGTTTCTTCTCCTGTCTCTGTCTGGCTTTTGATGATCACTCCAGCTTGTTGGTTTTCCTGAGAAGGATTGGGCCTGCACCCTGGATTGCCATTTGTGTCTCCACTTTAGGGACTGTTTTCTTTTGCTTTCTGGTTTTTGTTTTTTCCTTTTGTTCTTTAACTTGGGATAGGTTCTATTTTAATTTCTATCCTTCCTTTTTGGTGTAGAGTTGTGGGGTGTATCAATGGACTCCCAATGGGTTATCATTGTATTTTTACACTTCAAGTAACATGTAGGGAGCTAAAGTAGCTTCTTTTTTTTATAATATATATATATATATATATATATATATATATATATTAATACTCCTTTAAATGATTTTATAATGTGGATACTACACAATTATACATATCGTTTATCAAGTAATATAGGACTTTCTAATTAAGCCCTAAGATATCGAACCCACAGGGAAAGTGATAAATAAAGAAAATATCTTCTGATTTAGAAAAGGAAAATTAACTTTTACTTTTAGAAAAGATTTTACTCAAACTATTGATAATATTTTAAAAAATATAATTTGAATCTTTTTGTAATTTTTTAATTTGAAATGAAAGTAAGCAACTGCTTTAGCTAAACTTCTGTAAGATGAAAACATATGCAAATGAAATATCTTTTCTCTTATTATGAATCGGTAACAAGTTATGGAGAATCTTTGTTGTGGAATGTGTTGTGCCAAATAGGAGCAATCATATTATTTACCCTCACTATAGATGCTATAAAGAACATAAGTAAATTCACTGTTTTAAAAGTATTGAAGACGGGTTAGATAGGAAATATACTAGCTCTCACTCTAGAGTTTCCTCGATTCCCTCCATCTGGGGGCTAACATCTTGTATCACAATATAAAACAATAAATCAAAGTTGGGGCTTTTAGCATGTCACTCTAAAGTCCTCAAATTCTACACCCATCAAAGTATATCTCCTTATTTATTTGCACTCAACGATATGGATTACATTCTCACCCATACAATCTCATGTGATTCTTTCAGATTGTTGATTGAGACATACCACATTGAATCTTACATGTTCTCACAACAAATTTTAACATCTTAATTGGCTAAATCAAGAAGTAAATAAAGTGCAAGGTTTTGAATAATCACAACTTCTTCCAACATTAAAATCCTATACTTCACATGACATACTTCCATAACTTAATCACTTCATCACTTAAAGAAAAAGATAAAGAAAACTACTCAGAATTCATGGAGAAAATGCAATCACAACATGGTTTAAAAGTAGAAATCACAGTGAAAACACAAGAATTCTTAATTAAAAAATAAATGTAATACAAAGATAATGACTTATCTGTAAATCCTTTTCACAAAACTCTTGAAGTTCCTTTGAAAACTTTGCTTTCCCTTACAAAACTCTTTAGAGGTTTGCACCCAACTCTGTGGTCTCCAAATCTTAATTCTACTCCTAATACAAACTATATAAAATAAAGTAAAAATAGTGAAGTGGAGAGGTGAGTTCCAAGATAACATCCTAACATAAACCTCACTCGTAAAAACTAACCATAGCATGCAACAACAACCATATCTTTGATCTTCAAGTCCTTTTTTTATACTTTTCCAAAAAGTGTCTTTGTATCTCTTCAAAATGTGTCCAGATTCAACGTATCTTCCAAGTGATGCATCCATTCAAGAGTATTTTGAATTGAATTTGGCGTCAATAGGAAGTTTCCCACATTCTCACTAAGAGGTGCTTCGAAAACCTCTTCAAAATGACACCTAAATTAAAATAACTACACTTTTATAACTGTCGCGCGTAAGAGAGAGTTACCGGTGCTTAGTTGCGAGCCTAGCGCGGGGCCTTGGCGCGTAAGCACAGATTTTGTGCTTAGCCTCCACACATCCCTTTTTCAATTTTGTTCATTTTTGCTCGAAATTAGACCCTTTTTTCAGTCTTTTCATAAAAATCATCCATTTAATCATACCTGTAAGAAAAACACACAAAATACTTTCCATTACAGTGCAATATCATCAAAAATAGGTATAAAAATCTGTATAAAAATATTATATATTTTAGGTGTATCAGTCATCTCCTCCATCGCTTTCTCTAGACGATTGATCTGCTCATCTCTTATCAAAATGGCCCTCTGAAGCTATTCCGCGGTCTTCTCTTCAATAGGAGCATCACGCGCAAATGTCATGAACCTGGTCTCAACCACATGAATGTCCATGAATTCATCTTCCATGAAATCTGACAAGTAGTAATCTTCATTATCAACATCCAACCCCGCATTGTTTTGCTAATTCTGAAATTTCAACTCAGAGTTTTGGAACTCTACCATCAATTACTTTCTCTTTAATTAATTTCAGATATGTAGATTTCTCTCAGCTATCACTTTTCTCTATGACTAACTCAGAAGCAACTACGGTAGTGGCAACTGGAACATCGGAATCATGATCCATCTTGTGATCCACAGACTTCTCAGATTATACTGTTGTAAGGACCTTCGGTAACCACACTTTCCTCTTAAAAGTCGACATCTTGAGATGAAGTGTCAGGGCAGGGGCATCGCAGTGGTGAGGGAAGTGTGCTCTCTGGGCTGTAGACCATGTAAAGAGGGAAACAATCCTCTCTTATTCTTTCTCTTCCGAGATTTCTCATAATCATCGGTAGGCGATACTTTTGGATCAAGCCGAGATTATACTGATCTGCGCATTGTAGGTGTTGAAACGACAGTAGTAGCATCTGTAGTAGTGGCATCAACATGCTTCCCCAAATGGTGTTTAACAGATACTCGGAAGGGTCTCTCCCTCATCAGAATCTCATTCTTTATTTTAAGTGATATTGCACATCCCATCCTCTTGAGATGCTTGGTAACGGAACATCTTTCTTTCTCAGACAATCTCTGAAAAAGGGTGTGAACTTGGGTGATGGGTGTGGGCCTCTCCCTCACCTCATCACGACCATGTGGTGATGGAAGTGTAGCAGCAATCTTGTGGAGGCTTTCATCTCCGGTAGTATCAACAAATAGGTGGAACCTACTCCCTCAAAGGAGAGGACAGGTATCTGGTAAACCGTGTTCCTCATGTTGAGGAATCTCATCAGTCATTGGCAAACTTGTAACTTGTGTCTTGGTGCTTCGAGAATCTTACGAATATGGTTCCTCCTTTAAGATCTTATTAGTGAGGGAATTCTAGAACTAGAAACAATCTCAAAGACTGACGGCGGGACAAGAAAGGCATTATCAAAATGTTCTTCTTGCAAAATATCCTTCCCCTTTGCAGACGGGAAAGAAGGCGTGGTGACGGCAAAATCGGTAGCAGTATGAGTAACAACTCTCATAGGCACGGAGATGACTGCTTGACGGGGGCAGTAGAAACCTTCACTTTCTCAGTAGAAGGAAAATCCTGATGGGAGTTCAGGTCGAACTCAGCAGACAGTTCTTGAACTTCGGGGGTAGCAACTTTAACGACAACGAATTGGGCTTTTCCAAGTATGACTTCGAACTCACTAAAGCCAGTCCCAAACTGGATCATTGGAGCGGCATCGAGCCTCACAGGAAGTAGGTATGTTGCAAGAGAAAGTCAGCATAGCGGCCAACATCGTGACAGTCAAAGGAAAAAGAATTTTGAAAGTTAGCAAAAGCTTAAACTCTTTAATCATAGTGCAAACACTACGAAAAAAGTTTCTCTGTGAATTAGGCACAATTTCACTTCATTTTGAATTTTAGTATTTTTATCTTGTCTTTGATTTTCATATATTTGTTAAAAGGATTTTAAGATTTAAGAGGGACTGGTTTGATTTGATGATAGCATGCTCGAATCTAGGAGGCACAAAGGGAAAGTGAAGTGTGGGACCACATCTGGATCCCCTTCACAGCGCACATTACCTTGGCGAAACTTGTTCACCAACACACCTATTGAGGTTTTGACCCCACAAAAAATCAAGAAGAAACCTAAAGACTCATGGACCCCCCCCCTATTTAAGGATGATTCAACTGATGGTTTTGGAATCGTGGAGAGTTGATCATACTTTCCCAAGAAAGAAATGGGTAAAACATGTCAACGAAACAATGGTAATCTGGTCCATGAAAGACATAAACACATTACTAATATATGAATAAAGTATTTCTTGATCTTCATGAAGAGAGAAACCGATCCCTAGTGGAGTCGCCAGAAAATTATCGGTCGCCAAAATGTTGAGAATTTTTGTTATAAAATAGATTTAATTTAATATAAATAGTACTAAAAAATATCTTTTTTTTTTAATTTGAAAATTTGAAATCAAACCGATCTTATGTATGCATTAGTTTAAATAATCAAGCACTTCACTACAAGCCATGTATCTATCCTGAAGAATAGATACATTGCTTGGTAGTTAGGCTTGAGTAAATAAACTAAAGAATCTATGACATCTATTTGGTCCGCAAACCATTTACGTAGACCGACAACTTCCCCTATCCAATATGAAAGAATTAGACAAGTTTCCTATAAGGGCAAGCCCCGAAAGTTAATTACATCTTAGATAACTGAAGTCACCTAAGAAAACTCTTGATAAAGATTAGGAAATATTGTATTCATGACTTCAAAAATGTAGGATCTTCAAGAAAGTGTAGTAACAAGAAATCCTATAGGTGAGTGGCTCAAGTTTTGGAACAATTATTAGATCTTAGAAGAATCTTGGTGTTTTTCCAAAAGTATCCTATTGTTTGGCTTCAATTTGAGATATTTATTTAATTTTTCATCCTGTCAATTTTATTATTTAGGTCTTACATTCACTTGATACCGATCATGTGAAGAGCCTGGAAGATGGAAGGATTTATGTCATACCCGGTGACAACCTCAGAATCTTAAGATGAGATAGGGCTTATATTGCACAACTTGGTTATGGAAAGGCGAATAAAGAGGTGAACAGAGGATTTATGCTACACTAAGCAAGCCACCCTAAAGTTTTATGGCTTGTTGTTTAATTCTAAAAAGTTTTGTTGTTGAAGACTGCCTTGTTGCCTACTGAGCGTACTCCAAGCTCCTCATCGTAGCGGGTTCAGTTTAAAGAAGAGTTAATTGAAGACAAAAGAGAAGTGTCATGTTTTAGAAATGTTTAAATTGAGGTGTCTTAATGTCTTATTGGAGGAAGTTTAAGTTAATTACAATGACAACGATTAGGATCTCACGGTTCCCTCATTTTGGAACCATTATTTTCATCAAATTCACTTAGTTCAGATGAAATTATTAAACTCAACTCATTGAGTTCCATAGCTTCATTTAGACCATGGGAAAGCTCCTCAGCAGCCGTAGGTTGCCTCCTCAGAGGTATTCCCGATCATCCAAAGAGTCGTTTTAATTTTGTTGCAATTGTAGTTTTTTGTTTTGTTTGTGATTTAAAATTTGAGTTGTCTTATATTTTGATTGTTATGGAGGTGAATTTATTTTTTGTGTTGTTTTTATTTTAATTTTGGTTTTGGTTTTGTGGCTATCCTAAAATTTTTTATTCTCATGCAAGGTGAAATTTTTTGTTTAACATGCAACTCATAAGCAAGAAAAAGTACAGTAAAGGAAGTACAACAAAGAAGGTACTATGAACTTATAAAAGCGTATCTGGCAAATCTTCTCGTTCCTCCACCTGAAACTTTAGTATTTTTTACAATAAACATTTATAAATTGCATGAAGATAAAGCCTATGGATAGTTTTTCATGGGCCCTCTAAGTTCTATTTATTCATTTGAGAGATGTCTTCCTAAACAAATACGGTAAGTTGAGTTGTCCTACATGCTATTCAAAATACTTGTGAGAAGGTCTAGGGAATACCTAGATATTTCACAAACCTTTTGAACTTCCATGAGTTCATTTGTACTTATCATAATTATTAAACGATTCATCTATTTCATACCCTTATGTTCAGTGAGCTAATATTTTAATTATCTCGAAAGTGGGATAAATATGACTTGATATTTTATTTATGAATTATATAAGTGGGGCCCTTTGAGGTAATTTAATTTATGAAGGAATTTAATCAATTTTGATGAGCTTTTAGTATTTCAAATGTTTTTAAAATTAATTGTGTTTTCTTTTCTAAACCTTATTAGTCAAATTTCATTAAGCCTAGTCTCACTATGAAGCCTTTAAGACTTAGGTGGGTATATTTATAACTCTTAGAAAAGTTAAGTTACATGAACATGATTATTGTTAATGTATTGTATCATTATTTTATCATCAACTAGGGGTGTTGAATTAGTGAGTTATCAACTTCGAAAGGCAACCTTTAACCTTGAGGATCATTTAATTTAATATTCATCCAAATTAATATGATTAATAAAATTATAAGCTTATCTTATAATGTGACAAAAATGAGATGGGTTTCTACCATTTTTCCCTTCTTGTATTTCAATAATTTAAGTATGTTTATTAAGATTATCCATTACCCTTTTACCCCTTAAATCAAGCCCAAATGTTTAATTAAAGCTAAATTTTCAAAACTGCACTTTTACCTCTAAATGCTTTATCACTTCATAATTCATTAATTCATTCAAATGACTTTAAAATATTATATATTACCCCACTATGGATTTATTAAAGCATTAGAGGAGAAGATGTGATTTTTCTTAATTTAATTTAACTTATATAATTATTTTCATGCAAAATAAGGATTTTCAAAGAAAATTTAATAACCTAGTAAAAATGAAACATATATCCTAAAGAAAATTACTGGAGGTTCACATAGACCCGAGAATCATTCGGACCAAATTTCATGATTTTTTAGACTTTAATTTAATTATTATAATTATTTTAATTTTTGAGTATTAATTAAATACAAAATACAATTTAATTGGAAAATTGTGTTTTATTTTTTTATTAAATCTTTCAGATGTCTGGAAACCCAAAGATCCAAATTTCATATTTTTGTGAGTTGTATTTTAATTATTATAATTACTTTAATGAGAAATTAGAGAATCCATTTTAGCCTTTAAACATTAAATTTGACCCTTTAAAATTTAATATCTTTATTTAGAGAGTTAAGAAGATTACTCCAATTGTTCCTATGTGATTAGGAGGCAATTTGGATCGTTTCACCAATTTTATTAATTTTGTGATTTTTATTAAATTTTAATTATTTAAAAATTAAAATAATGTTTAAAAACAAAAATTTTATTTTAATTATAATTTTATTTTTTAGCAACTCCCCTGATCACAGAGAACTCCCAAAATTAATTTAATGATTTTTGAAATATATTTTAATTATTATAATTATATAAATGTCAAAGGTGTGATTTAGCTTGTAAAATTCATTTGAGTGTTTAAATTAACACCAATTGAATTGAAAATTTTATGATAAGTTTCTCTAGCCTTGAATTATAATGGAGAATGATTTTTAGGTTATTTTCATTTATATTTAATCTGATTTAATTTTATTTAGAATTTATCATTTAATTACAATTAGGGTTATACTTAATAATTTAAACAAAGTTTACATTTTTCCTATATTCCTCTGGACACTGTGAACTTCTCAATATTTAGTTTGCATTTTCTGATCAATATTTTAATCATTATAATTTTGATAACAAAACAGACATAATAACTTGAAAAATAGAGATCTCCTCATAGAGATCTTCCTTGACCTTGGAAGAGTCAGGGAAGATCGCCCATGATAGAGACAACAAAAGCCCTAAATTTTAAGGCATGGTGAAATGTACATATAAATAGAGAATTGGAATAATCAAAATAGTATTTAATTAATTAAAAATAAAATACTTATCAAATAAACTTGAAACAAATTCCACATTGTATTCCTCTATGCACTGAGTAAGAGGGTATTGTTAATTTATTTTTTTTTATGTGTCTACACCAAGTTATGATCTTTATAAGGTTCATTTATTTAAATAAATCAATTAATCCATAATTTTATACTTATCCAGTGTGGCGCCACGCAATCTTACAGAGCTATGAAGTGCTACACGTCGTCTCCTTATTCGGCGCTGTCTTCTGAGTCAGTTGCCATGTTGTCACGCTTTATGTTAGGATCTTCTATCTGGTGTAATCCAAACCGTCCAAATGTTACATGCTCAATCCAATGGAGCTTCTTCATCCCCATCTCGTGTGAACTGTGAACCGTACGCACTCAAACCCTAATATCTCCCTCTACACTCCACTAATCACATGGGGTTTGTTTCTATGCACTCATCTAACCTAGAAGAACCTATCTATATGGCTAACCTAGCCTGAAATCAACCCAATGTGCATGGAGAATAAGAAAAAAGCTCGATAGAGGGAGAGACTTCAATACCTCTGTATGAGAGGGGAAGCCTCAATCAGATGGTTGTAACAGCTTCGATTGGTCCCAACGAACCTCCAGATGAAGACTCTTACTATGGTGAAATGTCTAGATCTGGATTTGACCAAGGCTGATTTCTGGTGTTGAAAAAAAGTCTGGTGTGGAGGCTCTCTGTGATGGGGTTTTGATGGGGGAACTTATTCTTTTAGTGTGGGGATGGTGTGGGTGCAATTAATTTGGATTTGGTGCATTACGGAGTTGTGGTGAAAAGTGTCATGGTTTCAGCAGAAATTTCAGTGGAGAAACTGGCTCAGGGCAGTGCGAATGACAAGCTAACTGTAGTAGGATTACACTCAAGAAGGTTTGAGGAAGCTATGGTAAGATTTTGGCAAGTTTTCCATAAGAAAATTTCAACGCCATCTCTTGGCTGTGGAGAGCTCTATTTATGGCTATGGTTACCTTGTGGAGCTCAGGGGGCTAATGTGGGTGGAATTGTCTGCTTAGGTGGAGTGCTGAAGAGCTCAAGTGAGTAATCAGAGCTGGACAACCAGGACAGGAGAATTTGGGTTTAAAGAAGGGAAAGTGGCTCTCGGTTTGAGCTACTCCGGTAACTAGTCTAGCTGGCCAAGCCAGGGGAGGTGGCCAGTGGTCAGGTGAGCCAGAGGGCAGGTCATAAGTGCAACAAGTTTAAGTGCCTATGTGCTCATTACAAATCCCTTTAGGTTTTACACATTTAAGGAAGGGGATCACCTAATTTAGGGTACCCTAGGCCCATGGCTCCATTAGAGTAGGCTAGGTGGATCTAGCTCAGTCCCTAGGGTCAACTTGGTGGCTGTTGTGAGCTTGGTTTGACCACATTGAGCTTGATTAGTTTACAGTGGCTCATAGATCCAATTTGGATCACTTGGGTTCAAGTTGGGCTAGGTTTGGTTCAAGCTTGGGTTAGGTCCAATTGATTGTTTAAAATGATGTAAATAATTGTCATAAGGTGGTTAGAAGAGGATTGGAGTGGTTTTGAAAAGGTTTAGGGGATCAATTTGGTTTGATTTGGGTATTTGGTCAATTTTAGGCATGCTGGATTAACTTTGGTTTAGGATAGGCTAAAGTAGGGTCAAAGTCCAATTGATGGTTTCAAATGGTCTAGGGGATATCTTGAATAGTTCTTGACATAAATTGGATGGAGATTCTAGGGTTAGGGTATTCAATTTGATGGATTTTGGACATGAGACACATTTGGGGGAAATTTGGTGATTTTAACTTGGGTTGGATTTGGGTGAGGTTTGGGCTCAAATTGAGGGCCATTGATGGTTCCATTAGGTGTAGGGGAATGTCATAAAGAGTTTAGGATTCAAAATTGGGATAAATTAATTATGATTGGGTTCAATTTGGGGACATTTGGTCATATGGTCAAAATTGGGCTTTTTGGTTTTGGTTGAAATTGAGCTCAAATGTGGGTCAAATTGGACTTGGATCTGGTTTGGGATGAGATTGAGCATTGTGAATTTTAGTTTAGAATTGAAATTGTGGGGAATTAAGGTCAATTTGGTGGACATTGGAAGTAATTTATGCATTTTAGGCCATAAGGGGTAATTTGGGGTTTTAGTAAAAAAGGCTTAATTTGGTCAAATTGGGTCAAGTTAGTGGTTTAGAATTGAAATTGAGAATATTTGGAGGGTTTTGAGAATATTTGGGTATTTTTGGAATTTTTGGAATTTTTGGAATTTTTGGGGTAAGAGGGGTATTTTGGTTATTTTGGGTATTTTAGGGGTATTTTGGGGATTTTAGTAAATTTGAGGAGCTTTGGGTATTTTGAGTGGTGAGGGATAGTTTGGGATGATTTTTGGGAGATTTTGGTAATTTTGGTGATTTTGGTCAAAATTAGGATTTATGTGCAATTTGGTAGTTTGGTGGAGTTGAACGATGAATGTTTAGAATTTTTGGTAAAATTGGGGTTGAGTGAGATTGATAAACCATTTGAGTCATGCACCAAGGGAATTACCCAATTGGATCCTTTACTTGATCCACGATTTTAAATATAGTAATATATAAGAATTCGACACCCTTATTAGAAGATATCCTCAGCAACAGTGCCAAAAACTTGATCAGGAGTGTAATTTTAATTTTATTAACAATTAAATATTATAATCTTTTAATCGTAGAGTTACATTTAAATGCAAGTATACGTATCGCTCAAGTAATACGGGGCTCTAGTGGAGTCTTGGATATCGATCCCACATGGAATATATTAAAGCCTATGGACAGGATTATATAAATCATTTCAGAATCACAACTAAATCGAAATGCCTATTTGTCACTAATACGCAATCGACAACAATATGAAATTTATATTTAAACTAGTTTTACTAAAAATTTACTAATACTGCTAAAGTTAAGTTCAAATATATAATAACAAGAATCTTTCTCCTTTGTTAAAATATTTAAGTGAAGCAATAATTAGAATTAGTTTTATATGTATTGTGCCAAATAGGAGCATACCTATTCTTTACCCCTTGGTCCAGGTATAAAGAACATTTACTAATTCTATGCTTAGTTACTGAATCTGCAGCTAGGTTGCGAGGATGCCAGCTCTCACTTCGGAGCTCCCACATTCCCCTAGCCTGAGGGCTAACAATCTACACCTTAGCACTCAAACGATAGGACCGAATTGAGGATTTTAGTCTTTCACTCTAAAATCTCCAATTCAACGCCCAATTAAAATTATTTCCCTATTTATTTGCACTTCTCCTTTCAAGGATTTACCCGTCTACCTTTCAAAGAGAAATGTGATACATAATAGTTAAGAATTTTTAGCCAACGGTCAGATCTTAAGAATTCTTCACGGATTTTAAGAATACAAATGGTCAATTCGTATAGTAAAGTAAGTTAAGTATAGTATCATCACAACTTCTTTATAATAGATATGATATACTAATTCATATAATCATTAAACATAAACATCAAAACAAGGAGAAGGACAAAACAACTACTCAAAATTCATGGAAATGATGCAATAAAACTTGGATTTCATATAATAAAGTAATGTTCTACACACTATAGTAAATAAACACAACTTCTATCAATTTCCTCCCCAAGCAAACTCCTTGAAGTTCCTCTGAATCTCTTACTTTTTTTACAGCACGCGAAATTCTTCTTCAAAACGACAATGCAGAAGAGATCTCTCACTTCCCAGCAACTGTTACAATCTCTCGAAGAATTCCTCACAAAATCTCTATTTGAACTCACTACTTACTAAATAACAACACTAAAAATAACTATCTACTCACTATTAACACACTACTTTACACTTTGGACTCTCTAGTAAACACGTAGGAGACCATGTTTTCGGCCTAAATTGGTTCTTTATAAAGTTATAGAAGAGTCTCTAAGGGTTTTTCACGCACCCCTTCAAAAATCGTCCACATTCGAAGTATTTCTGGAAAGAACCATCGATCCCGCCGTCGGCGGCCTCGAGCTCGCCGTTGGCGGCCTTCTAGAAACAGTGCTTTTAAACAGGCCCCATCGTCGGCGGCCTCGATGGATTTTGAAGAAGAATTATTATTTCTGGTGGATTTTGGTAGAAATTGGAAATTTTGGTCGAATGGGATAATTTGGTAATTTGGGAAAACTGGTATAATTTTGCGAGTATTTTAGAATTTTGGTAATTTTGGGTAACTTAGTAGATTTTGCGTAAATTTAGTGGCTAGCAATATTTGGGTGGTTTAAGTGGAAGGTGAAGTGTAGAGAGGTGGCTTAGGGTTATGGCGAGTGGATGAGGTGTGAATGGCCAAGTCACCCAAAGTCATCCTAAGGCTTCATAATCCTATGAGAACTCATTTTTTTGAGTCTTCATATGTTTGTCTCAACCAACTCAACCAAATGTCAGGAATTTGAGACCACCCATGTAGGACTTCGCAAAGGAGCTAGAAAGTGGTTTGAGCTTCTAAGTAAGGTGGGCTCCACCACTAGTCTTGTAGAATAGTCAACAGGAAAGTCCTATGACTAGATCCTAAATTTTAGAAAAGAAGCTAGATCTCACCAAAAATAAGGTCAACATTTTGATTTAGGTGATACTTTTGTATAGATAAATTTGGTCGTTTTTATTGTTAAATCCACTTAAATAAGAGCTTAAATTATTCAGCTTTTTCATGGCTTTCAAATTCATTTGTATTAGTACGTAAAAAACAAAAAATATAATGTCAATAATGGTTAATATGATCGTAAATTATATATTAACTCGTGGCTTTTATTATACATATATTAAGCTCAGGCTCATTTTGATCATCATTTGTCTTTTATTATAACTAAATAAATTTTCCTAATCGATTTATTATATACTGAAGGCCTCATATTTTATTATTATCTATCTTATAAGTGGAATTCAATTGAATGTCACGAAAAAAATAGGCGGTCCAGCCCCAATAGTAAAAAATGTCTCCCAATGCAAAAATAATAAATGGTAAATTAGAAATATGTTCAAATGATTTTTTACAAATGGGAAAGGACTTTAAATAGGGTTAATTTATTTCTAAGGGATTCGGTTTCCTATAAGTAAAAGCTCTTGTGATTATTATATTCTTTGTATGATACTTGAGAACAATCCTAATTAATGATGCATACTCAAGTTGTCTTTCTTTACCACAGAAAGGTATCGAGGTTGAGTTTGATATTTGGAGGATATATATGCTCTAGATATAAGGATACAAATTGTGCTGGCAATTTGGCTCGTCGTTCGCGAACAGCTCGTGTTCGGCTCGTTAAGTAGCTCGTGTTCGGCTCGTTCGTTAAGCCTAACAAGCCGAACACGAACAAATTTTTAAGCTCGAAATGTTAACGAGCCGAACACGAACAACTGTTTGTTCGCTCGTGTTCGGCTCTAAGTAGTTCGAAATAAAAAAATAATCATATAATTATTTATATAATAATTTATTATATATATCATTTATATATTAATTTATTATATATATTTATATTTAAGTTTAAATCACAACTGCTTGTGTGGTAGCGTGGTTATGCTTCTTGTTTCCATTCATTTGGTCCAGGTTCGAATCCGGCGCTAGACATTTATTTTTCCAATTAATTTTAACAAGTCAATTTCGAGCCGAACACAAGCCGAACACGAACAAGAATATTTAATTCGAGCCGAACACGAACACACCTTTCACGAGCCATTTCAAACACGAGCCGAACACGATCCCAGCCTGAGCTCGCTCAAGCTCGGCTCGTTTACAGCCCTAGATACAATATCACACAAGGAGTGGTCAAAAAAAATTTTAAATCAAACCTATGAAATTATCTCTTACTAGAAGATAATTGAGATTAAAATTACTAGATCTAGAACAATTACAATTAATGAGGATGATGGATATGTAACGTACAAAAATTAGAAATAAAATTATGTGAGTTGCCCACAGGGATAAAATGATAAAGGGATGATAGAAACTATACTTTGTAACATTGAATAAACTTATATCAATAGATAAGCCTAGGGAATACAACTCAATGATTTATATATGACATATGATTTAAAAAGTAAACTTTGAAACATCAAGCAAATCCATGTCATTATATGGGACCAAACTTATTACAACTTAATGAGCTCACAAAGAATACATGCATATAGATACATTGTTTGAATGTTAAGCAAAATGAGTTATCCAAACTTGGAAAATAGAATAGTGTGATATCTTGTGTTGGTTAGTTGCTATCTCACATCCTTCAAGAAAGATATACGGGCGATCAACTTTGCCATCCTCGTTTAAAAGTTGGCCACTTTCATCTGGTGCCTAGTTTTCCGCACTAGAGCCAAGGTTGGTTTCCCACCTATTATAATCAAAGCCAGAGTTTTATCCAAGATTACCAAAGTTAGGCCATCAACACCAACAAACATTACAAAATAAAAAGACTTCAGAAGAAGATTAAATCATACAAACAAGACTGAAGCCCCTCTTACTCTGGAGCTGATTCCCCTCAGATTTCATAACTGACGTAGCCTCCTCACAAGCGGACACTGATGAACGTGACAGGAAGTCCTTAGAAGCCACTTGAAGGACTGGTCGACCAGAGTGCCTTGTGCCACCAAAGAAGGTTAGGAAATCAGATTGATGATCAAGTTGGTTGACTGTGAAGGCTTTTCTTCTTAATGACGAGAATCGAATTAGGCGACCCCACATGATCTGACATTCTGAGTATAGACTTTTTCTTCTTTACAATCACTTTCTTCATCTGCTTACCTTTCGGGTAAGCCTGTCCTATCCATTTCCCAAAGGCAAAATAAAGCAAGTCCTTATTGAAAAAGTTACCGAAGGGTGTCAACAAGTTCTCCATAGCACTAGGCAGAACCTGATTGACTCAAATGAGGAAAAGTGGATAAACCTAAAAAAAATGATTGATTTTACATATACATTTTATGCTTTATTTAAATGATATTGCACTTTAAAGGAAGGTATTTTGTATATTTTTGGTGTTAGGTACAAAAAATGGACTATTCAAGAAAAAGAAGCAAAACCGGTGTAATTTAGAGAAAAAAATGAGCAAGAGAACAAATTTTGGCCTGGCGCATTCCTATAAGTCTTTCTATGTTTAATCTCTTTTACACTTGTTGCATATTTTTGAATGAGATTACACTTTAAAGAAATGTTATTTTTATGCTTATCTTGTAGGGCTATCTATTAGGAATGCAACACAGCTGAAACAGGCGAATCAAAGATAAAACAGAGCCAAACAAAGCAAAATGGAGGAGCTGGCGCCAAAAACCTGACAGCAACAAAAATAAGGTGCCGACGGTGCCCAATACGGATCTGGCGGTTCCAGGAGCGGTATTGGCCATATACATTGAATTTAGATGTTTTTTGAAAGGTTTCTTGAAGCACCTCTTGGGAAATTCATCCCTATACTATTTTAAAGAAAATTTGAAGAAAAAAAAAGGGGGGTAGCTATTAGGAAAAACATGGAGAATGTTTAGAGATCTTAGAATTGGAGTAGAAATTTAGATTTCTACCTTTTTGGAGAGATTGGAGAAGGGATTTTGAGAAAATTTATAAGGGTTTGTTCTTGCATTGCATCGATCAGTGGAAGACTTTGCGGGAGAGATTTTCATCTGTCTTTCAAAGGAAAAAAACTAAGTATTGTGTTTTTCATTATCTTATGATTTTGTAAAAATTTACTAGTGGATTTTATTTGATGAAATGAAGTTTTCCATTGTGTTTTCTTCGTGCTTTCTGATGTGTTTCTCTTACTATTTCTTCTTATTTGGAAATAGTGGCATGAGAAAATTATGTCATTATTTTCCTTTTACTTTTCCTTTGTAATGAGTAGAATTCATGTTTAGGATATTGGGATGCATGCTAAAAGAAGTTTTAATTATAAATGTGATGGTTTTTACTTGCGCTTCATTTACATTACGAAAAGAGCTCATTGTAGTTTTAAAATTTGTTGTAATTGTACTACGATCTGAGAGGGTGGTGTAATTCTCAACAAAGTGGAACCACATTTAAATTCCATGGATGGTGAAGTCCATGAGGGTTGAGTGCAAATAAATAGGAAAATATACTTTGATGGGCGTAGAATTGAAGATTTTATGCTGACAGACTAAAATATCTATTTCGGTCCTAGTGTTTGGAAACTAAAGCAAGAGTTACCCTTCAATTGAAGGGAAGTGAGAGCACTGGAGTGAGAGCCAGTATCCTCCCAGCCTAACCACAGATTTAGTGACTAAACCTAAGATTAGCCAATGTTCTTTATGCACTCGGAAGAGGGTAAAGAATAGGATTGCCCTATCTGGCACGTACAATATTTAATGCATCTCATTACCTTACATTATCCCATTCACTACATAAGAATAGTAGATTTTATCATCTCAAAATTCTCCAAACCAATTTATCCAGAAAGGGTTATCTTTAGAATTATTATTTTCCTTTAGGAGCAGTTATTAGTTATTTTAAACATAAGACTTACCTTTAGGAGTATTTATTAGAAAAACCACTTATATTGACTTTCAAAACTAATGTCTGATAATAGTAGACTAGAATTTGACTAAGGACCTCTTACCTCGCTTCCCTGTGGGATCAATAAACAGGACTCCACTAGAGCCTTGTATTACTTGAACGATACGTATACTTACGTAGAACCTCTAGTGTGTGCACATACATACAAATATAATAACATGCAGAAAAATAGCACACGTAGAGGGCGCATCAAGTTTTTGGCTCTATTGTCGGGGAAGCTTCGATAAGAATTTTAAGAGAATTTTAGTTGAAGTAGTCGGACTTAGAACTGTAAAACTTTAGTGTCGTAAAATTGTTTCTGTATGAAAAAGGGTTGTGAAAAAACTGTTTGTGTGAAAAACTAGGTATTTGTGAAAATATTTTGTTGTGTTGAATATATTTTTTGTTTTATTTATTTTATTGTTAATGTATTTTTTGTTGGGTTACATATGCAAAATAAGGGATATGTAGGACTTGTGCCTTATGGTCTCGAGTTAGAAAAATGGAAAATAATAAAAAAACAGAAAGAACTTGAAAAATTAGAAATGGAAATGGAAAGCATTCAAAATTATAGCTTACAAAATCATCATAAATCATTGAGGGATTATGAAAATCTTACGACAGATGAAATTCACTCAGGTATACAAAACTCTGTCATTAAAGCTGACTCGTTTGAACTAAATCCAATGATTATCTAACTTGTGCTAAATAACCAGTTTGGGGAACCCCTTCGGAGGACTTATATTTACACTTATCTAGTTTTCTAGAACTTTGTGCTACATTTCGTTATAATGGCATGTTAGACGATGTTGTTAGGCTAAGGCTTCTTTCCATTTTCACTAAGAGATAAGGTTAAAATGTAGTTATACTCATTAGCTCCCAGCTCTATAAATATTCGGAGGAGTTAATACAGGAATTTCTAGCTAGGTTTTTTTCACTCTCAAGGACTACTAAACTTAGAAACAATATTATCTCATTTTTTCATTATGAAGGGGAATCAATATACAAAGTCTGGGAATCATTTAAGAAACTCTTAAGAAAGTGTCCACATCATGCTCTGCAAGATTAGTTAATCATTTAAATTTTTTATAATGGGTTAGTAGGATTCCTTAGTTTTGTTATTGATGCTGCTAGTGGTGGTTCATTAATTTCAAAATCATTTGATGAAGCTTATGAATTAATTGAAGAAATGGCTACAAATGAATTTCAATGGCCGTCTGCAACGGTAAATCCTGAAAAGGTAGCCAGGGTTCATGATACAGATTTGATTGCAATTTTTACACCTCAGGTTGCTGCAATATCAAAGAAGTTGGACCTATTTGGAATGAATCAGCCTCAATCTACTCATTTAAGTGAGGAAAGTTCATTAGGGCGTATGATTGATTCCAACTTATTATATGAGACTTTAAATACCATAAATGATTTGTATTATAACTTTTACAACCCATGTTGGAAAAACCAACCTAGTTTTAACTGGAATTATACTACTGGGGGTGGAAACAAACAATGAGAAAATAATCAGGCAAATCTTAATGGAAGTTGGAATAATCAACGGAGCACAAACTATAGACCTTCAAATCCACCAAACTTTAACAATGATAAACAATTTTAGGATAAGAAGATGTCTATAGACGAAGTGGTATTGCAAATGAGAAACCAGTTGTAAAGTAAAAATGCTGCGATTAGAAACATAAAGAATCAACTGTGACAAATTGCTAATTCACTAAGAAATAGACCCCACGAAACACTACCTATCAACACTGAGATCAAACCTAAAGAGAACAATAATGAACAAGTAGTAGTTATCTAATTAAGAAGTGGAAGAGAGGTAGAGGATGTGGTTAGAAAAGAGAAAGAAGCTATGAGAGAAATAAGAGAAATAAAAAAACTTGAAGAACATTTTTCTAAGGATCTAGAAAAATTAATATCTCCAACAAAAATCAATTTAGAAAGACCACCACCTCCATTTCCTCAAAGACTTAGACATCATGAGTTGAAAACATTGTTTAAAGAAGACTGGATGTATGTTCAGGAGAGGTGTGAAATGATGGATCCTACCAAAAATAATAAACTTTTAATTTCATCTGTTGAAAAATCTCATGAACTTAAGATGGATGTATCTCATACAATTTTAAAACCTATCTATTTAGGAAATTCATCTACACCACCAGTCTTTATATCTTCATATTCGACTCAATCACAAAAAAACCTAAATTGAATGATGAACAAGATAATATTATTGAACTATGACTTGAAAGAGAGTTTGAGGATATATTTCAGAAGAACTTTGAGTTGAGAAAAGAGGATAAATATATTGAAAGACCATTGGAAGAAATTCCTAAGGAATTAGAAAACTCTATTTCCTCAACTAAGATAAATACAGAAAGACCACCTCCATCATTTACTCAGTACCAATAGGAAGAATTGGAAGATAACTTGAACTAGAAGAGTAACATAGAAGAATATGATCCAAAATCTAAATTATCTAGAGAGAATCTGATCCAAACTTTGGGAGATGATGATTTCTTATAGAAATTCATTTCTTATAAATTTTAAGGATGATATTAATATGTAGATTGAGAAAATCAAAAGAAGAATATTGGATCTAGAAAGAAATATGAGGAATAATGATATAAATAAATCTAAAAAAGGAAGAGCTGAAAGAAAAATTAAAATTTGAGGATTTTGTTGGAATCCCTGGATCTGAAAATGAATGGGTGATTGATCGAGGATTACTTAATTGAAATTTTGATCAAGGAGAAATCATTTGTCGAGCTGGTGATGTTAAACCAAACGCTTTATGGGAGCCAACCTATTTTTATCAGTGTGCTTTGATTTAGTATTCTTGAGAGTCATGATTGTGGGTGTTGTATTGTGTTTAATTTAGTGTGGATTGTTTAGTTTGATTGATGATTGGTAATGTTTGGATTGTTAGTGGTTTGATTTGATCTTAGTGTGTGTCTTGGGCAGGTGATTCCTTAACTTCTTATTATGGTTAGATTTATATGTTCTTTTGTGGTAGTTGGTTTGAAGAGTCCACTGTGACTCGGGTCATACCCGGACTTGAGTTTTACAAGAGACATCGAGAATTTGAACAGCGACGGATCCATCTTGTTTTTGTTACTTTATTTATCTCACTTTGTTTTCATTTGATAGGAGTCGTAAACCTATTTAATGTGTAACATGAGGATGATCTTACACTATCTTTATAATTGTTAGAGGTGTTTAATTAAAGGAATTAGATGATGCCTGAGGTTGGTGTACGTGAGTCAATACATCAGGGACAATCTTATCTGTAGGATTATAATCTATAAAATCATTTAAAATGCACCCAATTTATTAGTTTTGCGATTCCATTAGAAATTGGAGGTAAGTAAGTGAGATTGGATGAGTTAAAGGAAGAATTAGCCTCTTTTATTATTTGTATTTGTGATTGTGTTACAATTTTATATAATACTTGAAGAACATTTTTATATTCCAATGCTGATACCTGCTATGCTAGTTAAACTTTTGTTTAGTGAATTTCATTCTGACATGATTAGTTTAAATATACATTCTGCTACATGATTTCTATCCTGAATAATAATTGTAGATGTTTTTGATAGACATTTGTGGTAGATATAACTTCTGAAATAATTTTCGTCCAGCTTATATTTTATGTACTAAATGCTATACATCTTAAAAATCAAGTTTAGGGGTAGGAAGAAAAATAAAATTTTAAAGTGAGGATACTTCCTTTTAGTTTAATATTATTGCAAGCATGATTTAGGCTAGCTTTACTTTCTCCTGCAATCATTCTATCTTGATTATGCATATATATGAATTTGATAGGATGTTGTAGTAGCTAGTAAATTCAATTACTTTTTCTTCCTTCTATGTTGTATGGAATTAATTGCAAGATATTTTAAAATTCAAGTTTGGGTGGAAGAAAATTTTTTAAAACTAAATGTTATTTGTCCTCAGTAGCCTGTATTTAATTTAATATCTTTTTTAAAATGACTTGTGGCATGTGGTGTTATCTTTATGTTACTATAATTTTGATTTTTCAGAATGTTAGAAGAATAATTTAGTTGAAATCCTATGTGATGAAACTATTATAAAGTTAAGATACTTTGTAGGAAACATTGGGAAACTGATTTTTCTATTTATGGCAAAAAGGAGTTGAATATTTGAAAAGCTAGGTTCTTAGATTTATACTTAATGAGAATAGATCCTTTATTGAAACATTTTTCAAACTAATACTTACACTTTTAAATAGTGAAGGAAAGTTTTGAGTTTTGGACTTTAGAAATGGGATAGTGAAATTCAAAAATTATTAAAGGTCTATCCAGATATGGTAATCCTCACATAAAAAATTAAGAAAAAAAGTGATTAAAAATGATCCCTAAGAAAGAAAAGAAAAAAAAAATGAAAATAAAAAAAAATTGAATAGAAAATATGTGAGCAGAAGCTTGAGGAGAAGCCTAATCCAAAATTGGTTTCAATTGAATCTTTTTAAATGAAAAGACTTAAAAACAAACCTAAGCTTATTTTTATTTCAAATTATATTGGTTAAATTGGTACAGATAAGGTGCTTAAATTATGTTTTATACTTTTTTTGAATATTTAGTTTGACAAGTTTCAATAAATTTTGAAGTAAATAGAAAATCAGGATTTCTAAGTTGAATATGAGATATTCTTGCACTCTAGTCCTTGGTTGATTTGCTAGAATTTCTCCTATGTTAAACTATAATATTTCTAAGATAAAATTATAAGGAAATCTATTGAAACCCACAACCACAAGTCAATATATTTTGTTTATAAAGTTATAGTATTACTTGAGGACAAGTAACAATTAAGTTTAGGGGAGTTGATAAACCTAAAAAATGATTGATTTTACATATACATTTTATGCTTTATCTTAATGATATTACACTTTAAAGAAAGGTATTTTGTATGTTTTTGGTGTTAGGTACAATAAATGGACTATTGGAGAAAAAAAGCAAAAACGGTGCAATTTGGAGTAAAAATGAGCAAGAAAGCAAATTTTGATCTGACATATTTCGATAAGCACTTCTATGCTTAATCTCTTTACACTTCTTGCATATTTTTTGAAGGAAATTACACCTTAAAGAAACTTTATTTTATACATATCTTGTAAGGCTATCTGTTAGGAACGCAACGCAACTGAAATGGGGCGAATCAGAGCTAAAACGGAGCCAAACAGAGCAAAATGGTGGAGTTACACTCGATAAGGCGCCGGTGGTGCCCGATATGATGCCAGCGGTGCTAGAACCAGAGAGAGAAGAAAATAGGGCATTGACGGTGCCCAAAATGGCGCTGACGGCGCCATGAGCGATTATTGGCCATATGCGTTGAATCTGGACGCTTTTTGGAAGGTTTCTTGAAGCACATTTTGGGAAATCCGTCCCTACACTATTTTAAAGTGAATTTGAAGCCAAAAAATAGGGGTAGATGTTATTAAAAATATGTGGAATGTTTAGAGATCTTAGAATAGGAGTAGAAATGTAGATTTTTACCTTTTTGGAGAGATTAGAGAGGGGATTTTGATAGAATTTGTAAGGGTTTGTTCTAGGATTTCATGGATCAGCGAGAGACTTTGCGGGCGAGATTTTCATCTGTCATTCAAAGGGAAAAAGCTAAGTACTATGTTCATCATTATCTTATGATTTTGTAAACACTTATGTAGTGGATTTGCTTTAATGAAATGAAGTTTTTCATGTGTAGTGGATTTTCTTTGATGAAATGAAGTTTTTCGTTGTATTTTCTTCGTGCTTAGTGATGTCTTTCTCTTACTCTTTCTTTAGTGGAATGAGAAGATTATGTTGTTATTTTCCTTTTACTTTTCTTTTGTAATGAGTAGAATTCATGTTTAGGATATTGGGATGCATGCTAAAATAAGTTTTAATTATAAATGTAATGGTTTGTACTTCTGTTTCATTTACATTACAAAGAGAACTCGTTGTAGTGTTAAAATTTGTTGTAATTACACTACAATCCGAGAGGGTGGTATAATTCTCAACAAAGTGGAACCACATTCAAACTCCATGGAAGTGAAGTTCATGGGGGTTGAGTGCAAATAAATAGGGAAATATACTTTGATGGGCATAGAATTGGAGATTTTAAGGTGACAGACTAAATCCCCATTTCGGTTCTAGTGTTTGGAAACTAAAGCGAGAGTTAGCCTTCAGTCGAAGGGAATTGGGAGCTCTGGAGTGAGAGCCAGTATCCTCCCAGCCTAACCACAGATTTAATGACTAAACCTAGGATTAGCCAATGTTCTTTATCCACTCGGAAGAGGGTAAAGAATAAAATTGCTCTTATTTGACATATACAATATTTTAATGCATCTCATTCCTTTATATTATCCAATTCACTACATAAGAATAATAGATTTTATTATCTCAATATTCACCAAACCAATTTATCCAGAAAGAGTTATCTTTAGAATTAATAATTTCCTTTAGGAGTAGTTAATATTTATTTTAAACATAAGACTTACCTTTAGGAGTATTTGATAATAGTCGACTAGAATTTGGCTAAGAACTTTTACCTCGCTTCCCAGTGGTATCGACAAAGGAGACTCCACTAGAGCCCTGTATTACTTGAACGATACATATACTTGCGTAGAACCTCTAGTGTGTGCACATACATACATACATAAAAACACACTGAAAAATAGCACACGCAGAGGGCGCATCAAAAGTCACAGAAGCAAAATAGTAATGTGAAAGAGTCCCATCATAACTTATTTATAAGAATCGAAGGCACCAAAATTAAAGTACAATTATTGAATCATTAATTTAAAATTGAATACGATCTACTTCTATATTCAATTATTTTCTTTTTTATTAAAGCATAGCTTTCAAGAAGTAAGAGAATAAGAGAACTAAAAGAGTTACATAAAAAAGTGTCAACAATGATTTTTAAGAGATCTAATGGTCCAGTATGGAAGAGTACAATGAAGACAGACTTACTGTCAGGCGATCCCGAGGTCACCTTGACTAACCGAGTGAAGCTATAAAGCCCAAGACAAAAGGTCCAAAACTGGACAGGCCTTCAGGTGGACAAGAAGAAGAGTAGATGAACAAAGCACAAGTTTTTTAGCCATATTCAACACAAAAGAGCAGCCAAGCCAATCGATATAAACAGTGTCAGACCCGATAAGCTAAGCCTACCCTCCAATAAGGCCGATACATGAGAAGATCCAATTCCATAATATCTCCAACCATGCCACGGACGCCTCAGAGGCTCCTCATCAGGAATTAAAGATTAACAACAAATCTAGATCATCTGATTGACCCATGCCTGCCAAGCTAATCATGTCGCCCTGAATCTAGCCAAATTTAGCCAACCCAGTAAGAAAATAGCCAGACGATAAGCCCATATATATAAAATATCATAAATACTATAGCATGAAACCCTTCCAAATAGAAACAAAAATATGGTGTCATCCTTATATCATTTCTTATATGGAAAGAAAAATTTGTTTATGAATAAGATTCTATTAATTATTGACCAATCATCTCACTCCGGCTCTATTTTTTTAATTTATATTTTATTTCTCAAACGTGATTTCCTGATAAATCTGAGGACAACACTGTTGCATCAGGGACCTTTCTCTATTCCGTGTGAATGTGTTTTTTCCTAATAAAGATTGTAGGCCAATGTTGTTGCGGAGGAAAGGGTGCAATGTCTCATCTTAAATGTTTTATTATAAATATGTTTTATTAATGTGGAAGTACAAATTTTAAATGCTGATGGGCTTAGCTGTCACAGTCTATTATAGGTTCCCCTGATTAAGATACGTTCCAGATCTCGATAATGACCCATTAGTCTCTCTCTCTCTCTCTCTCTCATCGGAGTGCTCCAAATAAACTGTAGGGCCTAATGGTTGAGAGTGTTCACACTGCTCAAAAATAAATAAATAATTTTGCAGTAGAGCGATCGAATCAGTTATTTTATGATTATTCAGATTATTTTAAATTAATATGCTACTCATTGACAATGAAAAAAGAAATATTCAAATATAATCCAAATGATGTAATAATAATCAAAATTATAAGATTAAAAAAAATTTATTTAACTATGAACAAAAACTAGGGTAAATAAATAATAAAAATTTTTCAAAAATATTCTTCTTATAATAAAGTATAAAATTGTATTTCTAATATTGACAATCTACAAGTTATATTTGAAAGTACACATTAAGTAGATTTATTAGAATTTTATGAATTAAGTTTTAATAAAAAATGTTTAGTATTTCCCAAGCTATTGTTAGGGGTGTAAACGAACCGAACACGAGCGAGCATCGTTTATATTTCGAGCTCAAAAAGTAGGTTCGTGTTCGACTCGTTTGCTTAGCGAGCCGAACATGAGTCGTTTGTGAACAAATAAATGTTTTGATAATCCTAATCAAGTACCCATAAGATGTTAACGATTTGAGCAAGATTTAAAATTTATTGTTTATATTAAAACATCATTTGAATCTAATTTAATAATTTTTATTCTATTTTCTTAATTAATACTTTTAATTGATTATAAATCATTGTAGCCTTGTAGTCAATTAAAATTTTCAAAAATACTACTCATTAGAAAGAATATATATATATATATATATATATATATATATATATATATATATATATATATATATATATATATATATATATATATGTATGTATGAAGTTGATGAGTAATATTTCAAGTCAAAACGAGCGAACATGAACTTCTTAACGAAGCCTGAACACGAAACTGCTCGTGAATAACGAGCCATTTTGAAAGCTCTAGTTATTGTTCAATTTAGCTCATAAAAATAAATTTTTACCTAGTTAACATTAATTAAATTTTAATAAAATCCTAAAAATTATCAAAAATGCATCGTTACATTTAATATTTTGAAGTTTGTCAGAAATTATGTTAGAGTGAAAAAGGAAAAAATATAAATTTTATTTTCTTTCGTACTATTTCATTTGGATAATGTGTGGGACTTTGGATAACGCATTAATTTTTTAAGATTTTAAAAATATATTCCTATTGTTTGGGAATGAAATCGAAGCAGTTGGAAAAATCTAAAAATCGAAGCAATTACGCTCTCCAAATTAATTTGATTTATTTCTCCCAGTTCTCACAAGTCAGAACTAGTTCGTTTAGAAGCAGTTCTCACCGACCAGTTCATGATAAAAGTGATTGAATCGATTAGTCTGATCTGAGATTTTCAATATATATATATATATATATATATATATATATATATATATATATATATATATATATATATATATATATATATATATATATATATCTGTGTTAGTAAATTGGTGATGGTGAATTAATGTATTTACTTCTTTGTGTTGTATGAATATTTTATACACAAATAAAAAAGGAAGTGACAGAGTGGACATCAGGAGTTTTTACGTAAAAAACTTGAAAGGAAATAATTCACGGAGCCCGACCCAGTTAAAGTGATTTCATTATATTGTTGTAAGTCACAAGGCTATATTTGCCCTTAATTAACTGGGAGCAAGATTATACAATTGAAGTGACTTCTATCATTGGAGTAGCATAATACATTAGGGAAATTGCAGTGTCTTGAGAATAGTTGTTCAGTGAGAGCTATATTAGTGGTGATGACAAAAATTGGACAGTGGTAGTGGCGGCTAATCTGCAACAACCATGTAGTGGCTGTTCAGCGACAGCGGTGGATGGGTGACAATAGCCGAGAAGCAACAGTCGGTTGGCAGTGGTGGGGGGATAGGGTTCAGTGGCGATGGTGGATTGGTGTTGACAGCGGCACAGCAACGATGATCTGTCAGTGGTGTCGACTGGTCGGTGGTGGCTAAGAAGCAACGATGGTGGTCTTATGGTGGCATTGACTTGATGATAGAAATAGCATAGTGGGGGTGACATCAATCGGTCGGTGGTGACCGATAAGTGGCGATGGTGGTTCTGTAGTGGAAACGGCTTGATCGCTGCGACCGAGTAGTGGCAGTGCCGCGACTATAGTGGCTAGTTGAAGATGGTCAAGATTGACAATGGTATTCCAACGGTGGTGGCACCTCTGTGACAATAGCGAAGAAGCGATGGAGCGGCAGCAATGACAGTCGTTAGGTGGTGATCTAATGATGGAGCTCATAAACCCTTAAAAACTTAGATCTCCCCTTCAATCTCCTCCACTAGTTCCAAGTCTCAAGTCTTCCTTTCATGAGGGGAGTGGAGATCTATTTATATATTTTGCGAGTGTAGTCTTATGTAAATACTGCATCAAACCATCAAACGACCTAGAGTTATCCTTTTGATAAGATGATGTTTTATGAGCATTTGATTGCATTAATAATGTCAAAATTGAGTGATCACGAGATTTTGGATTCAGATCAATGAGACACTATATTTGACGGAGCATGTGGTGCACATGAAGAATGCAGAGAGCATTGCGCATGCTGATTTCACGGAGCATGTGGTGCGTGGATGTGGGTGCACGAATTATGCATGCGTGCATTGATACCTTGGGCTAGATTAAGAAGTTTTTGATGCTATTTATTTTCTTGGAGATCTTTCCTTTTCTAGGTTATTTTTTAAAGGAAAATCATATGGGGGATTAAAATTTTCAAATTTTACAGAAAAATAAGAATTTTTCCTCTATAATCTTATTTTAAAACTGAAAAGTATATTTATATTAAAAATAATTTTCATTCTTCCATTATTTTTTCTTTTCCCTCTCTCTCAAGCTTAAAAATACCCTCGTTGGGGTGATATGAAGGGCACAACTCTCCTCTTTTAAGTTTGTATTCCAAATGGTGAAGCCAATGTCTTCCCTTGCAAATTTAAAGGGTTGCTATTTTTGCTAGACGAATAATTTGAAAGGGTTGGTTGTTTTTGCTTTTGCTAGATGAATCAAATTGTGATATCACCTCGATTATCAAGATAGAGGGCTTAATAGTGCTCCACAAAATTTTTTCCTTTCCATATGATTTAGTAGCACCTACAACCTTTGAGTATATCACCATCTTTGAGACAATCTTATGTGCTGGATTGAGATTTTCTCTAGCCCTTGTGTTGATTGGCATATTCAAGAAATATGGTATAACCATATCATAATTCTAATTTAGGGCCTTGATGATTATCTTGGGCGTCACTATTTTCTTTCGGAAACATAGCGTATATTTCAATACCAATTACCTGGCATGACGTGTAGACTTTTATGTGATGCTCAGGTGTGCCTATAGTGCCAGGGCATTAGAAAATGGGTGGATTTTATGCACTAGACCATTTTAAAAATTTAAGTGGGGCATCTCAGAGAAGTGAAAAGGATTGAGAGTGATATCAAACTCTACATTCATTAAGAAGGATGATATATTGAGAATTCTTGATGTTCCTGACTTGAGGGCTCTTCAACACAAGTTGGTCCATATTGGTATGTGTGTGATGGAGGATAGATTATTTAAAGATGGTCTCTCTATTAAGGCATGAAGATATAATGAAATCCCATTAAAGAGGTCTAGAAAATTTCATGAGATGAGCCATTGTGTTGAGTTAAATTCATCCAATGGTCCTGCCAAGCACTATGAGGATGGTTAGGTTCCTCCTCCCATGAATAAAGATAACAAGTATTATATATTTTATAAAGAGTATTGACGAAGGCTACATGGTAAACGTGATTTCACAAGTTACTCTTAATGATGATGTTGTTCCAAACTCTGATAGAAAGATTCATACTTATAAACCACATATCCTAGAGGAGTGTTGAGGTGTCTATGTAATTGATGCTAGGAAGTGGGTGAGCTGGTATGTAGCCTTTTAGTCTCCCACTTTCACTCTTCTTTTTTGAACATCAAATCCTTGCTAGAGCTGATAAATATTTTGATTACATGTAAATCAATGATTAGGAGTTATGGCTCATTTTGAAGACTCATTGGAAGAGTGAAACATGGAGTTTGTGAAGATCAAGTTTCTGTAGCGTGACTACGAGAGAAGATTGAATGTTAAGACCTAGGAATTGATAGTCCTAAAGGATCTGTTGATCCCGTGCAAAACTAAATGTTGACCGAATTTTTGGTGAGGTCTTTTCTTTCCTCTTATTGCTTAGGATCTAGCCATAGGAATTCTCCTTGACTATCCTATAAGACTAGAGATGGAACCCAACTTTTAGAAATTCAAACCAAATCTTGACTCTCTTTGAAATCCTACATGGATGGTCATCAACCTCCAAACCACTTGGAAGGTTAGGACCAATGTGCAGGAAGAAAAGGATGAGTTCCTATAGGATGTTCAATCCTTATAACAGCCCTGGTTGGCCTGGTCTTGGTGAGGACTAGCTTGCACACACTGCACTCCTACACACATCCTAAATCCTGAATTATCTTTACCCAATCTTGACTCCTGGTTCATTAGAGCATTCATATGGATGGATCCAAACCCCTAGCCCTTGGCTAAGAGGGTCAGGAACAACCTATGAGATGTTCAAAATGGACACTACCATTGGTCCATGGCTCAATCTAAACCATTTCACTCCAATCAACCTTAACCAAAATTTCATTTCCCAAAGTTTCTGATTTTAACATTGGGTCCTTAAGCCTACCTAAAATTACCTAAATTGCCTCTGCAACCACAAAACTCTCCAAAATTTCCTAAAAATTACCCAAAATTCCTATAAATCATTTTAAAAAAATTCCCACCTCTTAAATTCACCAAATTACCCCAATACCCTCTAAATAACCTCCAAATACCCTAAAATACCATTTTAGCCCAAAATTAGAAAAATTCCAAAAAAACCCAAAAAATTCAAGATAATCCCAAATATTCCCAATTTCATTTTGTTCAACTACATCATGAGCCAATTTTGCCAACATAACCTACTTTCAACCCAAAATCCCAAGTTGTCTAATTTAACCCAAAAGGACCCAATGTCAAACCAAATCGACCCATTTAACCTCAATTTTGCCCAATTTCAATTCTAAACTTTAATTCAACATCTATAATACCAATCTAAAATAAATTTAAGTCCAAATTGATTCACAGTTGAGTTCAATTTCATTTGAAATCAAAATCCCCAATTTTGCCAATTTAATCCAAAATTCCCCAATTAACCTAATGACAACCAATTCCCCCGAAATTTCTACCCTAAACCTTCTATGGCACTCCCAGGAAACCCATGCAACATTCAATTATCCCAATTTGTGCTCAAACCTAGCCTAAATCCATTTGAAAACCAAGAACACCCATTTTAACCCAAATTGAACACATGTCCTAAATCTACCAAATTGATTGGCCTAATCCTAAAATTTCCTCCCAATTAATGTTGGGAACTCTTCAATACATTCCTCTCGACCTTTTGAAGCATTCAATTGGGTCTAAACCCCACCTTAAACCAACTTAGACCCAAGTTGGCCCAACCTTACCCAAATTGATCAAAATCCCAAAATCTACCAAATTGACCTTTCAATTGAACTCAAAACCATTCCATGTTTTCATGAAAGTTCTTCATGACAATCATTTACACAATTTTTCTCAAGACATTTGGACCTAAATCAAACCCAACTCAAGCTAGCCCAAGTTGAACCCAAACCAACCCATGTGCACACATGAGCCAAATTGAACCTAACAAAACCAAATTTGATCAAGCCAACCTCTTAGCAGCCAACCCTAGGCCTCCTAGGATGACTTCGACATGACCCAACCAATGCCCCTTGAGTCAAGGACCAATAGTCCACCACCTTGGATCAATAGGTTTAGCCCTTTGCTAAGGCTAAGTCCTATCCTTTAAATCTCCCTTAAGCAACTTCCTCAGCCCAATTAATGCAGCTGAACCTTGTCTCCACTCCTCCTCAGCCTGCCCAGCCGCTTGACTATCCTTGTCAGCCACCCCAACTGCCGAAACAGCCACGCTCGAGCACCCCCTTGTCTTTGAAATCTCAAAATTGAGCCTTGGCAGTGTGCCATATCCTCTCCAGCCACCTTGCCTACTCAGCCCTTGCCCTAAGAAGCCTAAAACACTCATTACCTGTCCCTGAGCTCCACCAGGCAGCCATGGCTATAAAATCCTCAACGTCGGCCATGCACCAGGTGTTGAAATTTTTCTCACAAAACGCGCCCAAACTGCTCCCAAACCTTCTCCCAGCCTAGAGAAGAAGAGTCCCACAGTCCTCCTGCCCTAATTAGGATTTTCAAAATAGCTCGTTGTTCGTGAACAGTTTGTGTTCGGTTCGCCAAGAAGTTTGTGTTCTTTTTTGTTCGATAAGCAAACGAGACGAACACGAACAATTTTTTTCGTTCGGTTTGTTAAACGGACCAAACACGAATAGTGATGTGTTCGTTCGTGTTCGGTTCGTTACTGTTCAAAATATAAAAAATTTATGATATTTTAAAAATAATTATATATTATAAAGATTTATCATATTTTAGATAATCAAACTTCTATAAATTATAATATATGAAAAATTATTAATAACACTAATAATATTATAATATTAATTATATTAATATAAATATTATAATATTAGAATTAATATACTATATTATATATAAAAATAAAACCCAAAATAAAACCCTAAATGCCTTATTCGGTCTGCTTCTTTTTGAAAAAGTATGGATTACTAGATGTGTACGGAATACCTGATCAATTTGCTTCATTTTGAGGAAGTATGCTATCAAAGCTAGGGTATTAAAAAAGCTCGTTGTTCACGAACAGTTCGTGTTTGGTTCGCCAAGAAGTTCAGGTTCAATTAGTTCAATAAGCAAACGAGACAAACACGGAATTTTTTTTTTTTCATTCAGTTTATTAAATGAACCAAACACGAATAATGATGTGTTCAAAAATTTTGAACACTAGCTCTGTTCATTTGTGTTCGATTCGTTTACACCCCTAGCCCTAATCCCCACTGATTGAACTTAATTTTGGAGTTAAATTTTAGGCCAGAAACCAGAACACTCTTTGAAACTCCACAAAAGTCAAATTAACTCTTCACATACCTTCACCAGAGGTAGAGAGAAAGTTTCCCACTGAAAGTCCCCTCGCCAGGCCAGCCATTTGCTCTATCAGCCAGAACACCAAATCGGGTTGGACACTTTCATACCTAGGCATTTCACCCACGCTCTAGGCTTCATCCGTAGGCTCCTGGGACTCCAACGAACGTGCCAAGCATCTCTGATTGAAGCTTCACTTCTTAGAGCAAAGGTATTGACCACTTCTCCCTCCCGAGCTTCCAGCAATTCTCCATTTTGTTCTGTGCAATTTCAATGCATGTTAGCCGTATAAATGTTTTTTTTAGGCTAGACGCATCAATAGAAACCAACCACGCTTGATTTGATTAAGTCTCGAGCGGGATTTTAAGGTTTTAGGGTGGACGACTCTTGGGTTGAACCAGACGGGGACGATGACCAGAGACTGTTAGATCATGCGTGTATCGAATGGACGACGGAGATGGAGTCGAATGGAACCGTAGAACGAAAAGTGCATGCTGACTAAGATGGCAGTGCCAAATCAAATTGCGCCAGGTGGAGTTTCGGATCTGCCTAGGATTAGGTGGTGCTGCGTCGGATAAGCAGAAAAATAGGCTTTTTCTGAATTAATTAAATACCTGAAAATTTAAAAATGCATAACTTTGCATAAAAAAATTCTAAAAAAAGTTTAAAATACCCTCTTGCTCAGTGAACAACGGAGAACAATGTGGAAAAAAATTAATTTATTTTGTTGAGTCTGTGATTTTTAATTAATTTAATATTATTCTGAATGTTATAATTCTCCATTAGCATGCGTAATTCACCATGACATGAGACCATAGGGCTTTTGTAGCCTCTAATCTTAGAAACATTCCCTGAATTTTTTAAGGCTAGAGGCTATATCTACGACAAGTTATCTATTTTCTAAGCTCAGAGTCCTTTTGTACAAATTTAGTTACAAAAATTAGTATGTTGATCATTAAAATCTAGAAAAATTAGGGGAAGTATTTTTGTACCAGGGGACCCTAGTAAAATTGTAACTTGCCTTAATTCACTTAACCCTGATTTGGCTAAAACCTCAGAACTAAAATTAAATTAATTTGAAACAACCACACTTCAAAATTACATGAAATCAATTCTCCACTGATCTTTAGGGTCAGGGAATACAACAAAAAAATTTCAAGCCAATTAAAAAAGATTTAATCCACTAAATGGATTATTTAAGTCACATAACCATTTTTGAAATTAAAAAATTCATAAAACTTAAAATAAATTTCAAAAATTCACCAACTCGGTTTTAAGACCTTTTTGATATCAGAGGAACCTAAGAAAATTAAAATTGGAATTTTTCTAAATTTTCCATTTTTCACCTATTTTTAGGTATTTTAATAATTAAAAAAATTATAAAAATCTTAAAAATACTAAAGTTCATAAAAATGTCACATTTGGTTTCCTAATCACTTAGGAACCAACCACACATTTTTCCCAATTTTTTAAGGATATTGAATTTTAAAAGCTTAGGGTAATTTTTAATATTAAAAAATGGATTTTCAACCCCTTTCACTAAAATAATTCTAAAAATTTAGAGGAAAATTAGAAAAATACAGAATTTTTTTTAAGTTCCTTGAGATCAGAGAGATTTAAGAAAAATTTAAAAATTAATTTTCCACCTCAATTTCATTTTATAGTTAATTAATACCCAAAAACTCAAAATAATTATAATAAATAAAATATAGTTCAGAAAATCACCAAAATTGGTCCAAATGGTCATCTAGTCTGTAGAAACCTCCCATAATTTTCTTAAGGATAGAACTTCTTTTTTGTCATGTTGTTGAATTTTCATTGAAAATCTCTATTTTTCACTAAAATAATAATATAAATTAAATTAAAAATTGAAAATTCACATTTTCTCCTCTAATGTCTTAATTGACATGTGAGTGAGGTGGCATAAAAATTTCAAGCTCATTTGAGTTTAATTTAATGAATTATGAGAAGTATAAGCTTAAGTGGGCATTAAGGTAATTAAAAGGCTTTAACCTTAATTAATCATTAGGCTTAACCAAATGGAGGGTAAAATATTTGATCCTAACTTTTATTTGGATGATTGAAACTAAGGAAGTTAAGGGGTAGAAACCCATTAATCACCTTGAACATTTGAAGAAGGAACCTTAATTAATTAAAACATTAAATTTTGGAAGTCAATTAAATAATGAACTATTAAAGGTCAAGGGATTTTGACCCAGGAAGATTCTAATACTTTTAAATTCAATCCCTAATCAATGAATTGATCAAACATCACTTAATCTCTACTAATGAAGTCATAACAAATAATGTTTGAAATTAAAAGGAATAATCTTGAAAGCTTAAGATACTTAAGTTAAGGAAAGATGATTTAAAGATCAAATTTAGATGACTTTAAATATTAAAACTAATTTGAAATCACCAATAACTAAGATTGAAACAGAACTGAAATATCAAGGTCAATTTAAAAACAATTCATAATCAAAGCATTAAAATTAAACCAATTAAAAGTTAATTAAAAAAAACATCATAATTAAGTTACACTAAGCTCAAGTCATTAAAACTTAACTGAACTAAAAGATACTTTTCCAACCTAAAATAATTTGAAACATTTAAAACATTTAAAAAGACCAACTAAAACCTTATAACTAAAATCACTTTAAACCATTAACTCAAACTCCTATTAAGAAAGGTTAAATTCTTTAATGAACAAACTTGCACCTAAAGGCTATCACTCTTATACTTCTTAAATAAAGAACCAAATGAAATGTCACCTCACTCACAGGATAATCAAACATCCTAGTTCACTGAGCAAGTATCAAAACTTAACTAAATTCTCGGATGATTAATCCATCCGTACGATGAAATTCATTTGGACTCAGAATAGTCCCAACAGTCTTGGAATGATGTTCATGACTCGTCCTAAGCACTTTCTCAACCTAATGGGATGTTTTAGAAGAACAATTGAACTTCACTGTTTTTTTATGAAGAAAATCATCCATAAAACACACCTAAGGACTTGACTAGTGATAGGATTAGGATCTTGGTAGACAACCAGAGCGTTCCCTTAGCTTTACCATGGTGTTTTTCTTTTAAAAATATAAATGCTCTAACATGTGTTTCAAGTGCAGCAGGAAATGATGAGAAGACCCGTCGGGTACGCTTTTATTTTACAGTAATTTATTTACCTGTGATGTACCTTCTTCTTATTGCAAGCTTGCATGTTAAACAACAATGTTACCCTGCATGAAAATTGGAACCTTTAGGTTAGCCGCAAAACTGAACCAAAACTAATTTAAAAATCAACACAAGATAAAATTCACTGCTACAACATTCAAAATACAAAAGAACTCAAAATTTAATCACAAACAATCCAAAAAAAATAATTACAACTAAATTAAAGCGTCTCGTTGGATGATCGGGAATCCCTCTGATGATGTAACCCACGTGTTGCTAACGAGATTTCCCACGGTCTAAATGAAAGTGTGGAACTCATTCAGTTGAGTTTAGCAAATTCATTTGGACTAAGTGAATCCGATGAAAATAGCAGTGTTGGGATGACGAAACCGTGAGATCTTAATTGGTTCTGCTTAATAAACTTTAAGATTTGTTTTAATTAAAACATTAAGCCATCTCAAATTTCAACCTCTCTAAACCAAAACACCTCTCTCATCTCTTGATTGCCACTTTCTAAAACTAAACCTTCTACAACAATGAGGAGCTCGGAGCAAGCATGGTGGGCGGCACGATCATGTTCAATAGCAAAACAAATCTTCACCAGCTTAACCTTTCCTAGAATTAAATAACCAAGCCATAGGATTTCGAGGTAGTTTTCCTAGTGCAACATAAATCTTCAACTTTTTGTTAGGCATTTGCATAATCATGTTATGCAATTTAAGCCCTAACTCGTCGTAGGACTCCGAGGTAGTCGTTTGGTACGACATAAACCCTCACATTTTTTCAGGCTATTTGTATGATCATGTCATACAAGTATAAGTTCTAACTAATTAAAACTGACAGGATTGAAACATTAACTAAAATCTCAAATTGAAGCCAAACAATAGTCTGCGAAGTTTCAAAGATTCCTCTTGGATCCTCAACTTCTCTTACTTCTCTTCCTTTGGACTCTTAAAATAACTATACCAAATTTGATCTATTCCCTATTGAAATTTCCAAAATCCAATCCTTTGAAACCTTAAGCATTGAAATTCTTGAAAGAAAAACCACTGATCTTAATCGAAAGTTTTATTAAGTGATTCTTGTCACTTAAGATGTGATTAACTATAGGGGCTTGCCCTTATAAGAACCTTTAAGAACCCAGGTGATATAAACCTTGCTTAATTCCTTTGTATTAAGTAGGAGAAATTTGTTGGCTTATAAAATTGGTTTGCAGACCAAACAGATGTCACGAATCTATTAGTTTATTTAATCGAGCCCCATTATTAAACAATGTGTCTATTCCTCAGGATAGATACATGGTTTGTGATGTGGTGCTCGTTTATATAGACTTTTTGAGGTGTGAGATAAGTTTGACTTCTTACTTTAAAATTTTCAAACCACTTTCAAAAAATCGAAATACTACTTTCCAAATTATATATATATATATTTAAATTAAATTTAAAATTTAAAATACAACACTTAACCTAAAAATACGCCGACACTAAACTGTAAACATGTCAACCTAACATTACAATAAGTCCGACAAAGTGATCATATTCAAAATGAATTGGTTGGGATGTGAGCAAAAACCTGGCAAAAAGATAATAAACTTGTTGACCTTATTTTTTGGTTAACCCTTTTCCTTGGCTTATATCTAATTGAGCCACACTTGAGATTAAAATTGAGTATACCTAATTTAATGCAAATTAAAATCCAACTAAATAAAAATTAAAATTAATTAAACTAAAATAGAATCGAATGTAAGCAATTTTAGCGGAACTCTTAATTTGACCTTGAAATCAACCTAACCAACACACCCCAAAATTTTTCTTTCTCCACTCATCATTGTCAGGTTGAAACTTTATTTTCAAATTTACATTATGTTTATTATCTCACATGAAAACTATGCCAACTAGTTTGATAATTATATGAAAGAAATTTTACTTGAAACATTTCACTTCAAGTTTTCATACAAGAATAGTACTCAATGCCCCCTAAAATTATTATTTTCTCCACAACCCAACCTGGTGATCATAATTATATTTTGTAAGTTACATGATGTTCATAATAACACATGAGAAGCATGCAAACTAATTTTATGATCATCGATAAAACTTAATATGTAAAATTTTATATTTTAGTATTTCATGTATTAAAAATGGCCCCACATAAAAATATTTTAATGAATAATTATTTTTTAAAAAAGGATATGTGAGTATGTCTGGGTCATCAAAATATTTTAAATGAAGCCCTTTGTGCTCAAATGAGACTATGTCTGAGGGTCTGTTAATCCTACAATAATTCAGACAATAATTTTGATAATAAAACGAATAATACTAATAATTCACCCCAAATGAACTTAAATCAAAACCAAACTTCTATCAAAGTAAATGTGACATAAGAAAACTTAATTTAATCCATTGAAACCCAATAATGATTCCCGCTCAAAATTCATTAAAGTTTTCTCTCATAGATTGGTGCCTCACTTTGACCTAAAACATTTTGCGATGAGGTTCACTTTCATAAAAATAAATTATACCATTAAATTTATTATATTTTTTTCTATGATATGAGCTAAATTCAAAATTCAAGTCATAACCACCAGAACTACCGATAAAGATATATCTACTTCATATTAACATATCTTCAATTAAAGGCCACCTCTTTCAAAACCAATTTCACCACTAGACTTCTTGCATCTTCCTCTTTCAAATGATGCATACTTGTTATTTTGAACCTAACCATACATAACCACCCATTTTAATTAAAAATTTTCCTCTTCTTCTCAAAATTTCCCTCTATTCCTTCTTAACCTTTCGCTCTGAAACTTCCTCCCACTTATCCTCTCTTTTGGCAAAAATTGTAGAAAATCTTCTGCGTTGACTCTCCTGGCTGAACACTACCTCATTCCATTTCAACTCATATAATGAAAAATATCTCCTCAATGAAAACCTCCCCTCTCCTCCACTCTCCTCCTCTCCTCCTCTCCAAATCGTACCATTCCTCTACTCCCTCTCCTCTTTTCCTTCAAGAACTGAGAGCCCTCCCTCTACATCGAGGTGATGCACAAAAAATATATAATGTTTTTTTATATAATTTTACCCACTTTTTGTGATATTGCACTTTAAAGAAAGGTATTTTTCATGATTTGTTGCAGGTATAATGATTTTAAGTGCTTGGAGTGAAAAGAAGCGAAAAGGAACAAATTCAGAGCAAAAAGGAACCAAAAGGAGCAAAAAGGAGGAAATCAGGTTCTGGCACCGCCGGCGCCAGATTGGACGCCGCCGACGCCAGATTGGACGCCGCCGGCGCCATTTTCCAAAGACTCAGCAATTAATTTGACGATAGGGTGACTTTTTGAAGGCATGCCTATGGAAACTCTTGGGATTTTGTTTCTAACTTATAAATAACTATTTTTGGATGAAAATGGTCTGGTTTTGTGTGCTTTTGAGTGTGTGGTCTGAAGTTATAGAGCGAGAGTGTGTGTGTTGAGTGTTAGGTCTTAGGAAACAATTGTGTAGAAGTTAGAGTTTGAGAGGAATTCTTCTCTAAAGAGTGAAGGAGAAGAAATAATGTGAGAGATTGCTTATTCCTTTCCATTCTAAAGAGGGAATTAAGTGTTGCAAAGAAGAGAGAAAAGGATTCAAAGTAACTTTAAGGGAATTGCATTGGGGAAAATAAAGAGATAAGTTGTATTTTTTTTGTGGTTTGTATGACTTTTCTTTTATATAAAAAATCCATGTTTTATTGTATCTTCTTCATGAATTCTGAGTAGTCTCCTTTGTCTTTCTTTTTGCATAGAGATGTGATGATGGATTGATGTGGATTTAAAGTGCTTTTAATGTATTGAAGAAATGTTGTTGGTTTTTCATTTCAAACTTAATTTTGAATTGTTAAAATATGTTGTTGAACATTAATTTTGAAAGGATTTAGTGTCCTTCAACAATAATGAAGAATCCATTCAAGTTTCATGGATGAATTGCATAGTTCATGGGAATTGAGTGCAAATAAATAGGGAAATGTGTTTCGATGGACTTCAATTTGGAGGGTTCAGGGTGACAGGCTGAGATCCCTAATTTGATCATAAGATTAGTAACTAAACTCGAAGGTTAGCCTTCAGGTGAAGGGTGAGTGGGAGCTCTGTAGTGAGAGCCAGTATCCTCCAAGCCTAGCCTTAGATTTAGTGACTAAACTTAGGATATGTCAATTTTCTTTTCATGCTTGAAAGAGGGGGTACTATTTTAAGGGTAAAGAAACATTTATGCTCCAATTTAGCACAATAACATAGATAATTGTTTCATATCATCCACACATCATATTCTCGTTGCAAGAGGAAATATACTTTTCTCATATATCAAAAAAATTTCAAATATATAGCTTAGTGTGTCTGTTAGTTAATTTTGTTTTCAAAGTTATTAGAAGTAATTGTAGTTTGATTAATTGTTACTGTTTTCTGCATAGTGGTAGTAGAAGTAAGCATTAAACTTTAAGTGCAATTTGAGTATTGGATTTCAGTGCTACATCACCTATTATGAAGCACTTTCTTCTACTTCATAGCTTCCCTGTGGGATAGATAACCAGGACTCCATCAGAGCCCTGTATTACTTGATACGATATGTATACTTGCGTTGAGTGCTTGGACTTTACAAAATGATTATAAATATATATAAATTTGAGTTCATAAATTATTGCAAAAAAAGTCTGTAAATCGTCCGATCAAGTTTTTGCCGTCGTTGTTGGGGAAGGTAACGAAGTAACTAAGTAAATAAGCAAGGAAGGAAGTATAAATGGTATTTATTCAAAATATAGTAACAAAAAACCTTTACTTTGTAGTGTGTAATTGTGTGTTTGTTTACTTTTTAAAAGTATTTCTGTGATTGTATATGCATCATAGTGGATATATAGGTTTAGTGCCTTACGATTCGGAGTTAGAGCGTACTGTCAAAAAAATTAGAAAACAACAAAAACAATCTGAAAATCCTTGTGAAATGGTGAATAATCAATATAATCAGAGAAATGATATTGAAAATTTTCCAAGACCTTTAAAAGATTATGCTAATCCAACAACAGACGAAATTCATATAAATATTCAAAATCTTGATGTTGCTGCCAATTCATTTGAACTTAAACCTGCTATTATCCAAATGGTACAAAATAATCAATTCAGATGAACACTTAATGAGGATCCAAATTTATATCTCACTAGTTTTTTAGAACTGTGTGCTACTTTTTCATTATGGGATAAAGCTAAGTCATGGTTAAACTCGTTAACACCTGGATCAATTAGAACTTGGGGAGAATTATCTCAGAAGTTTCTATCAAAATATTTTCCTTTATCAAAGACTGCTGAACTAAGAAATGATATTACATCTTTTTGTCAGTTTCAAGGAGAGTCAATATGTGAAGCTTGGGAGAGATTTAATGATCTTCTTAGGAAGTGATCACATCATGCTTTACCAGATTGGTTATAATTCAAACATTTTATAATGGATTAGTGGGATCATTGAGATCTATTATAAATGCTACTGCTGGTGGATCGTTAATGTCAAATTTTTTTGAAGAAGCATACGTATTAATTGAAGAAATGACTACTAATAATTTTTAATGACCCTCTGAACGGGTAAATCCTAAGAGAGTAGCTAGTGTTCATGATTCAGATATGATAATTATGGTAGTTTCTTAAATTGCAGTCCTTTCTAAGAAAATAGATCAATATAGAATGAATTACTCTCAACCACCTAAAGTGTTGGAGAAAAATTCATTTGGACAGATAAAAAAATCTCAAACACCATATGAGACTTTAAACGCTATTAATGGACCTAACAATCCTTACTCGAATTATTATAATCCTAGTTGGAAGAATCACCTAAATTTCAATTGGAATAATTGCAATACCAATGTTAACCCGCATTGGGGGAACAGTTCTATAAATCCAATTGGAAATTTTAACAATCAAGGAAATACCAATTTTAAACCATCTTATCCTCCTAGATTCAATAGTAACCCACAATTTAAGGATAAGAAGTTGTCTACTAAAGAAATGATTCTGAATATGGGAAATCAATTACAAGCTTATGAAAGATATCCTGAGAAAGAAAAGAAAGTTTACAGATCATAAAACTGTTGCACTTAACGGAGAGTGTAGTGCAATTATTTAGAAGAATCTTCTGGAAAAACTTAAAGATCCTGGTAGTTTCACTATTTTGTGTGCTATAGGTGAAAATTTTTTCGGAAAAGCATATCTGATATGGGAGCTAATATTAATCTTATGCCTTTATTAACTTTCAAAAGGTTGGAAATAGGAGAAATTTTTCCTACATCTGTGACTCTTTAGTTGGCCGACCGTTCCATTACTTACCCTAAAGGAGTGGTGGAAGATGTGTTAGTGAAAGTTGATAAATTTAGGTTTGTTGTGGATTTTATTGTACTTGATATGGAGGAAGATGAAGAAATTTCAGTCATTTTGGGAAGACCATTCTTTGCTACTTGAAGAGCAGTGATTGATGTTCAAAAAGGAGAGTTAACTATGAGAGTTAATGATAAAGAGATGACCTTTAACATTTTGAAATCTATGAAGTATCCCTCAATGGAAAAGATAATTAATGTTTTAGGATGGAGGTCTGTGAATATTTGAGAAACGATCATTTTGAAAATATATTAGAAAAAGAAGTAGAGTATTAAAATATGTTTGAAGAAGAAATTGAAAATGAAGAAAATTCATTAGTAAGAAGAATGAAGTTTTGGAGTATGTTAAGGAGAGATTCAAAGTATTAGACACTATGGAAGGTGGAAATAAAAGCTTAATTTCATCTATAATAAATCCTCCTACACTTGAGATGAAAATTCTCCCTAATCAGTTAAAGTATATGTTTTTAGGAGAATCATCTACCCTGCTCGTTATTGTATCTTCGGAGTTAAACGATTTTCAAGAATAGAAGTAGTTGGAAATTTTAAAAAGATACAAGAAAGATTTTGGATGGACTTTGGCGGATATTAAAGGATTTAGTCCTTCAATTTGTATGCACAGAATTTTATTAGATGAAGAACATAAACCAAGAGTTGATCCGCAAAGGAGATTGAATCCAATAATGAAAGAAGTAGTTAAGTAAGAGATTTTAAAATGGCTGGATGCTGGAATTATTTATTCTATTTCGGATAATGAAATTATACCCACAAGACAAATTAATGGATGGCGAATTTGTATTGACTATAGGAAATTAAATGCCACCACCAGAAAAGACAATTTTCCTCTTCCTTTTCTCGATCAAATGCTAGACAGACTTGCTGGACATACGTACTACTGCTTTCTTGATGGATATACTAGTTACCATCAAATACCTATTGCTCCTGAGGATCAAGATAAGATAACATTTACTAGCCCTTATGGAACCTTTGCTTTTCGAAGAATGCTTTTTGGACTATGTAATGCACCTACAACATTTCATAGATGTATGATGTCTATCTTCAGTAGTATGATAGATAATGGAATATAAGTTTTTATGGATGATTTCTCTGTATTCGGGACTTCATTTAAAATTTATCTGGAAAACTTAGCAAAAGTTTTGGAGCTCTATGAGAAAACAAATCTAGTTCTGAATTGGGAGAAATGTCAATTTATGGTTGCAGGAGGAATTGTGCTTGGGTATAAAATTTCTGAATATGGTATGGAGGTCGATCCTGCTAAAATTTGAGTGATTGAGAGATCACCGCCACCCACTACTGTGAGAGATGTGAGGAGTTTCTTAGGATACGCTGGATTTTAAAGGCGATATATTAAATATTTTTTTAAAATTACCAAACCTTTGTGCTGACTTTTAGAAAATGATAGAAAATTTGATTTTAATGATGAATGCTTGAGTGGTTTCGAATTATTGGAAGAGAAATTAATCACTGCACCTATAATTGTTTCTCCAGATTGGGAGAAACCATTTTAACTTATGTGTGATGCGAGTGATTTTGTGATCTTAGTAGCATTGGGGCGAAGACATGAAAAAAGTTTTCAAAGTCATTTACTATGCTAGGAAAACTCTTAATGTGGCTCAAATTAATTATACCACTACTGAAAGAGAGTTATTAGCTATATTATTTGCTTTTGAAAAGTTTAGACCTTATTTACTTGGAGCTAAAAGTATTGTGCATACAAACCATTCAACTATCAAATATTTAATGCAAAAGAAGGATGTGAAACCTAGACTAATTAGATGGATACTTCTTCTGCAAGAATTTGATTTTATGATAGTTGATAGGAAGAGAGCTGATAACCAAATAGCTCATCATCTGCCAAGATTAGCGTATGACAAATTATCTGAATTTGAGGAGGAAGTTATAGAAACTTCTATTTTTGGGATGAGTTCTATCTATATAAATAGTGTAAGGATCTGATTATTGGGAAATGTGTGCCACAAGAAGAAACGAATTTGATTATTCAATGATGTCTTTATTCTGAATTTGGAGGTCTTTTTGGTGCTGATAAAACTGCTTTTAAGATTTTACAATCTAGATTTTATTGGCCTACTCTTTTTAGGGATGTTTATAAATATATTAAATCATGTGATCGATGTAAGAGAGTAGGTAATATCTATAGATGAAATGAGATGCCTAAATTATAATTTGGAAGTTGAAATTTTTAATGTATGGGGATTAGATTTTATGGGACCATTTACTCATTCATTTGTAAATATATATATATATTAGTTATCGTTGATTATGTCTCGAAATGGATTGAAGCTATTGCTTTACCTAGATGCGATGCTCGGAGTGTTTCAAAATTTTTAAAGAAAAATATATTAACAAGATATGGAATATCGAGAGTGGTCATAACTGATGGTGGATCCCATTTCAGGAATAATAGAATAATGAGATTTATTGAGAAATATAATATTATTCAAAGAATCTCTACTGCTTATCATCCCTAGACTAGTGGTTTAACAGAAGTTTGTAATCGTAAAATTAAAAAAAAAATTGGAGAAAACTGTGGATAATCATAAAGTAGATTGGTCTGCTCGATTAGATACTGCTTTTTGGGCTTATAGGACTGCTTTAGAAACCCCTATTGGAATGTCTCCTTATAGATTAGTGTTTGGTAAGACTTGTCATTTACCAGTTGAATTGGAGTATAAAGAATATTGGGCAATAAAAGAGTTGAATTTTAATTTGAAAAATACTAGAGAAAAAAGATTTATGCAATTGAATGAGTTATGAGAGATTAGAAATGCATCTTATCACAATGATAAGATCTATAAAGAGAAAATAAAATTGTGGCATGTTCGGAAGATATTAAGAAAGAAATTGGAATTTGGACAGATAGTTTTGTTATACAACTCAAGATTGAAGTTATTTCCTAGAAAGCTCAAGTCTAGATGGTTAGGACCTTTTACAGTTGTAAAAGTTCACTTTTGGAGCTGTTGATGTTAAAGATCCTGATATTGGAAGGATTCTCAATGTTAATGGGCATCGATTAAAGCCTTACATTGACGTGTTTCAACCTGACTTCAAAGAGGTTTTAATGCTGAGTCATCTCGATTAACTGTATGGTTTGTCGGGCTGACGACGTTAAACCAAGTGCTTTTTGGGAGGCAACCCATATGTATCTTTGTGGTGTGTTTGCTTGTTTGATGTAGTTGTGCTTTTAAAATTGATGAATGCTGGATCAAATTGAGATATTGGAATATTTTGGGCCAAACGAAGTTTGGTGAGAATTTTTGACCACTGGAGCCGCCGACACCCTATCACAGAGTATTGCTGAACTTATAGTTTTGAGCGCCGCCGGCGCCCTATCGAGCGCTGCCGGTGCCCAAAACCTGTTGATAGTTTTTGAAGTTTCAAAATGTGAGTTTTGGTGGTTTTGAGTTGGATCTTCATCCTTGTAACTCCCTAAACTCCATTTTAGACTTCTTAACTCCAAAAAAACGAAAACTACCATTCTTAATTTGCATCCCATGGATTCCTACTTTATAGAAACCCCTCGATCTTGTATTTTTAACCGAAGGAAGTTTATAAGTTTCGAGGCGCAACGATTGTTCAACAAAGTGAAGATGAAGAGGAGGATTATCAAGGAAAGAGGCTTAATAAATCGAGGTATGGATAATCCTACTATTAGAATTAAAGAGATAATTAAGGAGAGACGTTGGGAAGTGCTTTGCTAAACTACCACTACCGTAGTTGATCCGATCGTGAAAGAATTATGTGCAAACCTTCACGGGATCAACCAAGTGTTCATATTTGTACTAGGTAGGTTTGTGCAATTCACTCATGCAAGTATTAACGATCTCTTTATGATTGAGAATGTACCTATTTGCCATTATTCTAATTTCAATGCCACAAGTGATATTATGAATGATGTGTATTGTTATTTGACGGATGAGAATGAGGATTGGGAAATTAGAGAAAATGGATATACTAGTTTCACATCTACATCTCTATATCCAGTGTCAAAGCAGTGGCATTACTTTATTTCGGCAAAGTTATTTCTAACATTGAAGATTAGCAAGGTAACCAAGGAAAGTACCATTTTGAATTTCTGTATTCAAACTGGGAGGCCGATTGACATTGGTAATATAATTGTGAAATCAGTTTTGGGATTAATTATTCATGGATCTAAATATGGGCTTGGACACCCATCCACCATATTTCTGTTATGTAGTCAATCACAAGTTCCATATGAGAGTTGGGAAAAGGTTCTTCTTCAATGGAGGCCTATTGATCCAACTAATCCTTATGACTACGAAATAGTTGGAGATGAAGATGATATGATTTTACTTGTTGATCAACCAACACAGACTTCACAACCGATTCAACCCTATTTTCCTGAAAGTTCTAGAATGATATTGAAGAAGATCAAATAGTTGGAGAAAGAGCTACAGAATGTTATGAAAGTAATCAATAACATTTCTGATTTATTTGATCATATAGATTGGATGATGAAGAAACAATTTGATCACACTGGTCGAATTGAGATGGGCTTGATTAATTTGATGAAGAAGAATACAGTGATTACTGAGGATTCATCTGATGAATTTTCATTTCGCCCATTCTAAAATTTGTTCTTGAATCAGCAATCAATTAGAGACATCAAAGGAGAAGATAGTTCAGAAACTAATATGGATTAATTATTGGATTCTACTTATGTTTGTTGTGTGTTTAGTTTAATTTGCTAAATTTTGCTTAGTGTGTGTGGTATTTACTTTACTTTGCTTTATTATTTGAACTTGGATTTGGATATGCTTACTTTCATTGTGTGCTTAGATTTTAGTGTTTGCTTATCGTAGCGTACTTACAACACTAAACGTCTAAGAGTTGTTGGTTTGGTTTGAATGATAATATTTGGTGTTTATATTGTAACTTGGAAATTATATATAAAAGTTTGTTGTGTATTGTTTTTGTAAAGAATTGTGTTAATTATTGCTTGTGAAATGAAGTAGATGCTTATTGAAGTGTTAAACATCATTGTGGAAGTCGAAATGATCGAAATTACGAAAAAATTTTCGGAACTAGAAAAAATTTTGGACTGATGCCACTGGCGCCCAAATCCAGAGAGCTTGGCATTTTTATAAAATAGAGCATCTCCAGCACCCTATCAAGCGCCATTGGCGCCCAAGTACAAAAAATCACCGAAAATCTTTTATTTCACGATTTTGCCAGTGGGACCCGTGGATTTTTCCATTGCTTTCGTCTTCCTCCTCAATTTTCGCTATTTTGAAGACCTAGGGCTTGCGAGATATCAAATTTGAACAGATTTCAAAGCTTTTCGAGATCGGATCTACACATCTCTTGTTAAGAGCTTCACTTTAAGTTAAAATTTTTTTATTTTCACAATGAAATTCTCTCACATTGCTTAGGTTGGAATTTTTCAATTTTTAAAGAGATATTGAGATTTCCATGATGAAATTTGCTCTTACTTGTTTAGAATAGTATTTTGAGTTTGTTACATTGTGAATTTGGGATTTATTGAAATTTTCTTGCAAATTTTAGAAATTCACATGGCTCCAAGGATGAGTAAAGGGAAGAGAAAATTGGATTTTGATGAAGAAAAATTTGTCAATATTAAAGCCCAAATTCGCTTTAACTCTTACCTTTACAATAAGAAGTGTTTCCAGGATCTAGCTTTTGATAGTCCTGGTGGATCTATAGAACAATTAATTGCAGAGCGGAACTGGGAACAATTTTGTTATTTTACTGCGAATGCTGTTATGGGAGTTGTTTGAGAGTTCTATGCTAATGTGCCCTGGACTGAGACTGAGTATAAGTTAGTTAGAGGAAAATGGTTGAATTTACTCCTCAGCATATTAATTCCTTCTATTAGACTTGGGAACCATTTGTTTGTGAATATAAAAACTTTGATACTCAAGAGGAAAATATGAGAGAAGTGATTGCTTTTCTGACTGATGGAAGAGGGGAATGGAAAATAAGTAAAAAACAGATGATTAACTTCTCCGCATCCACATTGAATGTTGCATCAAAAGTTTGGGACTATTTCATCACTGCAAGACTATTACCTTCTTATCACCACAGTGAAGTTACAAGGGATAGAGCAATTCTGAACTATTGTATTCAGAAGATGAGAAAGATTGATATTGGAACTATTATCTACAAGAACAATCAGATAATTGCTAGAGGCGAGACCGCTAGTGGATTAGGGTATCCTGCCTTAGTTCATGCCTTGTGTGTTCAGTCTGGAGTGGAGTTCAATAGTTCTAAAAAAGTGGCTATACCGCTGAGACCAATTACAAAGACTATTATCCGTACTTATGAGTCCCATGTGGGAGCCCGAGTTGTGAGTAGGAGTACTGATATTCCTACTATGAGTTATGATGTTCCATCTACATCTGAGCCTCCTACATTATCTGATATTACGAAGCAACTGAGATTACAAAGTACTAGTGTGAATAGACTCCATGGTAGGATGGATGTGTTTGAGGCCAGGAGTGATGTGAATGAAGATTATTTGAAGAGGAGTGCTGAGTTCAATATTTCCTACTATGATGCTCAGGTTAGATTTATAAGGGGGGAGTCTGATGTGATATTTCCTACTTGCCCCAGCTATACACCGTATAAACGTGACCCTGCTGATGACCCTGTTGATGATCCTGGTGATGGAGATTGGTAGATTGTTTGTTTATATTTTGGTTGTTCTTATTATCTTGTGTTGTACTGTTGTGATGTAGTAGTTATTTGCTTTTCATGTGATGTGTAACCCAGTTGGTGTATTGTTATGTTGTATTGAAAAATTTAAATTGTTAAATGGACTGTGTAGTGCTGTGATAGTTTGTTTAGTAGTTATGGTGTTTTGTTGGATGTTTAGATGTTTAAATTTAAAATCTCTTTACCCTGCAAATATTTAAAATTTTATATCATTATTACTAATTGTTTCATGCTTACTAGTTGTAAATTTTGACTAATACCAGATAGTTGCTGAGGATTTCAAGATCCCAGCACAAAAAGGTTAGTTTTCTTTTACTCTCTACTGTATCAAATTTATTGAAAATTTTAATTTTTGGGGAGGGTAGAGAAATATTAACTCTTACTTGTTCTCAAATATTGCATTTTTAAAAATTATTAACATAACTTCTGCCAGTTGAACCTAACTGTAGGTAACAAAAACTTTTTATTTCAGTTAAATATTATGGAAGGATTGGATGAAAGTTTTTAGTAATAAAGCTTAATTTTATAAGGGTAAGATATTTGGTATAAAAGGATTTAATTATAGTTAACTATTTAAAGTAAAGAAAACTGTATTTTTGAAATGTTAAGGGACTTAAAGTATTGTGTTAAGATAAGATTGTGACTTTATGATAAATAATAAAGCTTATACCTAATTATAAAGTAAGGAGGTGTATCAAGTTTGAACTTTAGAAAGAGGAGAGTGAAGTTCAAAATCCTTAAAGGCTATCCAGATATAATAATCCTCAATAAAAAAGAAAAGGAAAAGAAAAGAATGATTGAAAAACAATCCCAAAAAGAAAAGAAAAAGGAAAAAAATAAAGAAAAAGATAATTATGAGGAGAAGCTTGAGGAGATTCCTAATAAAAAAATGGCTTCACTTGAATCACCCTAAAAGGAGAACTTGATTTCGTTCTTGAATTTATATTTAAAGTATTGGCCTACATTCTGATAATGTTTGCATGAACTCATTTCTCACATAATCTTTCAAGGCACTTTTAATGTAACAAATTATGATTTATCTTGAAATAAAGAGAAGACTAGAGTTCTTAGAATTGATTGCTGAATATTCTTTTACCTGTAGTATTGACCTGAGTTACTAAATTACTTTCTTAAGATCTAACCAATATATTCTTTTGAATGAAAAATTTTAGTTTCTTACAGGTGAAAAGTGCATTGCCTAGAGTTATATTTTATGTGGTAAAAAGGACTACTTGAGGACAAGTAATAGTTAAGTTTGGGGGATTTTGATGAACCAAAAATATATATTGTTTTTGTTATACAATTTTACCCATTTTTGGTGATATTGTACTTAAAAAAAAGGTATTTTTCATGATTTGTTGCAGGTATGATGATTTTAGGTGATTAGAGCGAAAAGAAGAGAAAAGGAATGAATTCGGAGCAAAAAGTAGTAAAAAGGAGGAAAACAGGTTCTGGCGTCGCCGGCGTCATTTTCCAAAGACTCAGCAATTAATTCGACGATAGAGCGCCGCAGGCGCCCGATGTTGGTGGAATTCAAATTTGAGGAGTTTTGGCAACTTTTTGAAAGGATGCCTATAGAAACTCTTGGGATTTCATTTCTAACTTATAAGTAACTATTTTTGGACGAAAATGGTGTGGTTTTGTGTGGTTTTGAGTGTGTGTTCTGAAGTTTTAGAGAGGGAGAGTGTGTGTTGAGTTTTAGGGCTTAGGAGAAAAGTGTGTAGAAGTTAGAATTTGAGAGGAATTTATCTCTAAGGAGTGAAGGAGAAGAAGTAAAGTGAGAGATTGCTTCTTCCTTTCCATTCTAAAAAGGGAATTATGTGTTGCAAAGAAGAGAAAAAATGATTCAAAGGAACTTTAAGGGAATTGCATTGGGGAAGAGAAGCAGAAAAGTTGTATTTTCATTTGTGGTTTGTATGAATTTTCTTTTATATATAAAATCCATGTTTTATTGTGTCTTCTTCATGAATTCTGAGTAGTCTCCTTCTCTTCCTTCTTTCATAGAGATGTGATGATGGATTGATGTGGATTTGAAGTGCTTTTAATGTATTGAAGAAATTGTGATGGTTTTTCATTTCGAACTTAATTTATTTTCAAAATGACCAATTGAATTGTTAAAATATGTTGTTGAACATTAATTCTGAAAGGATTTAGTGTCTTACAATAATAATGAAGAATCCATTCAATTTCCATGGATGAATTGCGTAGTTCATGAGAATTGAGTGCAAATAAATAGGGAAATGTGTTTTGATGGACTTCAAATTGGAGGTTTCAGGGTGACAGGCTGAGATCCCCAATTTGGTCCTAAAATTAGTAATTAAACTCAAAGGTTAGCCTTCAGGTGAAGGGTGAGTGAGAGCTTCGTAGTGAGAGCCAGTATCCTCCCAGCATAGCCTTAGATTTAGTGAATAAACTTAGGATATGTCAATTTTCTTTTCATGCTTGGAAGAGGGGTACTCTTTTAAGTGTAAGGAAACATTTATGCTCCTATTTGGCATAATAACATAGATAATTGTTCCATATCATCCACACATCATATTCTCGTTGCAAGAGGAAAGATACTTTTCTCATATATCAAAATCCTTTTAAACATATAGCTTACTGTGTGTCTGTTAGTTAATTCTGTTTTTAAAATTATTAGAAGTAATTGTAGTTTGATTAATTATTACTGTTTTTGCATAGTGGTAGTAGATGTAAGCATTTAACATTAAGTGCAATTTGAGTATCGGATTTCAGTGCTACATTACCTAATGTGAAACATTTTCTTCTACTTCGTAGCTTCCCTGTGGGATCAAAAACCAAGACTCCATTAGATCCTTGTATTACTTGATACGATACGTATACTTCCATTGAGTTCTTAGACTTTACAAAATCATTATAAACATATATAAAATTGAGTTCATAAATTCTTGCAAAATAAAAGTCTGTAAATCATCCGGTCATCAGGCAAGGAAACTTCATCTCCTAAGCATGACCAACAAGGAGTTCTATTCAAAAGCAAAGGTATACATGCATTTTTATCATTCTATTTGTTGGTTTTATTCTCATGATATAGTCCACAGAATGATGGTGAATTTCTTCTTCCCTTCTATTTTCTCTCATGGTTGAGACACCCTTATTTTTATCATCACTTCTTATTTTCTTTCAAAACCGAGCCTTACATCCACTCTCCCTCTCCTTATCTTCAAACCAAGCTCTAAATCTACTTCTCCCTCTCTTCTCACCATAACTAAGCCCTCACCGCACACCCACTACCCTCTCTTTTAACCCATCTCCTTAACCTTACACCAAACTTAACATCTTCTACTCTCACCCTACCCAAAATTCACCTAATGTAAAACTTACATTCTCTTTTTTTAGCCCTAACATGGTCATTCACACCACACTCTCCATTTCACCGAATAATTGAAACTCAATACTCAACTCACCACACTCTCAACACTCAACTCCATGTACTCTCCACTTCAAACCATTAACGAAGCCCCCCTCAACTTCATAAAATCTCCAACTTTTCTCACCTCACCCAAAACCCACTCAACTCAACAAACTCTCGCTCCTTTCTCACCTGCCCAAACATCATTCAACTCCACATGACCTTACCCAAAATCCTACTCAACTCAACACTCTCTCACTTTTCTTCACCTTACTTGAAACCCAACAGAATAAGAAAGAAAAGAATATGTGCTAAGTGAGTATTCCATGAAATGTTAAAGCCATATGGTTGGCGCTTATGCTTCTTGCTAAAAAAAAGGTCATGTTTTTATTTATATGCTTATGTGCTATTAAAAACAAATGTGGTTAAATATTTAGGGACTATGGTAAATTTTCATGCAAATAGGAAAATTCACATGCTTAAGTTTACTTTATTTGTAATTAAAAATCATGCTTAATGCCTTGAGATTCAACCGAGGCTTAAGGTTACTTTATGAGAAAACCAATCTCTTGCATAGTACCTTGAAATTGATGTTATGGTTAAGATTAATTTATGTAGAAACTAAACCCATACTTAGTGCCTTGAATTCATGTGAGGCTTAATTTTACTTTATGTGAATTCCAAACACATGTAAGGTTACTTGAAAACAATGTGATGTGCATATTCATTTTATGTGGTGATAAAATTCAAGCTTAGGACACTTAAAATCCAAAATAGTATGTTTGATTCATGCTAGGAAATTCATGTGCAATGTGTATGTTTCATGCTAGAAATTTATGTTGTAGGTGTAGGGCTCATGCAAAACTCATCATACTTAATTCTATGTCTCATGTCAAACAAAAGTAAAATAATTAAAATGTAAAATAAAAATAAAACAAAACAACGAAAAAAAAACATATTGGGTTGTTTATATTTTCCATTTCCAAAATTCAAGTTGGTATTTTATATTTTCTATGGCCAAAATGTAAGTAAGGTTATATTTTTCATGGCCAAAATGCAAATCGTGGCTCCATGGATTTAAGTAGAAGGAATATTCAGGATAGATGAGACTTATTTAAAACTATGTTTGTGTGTGTGTGTGCGTGTGTGTGTGTGGAGGGTGTGCCTATTTGCTTAGGACTAATTACCCTCATGAGCAAGGTATTTAAGGGATATATTTGCAAATCTCATATAATTATGTTATGGTGATTGATCCCCAAATATTTACCCTTACGTTTTAGATATGAAATTATACTTTAATTATTTATAATATGGGATACTACGCAAGTATACATTTTGTTTATCAAGTAATAAAGGACTTTTTGATTAAGCCCTCAGATATCGAACCCACAGGAAAATGTCTAAAATTTTAAAGAAATAAGAAACATAACTTTTTACTTTTTAAAATGAATTTGTAAAGTATGTTTTAAGATATAAAGTTTTTCAAATTTATTTTTGGTATTTTCTGAATAAAAAGTAAAGCAAACAAATAAAGTTAACACAACTATAAAATAGTATGAAAGCAAATGAGAAAAAAATAACCTTTTCCTCTTTAAATGAATCAGTAATAATTATGAAATTTCATTGTGAAAGTATCTAAAATGTGTTGTCCCCAATAGAAGCAATTATATTATTTACCCTTACTTGGTTCTAAAAAGAACATTGGTTAATTTGATGCTTTGAAATCTTGTAGATGGGTTAGGCAGGGAAGATACTAGCTCTCACTCTAGAGTTCCCTCGATTCCCTCCACCTGGGGGCTAACATCTCATAACAAAAATTTTCACATCAAACCAAATTAGGGGGCTTTAGCCTGTCACTCTAAAGTCCTCTAATTTTACTCCCCATTATAAGCATATCTTCCTATTTATTTCCACCCAATCATATGGACTACAATTCTCATCCATACAATTGCATGTGATTCTTTCCAATTGTTGATTGAGACAATACCACATTGGATCTTACATAATCTTCCAACAAATTTTAACATCTTAATTGGCCAAATCAACAAGTAAATGAAGTACAAGGTAGTGAATCATCACAACTTCTTTCAACATTGAAGTCATATACTTCACACAACTTCCTTCCATAATTTAATTACTTCATCATTTAAAAGAAAAAAGATAAAGAAAACTACTCAGAATCCATGGAGAAAACACAATCACAACTTGATTTGAAAGTAGAAATCATAGTGAAAACACGACAAGTGTTATTTTAAAAACAAATGTAAAACAAAGTTAAACACTTATCTGAAAATCCACTCCACAAGACTCTTGAAGTTCATTTAAAACTTTTCTTTCCCTTTACAAGACACAATAGAGGTTGGTGCCAAACTATGTTGACTCCAAATCTCTATTCTGCTCTTAATAAAAACTTGATACAATTGATAATAAAAGTGGTGAAGTGGAATGGTGTGCTCTCAATAACTCTCTAACATAAACTTGACTCTTAACACTAATTACACCCTCCAACAACAACCATTTTTCTTATCTTCAAGTCTTCTTTCTAAAATTTTCCCAAAGGTGCCTTTGTGTCTCTTCAAAATATGTCCAGATTTAATGTATCCATCAAGAATGCATCCATCCGTTCAAATTTTAAATGTGTTTTGGCACTTATGGGAAGTTAGTGAAGTTTAAACCAAAGGATGCTTCAAAAACCCCTTCAAATTTGTGCCATAATCAAATAAAATTCATCACTTTAACTGTGGTGCCATGCGCCAAGGGTTCGGCGCTTAGTCGCCGAAGGCCAATTTTTCACACCTTTCAATTTTTGCTCCAAATTGGATCCTTTATTGCTCCTTTCATCATAGTCACTCATTTTAATCATAACTGTAAGAAAAACACAAAAATACCTTCCATTAAAGTGCAATATTATCAAAAATAGGTATAAAAATGTATTTAATAACACTATATATTTTAGGTATATCAAAATCCCCCAAACATAAAATGTTACTTGTCCTCAAGTGACACCTAATCACATATAAAATCTTAACATGCAAATTATGTAAATGAGTTTCATTAGGAATGTTTTAAAATTTTGTTCTAGAAATGAAATAGTCAAATTTAGAAAAAATTTTAGTAAATGAGACCAACTTAAAGTTTAGAAGATTCTTACGCGAAGGATAATGAAAAATATTAGTTCCTATCTAATTCAGAAATAGTTGTAGATTTTTCAAAATATAAGATTCACACATTTCATCTTCCTCACTCAAAAAATTTCATTTGGAAAAAATTTTACTTACTATAATATAACCTTAAGCTTCATATTTTCTCAAAACTTATATTTTAAACTTTAGGTATGGAACCAATTTGTGATTAGGCCCTTAAATCCTCAAGCTTCTCCTCCTTTTTTACATACTATTTTTCTCCTTTTTTCCATTTTTTCATTTTTTTCTTCTCTTTTTTTTTTCATAAGGCAAGGATTACTATATCTAGATATGCCTTTAATGATGTTGAATTCCACCCTTTCATTTAAAATAAAGGTCTGATATATATCCTTCACTTAAAATCTTAATAAGAGTGTTGAAGATTATTTCTCAATAAAAGAAATTTTAGCTTTGAAAAATAAAATGTCAAATCTTCTATTTATCTAAAAATACAACACTTCTTACTAAAGATAGTTTAACTATATTTAACAATTCTTTACTAAGAAAAATTTTAACTATAAATTTTTCATCATTAATATAAATTTTAACTAAATTACTCATTTCTATATTCAAAATTTTGTTTCCCTAATATAACTTCATATACATAATTGTTTTCAATCAAAAATCAAATTTTATTTAATTATTCTTGAGAGCAAATAAAATTTTAGTTTTTAGAAAGTTTGTTTTTAAATTCCCCCATACTTTAATTTTTAATTAGGATAAAACATTTAAGCAAAGAAGTGATACATGGGTAAGAATTAAAAAACTAGAATAATATGCTTGTAGGAATTTTAATATTCTAAATATGCAAGTATAAAAGTTTTAAAATAAGGAGTAAAAAGAAATCAAATTCAGTTTTTCAGTTTTTCCTAAAGCAGAAATTTCAAAATTCAAAGGACTTCTACAATAGTGTAGGTTTTAAAAAAAATACACGCCAACAAAAATCACAACTTACTAGAAAATAAATGGTAGCAAATTTCGAAAAGTTTAAGCATGCTATATAAATAGTGGTTTCTAATAGTGTTCTAAATTTTTCTAATATTTATAGAAATTAAATTAGACACTACTAAAAACTTAAACACTAGAAACACATAAAAACATTTACCACCACAAACACATCACATATTACATCATAAAACAACAATCCAACAAATAAACATCTGAATGTGCATAATAGAAATAGTCCAACTATAATCTACACAACATCAGATTCCATAGCAAAATACATCACATCACATAGGAAAACATAAAATAAATGCATCATAACACATAAGAAAAACACATAACAACATCAAAAACTCAATACAACAATCCTAATCATCGTCATCATCATCATCTTCATTCCAGTCTTTGGATGACACATAAGGTATATAAAAAGGATGAGAAGGCATCGATAATTCTCCTCATGTTCATAATGTTTTACAATATACCTTTTAATATTTTCAATCTTACCATCCATATCTCTAACATGATCTCTGGTAAAACTAGCCTTCTTCAAAATCTTTTGTAATAATCCAGTTTCTAAATCTCTGGAAGATGATGCATGTGCAGTAGAAGCATGTGAAGTAGAAGCAGCAGAAGCAAAAGCGCTGGAAGCTCAAAAAGATCCTCCTTTCAAGCCAAATACTGAATATACAGTGTAAGTTTTCACATTTACACTCGTAATAGGTCTAAGTGGCTAAAGAACCTCTTCCCATGTTTCAGACGTAACACCAAACTGCTCACAAAGTGAATTAATCAAAAGATGAAAATTCCATACTCATAGTAGTAGCAGCTTACGGCACAGTTCAAAATATAATAAAAAATAATAGCCCCAATATCTAAAGGCTTTCACTACTGAATACAATGGTTCAAAACAGCCCTCTCCCTTGTAACTTCACTGACATGACTTGGAGGCAGAAACTTAGATGAGATAAAGTAATTCCATGCCTTTAAAGTGGCATTAGATTTAGAGGCTTGAAAATTCATTCTCCTTTCATTTGTAATCTTCCACAAACCTCTTCCATTAGTAAGAAAGGCCATAATCTCATTTAACTCTCCCTTAGAAGGATGATAATTCACCTAAAAATAAAACATCGTAGGAGGTAATCGGTAAAAAGTATTAATTACTACAGATGAAAAATCCACTCGTTGCCACCTAAGCATCACCAAATTGTCTTATGCCGCTGGCAAGTTAGCATAGAAATCTCTCACCAAAGAAACAGCTACAACAGCTGAGAAGGAAAAATATGCTTCCTAATTCTTTCTAGCAATCATCTCGTCAATCCCTCCTTCTAGCTTACTAAAAACTCATTATGGAATCAATTTCCATGATGCGAGTGCATCGACGTAACAATTCTTAGCTTTTGAACTGATAAATTTGTCAGAATCAAAATTTTCTTTTCCTTTCAAGAGTTTTGACTTTGGATCCATTTCTAAAAATTCATAAAAAAATTCACCATAAATTCCTTATTTAAACTAAACTTGTTAACTCAATTTCCAAAGGTAAACTCCACTAAATCCAAGCAATTTCTCATGCTTTCTTCAAATTTTCACCATGACTAGTGATTTTTGGATTTTCCAATAATGTACACAAAATACATGGTGAAAATAAAATTTTTTTACTTAGGAGTAGTGATCATACCTTAAGGAATTCAAATCCAACAAATTTTGATGAAATCAACTCTAAAATTATCCAAATAGTGATGCCTTAGGCTCCTATTTCGTGAACCCGAGAGGTTGAAGGTGACGGGGGTCTTAAAAATGGCAATTTTTAGGTTTTTAACTGTAACAAATATATTTTAGCGAACCGGCGCCTATGAGCAAGGAATACGATGCTTAGCCTTAAATTCTGATACTTATGCGCCGTCGGTTTGGTGCTTAGGCGCTACTACCCAAATTTAGAAAATTAAGTTAATTCCATAAAAAATTGAGTTAATCACCTTTAATCTCTTCAAATAATTATTTCTCTCCACGAACTCCTCTAATACTCCAAAAGTACACTAAAATTTCTAATGGTTCCACACAAATTTCACACAAATACAAACTTATATTACATTAAATATTAATACACTCTTAATACAAACTACAAATTTCTATTCAAACACTTTCGATGAAATTCTCCAATACATAAGTTCAAACACACTAACATACACAATTAAGATGTAACAAACATATGTAAAGTGCAACAAACACAAACTTTAACCAAAATTACACACTTAAAACACTAAACACACATAATAAAACCACAAGACCACACATAATTTAATTCCAATCTCAATTAGGTGGAATATATCCAGAACCACCATTAGCTTTATTTGAACCATCTGTAATGTAAATCTGATAAAATGGGTGATGATTAAAAGCTCTTACATCTTCTTCTATCCATTTTGTTTTTTTGATACATTGCTTTATACACTTCTTCCACATGACTTGTATGATTGAATTGCATTTTGAGTTATCATCCAATGTGCACTAAATGAGCATTAATTTCATTTACCTTTGCATCAATAACCTACACATCTACCTCGATCTTTATAATCCTTTCTACTATTCCTTGGATACAAATAACCAGAAATCAATTATACAACTCTTGTGCACTATCACAAATAAACTTCTTCTTGTTGGCATCCTTTTTCTTCTTAACTTCGCTCTCCCGATACTCTCCTTTAAACTCATGAATGAATATAAGAACTAGGGCAAGTATCACATAAATTTAGTGTCTTTCTATAGACTTGGGAAGGCACAAAACTGACCCTAGACGTGTTAAAACTCCTTAATAACTCCAAAAACTACTCACCCACAACTTTGGCTTCTAGAACCTCATTTTTCACATTTTGTATGACTGTGGCGCCTATGCACCAGTGCACATTCTTGTGCAGTTCTGCCAAATGTCAAAATCATCATTCTGACTCATTTAAGTCATCAAATAAAGTCAAATAAAGAACAATATAACATAAAAACTCCAAAATGCTACCACATTTCTCAAATCATACCAAATAAAAGAACACAAAGCAAACATAAAGCAAACACACCGATATATATGGTTTACCTCCCACAAAGCGCTAGGTTTAACGTCATCAGCCTAACATACCAAGAGCTTATTCTGACTGACCCAACATCAGATTATTATTAGGTTTAGATTGATTGACTGAAAAGTAAGGTTTATGTCTATGACCATTCACTTTAAATATTTTTCTAGTCTTAGGATCTTGAATATCCACAACTCCATATGAATAAACTTTAATCACGATAAATAAGCCTGTCCTCCTGGACTTAAGTTTTCTAGCAAAAATTTTCAATCTAGTATTATAAAACAAAACTTTTTGTCCTGGCTCAAGATTTTAGTAAGAATATTCCGATCATGCCATAACTTCATCTTTTTTTTTTAAATCTTAGCATTTTCATAAGATTCCTTCCTTATCTCTTCAAGCTCATTTAATTGCAACAATCTCTTTTTCTCCAACATCATTCAAATTATAATTGAACTCTTTAATAACACAATATGCTTTATGCTCAAGTTCAAATGGTAAATGATAAGCTTTTCCAAAAGTTAGCCTATATGGGGACATTCCTATAAGAGTTCTATATGTAGTCCTATAGGCCCACAAAACATAATCCATTTTGATTAACCAATCCTTTCTATTTGGATTAACAGTCAATTTTCTTTTAATTTCATGATTGGATAATTCAACCAAACCACATGTCTACGGATGATAAGCAGTAGCAATGTGATGGTTAACATGATATTTCTTTACTAAATTTTCCATAATCGTATTTCTAAAATGACTTCCCCAATCAGTTATGATTACTCTTGGTATTCGAAATTGCAAGATACATTCTTATTTAAAAACTTTGCAACACATTGAGCATCATATCGAGGTAAAGCAACAAATTCTATCCATTTAGATTTATAGTATATTGCTATTAAAATGTCTGTATTTCTGAAAAATGGTATAAATGGTCCCATGAAATCTAATCCCCAAATGTCAAATTTTTCAACTTCTAACATATAATTGAGGGGCATCTAATTTCTTCTAGAAATATTTCCTACACGTTGATATTGATCCTAGTTTTTAATATAAACATTAACATCCTTAAAGATTGTAGGCCCAATAAAATCTAGATTGTAAGATTTTATATGCAGTTTTATCAACTCCAACATGTTAATAAGAATTATGACATTTTTGAATAATTTCATAAGTTTCTTCTAAAGGGAAACATCTTCAAATAATCAAATCCTTTCCTTATTTATATAAAAACAGGTCATCCAAAAAATAAGTCTTAGCTCCAAATAGAATTTTCTTCCACTCCTGGTATGTCAAATCATAGGGTAAATAACACAAACAGTAAAGTTTACATTGTCGGCATACCACAGAACACACCACTCATTAACAACGAACAAATTTTCATAAAAATGAATTTTCATTAATTTCTTCAACATCACAGAGAGATTCTTTAGTTTCATGCCTGGACAGATGATCAACAATTTGATTATCAGCACCCTTCCTATCTACTATCTCGAAATCAAATTCTTGCAAAAGAAGAATCCATCTAATCAGCCTTGGTTTTGCATCCTTCTTCTTCATTAAATACTTAATAGTAGAATGATCAGTATGCACCACACATTTAGTTCCAATTAAATATGATCTAAATTTATCAAAGGCAAATACTATAGCTAATAATTCTTTCTCAGTAGTGGTATAATTAATTTGAGCTTCATTAAGAGATTTACTAGCATAGTAAATCACTTTAAAAATCTTATAATATTTCTGACCTAAAACAGCTCCAATAGCATAATCGCTAGCATCACACATTAATTCAAAAGGTTTTTCCTAATTAGGTGAAACTATAACAGGTGCAGTGATTAATTTTTCTTTTAAAGTTTCAAAAGCTTTTAGGCATTCTTAATCAAAATAAAATATTATATCTGTTTTCTAGAAAACAACATAAAGGCATCTAAATTTTTGAAAAGTATTTAAAATAACACTGTAAAATCCAGCATGTCCCAGAAAACTTCTAATTCCCATTACATTAGTTGGGCAAGGTAAATTAGAGATCACTTCAATTTTTGTAGGATCTACTTCCATACCATTTTTTAATATACAATGTCCCAAAATAATTCCTCCAGCTACCATAAATTGGCATTTCTCCCATTTAAGAACCAAATTAGTTTCATCACAGCATTTTAGAGCTTTTGATAGATGTTCTAAACATGATTCAAATTAAATTCCAAAACCTTGGAAATTCATCCGTAAAAACTTCAATTCCTTTTTCTATTAAATCACATAAAATTGCCATCATACATCTCTGAAATGTAGTAGGGGCATTACATAAACCAAAGGGCTTTCTTCTAAAAGCAAATGTACTATAAGGACTATTAAAATGTTATTTTCTCTTGATCCTCAAGAGCAATTTGAATTTGGTGGTAACCAGTATATGCATCCAGAAAATAAAAGTATTTATGCCCAGCCAGTCTATCCAACATTTGATCTAGAAAAGGAAGCGAAAAATGATCTTTCTTGGTGGCAAGGTTTAAATTTCTATAATCAATGCATATTCAGTATCCTGTAACTTCTCTTACTGGTATTATTTCATTGTTTTCATTCACAGTCACATAAACTCCTCCTTTATTTGGTACACAATGAATAAGACTAACCCATGCACTATCTAAAATAGGGTAGATAATTCCAGCATCCAACCACTTTAAGATTTCTTTCTTAACAACTTATTTCATGACAGGATTTAATCTCCTTTGAGGATTGGCCCCAGGTTTGCACTTATACTCCTTAAGGATTCTATGCATACAAATTAAAGGACTAATTCCTTAAATATCTGCTATTGTCCATTCAAAGGCTTTTTTATATTTCTTTAAAATTTCAAGCAAACTCTCTTCTTCTCTTTCAGTTAATTGAGAGGATGTTATAACTGGAAAATTTGAGGAATCACCTAAAAAGGCATACTTTAAAGGATTAGGAAGCATCTTTAAATAAAGTTCAGAAGGTTTTTCAATTGATGGACCAAAAGATTCATCTTTTTCATTCATGTCCAAAATTTCAAAATTTTCATGAACCTAATTTAAATCTTCCTTATGAAAATCATCATAATCTTGTAATTCCTCTTCTTGCTTGTGATCCAATTCTTTACTTTCAAATTTTTCTTCATAGGTTGACTTAAAATGGTATTCACTCTGATATTTGATAACATCCAACATTCATCATCTTTGCCTCTTGCAGGATATTTCCTTGACTTTGAAATATTAATTTTAACTGTTTGATCATTAACTCACATCGTTAATTCCCTTTTTTGTATATCTATCATCGCTCTGCCTGTGGATAGGAAAGATCTCCCTAAAATTATGGATATTTCTTTATCTTCCTCCATATCTAACCTAATGAAATCAATGGGAAAAATAAATTGGCCCACTTTTACCAAAACATCCTCAATAACTCTTTTAGGATATGTGATCAAATGATCAACTAATTGCAAAGTTATAGCGGTAGGGGTTATTTCTTCTAATCGCAGTCTTTTGAATATTAATAAGGACATAAGGTTAATGCTTGCACCCAAATCACACGAAGCTATTCCAAAAAATCTATCTATGATTGTACATGGAATTATGAAACTTCCAGAATCTTTATGTTTTTTAGGAAGCTTTTTCTGAATTATTACACTGCACTCTTCACTAAGGGCAACAGTCTCATTTTGTTCAAACTTCCTCTTTCTGTTGAGAATATCCTTCATAAATTTCACACAGCTTGGCATTTTTTCTAAGGCTTCAGCAAATGGAATGTTGATTGAAAGCTTCTAAAAAATCTCTAAGAATTTTGAAAATTACTTATCCAATTTTTGTTGTCAATGTCTCAGACAAAATTGACGTGGTGGATTTTCAAAATCAACCTTAAGTGGAGAAATAGGTCTTTCCAAACCTTTTAGAGCATCCTCTTTTGGTTTTTCAATTTTTTTTTCTACTTCGGTCTCTTTTTGAACTCTTCTTTCCAACTCTCTTCCACTTCTCAACTGAATAGCTTGTACGTGCTCTTTAGCCTTGTCTCTTGGATTTACTTTAGTATTACTAGGAAGTGTTCCTTGGGATATAATACTTAATGAATTGGCAATCTATCCTAAATGATTCTCAATATTTTTTATTGTAGCTCCTTGACTTTGTAATTGATTTCCCTTTTTTAACACCACTTCTTCAATAAAAAACTTCATCTCCTTAAATTGTGAAGTTTTGTTAAAACCTGAAGGATAGGTTGGTATATAATTATTGTTCACTTGGCTGTTCAAGTTTCTCAATGGGTTTACTTTGTTATTCCCCCATTGTTGATTACTACCATAATGATTTTTGGTATTCCAGTTAAAGTTTGGTTTGTTTTTCCAACTTGAGTTATATTAATTGTAATATAGGTTATTAGGCTTACTTATAGCAATCAAAGTTTCTAGTGAAGTTTGAGAATCAACCATTTGGCATAATGAATTCTATTCAATCATAGAAGTTGGCTGAGAAAAATTCATCCCAAATTGGTCTATCTTAAATGAAATTGCAGCAACTTGATTTACTAGCATCGCAAAAGCATCATTTTTATGAATGTTGGCTACCTTTTTAGGATTTAAGCTTTCAGAAGGTCATTGAAAATTATTAGTAGTCATTTCTTCAATTAAAGCATAAGCATCAGCAAACTGATTAGACATCAATGAATCACCAGCACTTGCATCGATAATAGATCTATAAGATCCAACTAATCCATTATAAACGGTCTGAATTATTAACCAATCTGGTATCGAATGATGTGGACACTTACTTAAGAAATCTTTTAAAAGTTCTCATGCTTCATATATAGATTCCCCTTCAAACTGAAAAAAAGATGTGATACCATTTCTAAGCTTCACAGTCTTCGATGCTGGAAAATATTTAGCAAGGAATTTTTGTGCAAAATCACCCAAAGTTCTGATAGATCTAGTTTCTAACAAATTTACCAAATCATAGTTTATCCCTTCGTGAAAAAGGAAAAATTCTAAGTCTAATAGCATCATCCGAAACACCATCATATTTACAAGTAGCGCAGAATTCTAGAAAATTGGCAATATGTAAATTAGGATCTTCAGCTGGTGCTCCCCAAACTGATTATTAAATACCATCTGGATAATAGCAGGTTTAAGTTCAAATGAATTAACAACTACAGCAGGGTATTGTATACTACCATGAAGTTCATCCACTGTATGGTTAGCATAATCTCTTAAAGGTCTAAACTCTTGATGGATTTGAACATTTTGATGATATTGATTTGTCATTTCTTGAATATTTTTATCTTTTTTTGAATTTTTAACTTTTTTTGATTTTTCTGATAGTTCTCTCTAATTTAGATTTATAAGGCACAGGTCCCTTAGAACCTGAACTACGCATACAAAATTAATTATATAAAACAAAACATACAAACATAAACAATGAAAAGTAAAAAGTTAATTTTTCTTGAAGTTTCTATAAATAAAATTTTAATTAATTTCCCCGGTAATGGCGTCAAAAACGTGATCCCCGAATATTTACCCTTCTAGATATAAAATTATACTTTAATTATTTATACTATGAGATACTACGCAAGTATACATATCATTTATCAAGTAGTATAGGACTTTTTGATTAAGCCCTAAGATATTGAACCCACAGGGAAATGTCTAAAACTTTAAAGAAATAAGAAAAATAACTTTTTTACTTTTTAAAATGATTTTGTAAATGTTTTAAGATATAAAATTTTTCAAATTTTTTTGGGTATTTTCTGAATATAAAGTAAAGCAAACAATTAAAGTTAACACAACAATAAAATTGCATGAAAGCAAATGAGAATAAAATATCTTTTTTCTCTTTCTATGAATCAGTAATAATTATACAAATTCATTGTGAAAGTATCTAAAATGTATTGTGCAAAATATAAGCAATTATATTCTTTACCCTTACTTGGTTCTATAAAGAATATTAGTTAATTTGATGCTTTGAAATCTTATAGATGGGTTAGGCAGGGAAGATACTATCTCTCACTCTAGAATTCCCTCAATTCCCTCTACATGGGTGCTAATATCTCATAACAAAATTTTTCACATCAAACCAAATTTGGGGACTTTAGCCTGTCACTCTAAAGTCCTCTAATTTTACTTCCCATTATAAGCATATCTTCCTACTTATTTGCACCCAATCATGTGGCTACAATTCTTATCCATACAATTGAATGTGATTCTTTCCAATTTTTGATTGAGACAATACCACAATGGATCTTACATAATCTCCCAACAAATTTTAACATCTTAATTGGCCAAATCAAGAAGTAAATGAAGAGCAAGGTAGTGAATCATCACAACTTATTCCAACATTAAAATCCTATACTTCACACAACTTCTTACCATAATTTAATTAATTCATCATTTAAATAGAAATAGATAAAAAAAACTAAGATTCCATGGAGAAAACACAATCACGACTTGATTTGAAAGTAGAAATCATAGTGAAAACATAACAAGTCTTACTTTAAAACCAAATGTAAAACAAAGTTAAATACTTATCTGAAAATCCTCTCCACAAGACTCTTATAGTTCCTTTGAAACTTTACTTTCCCTTTACAAGACACAATAGAGTTTGGTGGCCAACTCTATTAACTCCAAATCTCTATTCAAGTCTTAATAAAAACTAGAAACAATAGATAATAAAAGTGGTGAAGTGGAAAGGCGTGCTCTCAATAACTCTCTAACATAACTTGACTCTTAACACTAATGACACCCTCCAACAACAACCATTCTTCTGATATTCAAGTCTTCTTTTTAAAACTTTCCAGAAGGTTCCTTGGTGTCTCTTCAAAATATGTCCAGATTCATTGTATCCTTCAAGAATGCATCCATCCGTTCAAATTTTAAATGAGTTTTGGCGCTGATGGGAAGTTAATGAAGTTTAAACCAAAGGATGCTTCAAAAATCCTTTCAAATTTATGCCAAAATAAAAAAAAATTCGTCACTAGCTGTGGCGGGCGCTTAGCCGCCAAAGACCAATTTTTCACACCTTTCAATTTTTGCTCCAAATTTGATCCTTTATTGCTTCTTTCATCATAGTCACTCATTTTAATCATACCTGCAAGAAAAAACACAAAATACCTTCAATTAAAGTGTAATATCATCAAAAATTGGTATAAAATGTATTTAGAAACACTATATATTTTAGGTATATCAGTGACCACTGACTAATAAAAAAAATAAAATTTTTTTTTTGAAATTTATCTAAATTTAATGTACATTGAAAGTAATTATTTTTACATAATATTATATAAATTAAATGTGCTAAAAAAGTAAAAATATGAAAGGTCTCATATACGTAAAAATTTTGAAAAGTATAATTTTGAAAAGTATGCATGTTAATGAAACTTAAGTACTAAGTGATAATATGAAAGGTCTAATTTAAACATTTCCTGGTATGTAGAACTTCAATATAGGATAGGAAACAAAACATTAGAAGTAAAGCATAGAATGCAGAATCAATTGAAATACTTAGGAAAGTAAAAAAAAAGTATCAACAATTAAAATTAGTGGACTGATTTCCATTCTAACTAATAAACTAGGTGCTGAAATAAATCATGAATTAAATATCAAACTTTCAAAATAACTTTAATTTACCAACTTAAATAATGAGAACCACCACTAGGTTGATCAACTGTGATCCTTAGATTGGATCACTTATAAACAAAACTAAGGATCATAAACACTGTAGAATAGTATAGTACATAAGCTTAGGTTAGTTTACTAGTACCCATAATTAGTGTTATGGACTAGGACATATAATACAAACAAACATACCACCTTTGATTATGTATGTACTCTAAGATACAATAACCCATGCTTATCGACAAAGACATCTGAAACCACGTAATAGTAAGAATGTATGTATTATTCATTGTCATGATAATACTGGTGACATCTTATTGTTTGGTTGGTTAATAATCTAAAGATACTAGAGCACCTAGAATGATGGAAAGACATGAGCATATTGATCAGGTGTATTATTCCTAAAAATTAGGTTAGCCACCCAATTAACCTCCTTGTAGAGTCTAGATTGATTTTATGGTTAGGATTTCACTTCCATATGGAACTTCATATAGCCTATTCTTGCCTCCTTAGTCTAGGTTCAAACTCTAATCAACCTTTACTATCAATCAAATCATCAAATCTAATCAAACCATAAACTTAAAACATAATCTTTTCAAAATCCTAAAATCATCAAACTTCTAAAACAAACCAAAACCTTTTCAAAGCCCTGAAAATCTTAAAATTCAAAGCCAAACCAAAAACTTTCAAAAACTTAAGCTCATTTTATAAAAAATTAAAACCTTTTCAAAACCCTAAAAACTCTTCTCAACATAAACCAAACCACTTTTAATTCAAGGATAAACATTCTAAAACGTTAATTATTTCAAACTTCAAAACGTAATCTTTAAACTTTAATACTTTCCTAACTTCCCTTTCCCTGATACTTCAAACCACTCAAAATAGATATTAATAATCATCAAAAAAACTTTAACAAACCTTAATTGACTTTAAATAACATTAAGAAAGCTTTGCAAGCATAAAAAAGTTTATCAAAACTTAACAAACTTTAAAACTAAAACAAGTTTTAATAAACTTTAACCAACTCTAATAAAATTTCATAGACATTAATAAACTTCAATAAAATTTAAGAAAATCATTGAGTTAACTTCAAAATATCTTCAAGCGCCTTTAAATAAACTTTAATAATCTAAAATAAAATTAAAATGAACTTTAGTAAACTTCATCCATTTTATAAAAGCTTTGAGTAAATTTCAATAAATATCAATAAACATTAAATAAACTCCAATTAAAACTAACAAACATTAACAATCTTTAACAAAATTCAAACATCTCAAACCTTCAAATAAATTTCAAATAAACTTCAAACAAACTTTAATAATTTTCATAACTCAAAATAAACATAATCAAACAAAAAGTCAAGATTGCTAAATTAAATTTAATCAAACTAAGTCGTGTTCTCAGCTTAAGTGAACCACTCAAGTTAAACTCTTTTTAACCCAAAATCATTCAACCCAATATAAATCAATTAATCTCAAATAAATAACATTTAAAATAAATATTTTTAAACCAAACTCACTCTCCCAAATCAAAGCTCAACTTTCTCCTAAAAAAATTATCAATTCCAATTCTCAAGGAATGTCATTTCCCAAAGTTAGCTAACCCATTTTGCTGGGTCTTTCCATGAATCATCATCAATAGAATGTAAGTAGAAACCCTTCAATTTCATGTAGATATATTTAATCTGAGCATATCAATATGAATCTTGAAATTTCAATATTGCAGAAACTTATCAAATAATTATGCATGACAAATGCCAATATTTTAATCAAACACATCCTCAGAAGCCATAATGCTTATTATGTAATTAACTTGGAGGGCTTTCCCCATATGGATACTATAACCATAATAAAATAAATCTAACTTACACCCTTATGGTATAGGAAAACCCCTAGTTATGCAAATCATTTAATATTTAATATTTTTCTCATTCGAGTCATTAGATCCATTTTAATATATTATTTTTTTTCCTTGGAGTAGTATATTAATTCTTCAAAAGATGCATTTAAGAAGTAGAAATCATTCGAGGTTTATGGTGGAAACCCATCACAAATAAATCCTACCAATACTCAGTTCTTGGAGTAGAGAAAATAAAAATAATTGAGGCTTGTCTTTGTAAAAAAGAGTTTTCCATGTTAGAGGCTGACATGCCTAGAAAAATGATTGATTTTTCATATATATTTTGTGCTTAATTTTAATGATATTGTACTTTAAAGGAAGGAATTTTGCATGTTTTTTGTTTCATGTAAATGAAATGGACTTTTGGAAATAAAGAAGCAAAAACGGTGCAATTTGGAACAAAAACGAAGCGAGAAAGAAAATTTTATTCTGGCACATTTCATAAGAATTTCTATTCTTAACCTCTTATATACTTCTTGCATATTTTTGAATGAGCTTAAACTCTAAAGAAAGGTTCTTTTCATGCTTATATTGTAGAGCTATCTGTTAGGAACACAACACAATTGAAGCAGAGTGAAATAGAGCTAAAGCAGAGTGAAACGGTGGAGCTGCGCAGAGTGGATGGTGTCGGTGCCTAGGATGCCGATGATGCAAGAAATCTGAGAGCAAAATTTTTTGGCACCGACAGTGCCCAAGAATGGCATCAACGGTACCAGGGATGGTTATTGGCTATATACATTGAATCTGGACGCTTTTTGAAGGGTTTCTTGAGGGACCTCTTGGGAAATTTGTCCCTATACTATGTTAGAATGATTTTTATTTGAAAAAAGTGGTGTGTGTGAGTGTAAAAACGTGGAGAATGTTTATAGATCTTAGAATAGGAGTAGAAATGTAGATTTCTACCATTTTGGAGAGATTGGTGAGTAGATATAAAGAGAATCTATAAGAGAATGTTCTAACATTGCATGGATCAGCCGATGAATTTGTGGGAGAAATCTTCATCTTTTTTTAAGGGGAAAAAGCTAAGTATTGTATTCTTCATTATCATATTATTTTGTAAACACCTATATAGTGGATTTTCTTTGATGAAATGTAGTCTTCCGTTGTGTTTTCTTTGTGTTTTGTGATGAGTTTTTAGTACTCTTTCTTTCTACTTGGAAATAGTGGTAAGAGAAGATTATGCCATTATTTTCATTGTACTTTTTATTTGCAATGAGTAGGATTCATGTTTAGGATATTTGAATGCATGTTAGAAAATGTTTTAATTATAAAGGTGATGGTTTTTAGTTGCACTTCATTTACAATACAATAAGGGTAGTTGTAGTGTTAAAACTTGTTGTAATTGCATTAAGACCCGAGAGGGTGGTGTAATTCTCAACAATGTTTAACCACATTCAAATTCTACGGATGGTGAAGTTTGTGGGGGGTTGAGTGCAAATAAATAGGGAATTATGGTTTATTGGGCTTTGAATTTGAGATTTTAGGGTGATAGACTGAAATCTCCAATTCAGTTTGAGTGTTTGGAAATTAAAGCAAGAGTTAGCCTTCAGGCAAAGGGAAGTGGGAGCTTTGGAGTGAGAGCCAGCATCCTCCCGGCCTAACCACAGATTTAGGGACTAAACCTAGGATTAGCTGATGTTCTTTATAGCACTCAGAAGAGAGTAAAGGATAGGATTGCTCCTATCTGGCACATGCAATATTTAATGTATTCCATTACTAAATAGTATCCAATTTGCTACATAAGAATAGTAGTTTTTATTACCTTAAAATTCTCCAAACTAATTCATCCAGAAAATGTTATCTTTAGAATTAATAATCTCTTTTAGAAGTAGTTATTACTTGTTTTAAACCTAAGACATACCTTTAGAAGTACTAGTTAGAAAAACCACTTATATCGACCTCCAAACTAAAGTTTGATAGTAGTAGACTAGAACTTTGACTAAGGTCCACTTACCTCGCTTGCCTATAAGATCGTTAATTGGGACTCCACTAGAGCTCTGTATTACTTGAACGATATGTATACTTGCGTAGAACCTCTAGTGTGTGCTCGTACTTACGAATATATAACAAGCAGAAAAACAATACACGTCGGAGGTGCTTCAAGATTTTGGCTTTGTTGTTGGGGAAGCTTTGGTGAGAACTTTAGGAGAATTTTAATTAAGCCTATAAGACTTAGATTTGGATTTTATAGTATTATTATATAGTGCATTTAATTATTGTGTGTTTATTTTAAAGAAAATAAAATACCAAAAATATTTTTGATATCTATCCTATTAGTTAAGACTTTAAATTTGTATGCGTAGTTCAGGAGCTGGATACCTTGGATTTTATGACTCGGATTTAGAGATAACTTTTAGGAGGGTGATGAATCAGAAAAGATTCCAAGAATTTAATGTAGAAATGATAGATCGACAATATAGTGAATATTCAGATTTGAATTATAATATTAGTAGCTTCAAAAGTGTAAATCCCAAGAGAATGTCAAATTTTCAAGAAGATATGCTTACTATTTTAATTTCTCAGTTTACAGATATTGAGAGGAAGTTAGATCAAAACATAAAAAGTTATCCTCAAGGTCCCCCAGCTATTAAGAAAAAATTGTTCAGACAATTTATTGAGCTTAACTATTTTGAAACTAGCCTTGAGATACATAATCCTTATTTTGATTATTACAATCAAGGTTGGGATGATTATTCAAACTTGAACTAGAATAATAATATTGGAGGAGAAACCTAATTTTGGGAAGATAAACAATTTAATCAGATTTTTAATTGGAATAGTTAAGGTGATTTTAAAGATGAACTCTCTTTTCCTCATAATTTTATCTTTAACCCACATAATGAGAAAAGGAGTCACTAATAGTAGGGGATGTGGTTCAATTTACGAGTAAGTTAGAAAGTCATGAGAGTGAGCTGAAAAGTCGGGAAGCACAATTACAAAGTCAAGGAGCCGCAATAATGAAGATAAAAAACTAAATGGGGCTGATTATTAATTAAATTAACAGTTAACCCCCAGATATTTTACCTAGTGAGCCTGGGATAAACCCTAAGCGGATGAATAATGAGAAATATAAAGTTATCGAACTAATATTTTGAAGAGAATTAGAGGATATGTTTCAAAAGAACATTGAGTTGGGAGATGAGGATAAGGAGATTGAATGACCAATGGAAGGAATTCTAAGGAGTTCAAAAAACCTATTTCCACAAAATATATATATATATATATATATATATATAGAAGGACCTCATCTACCATTTATTCAGTATTAAGGGGAAGAATTGGAAGATAAGTTAAATCAGAAGAGTAAAAGAAGATTTTGATCCAAAATCTGAAGTATTTAGAGAGAATCTGATCCAAATTTTGGGAGATTATGAATTATCTTATAGAGTTCCATTCCTTAAAAATTTTAAGAATTATATTAATATGAGAATAATATTGGATCTAGATAGAAATATGAGGAACAACGATATGAATCAATCTAAAAAGGAAAATCTGAAAGAAAAGTTAAAATTCATGGATTTTGTAGGAACCCATGGATCTGAAATATGATTGGGCGAATGATCAAGGATTAATTAATTGGAATTTTGATCCAGGTGGAATCATTTGCGAGCTAGCGATGTTAAACCAAGAGCTTTATGGGAGGCAACACATAGTTATCATTGTGTTTTGATTTAGTATGCTTGGGAATCATGTTGTTAGTTTTGCATTATGTTTGCTTTAGTGTGGATTGATCAGTTTCATTGATGATTTGTGGATGTTTAGATTGTTAGTGATTTGATTTGATCTTTGTGTGTCATGAGGGAGGTGATTCCTTAACTTCTTTTTATGGTTAGACTTGTATGTTCTCTTGCAGTTGTTGAGTTGATGAGTCCACTACGACTTGGGTCTCACCTAAACTTGAGTTCTACAAGAGATATCTTGAATTTGAATAGTGACAGTTCCATCTCAATTTTGTTACTTTCTTTCTCTGACTTTATTTTTATTTGGTAGGAGTCAGGATCCTATTTGATGAATAACTTAAGTATGATCTTACACTACAATTTATTACTATTAGAGGTGCATACTTAATGGGATAAGGTGATACCTGAGGTTGGTGTTCACGACCCAACTTATTAGGCATAATCTTATTTGTGGTATTATAATCTGTAAAATCATTTAAAATGTACCTAATTTATTTGTGTAGTTATTTCATTAGAATTTGGAAGTAAGTCAGTGAGATGTGATGAGTTAATCGAAGAATTGACCTCATTATCATATGTGTTTGTTTGTGTGTTACAACTTTATATAAGACATGAAGAACATTTTTATATTCCTATGATGATACCTGTTATGCTAGTTAGACTTTTTTTAATGAATTTCATTCTGGCATGCTTAGTTTAGATTTACTTTTTGATGCATATTGTTTTGTCCCGATGAATACTTATAAATGTTTCTGATAGACATTTATGGTAGATAGAATATTTAAACTATTTTTCTTCCTACTTATATTATATGTACTGAATAATATATATGTTAAAAATTAAGTTTGGGGGTTCAAATAAAAATATATTTTAAAGTGAGTATACTTCCTTTTAGTTTAATATTATTACAAGCATGTTTTACACTAGACTTACTTTCTCCTACAGTTATTCTATCCTAATTATGCATGTATATGAATTTAATAGGATGTTGTAGTAGGTAGTAAATTCAATTACTTTTTCTTTGCGCTATATTTTATGGAATTAATTGCAAAATATTTAAAACTTCAAGTTTGGTGGGAAGAATTTTTTTTTAACTTACCTTTATTTGTCCTCATTAGCCCATATTAAATCTAATATCATCTTTAAAATGACTTGTGGTTTGTGGTGTTATCTTTAGCTTACTATAATTTTAATTTTAGGAATGTTAGAAAAATAACATAGTTGAAATCCTCTGTGAAGAAACTGTTCTAACGTTAGGATATTTTGTAGGAAGCATTGGGAAAGTAATTTTGCTATTTATGATATGAAGAAGTTGAATTTTTGAAAGTCTAAAAATCATAGATTTATACTTATTGAGAATTGAGCTTTTATTGAAACCTTTTTTGAATTAATACTTACATTTTTAAAAAGTGAGGGAAAGTTTTGAGTTTTGGATTTTAGAAAGGGGATGGTGAAATTCAAAATTATTAAAGGTCTATCCAGATATAATAATCCTCACAAAAAAAAAAGAAAAAAAAGGATTGTAAATGATCTCAAAATAAAGAAAGGAAAAAGGAAAAAAAGGAAAAGAAAAAGAAAAATGAAAAGAATATATGTTGGGAGAATCTCGAGGAGAAGCCTAATAAAAAATTGATTTCACTTGAATCTTTTTAAATGAAAAGACTAAAAAAAATCCTAAGCTTCTTCTTATTTCAAAAGGTATTGGTCAAATGGGTATAGATAAAGTGTTTAAATTTTGTTTTTATACCTTTTATGAATCTTTAGTTTGACAAGTTTCAATAACTTTTGAAGTAAATAGAAAATTAGGATTGCTAAGTTGAATTTGAGATATTCTTACACTCTAGTCATACGTTGATTTGCTAGAGTTTATCCTAAGTTACACTATAATATTTCTGGGATAAAATTATAGACAAATCTATTGAAATCCAAAAACACAATAAAACATATTTAGTTTTTAAAGTTATAATGTTACTTAAGGACAAGTAACAATTAAGTTTGGGGGAGTTGACACGCCTAAAAAATACTTGATTTTTCATATATATATTTTATGCTTAATTTTAATGATATTGCACTTTAAAGGATTTTTTTCATGTTTTTAGGTTTAGGTAAAAGAAATGGACTTTTGGAGAAAAGAAGCAAAATATGTGGAATTTGGAGAAAAAATGAGCAAGAAAGCAAATTTTGGCATAATACATTTCGATAAGTCTTTATATGATTAATCACTTTTACACTATCTACATTTTTTTTAATGAGATTACACTTTAAAGAAATCTTTTTTCGTGCTTATTTTGTAGGGTTATTTGTTAGGAACACAACGTAACTGAATGGGGCGAAACAGAGCTAAAACAGAGCTAAAAGAAGCAAAACAGTGGAGCTGCACAGAATGGGCGCTGAGGCACCTGACAGGGTGTTGACGGTGCCAAAAACCTAGGGCTACAATTTTGGGTGCCGAAAACACATAAAAAATGGCATCAACGGCGCCAGGGACGGTTATTAGCCATATACATTGAATTTGGATGCTTTTTGGAGGGTTTCTTGAGGCAACTCTTTGAAAATTCGCCCCTACACTATATTATAATGATTTTTTTGAAAAAAAAAGTGGTCAGTGTGAGTGAAAAAATGTGGATAATGTTTAGAGATTTTAGAATAGAAGTAGAAATATAGATTTCTACCTTTTGGGAGGGATTGGAGAGGGATTTTTTAGAGAATCTGTAAGGGAATGTGCTAGCATTGCATGGATCACTTTATGAGAGAGATCTTTATCTTTTTGTCAATAGGAAAAAGCTATGTTTTGTGTTCTTCATTGTCTTATGATTTTGTAAACACTTATATAGTGGACATTCTTTAATGAAATGAAGTTTTCCAATGTGTTATCTTCGTGCTTTGTGATGTGTTTTTCTTACTCTTTCTTCTTACTTGGAAATAGTGATATGAGAAGATTATGCTATTGTTTTCATTGTTTTTTTCTTTTGAAACGAGTAGGATTCATGTTTAGGGTATTGATATGTAAGTTATAAAAGGTTTTAATTCTAAATGTAATGGTTTTTACATGCACTTCATTTACATTACAATAAGGGCCCGTTGTAGTGTTAAAATTAATTTTAATTGCATTAAGACCCAAGAGAGCAGTGTAATTTTCAATGAAGTGGAACCACATTCAAATTCGATCGATGGTGAAGTTCATTGGGTTTAGGTGCAACTAAATAGGGAAATATGATTTATTAGGCGTAGAATTGGAGATTTTTGGGTGACAGACTAAAATCCCAAATTTGGTCCTAGTGTTTGGAAACAAAAGCGAGAGTTATCCTTCAAGCGAAGGGAAGTGGGAGCTCTGGAGTGAGAGCCAATATCCTCCTAGCCTAACCACAGATTTAGAGACAAAACCTAAGATTAGCCGATGTTCTTTATAGCACTTGGATGAGGAATATGATTGCTCTAATTTGGTGCATACAATATTTAATGTAACTCATTCCAATATAATTCATCTAGATAAGAATAACATTTATTATTCTTTTAAAATTCTCCAAACCAATTCATCTAGAAAGGGTTATCTTTAGAAATAATATTTTACTTTAGGAGTAGTTATTAGTTGTTTTAAACTTAAAATTTACCTTTAAGAGTACTAGTTAGAAAAACCACTTCTATCGACCTTCCAAACTTAAGTCTAATAGTAGTAGACTAGAACTTTAGCTAAGGACCACTTACTTTGCTTCCCTATGGGATTGATAATTGGGACCCCACTAGAGCCTTGTATTACTTGGACGACGTATACTTGCGTAAAACCTCTAGTGTGTGCTCGTACATACGAATATATAACAAGCAGAAAAACAGCACACGCTGGAGGTGTATCAGAGGCCGAGGCGAAGGCTATATTTCTGAACCTAATGTAAGTATTCAAAGGCTCCTTTAATTCTCATGATGTGATTAAAGACCTTATTCAAGAAGCTCATACCCACATTTTTGGTGTTGAAGTAGTGCTAGTGTACAGAGGAAGGATTTTACTAAAGCATCGTTAAAGGCATTCATTTGATGCATTGCAAGACCTTACCTAACATTTAGCGTTTGTCTTACACACAAGCATCAAAAGATTATTGTTCAAATTCTGATGGCGTAGTCATTGAAAACAAGTTGAAGAAGGTGTTATCCAATGATCATCTGAAGAAGGAGGAGGATATTAACATCAATTAGTATATTGTCTTTTCTCTTTTCCCTTCCAACTTTATTCTAAATTATTTGTATCTATGCTTAATTTTGTAAAAAAAACTAATGTAGTCATTGGTGACGTTATTTAATGATCCCAATATATTGGCTATTTTCCTTCATGCATTTTTTTAATATTCACATTCTTGCAAAGTTAAATGTTCCTATGATGGTGATGAATTCTATCAACTTCAATTAGCTTCATTTTTTCATGTTATAACGATATAAGATGTTGTTCAAATTGGATAAAAAAAGATATTTTGGGATAAAAATGCTAACAACTTTTTACCTGTCTAAGGTTGTGCATCTAAGCATTACTAAGTGATGTTACACAAAAAAATGGCGATGAAAATCCATGATGTACTGTTAACCTATGCAAGATTGCTTGTTGAATTTTTGCTTGCCTGTTAAGCTATTAAAGGGTCAAAAGCATTCCACCAAGAACCTTTCGCTTATTTGAGGTTCATTATCAGAGTGAGACTTGATGATATTTACTTGCATTGATGAGGTTTAGTTAAATTCTTCTAGAAATGATCATGCTCTGACTAAGACAAAACTATGATTACATATTCTTGGGTCTTGAGCTTGAATAAATTTACAAATGGGTCGTGATATTTTATGAAGGTTTGATCATAATTTCCTGCATAAAGTAAATTAGGAAGGAAAATAATATTTATTCAATAATGCTGGAGTGCATTAATGTTATATAAAGGAAATAAAGTTGGAAAGACAACAATTGAATATGCAAAATAAAATATAAAAAAGAAAACTAAGTATATAAAGCTCAAAGACAATAATGCAAGATGAAAAATAAAAGCTAAGAAGAAAAAAAAATCAACAAAGCTGGAAAGATAATAATGTAAGATATAAATAATAGTCACGTGACTAGGTGACACTGATAATATTTGTGAAGATTCTCCATATTTTACATTTAGAGCATGGTCTTCTCCTCAAACTCCTTAATCATGAATGTTACATACTTTATCACAACTGTGATGATATAAGGTCCCTCCTAGATGAGGAATAACTCGTTTTATTGAGGGCTATGACTGGAAGCTGATCCCCGAATATTTATACATACGTTTTACATTTTATATTTCTTCTTAATGATAATATCCCTTTTTTTACAACAACACCAAAAACTTGATTCCAAAGCAAATAAGAAATCATCTTTAATTATTTTTAATATGAGATTCTAAGCAAGTATACGAATCGTTTATCAAGTAACATAGGACTTTCTGATTAAGCCCCGAGATATCGATCCCACATGAAAATGTATAAAAATTTAATGAAAGCAGAAAAATAACTTTTTACTTTTCAAATTGATTTTGCAAGTTATTCTTTATAATTAAAAGGTTTAAATTCTTTTTTCTAATGTTTTTAGAATATGTAAAGTAAGCAACTAAAATTAACAACACTATTAAATGCTATGAAAGTAAATGAGAATAAAATATATTTTTCCTCTTTCAATGAATCTGTACTAGTTATGGAATTTCATTGTGGAAGTATCTAAATGTTCTATTCCAAATAGGAGCAATTATATTATTTACCCTTACATGGTTCTATAAAGGACATAAGTTAATTTGAAGTTCTGAAATCGTGTAGATGGGTTAGGCAGGAAAGATACTAGCTCTCACTTTAGAGTTCCCTCTTTTCCGTCCACCTGGGGGCTAACATCTCATAAAAAAACTTAAAACATCAAATAAAATTGGGGGCTTTAGCCTGTCACTCTAAAGTCCTCTAATTCTACACCCAATCCAAAGCATATCTCCCTATTTATTTGCACTCAAATATATGAACTACAATTCTCATCATACAATTTCATGTGATCCTCTCCAATTGTTGATTAAGACAATACAGTATTGGTTCTTACATGTTGTCAATACAAATTTAACATCTCATTTAGCCAAATCAAGAGGTAAATGAAGTGCTAGGTAGTGGAATCATCACAACTTCTTCCAACATTAAACATCTATACTTCACACAACTTTCTTCCATAATTTAATTACTTCATCATTTGAAAGAACAAAGATAAAGAAAACTACTCATAACTCATGGAGTGAACACAAACATAATTTAATTTGAAAGTAGAAATGATAGTGAAAACAGAACAAGTTTACTTTAAAACTAAATATAAAAACAAAAATAAATAGTTACCTGAAAATCATCTCTACAAGACTCTTGAAGTTCCTCTGAAAATTTTGATTTCCACTAAATAACTCCTTAGGGGGTGGCACCCAACTCTAAGGATTCATTCTCCTAAATTCTAATACAAACTTTGATAAAGGAAAGTGGAAAAGTAAAGAAATTATGGCAAGAAGAAGACTCTTTTTCTTCCTCTTTCCCTTCAACCACTTCAAGATTTTCTCCAACTTCTCCCGCCAAAACTTCCTTTCAAAACTCAAATCTTCAAGTCTTCATTCTAATAATTCTTCAAAAGGTGCTTTGGTGTCTCTTCAAATCATGTCTAGATGCAATGTATCTACTAAAAGATGCATCTCTTCATTTGAATTCGCCACCCAAAAGAGGTTAAAGAAGTTTATACTTAAAGTTGCTTCAAACACCCCTTGGAAATGGTGCCAAATTTGATTTAGTTTTCCACTTTTAACTGTCACACCTATGCGCCAGCCATCGGTGCTTAGGCGCCAAAGATTAATTTTGCACACCATTCATTTTTGCTCCAAATTGATCCTTTTTTTGGTTCTTTCATCACAATCACTCATTTTAATCATACCTACAAGAAAAACATAAAAATACCTTCCATTAAGATACAATATCATCAGAAATAGGTAAAAAAATGTGCATAAAAATACTATATATTTTTTGTGTATCAAAATCCCTCAAATATAAAATATTACTTTTCCTTAAGTGCCACTATAATCATATAAAATTCAAGCATTTAAATTTTGTAAATGAGTTTCTTTAGGATGGTTTCAAAATTTTATTTTATAAATGAAATAGTCCAATTTAGAAAAAATTTTAGTAAATGAGACCAACTTAAAGTTTAGAAAGTTTGTAAAGTAAAATTTCATGATAAATATGAGTTCCTATCTAATTCAGAAATACTTGAAATATTCCAAAATATAGAATTTAAACATTTTATTTTCCTCACTTATAAATTTTTTTTAGAAATAATTTTACTTACTATATTATATTCTTAAGCTTTAGATTTCTTAAAACATACATTAAAAATTCAGGTGTGGAAACAACTTTTTATTAAACCCTTAAATCCTCAAGCTTCTCCTTCCTTTTTTTTAAATATACTCTTTTCTATTTTTACTCTGTTTCTTTTTCATCTTTTTTTCTTTACTTTTCATGCAAGGATTACAATATCTGGATAGCCCTTTCATGATTTTGAATTCCACCCTTCCATTTAATCTAATGTTTGATATATATCCTTGTTGACCTCATTTTTTTATGAGGTCTTCTCTTCTTCTTTTAGTGCTTAGGATCTAGCCTTAGGCTTTTCCTTTGACTATCTTAGAGGATTAGAATTGGGACCCACCTTTTAGAAATTCAAACCACTTCTTAACTCCCTGCAAACTCCACAAACTTGATTGTAGACCCCTAATCACCTAGAGGGTTGAAATCGAATGTGGAAGTTTAAAGGATGAGTTCCTATAGGACTCTTTGGCCTTAGGACCGCTCACAGGTGGCACGGTGCGAGTGAAGGGTTGACTTGCACACACACTACACCTACACACTACACTTTCACACACTTCCTAAAAACACACCCATACCCGACTTGACCTCCCGACTCATGTAGGTGGTTCGCATGGATGGTCGCTTAACCCCTAAGCCCTTGGCGAGAGGGTTAGGAACAACATAGTGAATGCCTCAAATGAGTCCCTTCATGGCTCATGTGGGCTTGATATGGCTTCATGGCTCAACAAAAATGATTTCATTCCACTTACATCCACCCAATCTTCAATTTTCCAAATTTTTAAATTTTTGACCCCCGGGACCCTACACCAGCTAACTTCGCCAAAGCTCTGAATAGCCCAAATTTCTCAAAAATTTCCAAATCACCCAAAATTCTCCAAAATCATTCCCAAACATTTCCACATCACTCAAATTGATCATCCATACCCAAAAATATCAAAAATTCCAAAAATACCTCCCAATACCCTCCAAATACCCAAAATACCCCTCCTAGCCAAAAAATCCAAAAATTCAGAAAATTCCCAGAAAATTCCAGAAAATCCCAAATATTCCCAATTTCATTTTCTTCAACTATACCATGGGACAATTTTGTCAATTTACCCTACTTTTATCAAAACCCCCAATTTGACCCATTTTAACCCGAAGTAAACCCAATGTCAAACCTAACCTACCCAATTGACCTAAATTATGGTCCAATTCAATTCTAAACTTCAATTCAACATCCCCAATACCAATCTAGACCAAATCCAAGCTTAATTTGATTGACATTTGGATCCAATTTCACTTTTGGCCTTAAAGCCCAATTTGGACCCATGACCCAAACTTAACCCAAACTCACCCAATTCAACTCCAATTAACCACAAATCTTTTCTAAACCTTCCTTAACATCCCCATAAACAAAACACTAACATGATTTGCCCAAGATTTTGATCCAAACCCCACTCAAATTCAACCCAAAGCTAAAAGGCCCATTTTTGACCTAAACCCAAACCTAGCCCAAATGAGCCAAAATCCCAAAATCAAAACCTAACCAAAGCCAAAACCTCTTTGAAACACTCCCATAAACATTTCCCAACATTAATTTTACATCAATTTCAACTCTAGCCCAACATTGGCCCAAGTTAGCCCAATTTGACCTACATAGGCCACTTACCAGATTAAACCCAAATTCAAACCAATTCAAGTCCAAATCACACCAAATTGACTCCAAACCACTCATGACACATCCCTAAACCAAACTCAACAATTATTTGGCCCAACCTCTTTACAAAATTTCTATCCATAAATTCATTTTCAAACCTAAAAGCCCACTTCCCTAAACCTTCCTAAAAGCCCATTTCCACCAAATACAAAAGCCCAAAATTGGCCCTAAAGCCCACATGACATTTCCATTTGCCATCCATTTAATCAAAGCCATTCCCTAAGTTCTAATCACATCATCAAATAATTCCAAATTAAGCCTCATGCCAAATTACCCCCTAAATGTCAAATATTTCTAAAACCCTTTTTTCATGAAACAAGTCAACTTTTTTTCAAGCCAAATGCAAGCCATGCAAGCCATAGACAAGCCACATGAAGCCATGGGGGGGTTTGACTTGTCACCATGCCCAAAATGGCAAGAAGAGGGGACCCTTTAATGATTCTCTTAAGAGTGATTAACCACTCCCATGTCTCCCCTAACTCTTGCTTAAGCTTAATTGTACTTGGATTGTGACTTGACCCCACTAATCAAGCTGATCCAAGTGACTTTCCCTCCAGCCCTGATCCACCTGGACCTGAGAGTGACCCATGCCTGCCGGCCAGCCGCCTGGGTCGCCGGAAAACACCATGGCTGAGACCTTGGGAGGAGCCAAATTTTGGAATTCCACCTTGCTGAGCTGCCTCACTCAAATGGCCATTGCAGCTGTTCTTCACTTGCCATGAGCAGCTGATCCCAGCCCTCAACTCCCCCTGGGAGGCCTTCCAGCCCTGCCTATTTAAACTCCCCACCTCTCGGCCATGAGAAGGTGCTGAAACAAACCTTAAGGAAACTCTGCCAAAATTGTTCCAGACTACTCCCCATACACAGAGCACTTGATCCCCACTTGAATCCCCCTGCCATTTCTTCTCTGTGAGCTCAATTTCAGAGTTGAAATCCAAGCCCAAAACCAGGACACTTCTCCACAGTGGATCAATCCTCGAATTGATTGGTCCTACACCTTCACCGGACCAAGAGAAGGTGTCCACCGGCAAAAGCCCCATCTCCGGAGCCACCCGGTTGTTCCGGACTCCAAAGGTTGTGATCGGCCTTGGTGGAAATCACACCTGAGGCAATTCACCACATCCCTGAGGCTTCATTCCTAGCCTCCTGCAGCTCCAACGAACATGCCGAGCATCTCCGATCGAGGCTTCACCTCTCGAGCTAAGGTATGGCCTCACTCTTCCTCCCGAGCTTCGAACATTCTCCATTTTTCTGCGTAAATTTCATCCCACATACACCGTATGGATGTGTTCGTCTCTTCAAGACGAATCCATAGAGCATAAGAACATGAAAATCCATTGAGTATCGAGTGAGATATTAGGGATTTAGTGTGGACGGCTCTCGGGTGAGGACACTTGGAGACGATGAACGGATGCCGTTCATTTAATACACGCGCGGACGGACGGCCAGGATCGCGTCGGATCAGAAGACGGAGCGATACAGCGGGTCCCGGGAGCGCTGACGCGGATGGCGGCGTCGAATAGGATCGTGATGCGTGTGCCTTCGGAGATGTTAAGGATGACGCGGCGCCGCGTGGATAAGTAGAAAATTAGGGGTATTTTCTATTTATTTAATTCCCTAAACTTCAAAAATTCATAACTTTGTGTAGGAAAATCATAAAAATAAAATAAAAATACCCTCTTGCTCAGTGAACAAAGGAGAATAATGTGGAAAAGAAATCATTTAATTTCATCAAGTATCTTATTTTTTATAATTTATTTACTCTCTGCATACATTTAATTCTCCATGCATGTATAAAATTCACCATGGCATGAGACCATAGAGGCTTTTGAAGCCTCCGGATTTGGGAACATTCCCCGAATTTTCCAAAGTCGAGGCCATCCCTATGAAGAGTTATTGATTTTTCAAATTCATGTCAACGTTTTGAGTATTTTAATTCCAATAAATAGCATGTTGTGAAATAAATTCTAGGAAAATTTGGTGATGTTCCTTATGACCGAGAGAACCCTAGGAAAAATAGGTTTTGAGTTAGTTCATTTTAGACAACCCTAATTGGCTTAAAAACTCAAAATAGGTCTCTAATTAATTAGAGTTAACCATAGATCAAATTGACTTGAAATCAATTCTCCACTGACCTTTAGGATCAGAGGAACCCACCATAAAAGTTTGAAGTCAATTGGACTTGGTTAGCCCTACTAATTGGGTTGATTAAGCCATTTAGTCATTTTAAACTTTAAAAATTCATAACTTTCAAAATACCTTTCAAAAATTCACCAAATTGGTTTTGGAGCCTCTCGATATCGGGGAATTTAAGAAAATTAAAATTTCAATTTTCTAAAAAAGTTGATTTTTAATATTATTTTAATATTTTTAATAATAAAAAAATAATAAAAATCACAACAATAATAAAATTCACCAAAATGTCACATTTTGTATTTTAATCACTTAGGAACAAACCCCATATTTTTCTTAGGCCTATTTGGTGAGATATTAATTTTTAAAGCCCTAGGGTAATTTTAAAATTAAAAAAAATATATTTTCTAGCATTTTCACTAAAATAATTGTAATAAATCATAGAAAAATCAAAAAATTGCAAAATTTGCTTCTCTGATTTCCTTGATATCAGAGAGATTTTTGAAAAACATAAAATTCATTTTTCAACATTTATTTATTTTTAAATTAATTAATACTCGAACTTAAAATAATTCTAATAAATAAAATATAATTCAAAAAATCACAAAATTTGGTCCAAGTGGTCCCCTAGTCATTAGGAATGTCCCCTAATTTTCTTAAGGACAGAAACTTTCTTTTGGTCATGTTATTAAATTTTCCTTGGAAATCTCTATTTTCTACCAAAAATAATCATATAAATAAATTAAATACAGAAAAAATCACATTTTCTCCTCTCATGTCTTTATTGACATATGAGTGAAGTCACATAAAAATTTCAAGTTCATTTGAGTTCAATTTAGTGAGTTATGAAATTATTAAGCTTAAAGGGTAAAGTGGTAATTAAATTTCTTTTAATCCTTAATTAAAACTTTAGGTTTAATAAAAAATTAACAAGTAAAATATTTGATCCTAACCTGATTTGGATGATTGAAATTTAATAATTGAAGGGTAGAAACTCATTAAGCAATTTAAAATGATTAAACTTTAATTAAATAATTGATTAAATTTGGAAGAATAATAAAATTGGAATTATTAAAATAGGGATATTATTAGGGAGAGATTTATTCTTTAATTTAAAAATCCCTAAATTAATCATTTCATTAATGTTTAAATCTTAACTAAAATGATAATTCAAATTTAAAACATTGAAAGACTTAATCATTAAACTAAAATTAAATAATTGAACTCTTTAATTAAAATTAAAATGAATAAAATTAAATTAAATTAAATTAAAAATTAAATTAAATTAAATTAAATCAAATTAAAAAATTAAATTAAATCAAATTAAATTAAATTAAAAAATTAAATTAAAAATTAAATTAAATCAAATTAAAAATTAAATTAAAAATTAAATTAAATTAAGAATTATATAAAATTAAATTAAAAATTAAATTAAATTAAATAAATTAAATTAAATTAAATTAAATTAAATCAAATTAAATTAGAAATTAAATTAAATCAAATTAATTCAATGTAACATCAAATCAAACTAAATTGAATTAAATTAAATCAAATTAAAAATTAAATAAAAAAAATTAAATTGAATTAAGTTGAATTAAATAACATCACCTAAGACATAAAGAACTCAAAAATAAATCTAAAATAACTTGAACACTATTCCAAACTTAAATCATTAATTTGAACTTGAATCACAAACCATTTGAACACCAATTTACCCTCAAAAGCTTTAGTTATCATAACTCCTAAATGGAATATTAAATGAAATGTTACTTTGCTTATAGGACATTCAAATATCCTAGTTCACTGAGCAAGTTAACAAAACTTGAAAACCTCGGACGATCGATTCATTTACACAATTAAATTCATTTGGACTTAAAACAATCCTAGAAATATTGAAAAGATGTTTAAGATTCTTCTTAAGCACTTCCTCAATATGATAGGATATTCATAAGAACAATTGAACTTAATTGTTCTTTGATGAAGAAAATCGTCTTCAAACCAAAATACAGGAACCTAGACGTCATAGGAAATGACTAGCTATAGGATTAGGAACTTGGTAGAAAACCATAACCCTTCCCTTAGCTTTACCTAGGAACTTGCTTAAATATTCTAACTGTGTTTTAAGTGTAGCTTGGGATGACGGGAAGACCCTCCAGGTACGCTTTTATTTTATTGCGATTTACTTTACGGTAATTTATTTAATCGCATCGCACTTATTTTTCTTGCATGATAAACAACAGTTGCATGAAAACCTACACCTTTAGGACGAAACCAAAACCGAAACCCATAACTAAATTAAAAGACACTACAAGATAAAATTCACCTCCACAACATTTCAAAATATAAGACAACTCAAAATTTAATCACAAACAGAACACAAAAATACAACTACAACTAAATTAAAACGTCTTGTTGGATGATCGGGAATACCTCGGATGATGTAACCTACGTGTTGCTAACGGGATTTCCCACGGTCTAAATGAAAGTGTGGAACTCATTCAGTTGAGTTTAGCAAATTCATCCGGACTAAGTGAATCCGATAAAAATAATGATGCCGGAAGGATGGAACCGTGGGATCTTAACCGGTGTTGTTATAATCAACTTTAAGATTTGTTTTAATTAAAACACAAAAAACACTTGGAAATTAAGACTTCTCTAAACCAAAACACTTTTCTCATCCCCTGATTTATGATTTCTAAAACTAAACCTCTGCAACAACAAGGAGCTCGGAGCATGGTGGGCAGCACGGCCATCGTCGTCAGCAAAACTTGAATCTACTTCAGCAAAACTTTCTTAGAATTGAACAACAAAGCCATAGGACTTCGAGGTAGTTTGCCTAGTGCAACATAAATCCTCAACTCTTCGTTAGGCATTTGCATTGCAAATTAAGCCCTAATCGGTCTTAGGATTCCGAGGTAGTCGTTCGATACGACATAAACCCTCATATCTTCCAGGCTATTTGTATGATTCTATCATATAAATATAAGCCCTAATTAACTAAAGTTGGCAAGATTAAAACATTAAATAAACATTAGGACTTTCCTAAATCCAAGCCAAACAATAGGATAGTCGGGAGATTATCGAAGTTCACTTCGAATCCGTAATTTCTCCTACCTTTCTTCCTTTGAATTCTCAAAATAAAATGCTCCAAACTTGATCCATTCCCTATTGAGATTCAAAAATTCAATCCTTTGAAAACTTAAACTTTGAAATTCTTGAGAGCGAATTATTGATTATTATCGAGAGTTTTCTTAGGTGATTCCCGTCACTTAAGATGTAATTAACTATAGGGGCTTGCCCTTATAGGAATTTTAAAGAACCCGAGTAATATAAACCACCGCTTAATTCATTTATATTAAGCGGGGAATTTGTCGGCTTATAAAATTGGTTCGCGGACCAAACGGATGTCACAAATCTTCTAGTTTATTTAACCGAGCCCCACCGTCAAGCAGTGTGTCTATCCTTAGGGATAGATACACGGTTTGTGGTGCGGTGCTCGTTTATATAAACTATTCGGGATGTGAGATCGGTTTGATTCCATATCTTAAAATCTTCAAACTTAAAATTATTTTCAAAATCAAATGTTATCTTTTAAACTATATATATTTAAATTAAATTTAAAATATAAAAAAATTCGCCGACAATTTCTGTAGGCGACTCCCTTTTCAAAATAAAACACACAACCTAAAAATATGCCGACAACTTCTGGTGACTCCGCTGGGGACTAGTTCCTCTCTCCATTTTGATCAGACAATTCTGCTTTCAAAAATCGGTAGTGCATTCATGTCCCTTATGGATCAAACTACCCTTCTTTCCGTTGGGATACTATGTTCATTTCTACCTTGAACAAGTATAACCAACTTTCTCTCGGATTTAGGAGCCATCTGTTTAGACACCCACAAACGAGAGAGGTTACGAGATCCTTTTACCTCATTTACGAGGTGGGGTGGACCCCGATAGGTGTTAGTTTAGGAGTGATCCTTCGAGTCGAGAAGTCTTGCTTAAGACTCTCTTTTCCTTTCCAACTCCGATTCAGATTCCTTACCTTCTCTACACCTTTGAACACTCCGTTCTAAGTAAACAAACCCTCTAGTAAGTGATTCTTTTAATAAGTGATTCCTTCTTATAAATACGTGAACAAGAATGAGTTCGGACTCTTTTCAATTCCTTTCTTTTCGTCCTAAAGAAAAGAAGCATAACTTGGGACTGACAACCAGAGTCTACCTTGCAGAAATGGAAGCCCCGAAACGATTTTCTCTTTTACCGATGGATTGGACTTCGGCTATGCATAAGGATGAGCTGCCCGACAATGGAATCATCCGATTTGGACAAGGATTTGAAAACACGAACGTCGAGATCACCGACGTCTCCCTCTTTGCAGCGACAAACAAGGTATACGAAGGTGAAGAGCCGCTTGCCGAGTTCAACCTTAGGTCGACCCAAGAATTCCCTCCTCGCGAAGGGTTCGAGCTGAGAGGAGTATCGCTGTCCATAGAAGGACTGTTATCTCTACCCCCATTGGTCTAGTTGTTTACTGCACTACCCGACTTTTGCCAAATCAAAGGGGAAAGAAATCCGAGATTATGATGGACCTGTTACCAGTGGAGGGTACGGATCTTCTGTAAGACCTTCGTTTTCGAAATCGGGTCCGGTTCAAAGATTCAGTCACTAATAAGGACCCGAAGAAGAAACGAAGTAGAAGGATCGCTAGAGAAGCCGAGCTGCTGAAATTGCTTTCCTAGAGGAAATTCCGGAAGCTGCCGGAATATACACACGTTGCTGAATACATACCACTCTTGGGAGGAAGCGGGTTTCATCCCCTCTCCGCCGCGAGAAGATGAAGAAAATATTCGCAAGATTCTTGCCACATTACCACGACCGCATATTACAACGATAGCCGCAAGAAAAGAACTAGAACTACGCCGTTTGCTCGACTGCAAACTTTGGTAGAAAAGTTAGCAAAGAAGGAAAAGCGCCCGTATCGAAATTCTACGAAGGATAGGGCGGGTGCCGGTCGAATCCCGTCTTGGGCCCCGAGTAGAACCCGCCATCATGACGGAAAAGCCAAGTAAAAGAATGAAGGCTAGTCCGCCCGTTGTCGTCTCAGGATTACAAATTAGGGAGGATACCACCTTCCAGCATTTGGCCGACAGACCATCTGGTCCTAGACCTTCTGCTGTTAGAAGGATGGTATGGCGTCCCACTACTGGGCAGTTGAGATTGAAACAGCAGCCCGAGAAAGAAAGTCTCGCCAGGAGACTTGAATCTGAAGAAAGTGCTACCGCGATGAAGGGGACTCGTGAGAAGGGGACCCGGCAGCTATCGCACGACAACCACGAAGACACACGAAAGCCCCGCTAGAAGATGCCATGGAAAAGTTGAGAACCGAACATCCGACGATTGGCAAAAGAAAGAGAAGAAAAGTTCGGAGACGAGATTGATTCATCGGAATTCATGGACGACGAATACGCGAGAAATCAACATGGTTGAGACACGAGCTTCGAGCGGCTTCGCGAGGTGCTCCTGCGGCCGCGAAGAGAGGAGCCGGGCGATGAGAAGGCGGCTTCGGGAAAAGACAACACGATCGCTCGAATGGCGAAAAGGATGGAAGAGATGGTCGTAGCTCGGCCACTCTCCGGAGTCGAGTGCGACCACATAGAGAGACACCCCCGAGAGGTCATTCACATTGTAGACGGAGGAAAGGAGATTACGTCCGTCAATGGGGATGATCGGCTGAAAAAGGATGCAACACGAGTATGATTCTCGAAAAGGATATCAAGAACTTGGTGGAACGAGCGGGTGCGAGAAGCCTTAGCACAATCGAAGAGCGGGACATCCATTCGGACGGGTAGACCTTACCCGGAAGAATTCGACGCTGTCCCGATACCCGAAAGGCTTCGTACCACCTGCTGTTCGAGACCTTCGACGGGCCCGGGAACCCCGACGGCATGTGGCACACTTTCGTGCCGGTTGTTGCAATGCGGCGGGAGCGATGCATTACTCTTCCGACGGTTCGTCGGCGGTCTGTCGGGAATCGCCTTCGGCGGTATGCGGGAGTTACCAAATGGTTCGGTGAAGACATTCTCGGAGCTAGAGAACCTCTTCATCGAGCGATTCGCCGGAGCTCGGCACCACATCACTATAGGTGATTTAGTGGTAGAGAAACAAAAGCCGAATGAAACTTTGGTGGATTACATACTCACGATGGAGGAACTTAAGCATGAAGTGTGAACCACTAGCTGCAAGAACAACATGCGGTCGGCATTTTACTAAAAAGCATCCATGGCCCGATAGCACTTCTCCTCGAAAGGATTTACTTATTAAGACTTTTGAGAAGTTGTTAAGCAAGGCAGTAAGCTTGCAAGAGGAGGCAAAGCAATTAAGTTTCACCGATAAAACGAGATAAACAAAAGCCTGTAAAGACTTTTGAAAAGAAATCCGGGATCGTTGCGGCGGTTGACAAAGGCAAGCAGCCGTCTGCAAATACCACCGAACGGCCGCGGCAACCACAACGAGAATTACCGGCGACCCGGCCCGGCTATCGGTCATCTCCGCGAGTATGAACAACCGCCTCGTCCGCAACGTACATTAAGAGAGCTTTTGAGCGAGAGAATATCCGGTTCAAGAATGAAGCGAGTCCGAAAATGTTCCGTAGTTTGATGAAGACTCCAGATTTCCAGTTGCCAGAGCCTAAAAGACCAGAAGAAGTCGACAAGAAAGGTGATCCCAACTTTTGCCCTTACCACCGGATGCTTGGGCACAAAATAGAAGATTGCATTACCTTGAAAAGTTGGCTCGATGACAACTGCGGAAAGGGAATATAACGATCCCGAAGGAGTACATGAAGGAACCCCAGAAAGGAGGTTCCGTCGATGTTGTCTCGGCCCGATCCCATCATTCCGATAGATCCCTATACGGCCGACGATGGATGGACTACCGCTTGGACGAGATCTTCGAAAAAGATTTTAGACGGCATCCAAGCCGCTTCGGTGCGAGCTTCAATTCGAGTTTGAAACACTGTCCAGTCGGCGCTATCACTTGCGATAGAAGAACAACCTCAACAAGAGACGATTGAAGAGAAGAAGAAAATCGACGAAGAAGAGAGGACCGAGGCTCCTAAGGCTAGACTAGGGGCTACTTATCCTAGGATAGTTGTTTCCGATTCGGGGGAGAAATCCCTCGAACCTCTGACTCTGTATGATTATCTACTTACTTCGGTGGGATCATATAATGATAAGGGCGATGGCGTTGGCTACGTTTTGACTGTTTCTAACGATTACGTAACTAATGATGATCCGGATATCGATTTCGATACCAACGACAATTCTCAAATCATACACGATCTCGACGAGCAGAATAACGAAGAAGACATCCATCAAGGAGGCTACGAGAGTTCAACAAGCAACGAATCTATCTGCGAGTTTCGAGGAGCTCCGATCGCGATAGAGTTAGAGCCTTCGGACTGCGAAGCTAATCCGGAAGAGCCTGTCATTCCGATTCAGAAGAGACACCGGCGAGCTCGACAATAGATTCGGAAGAAATTACAGAAGTCAACTTAAGAAGTGGAAAAGTTCTACCTCCGAGAATGGGTCCAAAAGACAAAGGAAAGCAGGTGGTTGTTCAAGAAGAACCAACCCCAGCAGAAGAAATACCCATTCGAGAAGAAGCAGAGACACATGAAAATAAAGTGGACTACAACGTGCTAGCCCATCTTAGGAAACTACCGGCCAAACTGAGCATTTATGATGCTCTCATCTTATCAAAGGAGATGAGAGAAGCTCGATCAAGGCCTTACTTGATGCGGAAATTTCTTAGCTCGAATGGCCGGAGATTCCTTAGATGAGGTTTGCTCGTTAAAGGAACAACGAGGTGTTACCTTCACGGACAATGACCTACTACTTGGAACGACGAGACCACAACCGACCATTGTACATTTCGAGTTACAATTGGGAAGTTTACGCTCTCCGGAGTATTGGTGGATCCGGGAGCATCAATCAATATAATGAATCTTCGAACGCTAGCATACTTGGAAATTGATGCTCGCGAGCTCGAAGCGGACAAAATGTTATTAAGAGGATTCAACCGAGAATGGAGAAAGAGCCCTCGGCTCGATAACACTGCTAATGAAGACCGGTGACTTAGCAAAGACAACCGCGAAATTTCACATAATTGATTCGAAACGTCGTTCAACGCTCTCTGGGCCGACCGTGGATACATGAAAGCCGGATGGTACCATCATCTCTACATCGGTGCATCAAATACTACGATGGAGGGGAACGAGTGCATCAAAGGTGACTTACAACCATTCTCCGTACATGAAATTGGAATCCATGAAGATGCGACTTATTACGCACCCCGAAGAAAACAATCTTCTCCAGGAGATACCATAACAAATGAAGCAAAGGAAATTTGGGACGACGAAGAACACGAAGTTCTAGTCCAACGATCACTCACCACTCCCTTACGGCGAGATGGTGAAGGTTTCTCCACAACTCGCATCCGAGGTCGAGGCCGGGGACGAGGTCGTGGCGAAGACGCTAGGACGAGTTGGACGGAGAAACCAGCCATCAATGTTGAATGGGAAGATAGTTCTGAAGAAGAAAAAGAAATCAAACAAGAAGCAGCGATAATAAGTCGGAAGAAGCCGCAATTCAGAATCCCTCTCGAAGATGAGAAGAATGAAGAATACAAATCGATGTACGAGAAGATTAACCACTACGTACATACTATGACCCTGACCCCGATCCGTCCTAATAAGATTGAGGGTATGGAGGTCAAAGAGGTACGTAGCGATGGTGCAAAACCAATCAAATTCTACCGTGATGCTTCTTCCTCCAAAGCCGAAAACAATGTACAATTTGAAGATGCTACTTCATCGGAATTAATGGAATTGCCTTTTGAGTGGTACTCTCCCTGTGTTCAAAATTTAATTCGGCGTGGTTTCTTACCTAGACAATGGACAAAAGGTCGATCACAACGTTTTGAAAATTTATGGAATAACTCCGGTCGTCCACCCGACTCGAAACATGGTCTCGGATTCGGCACGGTAGGATCGGTTGACGATACTGAATTTTGCTTGGTTGTCACCTGCGAGTCTAATGAAACCTGCATGGAAACTGCAGAAGAACTCGAAGATTTGCAAATTGGAGACGCTCCGCCAGAATTCGAAGAAGAAATCAAATCTACGATAGTTGAATTAACGGAAGATAACTTAGGTACTAGCGAAGAGCCTAGACCTACCTTTGTTAGCTCCTTACTCAATAAAGAAGACTCAGAAGAAATAATCAAGTTATTAATGGAATTTAAAGACTGTTTTGCTTAGAGCTACGATGAGATGCCGGGTTTAGCTCCGGAGGTCGCGGTCCATAAGCTAGGAGTGGATCCTACTTCCGTCCCGGTCGGACGAGGTCCCGGAAGAATGCGTCTAGAAATCGAGCAACAAGTCATAGGCGAAGTTAAAAAGCTAATAGACGCTAAATTTGTCCGTGAAGAACAATACCCAACTTGGCTAGCCAATGTAGTCCCGATCGAAAGAAGAATGGTCGGATCGGAATTTGTGTGGACTTCGAGAGATTTAAACAAGGCATGTCCAAAAGATGAATATCCTCTACCGATCCCGGAATTAATGATCGACATTGCTTCGACACATGAAATATTCTCATTCATGGATGGATCTTCGGGATACAACCGGATAAAAATGGCTCCGAGAAGATGAAAAGCTTACGGCATTCAGAACACCGATCGGAGTATTTTGCTACACGGTGATGCCATTCGGATTGAAGAATGCGGGAGCGACCTACCAAAGAGCAATGACAAGAATTTTTGATGATCTCATCCATAATCAAGTCGAATGCTACGTGGAGGATGTGGTCATCAAAAGCAAAGTAAAGGACAACCACTTGTATGATTTGAGAATTGTTTTCGAACGATTAAGACAATTTAACCTTAAGATGAATCCCTTAAAATGCGCCTTCGGCGTCACCTCCGGGAAATTCTTAGGATTCGTTGTCCGACATCGTGGAATCGAAATCGACCGGAAAAGATTAAAGCCATCTTAGAAATGCCGCCTCCCAAAACCTTAAAACAACTACGATCTTTTCAAGGGAAGTCGGCATATCTTCGACGCTTTATCTCGAACCTGTCGAGTAGGTGTCGGCCTTTCTCGGCACTAGTTAAAAAGGACGCCAAATTTATTTGGGAAGAGAAATGCCGAGAGGGCCTTTGAGGACATTAAACAATATTTAATGACACCTCCTGTCTTAGCGAGCCCCGGTCTCGGGTAGACCGCTAATACTTTATACCGCGGCTTTAGACGACTCTCTCGGAGCCTGTTAGCTGGGTCGATGATGAGGGTAAAGAAAATGCTCTTTATTACCTAAGTCGTCGTTCATCGCCGACGGAAGTAAGGTATCCCGCAATTGAAAAGCACCTGTTTGGCCACGATCTTCGCCGCTCAAAAGCTCGGGCATTACATGCTTTCTCATAAGGTCAACCTGATCTCGAAGTTTAATCCATTGCAATACTTGATGACTCGTCCAACGCTTTCAGAACGGACTTGCCGGATGGTCGATGATATTATTGCAATTCGATATAACTTTCGTGCCTCTCCGTGCCGTAAAGGGACAAGTCCTGGCGAGACTTCCTCGCGGCACACCCTTTGCGGCGGAATCTCCTCTCGATGACAATTTGCCGGATGAACAAATAATGAACCTAGAAGACCTTGATGATCGACGTTGGGAATTATATTTCGACGGAGCATCTTCGGCGCACAAAGATGAAGAATCGCAAGTGATAGTGCCGGTAAGGCGGGAATCGGGCTAATCTTTATAACACCGGAGCGAGGGGATGTTAAGATACTCCTACCACTTGACGGAACCGTGTACGAAACAACGAAGCGGAATACGAAGCCCTCATAACGGGACTGGAATTAACCATTCAAATGGGGATAACGAGACATCAACATCTACGGGGATTCACGAGTTAATCATTCAACGGATCGCCGGACAATACGGAATTTTAAAACCAAGACTCGAGCAATACTTCCGGTATGCCATACGGTTATTGGAACAGATTCCAAATGTGACAATCTACAAAATTCCCAGAAAAGAAAACGCTTTAGCGGATGCGCTAGCTCGTCTCGCAAAAGAATTTGCCTGTTTGCAAGATGAATTAGTGGAAGTGTTAATTCACGGACGTCAGGTCCTATCACAGCTTGACATAGACACGATACACAAATCAGAAAAGGAAAAAGGATCAATTGCAGCAGTGACAGAAAACACGGAAGATTGGCGACAACCATTAATGGATTACCTGCAAACAGGAAAACTACCAGATGATAGGTCGTTAGCCCATCGGGTCAAGAAAAGAACTACGTCCTATGCATTAGTAAACAATACGTTATACGAAGGTCTTTTGATCGAATGTGGCTAAGGTGCCTAAGCGGGTCCGAGGCCCGTGAAATTGTTAAAGAGGTGCATTCGGGACTCGTGGCGCTCACCGGTCGGGTCCAAAGATGAAAATGAAAATTAAAAGACTAGGGTACTATCGGCCCTCGATGATGACCAACTGCATGAAAATCGCCAAGAGCGTCACCAATGCCAAGTGCACGGAGTAGTTACGCACCAACCTCCAAATGTGCTACATCCGACAATTGCATCGTGGCCATTTGAATGTTGGGGCACGGATATAGTGGGTCCAATAGAACCACCATCTTCAAAAGGACATCGCTTCATTCTTGCGGCTACGGATTACTTTTCCAAGTGGGCGGAGGAAGTTCCACTTAGAGAAGTGAAAGCACATCACGTACTACAATTTTTCGAGAACCAAGTTGTTTACCGTTTCGGAGTGCCGCGCGAATCATCTCGGATAATGGGTCGGCATTCGAAGCACACAAATCAACAATTTTGCCGGGAGACACGGAATCGACTGGCGATATTCAACAATTTACTATCCAAGAGCAAACGGCCTCGCTGAGGCTTTTAATAAAACTCTCGTTCAAATTTTAAAGAAAACCTTCGACGATAATAAGAGAAATTGGCACGAGAAGTTGTTAGAAGCCTTATGGGCCTACCGGACAACCTTCAGAACTCCTACGCAAGCTACGCCTTACGCTCTGGTGTATGGGTCCGAGGCGGTGTTACCTTTAGAGGTTCGGCTTCCTTCACTCGAATTGCGAGTTGCAAATAAAATCACAACGAAGAGAACGCCAAATTACGACTCGAAGAATTAGAGAGACTGGAAGGGAAAAGACTTGCGGCGCAACGAATTTAGAACTATATCAAGCTAAGATGGTTCAAGCCCATGACAAGCCGGGTCCGCCCAAGAACCTTCAAAGTTGGTGATTTAGTTCTCGTTCTCAAAAGACCTATTCTTGCACACCGCAAGATAGGAGGAAAATTTAAACCCACTTGGGAAGGACCGTTTGTGGTTGAAGCGAGTATACTCGGGAGGTTCCTACCGGCTAGTGAATTGCCGGGGAGAACGACATATGCTTCCGATCAATGGACGATACTTGAAAAAGTACTACACTACCGATGTTTCGAAGGAATGAATTCTTCGACCCTAAGAAACACGGGTGAAGTAATTACTTATGATTGGGTCCGAACCCAAAAAATAATAAAATGTGCTAAAATAAATAAAATCCTGATAATAAAATTTTCCTTGTCAAAATCTCTTACCTGATCTTATCCCACTTCATTCCTGTTAAGTTTAAAAATATAAGAATAAAAAAAAAATGTCTTTAATAAACATTTTCTTAATGTTCTTGTTCTTAGTACAGCCCACGATCCTTTTCCTTGTCTTTTCGCGGGGAAATGTCGAGCGGGCGGTTGGTCTTGAACTTTAAGAATGGCGTAAGCCTTGCACTTGATGAAAAGAGGGTGAAAGATGGAGCGGTAATCGAGATTGACTCGGATTTCGCACCGGCGGAGCCTACGATACGAGGAAAGTGACTCGGGTCCCGGTTGACCGAGAAGAAGCTGCCGGACATACGGTGATGAAAGTGGGTGGCCCAAGCCACCAATCCGAGCAACAAGAAAAGAAAGACAAATATTGAAGAAGATAAGAAAATGAAGTACGTAGTCGCTACGGCAGAAGGCGAGCTTGTCAACGCCGCGCCCACGGAGATTCAAGAAGTTCGAAGAGCTACTCTCACGACAACGCAACGAAGAAATAAGAATCGCCGTATCCGTAAGATGTTAACAAAACTAGGCGCGGACCGGCGCGACGAGACGAGTTGCTAATTCCGAGTACATACACTTCAAGGACACCGGTTCACCGGGAACTCGAAGAAAGGAGGCCGGCTCCTAGGATGACGAAAGAACCGGGGAAAACTTCGGAAGATCGGAAGAAAGAAGGCTACCACGCCACCGGATAGAACCACCGATGATGTATGACCTTGTTGCGGAAGCAACCCGGGGATGTCCCGACGAGCATCATCCCCGAGGAGCCAAGGTATGCGGGGAGAACGTGAAGGGATTGAACCGTATATTCCACAATATGTCACCAGACCTCGCCATCTGCAGATCATTCCGGAATACGAGTTAGAAAGAATACAGAATGTCCAGAAGAAAACCTTTGAATACTTCGAGAGAATTAGTGGCAGAAGAATCAATATACTGGAGGGCCTCGAGCTACATACAGACGTATTCTCAGAGTATGAACAGCAGCAAATCGTGGATTGCATCCGGGATTTGAAAAGAATGGGCCGAGCGAGGCCGCCTAAGGAAAACACATACTCGGAACCCCGGAGATGGATGCCGGGGAAAGGAAGAATCACGATACAATGTGGATGCTTGTACAACTTTGCGGAGGACGGAAGGGAAACCCACCGGGAATACTCCGTCATGGGCAAGTGGATCCGATGCCATTAGTCATCAAGAGAATGGTAAAGAGATTGATAACATGGAGAATCTTGCCGGCGGATTGCATACCCAATAGTTGCATTATCAACATCTACAAACGGGGTGACTGCATACCCCCACACATAGATCACCACGACTTTGTCGGACCTTTACGCACGATCTCTTTCCTGAGCGAGTGTAACATCATGTTCGGATCCGACCTCCGGATAGCGAGCCCGAGTGAGTTCCGAGGGCCGGTGAAGATACCTTTACCGGTAGGTTCCGTCATGATGCGAAGGGCAACGGAGCGGATATCGCTAAGCATTGCATACCGGGAGTACCGGTGAAGCGGATCTCGAGTTACTTTCGAAGGATGGACGACGGGAAGACACCTTACCATTTCCGGCCGGACCCGGAGCTAGAGAGCCTCCGGCCTTACGAGGCCGTGAGTTACATGGAAAATATCACACCTCCAATGTACATCCATACGGCATCCTTGCCAAGGATGGCTTGGAAGGTGATGTTATTGACCATGTACCTCACTATTCATACATGGATTTTGACGGATGCTTCTTTGGATGGATCGACAAAGATCATACACGATCCGTTTTGAGTTTACATGGATTGTATGAAATATATTCCGGATCAAGATGTATGATGTATCTTCTACATGATTGGAATGAAAGTGACCATGTCACATTTTTGGCCTTCACCTCTTTTGTGCAAATTGATTGGGAAACGCCGTTAAAGTTAAATGAACTTCGAACAAAGAACAGAAAAGGAATAAAAAAAAAGAATAAAAGAAAACTTTCCTTAAAAAAAAAAAAAATCTAAAAAAAAAAAATGACAAACACCAAATTCACATGAACATTAAATAAACATTAGGACTTTCCTAAATCCAAGCCAAACAATAGGGTAGTCAGGAGATTATCGAAGTTCACTTCGAATCCGTAATTTCTCCTACCTTTCTTCCTTTGAATTCCCAAAATAAAATGCTCCAAACTTGATCCATTCCCTATTGAGATTCAAAAATTCAATCCTTTGAAAACTTAAACTTTGAAATTCTTGAGAGCAAAATTATTGATTATTATCGAGAGTTTTCTTAGGTGATTCCCGTCACTTAAGATGTAATTAACTATAGGGGCTTGCCCTTATAGGGAATTTTAAAGAACCCGAGTAATATAAACCACGCTTAATTCATTTATATTAAGCGGGGAATTTGTCGGCTTATAAAATTGGTTCGCGAGACCAAACGGATGTCACAAATCTTCTAGTTTATTTAACCGAGCCCCACCATCAAGCGGTGTGTCTATCCTTAGGGATAGATACACGGTTTGTGGTGCGGTGCTCGTTTATGTAAACTATTCGGGATGTGAGATCGGTTTGATTTCATATCTTAAAATCTTCAAACTTAAAATTATTTTCAAAATCAAATGTTATCTTTTAAACTATATATTTAAATTAAATTTAAAATATAAAAAATTCGCCGACAATTTCTGTAGGCGACTCCCTTTTCAAAATAAAACACACAACCTAAAAATATGCCGACAATCCTTCACTTAAAAATTATAATAATAGTGCTGAAAAATATTTTACAATAAAAGAAATTTATGTTTTGAAAAATAGAAGTCAAATCTTCTATTTTTCCAAAAATACAACATTTCTTACTAAAGACAGTTTATTTATATTTAACATTTCTTTACAAAGAAAATTTTAACTTAAAATTTTTGATCATTACTATATATTTTAACTAAATTTTCTTAATCGTTTCTATATTAAAATAATTTGCTTCCCTATTATAACTTCATTGACATAATTATTTTCAATCAAAAATCAAATTTAGTTTATAGTATTCATGAGAAAAAAAAAATTTTAGATTTTGAAAATTGTTTTTAAATTTCCATGAATCTTTAAAATTTTAATTAAGATAAAAAATTTAAGCATAAGAAATGATATGTGTGTAAGAATTAACAACTAAAATAGAATGCTTACAGAAATCTTCATAACCTAAATATTCAAGTATAACAATTTAAAAATAGGAGTAAACAAAAACCAAATTCAGTTTTTAATTTTTCAAAAAATAGAAATTTTAAAGGACTTCTAAAGTAGTGGAGGTTTTCAAAACAAACATAACAAAAATCACAACAATACTAGAAAATCTATGGTAGCAGATCTTGAAAAGTTTAAACATGCAATTTAAATTGTGGTTTCTAATAGTGATCTAAATTTTCCTAACAACTTTTGGAATTAAATTATACACTACTAAAACACAATACACTATAACAACATTAAAACATTTACTACTACAAACATATTACAACAATACATCACATAAATAATAACTATCACAAAACATCAATCCAACACAAATATATCTGAATTTGCATAACAAAAATATTCCAACTATAAACCACACATATCAGAGTTCACAAAAAAATACATCAAACAATAAAAAGACTAAAAATCACTAAACAAAAATAAAAACATCACAGACTCAGCAAATATCAATCATAGTCATCATCTTCATCATCATCAACTCTCTCGTTCTAATCTCTTGAAGGCACATATGGAATATAATATGGATGAGGAGGCATCACAACACTGTGATCTCCTCTAATCAGTTTGTCCTTGTATTGCTGATAATTTTCCTCATTTTCATCATGTTTATGAATGGATCTCTCAATATTTTCCACCTTCCCATCTATATCCTTAATATGTTCTTTGGTTAGACTTACTTCCTTCAAAATCTTTTGTAACAATTCAGTCTGTGAACTAGAAAACTCACCTCTTGATGATGATGCTTGCAAAGTAGAATCACGAGAAGTAGAAGCAGCAGAACTAGGAGCTCTAACAGATCTACCTTTCTAGCCAAATTCTGAATGCATAGTGTAAGTGTTCACATTTACACTGGTAATAGGTCTAAGTGGCTTAAGAACCTTTTACTAAGTTTCAAACTTAACACCAGATTGCTCCTAAATTAAATGCATTGGGGAAGGAAATCCCATACCTGCAGTAGTAACATCTCCGGCACAATCGATGATATAATCAAAAAGAAATAGCTCCAACGTTTATCGACATTCCTTGTTGAATACAATAATTCAGACCAGCTCTCTCTCTCTCATAACATCGCTAACATGATTCGACAACAATAACTTAGATGAGATAAAATAATTCCAAGCCTTGGAGGTGGCATTTAACTTTGTGGCTTGGAAATTCACTCTCTTGTCATCTGTGATTTTCCAGAGACCTCTTTCATGAGTAAGAAAAGACATAATCTCATTTAATGCCCCTTCCGTAGGAAGATTATTTGAATAATAACATAATATTTCAGGAGTTAGTAGGTTAAAAGTAGTGATTACCGTAGAAGAAAAACCAACTTGTTGTCCCTGAACTATCACCAAATTATCCTCTACTGCTGACAAGTTAGCATAGAACTCTCTTACCACCGAAACAACAGCAATAGCTGATCCATTAAAAAAAATACCTATTTTTATGCCTTGATTTTTATTAAAATTTATGCTTTAATGAAAGGTATTTTTTTATGTTTTTGGATGAAGGTGATGTAAAAATGTTAAAAAAGACAAAAAGATGAAGAAGGATGAAAAAGGAGCAAAAAGGAGCAAAAATGGAGCCAAAATGCAAAATTGCCAAAATAATGGGTCTGGCGCCTAGGCGCCAGAATCCGGCGCCTAGGCGCCAGAATCCGGCGCCTAAGCGCCAGTTCGATACCAAAATAGTTACCATTTTGTAACTACTTTGGGCAATTATTTTGATGGTTAGAGCGGTTATTGGACCTTCTAGAAGATTGACAGTTATTCCTGAATTATAGGACATGTGATACATTGTATCTAGACGCTTGGAAATGGTTTGGATCGTGAAGAGGTGCGATCCAAAGTGAAGTGGTGTGAAGAACTGGACGCGGAGTCTGGCGCTTAGGCGCCAGATGCCGGTTCCTAGGCGCTAGACACAGTTTCTAGAATATTCATTGAACATGGACACATTTTGAAGAGGTGCTTTAGGCAACCCTTGAAGCCTATAAATAGTATGTCATTTCTACAGAAAAAGAGGCCCCCAATCAGAGAGATAATTTTAAATATAGGGCCACACTTTTAGTTTACTTTCCTTCATAAATTAGTCAGTTTATTTTATTTAGAGTTTGTATTGAGAGTTTTGAATAGTTGGTGCTTTTGAAGTCTATTTCACTTTGGAGTCAGAAGCAATCAGAGGTTCAGTTGGAGAAACACTTGAGATAAGTATTTATAATTTGATTCAGTGTTTTATTTATACATTTTGTTATTTAAATTGAATGTGTTCTGAGTAGTTATTTTACTTTCTCCTTTCAATTATGAAAAGATAAATAAGATAATATAAAATTCATTGGAGAATTAAAAACTAAATATGTTTAAATATTGTGATGATATTAATACCGGATCTTAATTTACTATTTAAATTGGTCATTTAAGTTGTTAAAATCTGTTGAATAATTTTGAGACCTTGAAGGAGATGAATTGTTAACTAGTAGATATCACATGAATCCTTGGGTAGTCGACGGCCTTGTGCGGGATATTCAAGGTGAAGTGCAAATAAATAGGAACATATTATTCAATGGGCATAAAATTAATAATATTTTAGAGTGATAGACTAAATTCTTTTAATTTGGTTTATAGAAAGGGAACGGGTCACTATTAGGGCTGACCATAGCCACCCTTGGACATCTAGTAGTGTGAGCCTAGATTAACCCATTCTACTAACAATACATCCAGACCTGATTTATAGATTAGCCAATTTAAGGATTGATTCCTTTAATATCAACTATTGTTCATCCAAAGGCTTTCTTATATTTCTTTAAAACTTCAAGCTCTTCTTTTTCAGTCAATTGAGAGGAGATTGTAACTGGAAAATTTGAGGAATCACCTAAAAAGGCATAGTTTAAATGAGTAGGAAGCATCTTTAATTCATGTTCAGGAGGTTTTTCAATTGATGGACTAAAAGATTCATCTTTTTCAGTCATGTCCAACAATTCAAAACTTTCATGAACATAATTTAAGTCTTTCTCATGAAAATCTTCAGAATGTTCTAATTCCTCTTCTTACTCGTGTTCCAATTTTTCACTTTCAGATTTCTCTTCATAAGTTGATTTTAAATGACATTCATTTAAATATATGGTAACATCCATTCTGTAACATTCATTATCTTTACCTCTTACAAAATATTTCATTGATTTTGAGATATTAAATGTAACAGTTTGATCATTGACTTGCATAGTTAATTCCCCTTGTTGCACATCTATCATTGCTCTGCTTGTAGCTAGGAAGATCACCCAAAATATATGGATATCTCTTTATTTTTCTCCATATATAGCTCAATGAAATCAAAAAGAAAGATAAATTGATCCACCTGCACTAAAACATCTTCTATAACTCCTTGAGGATATGTGATTAAACGATCCGCTAATTGCAGAGTTATAGTAGTCGGGGTTATTTCTCCTAATTCTAGTCTTTTGAATATAGATAAAGGAATAAGGTTAATGTTTTCACCTAAATCACATAAAGCTTTCCAATGAAATCTGTCTCCGATCGAACATGGAATTGTACAACTTCCAGGATCTTTAAGCTTTTCAATAAGCTTTTTCTGAATTATTGCACCGTACTCCTCACAAAGTGCAATAGTTTCATTATCATCAAACTTCCTTTTCCTGTTGAGAATATCCTTCAAAAATTTCACATAGCTTGGCATTTAAACTAAGGTTTTAGCAAATGGTATGTTGATTGTAAGCTTCCTATATATTTCCAAAAACTTTGAAAATTGTTTATCCAACTTTTGTTGTCGAAGTCTCTGAGGAAATGGTGGTGGTGACCCTTCTAAATCAAGCTTTGGTGGATAAATAGGTCTTTCCAAAGTTTTCGTAGCGTCTTCTTTTGTTTCTTCAATCTCCTCTTTCTCTACTTCAATCTCTTTTTGAACTCTACCTTCCACCTCTCTTCCACTTCTCAACAGAATAGCTTTTACTTGTTCATTATTCCTGTCTCTTGTATTTACTTCTGTATTATTAGGAAGTGTTCTTTAGGATCTATTACATAATGAATTGGCAATCTGTCCCAAATGATTCTCAATATTTCTAATTGTAGCTTGATCCTCGATTACAATATACAAGAGTTTAATCCTTTATTTTCTTGTTTAAATTTCTTCCTTTACGATTGTGCCAAAAACTTGACTCCAAAGCGAAATAAGATTTCAATTATATCATTAAATAGTAAGGATTTTATGAAGTATACGTATTGTTATTAAGTAATATAAAGCTTTTTGATTAAGCCTCAAATAACTATCCCATGGAGATCGTGGTTAATCACGGCGGCTTTCAAGAAAAGTTCTAGTTTGCAATAACACGCCCTAGCTTGGAAGGTCGATAAAAGTTTGGCTTTGATTATATCTAACAATTATCACTACAATACTACTTCTAAACAGAAATACTAAAAGAAAAATAGAAAGTGGGGTTTAATATAATAAAAGTACTCTTCCTCATGCAATGAAATTAGTGAGATCTATAAAAATAAAACACGTAGCGAGAGGGATTGTGACAAATGCAGATGTTGAAGATACTGAGAAACTCAGTGACATATCTACTAACATATGATTTTTTTACTAAATTTGAAAGAGATATTTATTTTATATTTTATGTTAAAATTTTATTAGAAAGTTTAGGACTTAGATTGCATGATATATAATTATTGGGAAGCTTATGAAGGGAAGATTTATGTTATAGCAAAACAAGCAACTTCGTAATCCTTGAATTAAAGTGAAGTTCACTGCAAGAAATGTCAAAACTCTAATCTAAAGAAAAGAAAATACATAAATAAATAGAATGAAATGAACTTATAACCCTCTCAGGAAAGGGCTACCATCTAAATTGCATAATCATAGTGAAATTCTTGTAGACCGGTCTCAAAAAATGCAAGATAGGGTAAGTTATTATTTTATTAAGAGTATTAACACTTATCACTAGATCATGAATCAAGCGATACAAGTATGATTGGTACGCATAATCTCATAAAACTAATTTGAATATATTTTAGCAATTTATTATTTAAACATTTTATAGCTCCCTACACTGAAATATATTAATAATTTTTTTTAACTTATAGTGCCAAGTGAATAAGAGAAGCTTGTGGAATAAACTATGTAAGTCTTTGATGATGCGTGTTTAGAGGATTCGTTCATAAGGCCAATTGAAATGCAAAGAGAAAATGCACTTCTATAAGGTAATGGTTCTCTCAGGACAAACCATCGCTTAAGTGTAAGTGTGAGTGCCTGAAAGACAAGGAATAGAAGCGATATGGTTATGCATCTACAGTAATACTTTCGTAGCTATTCCTAGATCACAAAGATGTTAATATTCAAATTTATTTTAATTTTAATTTAGTTATTTTATATTTATAATTTTTCTAAGGTTGTAAATGCAGTATTTTGAGAAAATTTTCTGGTTTTAGGTATGAATTATATTTTGTTTCTTAAAAATTTAAATTGAAGTTGTTAGTTATAGGTACAAAATTATGTCCTTAGATGAGAATCTAGGAAAAAGGCATAACACACTGACCTAAATTGTGGGCAGTCCAATCAAGCAAACACAAGGTTAAGAAAACTAACATGTGTCAATCCTAGACCTACTTCAGATTTGTCGGTCAACATCATTCAAATCCTCATTTGGATGGCTCAAATGTTAATAGTAGACTAACCAAAACACACCCTAAGTGTAGAAAATACACAATAGGTTAATATAATAACCTTACCTTTTTAACTACAATAGTAATTCAAAATAGAGTTAACACATCCTAAGCTCACTATAATAGCATATAAATATGTAAATAAAATCTACCACAACCTAGTGCAACAATGAATCATCACTCATCTTAGCAAGCATATAATGAGCAAACATAACAATCACAACACCACAACATATCTACTACTAAGACATCTAAAGGGTCAGTGCCTTAAGATGTCTTAAGTTGGGTGAATGTGAAGTAAGAAATTTAATCAAATATTACTTAGGACAACCCAGGTCAAGATTTCCATGACTTTTCGCCATCTAAGAGTCATTAGTATTCTCATCCTAATGTTGTGTCATCCAAGAGATCTTTGTAGGCCTAGGGGGTTAACTAATATTATTCTAGTTGCATTCAAATTTGTTTGTTCATTAGTGTTTTCTATACATTTTAATGTTTTTAAGATGTTTTTTAGTTGATGTCTTTTATCTTATTTAACTTTCATTTGACTTTTAATCAAGTTTATTTTTAATAGAATATTTCTTGATCAATTTCATTTTTACTATGATTATCTTTTATTTAATTTGATTTTTTTTAAGATTTACATTTAGTTAGTTTGATTTTTACTAGGATTGTATTTCATGGTGGCCTTGATCAAGGTTTGCATGGTTTCGTCGTCCTAAGGTCATTAGGATTTGTGGTATGTTTGGTTACAAGTAGCCGAAGGGGTCCATGTTAACAACAATGGGTTACGTCCTCTAAGGCTTCCTCACAGGCTGAGGATGGTTTCATTAAGTTTAAGTTTTACTTTTAATGGATTTTTAGGGTTTACTTTGAGTTATAATGGCTTTATCTCTTACTTATCTTTTACTTCAGTTCACTTGTTGTGTTTTTGAGTTTATTTACTGTCCAATTTTTCATTTAGGTTCAACTTTTGTTTGGTTACTTGGTGAAGATTTGGTTTATTTATTGGTTCTATGCATTTAAGTTGTTTTCATTTTGTTGGTTTTTTCATTTGATTTGGGATTTTCTTAAGTTTTTAATTCATTAGGGGTATGTTTATAAGCTTATCATTATTGAATTAAGCCGCTCCATCTCAAGGTGTGGGTTGTTCAGAAAATTTTAAAGTTTGTTCTTGAACACTTTAGAATGATTAATTAAGAAATCTAGTCTTTGATAACTTTGTTTTTTAAGTTAAATATGAGTCTTCTTTAAGTGTTTTGTTATCCTTTACTTTATTAATAAGTTTCAACTAAATTATTTGAACTTTAAGTATATGAGGTTTACTCATTATTTCATCATTGTTATGATTATCAGTATTATTATTATATTTTTTTGTTATTGCGTTTATGCTTGTAATTACTGTAATTTAGCCCAATTTTGTTATATTTTATTATCTTACTAACTGATAACCATTTTAGTTCAAGTTTTATGAATTTTTTGGTTTGGTAATGAATTAGAATGGTTGTAATTTTTCTTATTCTTTTAATTAAAGATTTTATTATACCTTAATTACTTTAACATTTCATTGATGATTGTAATTTGATTTTTAAATTTTTTAGATTTTATTATGCTTAAATTAATTTTTACATTTCATCTTATTTAATTTATTTATTATTATTTTTTTATTTAATTATTTTAAGTTTGTGTAAAAATGAATTATAAAATCTACTATTTTCTTTAAAAATATTTTAAGTAATTAGTTAATTATAAATTTACAGCTCTGATTGATTAGGATAAATAACATCTTTAAGATTATTTTTTAATAATTACAATTTGGTCCTTAAGCTTTTCATTAGGGTTTGACCTAAGCTTTTACTTAATAGTTTCTTCTCATGAGTTAAGTAGGTTTAATTACTAGGGTTTTACAAGTTTAGTTTATTGTTTTAATTAAACTTCTTAGACCAAGTTCTAAAATACAATTTCATATCTTTACAAATAAAACCTTTATTGGTTTTAGATGATTTTATAGTTTTAATCAATGAAGTTGTTTTATTTAATTAACAAGTTTGTTGGATTTATATCCTCTTTATTTTCTAGCTGACTTTATATTTTTTTATTTTTATTTTAACTTGAATATATATTTTTATGAATAATTGCCATTTTCATAGAAAATTAGGGATTTCAATTTAAATGATTGCCTCTGCTTTGGAATAATTAGGGAATATTTAGATGGAAAGAGATCACACTTTATTTAAATTTCATCAATATTTGATTTAAAATTAATTATTTATGATTTTTTAAGTTTTGTATGGTTTTGATTAATTTTTAAATTAATTATAAGTTAAATTATTTAATTTTTCTTTATTACATCCCCCTCATTTAAGTGAGTTAAAAATAAATTTTGTTTTATTTTCCTATTTTTATTTTATTCATTAAAAATTTTTTAAGTTATTTGGATTATTTTGAATTTATTTAAACTGATACATTTAATTTTACTACTTATTAAATGCTTTGCCCAGTCATCCTTAGCATCTCCGAAGTCTTACGCGTCACTCCACCCTATGTCACACTTTTAACATAGGCACTGAGTTAGTTTTTCTTTGCTGTCTGCTTGATCGTTTGCTTTGGTGTGTGATTTAATCATGATGTTCAATCCAAATGCAGGAGAATGGATGATATCAATTTATCATCCTTGCAAGGGTAAGGAACCGAGACCATCCATGACCTCGCACTTGATCCGACTAATCCACTACCCTGAAGTTGATCCTAAAAGTTTGTCCTATCCTAGCAAACACACATATATGACAAGTTATGCATTGATTGAGAATTCCCTTAAAAATACTAGACTTAAGGGTTAAAATGAATTTTTCAACCATTATGTTTTCCCAAAAGGAGAGGACTCAATTGTGTTTGACAGAGTTAGTCACCTTGAGTCAAAAATGTTGTTTGAAGAGTTAATTTAGAGCTCCCTCGCATCCGTGTAAGTTTTCAATTTAATGGTGGTATTTTTTTGTGTTAGATAGGGTTGGAGGCTGTAAAAATTGAGGATGATCGAGGAAATGATTTTGGGGTTTTGTGAAGCTAATGGGAAGGTTAATTGGGAGTATTGAGGGGTTTGAACGTAAAGCAATGAAAGACCTTGTGCAGCTTGATGAAATATGGATTGCTTAGTATTGGGGATGTTTTGAAGATGACAAGAATGAATTAGTAAGGTCTATAGCTCAAGTTTGAAAGCAAAAGGATAGGGTTTGATAGTGAAATTAGAGTACTTGGTTTTTTTAGGGAGCTCTCAATATTAATCCATATATGGCCATGAGGGAGCTCAAGTTCTTATGGAATCACTTGGGGATCACCTAAGGTGAGTCAGACAGCGCTGCTGGGCATTGGGTTGAGCAAAATTTGTCTCCCCTCTTTAAGCTTTTCAATTAGGGTTAATCACACACCAAATTACTTGAAAACAATTCTCCATTGCTCTTTAGGGTCAGAGGAACCTTTCATAAAATTTTGAAATCAATTGAACTTGATTAACCCCACCAAATGGATTAATTAAGACTCATAAGCAAAATGGAACTTTAAAAATTCATAACTACAAAATTACTTTTAAAAAATTCACAAAAATGGTTTTGGAGCTTCTCTGGTAAAATTTGAATTTTCACAATATTTTAATATTTTAAAAATTAAAAAATAATAAAAATTACAAAAATATTAAAAATCATAAAAAGGTCACATTTTGACTCCTAATCACTTAGGAACAAACCAAATATTTTTCCTAAGTATCTAGGATAAGATAATGAATTTTAAAGGCTTAATGTAATTTTTAATATTAAAAAATAAATTTTCAACCTTTTTCACTAAAATAATTCTAATAAATCAAAGAAAAATTAGAAAATTATAAAACTTGCTTCTCTAGACTCCTTAAGGCAGAGGAATTTAAGAAAAATATAAAATCTAGTTTTTCAATTTTTATTTTATTTTAAAATTAATTAATAGTCGAAAACTCAAAATAATTATAATAAATAAAATATAATTCAAAAAAATCACCAAAATTAGTCCAAGTGGTCCTCTGGTCATTAGAAACATCTAATAATTTTCTTAAAGACAGAAACTTTACCATGGTCATGTTGTTGAATTTTCTTTGAAAACCCCTATTTTCTACTAAAAATAATTATATAAATAAATTAAAGACAGAAAAATCACATTTCTCCTCTAATGTCTTAATTGACATGTGAGTGAGGTGACATAAAAATTTCAAATTCATTTGAGCTCAATTTAGTGAGTTATGAAGTAAATAAGCCTAAAAGGGCCTAAAGGTAATTAAAGAATTTTAACCATTAATTAAAACTTTAGGTTTAATCAAAATGGAGGGTAAAATATTTGATTTTAACTTTCTCTTGGATGATTGAAACTTAGGGAAATTAAAAGGGTAGAAACCCATTAAACACTTTGAAAATATCAAAATGAAACTCTAATTAATTAAATAATTTAAATTTTGGAAAGAATATATTTAAAATTTGGATTATTAAAATAGGGATATTATCAAGAGGATATTTATTCTTTAATTTAAAAATCCCTAATTAAATCACTTCAATAATATTTAGTTCTTAATTGAAAATTAAAATAATAATCCAAACTAAATAAATTAAAAATTAAAAGAAGATAACCCTTAAATGAATTAAAGCTTAAAATGTTAAATGGTCCAATAATAAAAATCAAATTTTAAATCTTAGAGTTAAATTAAATTAAATTAAATTAAGTCAAGTCAAAGTTTAAATTAAATTAAATTAACACCTTAACAATTAAATTAAATTAAATTTAAAATATTGAAACTAAAATTAAATTTAATTAAAATTAAATTAAAATTAAAATTAAATTAAAATAAAATTAAATTAAATTAAATTAAATTAAAATTAAATTAAAATTAAATTAAAATTAAATTAAATTAAATAAAATAAAATTAAATTAAAATTAATTAAATTAAATTAAATTAAATTAAATTAAATTAAAATCACTTAACAACAAACCTAAATCAAATCATTAAGAGTTAAATGAAAACATATCAATAATTTCAACGCCTCTTTCTATTTAAGTAAATTTAAAACATAAACATTAATATGAAATACTAAGATAATTGAAAGTGTGAAGATTTAAATTAAATCTAAAATAATTTGAACACTATTCCAAAATTAAAATTATTAATTAAAACCTCATAATTAAATTAAATCTTTTTAAATTATTAACTCAAACTTTAAATTAAGAAAATATTATAACTCTTAAATAGAGTATTAAGTGAGATGTCACTTCATTCATCAGGTAATCAAATACCCAGGTTCACTGAGCAATAGACAAAGCTTAACTAAACTTCTAGATGATTAATTCACCTGTACAACTAAATTTACTTGGACTCAAAATGATCTCGGAAGTATTGAAAAGATGTTTAGGACTCATCCTAAGCACTTCCTCAATATGACGGGATGTTTTAGAAGAACAATTGAATTAAATTGTTCTTTGATGAAGAAAATCATCCTAAACAAAACACAACAACCTAGACGTCATAGGAAATGACTAGCGATAAGATTAGGATTCTGGTAGACAACCAAAACCCGTCCCTTAGCTTTACCTAGGTACTTGTTGAAATATTTAAATGCTCTAACATGTGTTTTAAGTGTAGCTTGGGATTACGGGAAGACCCTTCAGGTACGCTTTTATTTTATTGTAATTTACTTTATTGCAATTTACTTACATGCACTGTACTTTACTTTTTCTTGCATGATAAACAAGACTGTTGCATGAAAACCAAAACCTTTAGGGGACTCCCTGAACTGAAACCAAAACTAAATTAAAAGTCCTTTTAAGATAAAATTCACCGCCACAACATTCAAAATATAAAACAACTCAAAATTTAATCACAAACAGAACAACAAAACCACAACTTTAACTAAATTAAAACGTCTCGTTGAATGATCGGGAATACCTCGGATGATGTAAACCACGTGTTGCTAACGGGATTTCCCACAGTCTAAATGAAAGTGTGGAACTCATTAAGCTGAGTTTAGAAAATTCATCTGGACCAAGTGAATTCAATGAAAATAACGGTGCCGGGATGACGGAACCATGGGATCTTAATCAGTTCTGTTTAAAGAACTTTAATATTTATTTTAATTAAAACATTAAAGACATTTGGACTTTAAATTTCTAAACCAGAACACTTCTCTCATCTCCTGATTTTCACCTTCTAAAACTAAACCTCTACAACAACAAGAAGCTTGGAGCACGGTGGTTAGCATGGCCATCTTCTTCAGCAAAACTCGGGTCTACATCAGCTAAACTTTCCTTAGAATTAAACAATAAAGCCATAGGATTTCGAGGTATTTTGCTTAGTGCAACATAAATCCTCGACTTTTCGTTAGGCATTTGTGTAATCATGTTATGCAAATTAAGCCCTAACCGGTCTTAGGATTCCGAGGTAGTCGTTTGATACAACATAAACCCTCACACCTTCGAGGCTATTTGTATGATCATATCATACAAGTATAAGTCCTAATTTACTAAAATTGGCAGGATTGAAACATTAAATAATTTTCCCAAATTGAAGCCAAACATTAGGATAGTTTGGGAAGTTACCAAGGTTCTTCTTGGATCCTCAGCTTCTCCTACTTCTCTTCCTTTGGATTCTTAAAATAAATTGTTCCGAATTTGAGCTAATCCCTATTGAAATTTCAAAAATCCAATCCTTTAAAAACCTTAAACTTTGAAATTCTTGACCTATATCTCCAAGCTTATCAGGTTTAAAAAGTTCCCCATCATTCTTAACATCACTTCTCACAGCCATCTTCCTTTGAAGGCAAAAATTCTGCAAATCTGGTGGAAGCCCCCCATCTTCCCCTTTATTAAAGTTAACACTGATGGTGCTTTCTCAGAGTATGGGGCTGGTATTGGAGGATTATTCGGAGACTCCAATGGGCAGTGTTTAAGTCTTTTTTCTGCACCTACTGCTTCTGCTGATCCTTTAGAAGCTGAACTCATGGCTATTTTCTGGGCAATCTCTTTAGCTAATTTATGGAAGTGGACCCATCTGCAGGTGGAAGTGGATTGCCAAACCTTAATCAATTACCTGGTTGTGGGCCTCCCCCCCCTTGGCATCACTCTCAATGGGTGGGTAAAATTCAGAACCTAGCTACTCTTTGCACGATCCACTTTTCCTTCATTCATAGAGAAGGTAACCGACCGACAAATTGGCTAGCTAAAAGAGGGATTGAGAACATGGAAGTGGTTGTTTCTGCATCCATTCCTCCTCAGCTGGATTTCCTGATTGAAGCAGACTTATTCAAGGCCCCCTACTTCAGATTAGCTTAGCTATTTTATTTTTCTTAGGAGTTTTTAGGGGGGTCTCTCTCCACTGCCCCTTTTATTGTGATGGGAGGATCCCTATAGGTCATATGTATATATATATATATATATATATATATATATATATATATATATATATATATATATATATATATATGTCCTTACTTTATATTAGATGTAAACCTTCTTTTTCTTATTAATAAAGTACCTTTGTCATCAAAAAAAAAAAATGTATATCTACACACACATATATATATATATATATGTATATATATATATATATATATATATATATATATATATATATATATATATATATATATATATATATATATATATATATATATATATATATATATATATATATATATATATATATATATATATACACGTATCTATATATCTATCTATTTATATGTATGTGTGTGTGTGTATATATATATATTTATATATGTATATATATATATATATATATATATATATATATATATATATATATATATATATATATATATATATATATATATATATATATATATATATATATTATAAAGATGTTGGCGGCTGGGCACCTTGCTTAGCTAGAGTTTTGGTTGTAATGGCTTCTGCTTGGCGGCGGCTGGTGTCTCCTGGTGGTGCTTCTCAAATCCTTGTGTCTCTTGGTGGTCGGGTAAAGGTTTGGTGGTGGCTGTTTGGAGGTTTGCCTTGGATTGGTTCTTTCTCGGACTACCTCTTTTTGAATTGGAACTAATGTTCCATTGACTGGTGTCTCCTGGGGGTATTGCTGGGAGGGACTGGTCTGGCTGGCCTCCCATTTTTATTCCTGAGTTACTGTTACATTGGACTTCACTTTCCACTGACCCTGCTTAGTTGGTTTTCTGGCTCTTTATTTTTCTCCTGCCTGACTTTGGTGGAGCTTTTACTAGCCCTCACCATCTAGCTGGCTGGGAACAGTCTCATTTATGACTGGTTTTAGTACCATTAATGCTCCACCTTCCTATGCTTCAGTTGTCAGCAAGGGGCTCTTATCTGCCAAGACAGTGGATTAATTGGCCTTCCCCCAATGTCTCCATGATGCAGCTGCTAGAAAAACTGATTGCCCATTTATTAGACCACTTGGGTCTAAGGATGGAAGACCGGCCATTTTATTCACTTATCAAGAAATGGACTCTCTGGCTGAAGCTATCAAATTCACTCTAGTTGGACAGTTCCAATTTGGACTTCCAAGAATGGAACTTGTTAGAAATCAGTTTGAGAATCTTAATTTTCTGGGCCATTGGAAGCTAGGTGTGATGGATGGGAGACACCTGTTAATTAGACTTTCAAGGGAAGAGGAGTATGCCAGATTACTGGGTATGCAAGGAATGCAGATTGCCAATACATACATGAAGTTTATAAAATGGTATCCTGGGTTTGACCCAGCTAAAGAACCCCCTCTGAAACCTTTATGGTTTAAACTCCCCAATTTGTCAATCAAACTTTACCACACACATGTTATCTTCTAGATCATTAGGGCTCTGGGTACACCTCTTAAAGTAGACCCTCCCTCCTATGATATGGGAAACCCAACTAGTGCAAGAGTCCTGGTAGAAAGAGATGTTTCTCTTCCTGAATTAGATAAAATCTGGATTACTACCTTTGATGACGGGGATGGATTCTGGCATGAAGTCATACTAGAACATAAACTTATGTTTTGCCAACATTGTAGAATGTTTGGACATTCCAAGGAGAAGTGTTACAGACTGAAACATCCTACTAAAAAGCCAGCAAAAGCCAAAATAATGGAGATACAGGTCACTGTTCCTGAAACTGGAATCTCTAAGGAGACACCTATTGAACAACCTAAAGAGATTAGGGACCTTGAATGTCTGTGGAAGTTCTTCCTGGCCTTACAACAACTGAGAACCAAGAACAATCAATTAATGTAGAGACAGTGGAATCAGTTTCTGGTATTGCAGAAATTGAGAACCAAGAACAATTAAGTAATGAAGAAGATTTGGCTCAGAAGAATATCCCCTCTACTCACCAACTGGATCAAGTGCAGAACATAATGGAGATAGATTGGCAAGTGCAAAAGACCAGGAAAAAAAAGAAAACTATTACTAAACTACAGAAATCAACCCCTACTCCACAAGCTTCAGGTGAAGATAGCAGGTCTCTTGGCTCCCCCTGGCATCAGAAGGGGAAGGACCAAATCAAGATCTAGATCCATTTCTACTCAATCCCCACCCTATACCCAACCACCAGATGTTTAACTTTATTTGCTAGAACATTAGGGGAGTGGCCCACCTCCTATCTTATAAAAGACTGTTACACCTCTATAAAAAAATATCAGCTTTGGTGCATTGTTCTATTGGAATCCTTGGTGCACAAAAACCAAACCAGGTTTTCTGGTTGTTCTTTTTTTTGCTAACACTTGTAATAATATTTGGATAATTTGCAGGAAGGAAATCCAGTGGAAAGTGGTTGTAGATCACCCTCAATTGATTCATATTCACTTCACATTTAATGGCAATTCTTTTGCAGCAACCTTTGTCTATGCTGGCTGCACCAAGACTACCAGGAGAGAGCTATGGCAGGAGATTCAGTAAATTCACTTTTTGGAAACTTCCAGTTGGATTGTGGGAGGGTATTTCAACTGCATTGCATCTGCAGATGAAAAACTTGATGGAAGATTGCCACACCTAACTAAACTTTCTGAATTCAATGATAACATTCAAAGAGATGGTTTATTTAACTTGGGTGTTAAAGTCAACCAATTCACTTGTAGAAGAGGCAAAATATGGGAGTGATTGGACAGATTTCTGGCTAATAATGCATGGCATCAAAACTTCCTGCACACCATCATTAGTCGCCTAAATTTTGTTGGATCTGATCATAGACCTCTCTTTATCACTATTACTACCCCCACTGATCAAACCACCCCCCTCGTTTCAGATATTTGAATTTTTGGTCTTCCCATCACAATTTCCAATAAGTTATTACTGAACATTGGACTGGGTGCTCTCATCCCACCCCTTTTATCAGGCTCCAGAATCTTCAATTCAAAATGGCTGGTATCCTTAGACACTGGAGCTGGGAGAATATTGGGGACATATTCCATGGTGTCTCCAAGGCTGAGGTGGAGGTCACTGCCCTTGAAGCTACAACACATTCTGATGAATCTATGTATGGACCTTATCTAGCTGCTCAGGAAAACTTAAATACCTTGACTGGCAGGACATTATTCTGAGGCAGAAAGTAGCTAGCACTAAATTTAAGGATGGGGATAGAAACACTAAGTTCTATCATGCTTTGATCAAATAGAAGAGGAAATGCAATGCTATTCACTCTATCATGAATGACCAGGGGTTAATGCTCAGAGATGGTACTGATATTGCAAAGGATGTTGTCACCTACTTTCATAATCTCCTTATTCATCTTGCTTCAGACCACCAATTGATGGCAGTCTTGTCAGGGAGGATTACCACATCACTAACCGATACACCTTCACAGGAGGAAATTTGGGTGGCCCTTAACTCTATAGACAGTTCTAAAGCTGCAGGACCTGATGGATTCAATGCTGATTTTTATAAGAAGACTTGGGCTAATAGTAAGGTTGAGGTAACTGCAGTACGTTCAAAGTTTCTTTCAAGGCAATGATATCCCACAGTATTTTCATGCTTCTACCATTGTGCTGATCCCCAAAAATAATGCTCCCAAGAACTGGAATCACTACAGGCCTATCAGTCTCACCACTGTAATTAGCAAATCATTAGTAAAATCATTGTAAGGAGATTACAACCTCATCTTGACAAAATTATCAGCCCAAACCAGTCAGCATTTGTGAAGGGCAGATCCATAACTGATAATGTCCTCACACAAGAACTACTGCTTGACTTGGATAGGCCTTATGGGGGGGGAGGAATCTCATCTATAAGCATGACATTAAAAAATCCTATGATACTATTGATTGAAATTTCATTCTTCAGGTTTTTCATGCCAGATGTTTCACCAATGGTTTCTGTCTTCTTATTAAAAGATGGCTAAAGCATAACCACCATTCCCTCCTCATCAATGGACAGTGTTGGGGAGGTTTCCAAGCCACCAGGGGACTCAAACAAGGAGATCCACTCTCCCCCACCATTTTTATTATTGTCATGGATTATCTTTCTAGGTTGTTGGAGTCCCAAGTCACTCGTTTCCTCTATGCTAGATATCATCATAAGTCCAACTTGGTTATCTATCATCTTATGTATGTTGATGATATTATGCTATTTTCTAGGGCTTCTAAACCAGCTGTTAAAAGAGTTCTAAACTGCCTGAGTTAATTTCAACAAGTCTCTAAACTCCAATCCAACCAAGCCAAATGTGAGGTGATCTTCCCCAACCATATCCCATCTAATACTTCCCAATGGATAACTCAGCTCACTGGTTATTCTAGAGCCTCCCTTCCTTTGAAATACCTAGGGGTGCTCCTTATCAAAGGAAGATCCAAACAGGTGCATTTTGATGAGACTATAGGGAAGCTCAATGCTCATTTATTTAGCTGGGCCAACTCATTCTTATCTACAAATGGGAGAATTACCCTTCTCAACAGTATTTTAACTACTTTCCCCTCTTATGTCCTTCAGATGACATCCATGAAGAAAAGTTCCAAAATCTAAATTGAGAGAATTTTTAACAGGTTTCTTTGGTATGGGTAAAGAAAACAGATTAACTGGGCTAGCTGACAAAAGTTAGCCAAGCCTCAGAAGGCTAGGGGACTGGGCTTTAAAGGTTTAAAGCACCCGTAGAAAGTAAATTACTACAAGCTCTGGATCCAATTCAGGCAACAAAAATCACTTTGGGCTCAATATATGAAAGGCAAATATTGCAAAGACATTCACCCTACCTCTTCTCAAATCAAGCCTGACATCTCTAAAATCTGGAAACACATGATACTCAATAAAGACATTGTTGATTCTTTATAATTATGGGAGCTGAGGAAAGGGGAAATTTTATTCTGGCAAGATAATTGGTGCCCTGAGGATATTCTTAAGGCTTTACCCAACACAGAAAAAATGTAATTTCCTATAGCCAACTGCTGCGATGACTTGAATTGGTCCATTCCCAAACTCCAGCAGATTCTTATGGAACCTTCTGTTAAACAAGTGTCCAAAATTCACTTTGATAAATCCCAACATGATAAGCTCATCTGGCAATTTGGTAAGAAGCATAGTCTTACCGAACATATTTATCTCAGCATTCACACCTGGCCTCCTGCTAATTAGGGAAAGAAAATTTGGAACAACCACCTCACCCCTTCCATGTCTTTCCTGATTTGGAGACTCATTCATAGATACATTCCTACAGATGACATCCTCAAGTTGAAAGGCCTGAGAGGACCTTCCAAATTTTATTTGTGTGGTCCCATTCTGAAAATGTACAACATCTTTTCTTCTCCTGGCCTTTCTCCTAGGAAGTATGGATTGGTGTTTTCAACTTGCTTAATATCAGCACTTTACTGTTAGAATGGCATGATTTGTTTGTTTTGCTGGCAATCCTGATAGAAGGCCAAGGCTGGAGATATCTCATTCATAGTTGCCTGGTTCATTTGGATGCATAGAAATGAGGTGAAATATGAGGATAAGGACAGCAGGGCTGCAACTGTGGTTGGTCACTTCCATTCCTTCATCTCTAAACTGATAACCCTTAAGAAATTCCCTAACATCCTCAAAGTCCCCCCTCCAGACCAACCCAAATATCCCAGATAAATTCTTATCCTCTGGCTTGCTCCTGATTTCCCTTCACTTAAGGTAAACACTGATGGAGCTTTCACTGATCAATGTGCTGGAATTGGTGGTATCTTCAGGAACCACATGGGGAAATGCATCTGCTTTCCAGGATCCCACAATTGCTGCTGACCCTCTAGAGGCAGAATTGGTTGTTGTCTATTGGGCTGTCTACCTATCTACTCACAACTAATGGTCCAATATCATTGTGGAGGGGGACTCCTTCAACTTACTACAGTATCTGCAGAATGATCTCCCACCCTCTGGCACCATTCTCTTTGGATTAATAAAATCAAGGCTCTTACCCAACACCTTTCAACACAGTTTGTTTTCATATACAGGGAAGGAATTAGGCCTGCAAATTGGCTAGCCAGAAGATCCCTCACTTCTCAAGAAGTTAAGATCTCATCTACCCCCCTTCCACAGTTGAACTTCCTCTAGGAAGCAAACATTTTTCAAGCACCTCATTTTAGAATTGTGGAGGATTGATGAATACTGGTTTTTTTGATTTGTTTGGATTCTCTTTATCTTTCTACTTGTGTATTTTGTTTGTTCTTTGTTTTGGTGTATTTTTGGGTATACTTTGGAGTAGGTTAGTACTCATATACCTTTTCTTTTTTTTGGAGTGCAGATGTAATGTGATGGGCTTGCTCCCCATGGGTTCTATTGTAACTTCAGCTTTAAGTTAACATGTAGGTCCTTCCACCAAAACAATATATATATATATATATATATATATATATATATATATATATATATATATATATATATATATATATATATATATATATATGAAAAATGGCGGTTGTGATCTTCCTTGCTCCGTTAGGGTTCCAAGAATGAACTCGGCGGCGGCTCTTGCTCCAGTGGCTTCTCGGGTAGGAGGTGTTCTTTATGAAGCGACGAGTGGTCGGGCTTCTTACCTCTTTGTTCATCCCACTGGAAGCAAAGATGGTGAACCAGCTATCTATTTTACTGATAATGAACTATCACAATTGAATGAGGAGGTTAAATTTACTCTTGTTGGGAAATTTGCCTTGGGCCATCCCAAGATGGAATCTGTTAGAGCCTATTTTCAATCTTTCCAATTTCTGGGAGACTGGCAGATTGGATTGCTGGATGGCCGTCATCTACTGATCCAACTATCTACTGAAGAGGACTATGCAAGGTTATTTGCTAAACAGTCAATTACCATTTTGGGATCTGAGATGAAGCTATTGAAATGGACTCCAGATTTTGACCCCAGGAAGGAGCCTCTTGTTGTCCCAATTTAGTTTAAATTCCCTGAACTCCCTATTATATTCTTCAATCTAAATGCCATCTTTAACATTGCTAAAGCATTGGGCACTCCTCTTAAATTGGATGCCCCTATCAAGCACAAGGCCAGCCCTGCAGCTGCAAGAGTACGTGTTGAAAGAGATATTACTCTTCCCCCTATAAAAGGGCTCTGGATTGGATCAGACCAGGAAGCTTACTGGCAGGAAGTTATTATGGAACAAACACCTTACTATTGCACTCATTGCAGGATGTTTGGTCATACCATCAGTAGATGCTACAGATTGCACCCTCCTACAAAAAGACCTCCTAATTCATCCATTGGGATTTCTGAACCTCCCCAACCTGCATTGAACCCACCCCAGACATCTACCTTCTCTCCCTCCATTACCCCTCTTCCCATTCCTGCTACCATCCTGCCCTCCCCCCCCCTCAGAACCCCATTGTCCAAATCCCCCAGCCTCCCGCCTTATAACCACCATCTCTCTCTCAGCTCCACACTGTCATTACCCCCCTTGCTACCCAGACTGCACTTGCTCTTGAAAATCCTTTAGAGATTTTAGATCCCATTGCCACCCAGACTGCTCTTGCTATTGATACTCCTAGAGAGAATTTTGATGAAGACGGAAACACTTTGGGCACCCTAGTGACTTCTCCTGGGAAGGTTGGTTCCCTGGAACAAACTTTGAAGAAGGAGATGGAAGAAGGTTGGAGCACACAGAAATCTAAGAAGAAAAAGAAGGGTTTTTCAGCGCTAAAGAACCTTACGGATGATCAGCAACTTCTCATGGGACCTTTTTTTAGATAATTTATGCCAGTTTCCTCTCCCCAAGACTAGGGGGAAAGGGCTAGCTCATTCTAATGATTAATTACCTCTGTTGGAATGTGAGAGGCGTAGCTCACCCTGCCTCTCTACATAGATTGAAGTTCCTGGTGAGAAAGCATAAATTTTGGAGCATGGCACTTTTGGAGCCTCTAGATTCTAAAGACCCTCAGAAAATTTCAAAAAATTTCCCTCAATTTGATTTTCACTACAATACCAATAATAAAATTTGGCTTCTGATGAGAAAAGAAGTTAAGTATAGTATCTTGATAGATGATTCACAATTCATTCATTTACAATTCTTTATTGATGATAAAACAGGTTTTACTACTTTTATTTATGCAAGTTGTTCAGCCAATTTACAAAATCAGCTGTGGAATCAACTTACTGCTCTGGGACATAATTTTCCTTCCCTTGGATTGTGGGGGGGGTGGATTTCAATTGCCTTTTGTCTCCTTCTAAAAAAAGAGGTGGGAGACCCCCTCTTACTAAACCCATGAATAACTTTGCTGATTCCATCCAGGAAGCTAATTTATTTGACTTGGGCTTCGTTGGGCCTAGGTTCACATGGAGAAGGGGGTCTCTCTGGGAAAGGCCTGACAGGTTCTTTGCTAACAATGGTTAGCTACAGACCAACCTTCATACTACTGTTACTCACCTTGACTTGTCTGGGTCTGATCATAGACCTTTGATGATCTCTATCTCCAACTCATTGTCCCCCCAGGTCTCCCCTTTTAGGTTTCAAAACATGTGGCTCTTACACGCTGACTTTTGCAATCAGGTCTCTATGATATGGCAAAGTTGTCCCCAGCTTGACCCTTGGCTCAACCTTTGGAACCTTCAAAAGAAGCTGGGTTCACATCTTAAGAGTTGGAACTGGGAGTGTTTTGGTAATGTGATTGATAAAGTACATTGGGCTGAGAAGAACACTAAAATGAAAGAGGAGCAGTTTCTGAAAGGTTTGATTACTAAACAGGAACTTGCCAAAGCTAATGAAAACCTGCTATCCAACACCTGTTTTTATGAAGCTTTTTTAAAACAGAAGTTGGCTGGTACTAAATTCATTGAAGGGGACAAAAATTCAAAATATTTTCATGCTTGTATAAATTATAGAAGGAAATGCAACATGATTCTTTCAATTAAAAATGCCAGTGGCTTAAAGGTGTTTAAATCTGAAGAGATCTCTCAGGAAGCAATCAAGTATTTTCAGCAACTTTATTCCAAGGGACCAAACAGACATCTTCAACTTAATATAGAGTTATTTGATGAGCACAGGAACCAGGTTTCTGACTGGGACCTGACCATCTCCCCTTCTGCTGAGGAGATCAAGAGTGCTTTGGACTCCATTGGGGGAAACAAGGCTGCCGGACCAGATGTTTACACTACTGAATTCTACAGGAAATCTTGGCACATTATAGGATCTGATGTCTGCAGGGCTGTGCAAAGCTTTTTCAATGGTAAAGACCCTCCCAGGTACTTTACTGCTTCCACCATAGCTCTCATCCCTAAAAACAACTCTAGGGATACTTGGGAGGACTATAGACCCATAAGCCTTACTACTGTTATCTCTAAAATTATCAGCAAAGTTATGGTGGCCAGGCTGCAACCCCATCTTCCCATTCTAATCAGTGAGAATCAGGCTGCCTTTGTCAAGGGTAGATATATTGGTGATAATATTCTGATCTCCCAAGAACTTCTGCTTGACCTAGACAGAAAATGTAGAGGCAACAACATTATTTTCAAATTGGATTTGAAAAAGGCATATGATACTATTGAATGGGATTTTAAACTTGAGGTGCTGAAAGCTAGGGGCTTCTCTCAATCTTTCATTTCTTTTATTGGAAGATGGTTACAAAATAATGCTCATTCTATTTTAATTAATGGGACCCCTCAAGGATTCTTCCATGCTTCTAGAGGTATCAAACAAGGTGATCCACTTTCTCCTTATATTTTTATTTTGGCTCTTGATTATTTGTCCAGGAACCTTAATTACTTGGGCTATCACCATCCCCATCTGGCATAATGTCATAAATCCAATTTAATCATTACACATCTAGCCTATGCTGATGATGTCATCATATTCACCAAAGCTACTAAACCTGCCATCAAAGCTATATTCCACTGTTTACATGAGTTCCAGAGCTTCTCTGGTATGCAGCTGAGCAAAAGGAAATGCCAAATTCTTTTCAACTCTCACAGCCCCACCAATATTAAGCACTGGATTAAAGAGTAAACTGGATTTTGTACTGCTTCCCTGCTTTCAGCTATCTGGGAGTACAATTACTCAAAGGTAGGGTAAAACAAACCCAATTTACTGAAGTGGTGGACAAAATCACCTCCCAGATCAATTGCTAGACATCTTCCTTTCTGTCTAATGGTGGGAGAATTACTTTAATTAAAAGTATTCTTACTGCTTTCCCAGCTTACCATTTGCAGATGTTTGATATAAAGAAGGCCACTCAACTTAAGATCAACAGAATTCTGAATAAATTTCTGTGGGCTGGTCAGAGAAATCAAATCCACTGGATGAGTTGGTAGAAGTTGTGCAAACCCACTTGTGCTGGTGGGTTGGGTGTTAAATCCTTTCAACATCTCAGACACATCAACTTATGCAAGCTCTGGATTAGGTTCAGGGCTCAGGACTCCTTATGGGCTAGATTCATGTGGGGTAAATATTGTAAAGAGACTCACCCTCTCCTGGTGGCAAAGAAGCTGGGTGACTCCAAATTATGGTCTAGCCTTCTTAATTGCAGAAACCAAGCTGAAAACCAGTTTCTCTGGGAACCAGGGGATGGACAAATTAACTTCTGGTTAGATTGTTGGACTATAACCCTCAACTTATGGTTAAGGATTGCTGGACTGATACCAACTGGAATGTCCAGCTCCTAAACTCCTTGCTGACTGCTCATCAGGTTGAGATGGTATTAAAGACCAACAAGAATAACTCCACTAAAGATAGATTGATCACTAAACAAAAACCATCACATAAATTATCTTCTTTTATCATGTTCTGCACATATCAATTTCAGGACTTGCTCTGGGGCATGACCCGATTTTTGTATATCCAAATACAAGAATTTGTTACCACTGCTAGAAAATTTAATTTACGCAATGGCGCGAAGCGCTTGACCCAGAATAACTTGCTATATAGATGTGTACCAAATTTTAATTTACGGCAATAGCATTAAATAAAACTTGATTGCTACTTGAATGCTTGAAGTTCGTTAGTGATTAATACTTTTTAAATATATGTTTATATAGAAAAATATAATTTTAAAGGAAAATATTTTATATACTTTTTGGGTACTACGCAAGTATACGTATCGTTTCAGGTAATAAAGGGCTTTGAAACAAAGACCCCAGTATCGATCCCACGTAGAAAAAGGGTAATAAATTTTTAAATATTGTATTTCAAAATCTTTTTGTATTTTCATCTAACTATAAATTACTTTTAATTTACTAGATGCAGATAAATAAAACAATAATATGAAACTGATTTTGTGAAAACAATATAAAACAAACAAATTTCTTCCTTTCAATTAATCCAAGATTTTTAAGATAATTTAATATTCATTGGAGAATTTATTTTATGGTATTGTGCCAAATAGAAGCATTCATATTCTTTAACCTTTGATCCAGGCACAAAGAACATTGGCTAATCTACAGATCAGGTCCAGATGTATTGTTAGTAGAATGGGTTAATCTAAGCTCACACTACTAGATGTCCAAGGGTGGCAATCGTCGGCCCTACTAGTGACCCTTTCCTTATCTATAAATCAAATTATAAGAGTTTTGTTTGTCACTCTAAAAACTTATAAATTCTACGCCCTTTAAATCTTATCTTCCTATTTATTTGCACTTCACCTTGAATAGCCCGCGCATGGCCTTCGACTACCCAATGATTCATGTGACATCTACAAGTTAAGAGTTCTTCTCCTTCTAGGTCTCAAAACTCTTTAACAGGTTTTAACAATTTAAATGGCCAATTTAAAAAGTAAAGTAAGATCAGCTATTAATATCATCACAATGTTTTGAAAATATTTTGATTTTCAATTCTCCATCGAATTTTATATTATCTTATTTATCTTTTCATAATTGAAGGAAGAAAGTAAACTAACTACTCAGATTACATTGAATATAAACAGCAAAACATAATAAATAAATATTGAATCAAAAATAAAATACTTATCTCAAATATTCCTTCTACAGATCTTCTGATTCCTACTAACTCCACAGTGTAATGAACTCCAGATGCAACAACTTGAAAATAAACTCACTAAAATAAATAAAAGTGGCCCTAAATTTCTCTCTCTATTTCTCTCTCTAAGGATGAGAGATCCTAAAGTGGCTAAGAGATAGGGGATACAATGGGGGCACACACACACACACACACTTTTTTTCTGAAGGAGTGGACTCCTATTTATATGCTTCAAGGGTTACCTTGAGGCATCTCTTCAAAACATGTCCAAATTCAATGAATCTTCTAGAAGGTCTGTTTGGCGCCTAGGCGCCGGACACCGCGTCCAGTTCTTCGCACCTCTTCACTTTGGCTCGCACCTCTTCACTTTGGCTCGCACCTCTTCGTGATTTAAACCGTTTTGGAGCATCCAAATGCAGTGTATCACATGTCATATTATCAAGGAACAACTGCCAGTCTTCTAGAATGTCCAATAACCGCTCACTCCGCCAAAATAACTATCCAAAAGTCATCAAAAACTTGATAGTTTCTGTATCGAGTCTGGCGGTTAGGCGCCAACTTCTGGCGCCTAGGCGCCAGGCCATAATTTTTTATAATTCTTGTATTTTGCTCCATTTTTGCTCCTTTTTCACCTTTTTTCCTTTTTTGGACCTTTTTACATCACCTACATCCAAAAAAAACAAAATTACCTTTCATTAAAGCATAATATCCTTAGAAATTGATAAAAATGAAGGCATAAAAATAGGTATTTTTTTCATGGATCAAAATCCCCCAAACGTAAATGTTACTTCTCCTCAAGTAACCCTTTTTACTATATAAAATGTATAACCTTTGGAATAAAAGATAAATATTTAAGATTCCTTATAATTTTTGATTTTATAAAGTCTTTAGTAAATTATTAACCCAATTTCACTAACTAGGTTTAATTTTAAGAATTTAAAGAATATTCAACTACCAAATCATAAGATTTCAAAATTTTCATCCATTTTGAAAATAATAGAAGTTTATTATATTAAGATCTCATAGATTATTTACAAGAAAAAGATCTTCTTGAAAAACCTTTCTTAAATAAAGATTCATGCATAAAAATTAAGTAAAATATGTAACTAGTTTTCCTTCCATAAGATAATTCAAGTGAAGCCAATTTTTGATTAGGCATTTCCTCAAGCTTCTCCTCTTTTCTCTTTCCTCTTTTTTTTTAACATATATAGAGGATTACTATATCTGGATAGTCTGTTAATGATTTTGAACTTCACTATCCTTAACTTATATTTTCAAAACTTATACATTTCCACTTAATTATTATAACATGAATAAAAATTCAAAAAGTTTTTCAATCTTTTCTTTTTTAAAGTGATAATTTTTTATTACTTAATACTTCTAAAATTCCATTATTTCTACCATGAATAGAAAAATTCCTTAATCTCATTCTTCTTTAAGTTAAATAATTATATTCTTAAAATCAATCAAAGTTATTAAAATTCTGGTTAAGTTCACTAAATTGTTTATAATTTCAAAAATAAAAGTGATCTTAAATAGATTCTTCATTCCATAAGTTATGTTAAAAAGTTTTTATTTTAAGAAAATATTAGCTCTTTAAGGACAAATAAAATTTAAGTTTGAATGTATTTTCCCTTCCCCCAAACTTAAGTTTTGGTATACTATGAAAATTTGAAAGTATGAGAGAAAGAAAATCATAATTTTAAAAATGAAATTTTTATAAGTATGTAAAAACGATCTTAAAAAGAAAAATTTACTTCTACTCATGCTTTTATGAATAATAAAGATAAAATTCAAGCAGGTATAAAAAGTAAGCATGCTAATTTTTATGATTATACTAAATTTAAAACAAAATAAAAGCAGAGCAAAATTACTAATTACTAAACGAGTAGATCGAAACAAACATATCATAAATTAACTCTAATCTCAGTCTCAAACACAATATACTAAGAATATTCTAACAACAGAATCTTAACACTAATCAATCCACACAGGTACATAAACAAATTAACATACATCAAACATTAAACTAAACAAACAAACAAAACAAAAAAAACTAACAACAAAGTAGCACAACATAGAGATCTATCAACTACTAGTCACTGGCTGTAGCCTCATCATCATCGTCACCAAAGGAAAACTCAACATCCTTAGGATCAACAAATGGTGTGAAACTAGGAAAAATAGGGAAACTAACATCATGCTTACCCTTCAGAAATCTGATGAGGGCTTCATCATACTCAGCATCATAGCTACCCTTCCTCTGGGTATAATCAGATAAATGATCAAGTTTCCTATCAATAGTATCAACCCTGCAGTGAGTTTGAAATAACTCCTGCTGCTGCTCTATAAACTGATCATGCATTGACTCCCAGAAACTCGATGGTGGCTCAGCAAAAGTAGAAGGTCGGGAAGTAGAAGGTCTACCTGGAGTAGGTGCAAAAGAAGAAGGAACAGTCGATCTCTTCCCTTGAAGACGATCATATATGCTAATGCTCTCCTGACCAATCGGCTTAGTAGTCTTCAACCTTTCCTCTGAAATATCTGCAGTGACTCCAATGCTAATACATAATGAATAAATCAAAGATGATAATCCCAGTCCAACAGAAGTGCTGGATCTCGCAGTAGAATCCACAGAATAATAAATAATACTGCCGACATCAATAGGCTTCCTTTCCTGAATGCAGTAGTTTAAGATCGCTCGATCTCTAGTCACTTCACTCAGTGGTTGGAAGGTAACAATCTTGCAGAAATAAAATAGTACCATGCTTTAGAAATACCATTTAACTTGGAGGATTTGAAGTTTACCCTTTTTCCGTTCCTGATCTTCCAAGATCCAGTACCGTTAGTCAAATAAGCAATGATCATATTCAAATCTCCCTCAGATGGAGATAATCTAGAATAGTGGGACTCTATAGTTGGTGGCAGGCCATAAAATACATTAATTCTTTTAGGAGTAAATCCTACTCCGACACCTCTGACAAAAACTTCTTAATCTTCGGCATCCAGAAAATTCGCATAAAACTCTCGAACTATAGGGATAACATCAACAGCAGTGAAATAACAGAATCATTGCAAGTTGTGCGCAACGATAGTGTTTTCAGTCATCTCCCCCGGATGATAGAAACTTCGTTCTGAAATGAACTTCCTCGACGTCGCAAATTCAGGGAATCGAAAATGCGCAGCCGCAGTAGAAAATTTTTTGCTATTGAAGTTGTCTCGTGCCTTTCTGCATTTAGATTTCGGAGCCATCTAAACGTGAGAGAAAACAAGAACAAATTTAGGAATAAAAAATTTAAACTCTTTTTAAGTTTAAAAAACTTAAAATAAGTTTAAAAATCCAAAGAAATCAGTAAAAATCAATTTTTTTTTTCAAAATTTCGGTTCTTAGCAAAGCCTAAGGAAATCTATGGTGAAAATCGAAAATAAATGGTTTAAAGTGTAGATCTGACCTTGAGACAAAGAATTCGAGTGGTTTCGCGCCCAAATCTTTGATGTTTTGACCTCAAAATGGATTCTAAAACTGATTTTCACGAAAAATGGAGGAAGAAGAAGGCATAGGCGTCGATAATGGCTTTTGGGGGTATTTAATGAATTTTTCGGGTATAGGCCGAACCGGCGCTTAGGCTCCAAATTCTGGCGCCTAGGCTCCAAATTCTGGCGCTTAGGCGCCATACTCGCCTTTCACAAAAAAATTATTTTTAAATTTAATTTTCCACCAAAATTCATAAATTTTACTTCCAATTACTCACATTAGAGTAAGGCTTCAGTTTCTAACTTCCAAAATATTTTCCAAAAAGTTTTAAAAATTAAATATTAAATCCACCAATCAAACATAAAGTTTAAATCAAACTTCACTAAATTCCATTTATAATCTTCAATATTGGCTCAATGTATTCCAGATAAGTGTCATACTTGATTCAAGTTCCTAATACACAATCAAACACAACAATTTCTAAGCAAAAACAACACACATTGAACATGAAAGAAAATACACAAATACAATCGATTCACTAAATCGATACAACGACTCAACAAACCAGATAATAACGATCTCATTACCAGAATACTCTAATCTTCACAAGGGAAATTGTGTATTCCGCTTGGAAAGAACACTAACGCTCTCGGGAAATCAGTAGCCGTCTTTTCGTCAATCCACTTATTCTTCGCATACATTTCAACTTGAGCATCTTGATAAACCGCAAAATGATCAAATTGAAGTTTCATCTGCCATCTAGATGTTCAATTTGATGGAACATCTCATGAAGACGATCTCCAATGCTTTTAAACTCTGCTTCAAACTTATCCAAGCGACTAGAATTTTTCTCTAAACTTACCGTGATGAAACCATTGAAGTAGGGTTGAGGATCCTTTGAGACCTTGTCCCTAGGCTCTTCTCCAAGATTTCTTCCTTCCATTTCTTCAAAAAAATCTCAAATCTCTCAAGAATGAAGGTTAATGGATGTAACTTTGATTGCTTGATGGTTAGGGATGAAGATGGGTTGATTTAAAGGTGAAAATCGTGTGAAAAACTGAAAATTTTCGGTTTTTGCACGACCCAGTAACCGTGGTGCTTAGGCACCAAATCTGGTGCCTAGGCGCCGGACCTACTGATACATAGTTTAACTCAGGCGCTTAGGCGCCGAATCTTTACGCCTAAGCGCCGGAACTATGTTCAACTCCGTTTTGCCTAATCGTCAAATTTCAAAGTTTTGTTCTCCAAGATAGGTAAATTATACTGGTAAGAGTAATCTAGACTTAATAACACAAATTATAAGCAATCATAATGAAGGTTAACTTGATCTCCTTTTTACTCATATTTAGAATAGAGTGATCCAATTTCTAAATCTTACATATTTCAAAGTAATCTTCAGCTTAAGTCAACAAATACGTATAAGCATCAAATTTTTCTAAAGTAATATAAAAATTAGTCAAGATCGAGGCATAACCTTACATTAAAAACATAAAAACACTCAAAAGAAAAGATAATTATGGGTTGCCTCCCATAATGCGCTTGGTTTAACATCGTCAGCCTGACTTAAGTAAATCTTTAACCAGGTTGACTCAATTCATAAGCCTCTTCATAAATCATTTTAATATCTCCCAAATAATACTTCAATCTTAATCCATTTACTTTAAAAATTTTTCCTGTTTTGGGGTCTTTAATATCCACAGCTCCATAATGGTATACTTTCTCAATTATATAGGGTCCAACCCATTTAGATCTTAATTTTCCAGGAAAAAGTTTTAAACGAGAATTAAACAATAATACTTCTTGTCCTGGCTCAAAAATTTCTCCTGAAATTTTCTTATCATGTAACATCTTCATTTTCTCTTTATAAATCCTTGCATATTCATATGATTCATTTCTTATCTCTTCCATCTCATTCAATTACAATAATCGCTTTTCTCCTGCTTCATTCAAATTAAAATTAAACTCCTTTATCGCCCAACAAGCTCTATGTTCAAGTTCAACAGGTAAGTGACAATGTTTACCATAAATTAACCGGTAAGGTGACATTCCGATTGGTGTCTTATAAGCTGTTCTATAAGCCCATAATGCAGAATCAAGTCTATCAACCCAATCAGTTCTTTTAGGATTAACAGTCTTCTCTAAAATTCTTTTAATTTCTCTGTTTGATACTTCAGTCATTCCACTTGTTTGTGGGTGATAAGCAGTTGCAATTATATGTTTGATTCCAAATTTTTGTAGTAATGATTGAATTCTTACATTCCTGAAATGACTTCCACCATAAGTGATAATTACCTTAGGCATTCTAAATCTTGAAAATATCATTTTCTTTAAGAATTTAGAAACACTTTTGGAATTACAGTTTGGTAAAGCAACAGCTTCAATCCACTTTGAAACATAATCAACTACTAATAAAATATAAGTCTTTCCAGATGATGGAACAAATGGTCCCATAAAGTCTAAACCCCATATATCAAAAATTTCAACTTCCAATATATAGTTTAAAGGCATTTCATCCTTCCTAGATATATTTCCCATCCTTTGACGTCGATCACATGTTTTCACATAATGTCTCACATCTTTAAACAAGGTAGGCCAATAAAATCCAAAATTTAAATTTTAAATGCAGTTTTATCTATGCCAAAGTGTCCTCCAAAATCGGAATCATGACATTTTTGAATAATAGCAAAATTTTCCTCATAAGGTACACATCTTCGAATTATAGAATCTCTTCCAATTTTAAATAAATGAGGATCTTCCCAAATATAAGATTTAGCATCATATTTAAATTTCTTAATAAATTTGTTATCCAATTCATAAGGTAAAATAGTGCTAACTAAATAGTTAACAATATCAGCATACCAAGGTGTTTTGCATCCTTGAATAACATATAAAGATTCATTAGGAAATTTCTCAGTTATATTTTCTTTCGAAATAATATCATTTTTAATTCTAGACAAATGATCAGCAATTTGGTTTTCAGTTCCTTTTCTATCTACTATTTGAAAATGAAATTCTTGTAGAAGTAAAACCCATCTTATCAGTCTAGATTTAGAATCCTTCTTAGATATTAGGTATTTAATAGCAGAATGATCAGTATGAACTATGCATTTAGTACCAAGAAGATAAGGTCTAAATTTATCAAAGGCATATACTATAGCTAGAAGCTCCTTCTCAGTGGTAGTGTAATTTCTTTGTGTTTCAGTGAGAGATTTACTAGCATAATATACAACTTTGAAAACCTTCTCATATTTTTGTCCTTATACAGCTTCAATTACAAAATCACTTGCATCTCACATTAATTCAAAAGATTTATTCCAATTAGGTGCAACAATGATAGGTGCAGTTATTAGTTTTTCTTTTAGAATATTAAAAGCATTAATACATTCTTTGTTAAATTCAAATTTCGCATCTTTTTCCAATAAACGATAAAGAGGTTTAGCAATTTTAGAAAAATCCTTTCTGTATCTTCTATAAAATCCAGCATGACCTAGAACACTTCTCACATCAGAAACAGTAGCAGGTGGTTGCAATTCAACAATAATTTTCACATTCGCTTGATCTACTTCCATCACTTTTTGTGAAACTTTGTGACCAAGTCAATGCCTTCTGTGACCATGAATTGGCATTTTTCCCAGTTAAGAACTAAGTTTGTTTCTTCACATCTTTTCAGAACTTTGGAAATGTTTTCCAAACAAGATTCAAAAGAAGTTCCAAAAACTGAAAAATCGTCCATGAATATTTCAATTCCTTTGTCAATCAAATCACAAAATATTGACATCATACATCTTTGAAAAGTTGCAGGTGCATTACATAAACCAAAAGACATTTTTCTAAAAGCAAAGGTTCCATAAGGACTTGTAAATGTTGTTTTCTCTTGGTCCTCAGGAGCAATAAGTAATTGATGATAACCAGAATATCCATCCAGAAAACAGAAATATGGGTGTCCAGCTAGTTTATCGAGCATTTGATCCAAGAAAGGTAAAGGAAAATGATCCTTTCTAGTGGCGTCATTTAATTTCCTATAATCAATACAAATTCACCATCCAGTAACTTGTCTTGTAGGAATTAGTTCATTTTTATCATTGACAATGACAGTTACACCTCCTTTCTTCGGAACACAATGAATAGGACTTACCCATTGACTATCCAAAATAGGATAAATAATACCACCATCTAACCACTTAACAATTTCTTTTTAACAACCTCTTTCATGATAGGATTTAATCTTCTTTGCGGTTCAATAGTAGGTTTAAAATTTTCTTCCATTAAAATTCTATGCATAAAAATGGAAGGGCTTATTCCTCTTATATCAGCAATAGTCCAACCAAAAGCTTTCTAATAATTCTTTAACACACCTAGTAATTTTTCTTCTTGATCTTTACTCAGTTCAGAAGAAATAATAACAGGTAAAGTTAACGAATTTCCAAGAAACGCATATTTTAAATTTGAAGGTAACATTTTTAATTCCAGTTCATGGGCTTTTTTAATTGATGGTAAAAGTATATCATTTTGAATTATGTCTAAAGTTTCCCAGTTATCTTTAATAAAATGACTCTCTTCTTCTTTTACTTCTTCATTTTCATCAGTTAAAAATTCAAAATTTTCTTCAGAAATGACTTTACATTTTTCTTGATAGTGTTTCTCAATTAAATAATCATTTATATCCATTCGATAACATTTCTCTTTATCAGTGTACTTCATTGATTTAAGAACATTGAATTTAATCTCTTGATCATTAACTCTCATTATTAATTCTCCCTTTTGCACATCAATCATAGCTCGTCCGGTAGCTAGAAAAGGTCTCCCTAAAATAATAGGTAACTCTTTATCTTCTTTCATATAAAGTACGATGAAATCTACAGGGAAGATAAATTTATCCACTTTAACAAGGACATCCTCTATAACTCCTTTTGGATAGGTGATAGATCTATTAGCTAACTGAAGGGTTACGGTGGTGGGAGTAATCTCTCCTAAATTCAATCTTCGAAAAATAGAAAAATGGCATAAGATTAATACTTGCTCCTAAATCACATAAAGCTTTTCCACAAAATTTTTCTCCAATAGCACAGGGTATAGTGAAACTTCCAGGATCCTTAAGCTTTTCAGGTAATTTCTTTTGATATATTGCACTGCATTCTTCACTTAATGCAACAGTTTCAAAAGCTTCAAATTTTTGTTTCTTGCTTAAAATATCTTTCATAAATTTTGCATAAGTTGGCATTTGGTCCAAAGCTTCAGCAAAAGGTATGTTAATAGTAAGTTTCTTAAAAATTTCAAAGAACTTATAAAAATTGATGATCAAGTTTCTGCTATTTAAGTCTTTGAGGAAAAGGTGGTGGTGGTTTTTCAACTTCCACATTAATAGGTATAACAGTATGATCTTGACTAGGAGAGAGAGTTTCTTTAGGTTTTTCGATCTCTTCAACCTCAATCTCTTTTTCATATTCATTCTGCATTCTTTCTTTTAATTCCTTTCCACTTCTAAGTTGCACAGCCTTAACATGTTCATGTTCTTTTCCAGTTTCCTTTGGATTAATTTCAACATTACTAGGAAGTGTTCCTACAGGTCTGTTATTAATTAAAGTAGCGATTTGCCCCCATTTGATTTTCGATATTACGAATAACAGTATTTTGATTTTGTAATTGATTATTCATTTGTAAAATTAATTCTTCTATTGATAACTTTTTCTGTTAATTATTAAATCCAGGAGGTTTATAATTGGATTAACTTGATTATTCCTTTTTCCAGTGGGATGAGATTGATTATTACCCCATTGTTATTGTGAATTATTCCAGTTAAAATTAGGATGATTTTTCCACCAAAGATTATAATAATTTGAATAAGGATTATTTTTACTTGCAATAGCTTGTAAAGTTTCAATAGTTTGAGAATCTTCAATATTAGCAGAGTTATTATGTGAAATATTAATTGCAAAATTATCTAATTTTTTAGACATTCGTTGCTTGCTTGTGAAGCTAGGATAGAAAAGGCTTCATTATCGTGAATACTTGCCATCTTTTTAGGATTAATCCTTTCGGAAAGCCATTGAAAATTGTTATTAGTCATTTCTTGATTAAAGTGTAAGCTTCTTCAAATGATTTAGACATTGAAGAACCTCCAACAACAGCATTAATAATTGATTTTAAAGATCCAATTAATCCATTGTAAAATGTTTGAATAATTAACCAATCAGGTAAAGCATGATGATGACATTTTCTTAATAGTTCTTTAAATCTTTCCCAAGTTTCATATATTGTCTGCCCTTCAATTTGACTAAACGAAGTAATATCATTTCTTAATTTAGTAGTTTTAGAAGGAGGAAAATATTTAGCAAGTAATTTTTGTGCCATTTCAGCCCATATTTAATAGAACCAGTTGCTAATGAGTTTAACCACATCTTTGCTTTATCTCTTCAGGAAAAAGGAAAGAGTCTAAGTCTAATAACATCATTAGAAACATTGTTATATTTAAAGGTAGCACAAAGTTCTAAAAAACTAACAAGGTGTTGTTGACCTCATTTTTTATGAGGTCTTCTCTTCTCTCTTTAGTGTTTAGGATCTAGCCTTAGGCTTTTCCTTTGACTATCTTAGAGGACTAGAAGTGTAACCCACCCTTTAGAAGTTCAAACACCTCTTGACTCCCTGCAAACCCCACAAGCTTGATTGTAGACCCCTAATCACCTAGAAGGTTGAGGTCAGATGTGGAGGTTTAAAGGATGAGTTCCCTATAGGACTCTTTGGCCTTAGGACTACCACAGGTGGCACTGGTGCGGTGAGGGTTGACTTACACACTCACTACACTCACACTCTACACTCTCACATACACAATCCAAATCCTAAAACCACACCTTACCCCAACTTGACTCACCGACTCATGTAGGTAATTCATATGGATGGACCTTAACCCCTAAGCCCCTAGTTAAGAGGGTTAGGAACAACATAGTGAATGCCTCCAATGAGTCCTCTCATGGCTCATATAGGCTTAATATGGCTTCATGGCTCAAACAAAATGGTTTCATTCTACTCACATTCAATCAATCTTCATTCTTCCAAAATTTCAATTTTTGACCCCTCGGACCCCTACACCCATCAAACCTACCAAATGCCCTTAGAATTGTCCAAACCCTCCAAAATCTCCAAATCACCCAAAAGTCCTCAAAATCAATCCTAAACATTTTCCCCCACTTAAATTGACTATCTCCAGCCAAAAATACCGAAATTTCTAAAAATACCCCCAATACCCTTCAAATTACCAAAATGTCCCCCTTGACCAAAAATTTCATAAATTCAGAAAATTCCCAGAAAATTCTAAAAAACCCAAAATATTCCCAATTTCATTTTGTCCAACTGCACCATGAGCCAAATTTGTCAATTTACCCCACTTTTACCAAAAATCCCAATTTAGCCCATTTTAAACCCAAATGAACCCAATGTCAAACCTAATCACCCCAATTGGTCTCAATTTTGGTCCAATTCAATTCTAAACTTCAATTCAATATCCCTAATGTCAATCTAGACCAAATCCAAGCCCAATTTGATTGACATTTGAATCCAATTTCACTTTTGACCTTAAAGCCCAATTTGGACCCATGACCCAAACTTAGCCTAAACTAACCCAATTTAACTTCAATTGACCCCAAACCTTTTCTAAACTTTCCCTAACATCCCCACAAACAAAACACTAACATGATTTGCTCAAAACTTGAACCTAAACTCCACCCAAATCCAACCCATAGCCAAAATGCCCACTTTTGACCTAAACCCAAACCTAACCCAAATGGGCCCCAAATCCCAAAATCAAGACCCAACAAAGTTGAAACCTATTTGTAACACCCCCATAAACATTTCCCAACATTAATTTTACATTTATTTCAACCCTAGCCCAAAATTGGCCCAAATTAGCCCAATTTGACCTATATTGGCCCCTTTACCAAAGAAGCCCAAATCGACCCGATTCGAACCCAAACCACCTCAAATTTATTTCAAATCACTCATGACACATCCCTAAACCAAACCCAACAATTATTTGGCCCAAACTTTTACAAAATTCCCATCCATAAACTTATTTTATAAAAAACCTAAGGCCCACTTCCTTAGGCCTTCCTAAAAAAGCCCATCCAAAATGATTTCAATAAGCCCAAAATCCATCTTAAAGCCCACATGACAATCCTCTATCATCATCCATTTGATAAAACCATCCCCTAAGTTCTAAATCCATAATGAAATAATTCCAAATCAAGCCATATGTCAAATCCCATCAAATCACCCCTAAATTACCAAAATTTCTAAAACCCTTTTTCATGAAGTTGACTTAACTTTTCCCAAGCCAAAGGTGAGCCATGAAGCCATGCATGAGCCACATGTGAGCCATGAAAGCCTTGGAAACTTCACCATACAAAAAATGGCAAGAAGAGGGGACCCTTTAATGATCCTCTAAAGAGTGATTAACCACTCCCATGTCTCCCCTAAGCCTTGCTTAAACTTAATTGTACTTGGATGGTGACCCTTCCCCACTAATTAAGCTGACCTAAACCACTTTCTCTTCAGTCCAAACTTGCCATGGGGAGGTGCACCTAGCCCAATCCATGCATTTGACCAAACTTAGCCAAAATACACCCTTACCCTATTCGACTTTGATTCAAACCCTTTACACATGGCAGCAACCAAATGACTTCACAAACATCGAGCCACGAGCCTCACGACCACGAGGGTGACCCATGCTGCCTGGCCGGCCACAGGTCACCGGAAAACACCACACCCGAGAGCATCATGTGAGCCCAAGCTTGGAATTCTCACCTGCTGAGTTGCCCTATGCCCAATGGCCACCATGGCTGTTCTTCTCCTCTCCAGAGTAACTGATCCCAAGCCCTAACTCCCTCTGGGAGGCCCTCCAGCCATGCCTATTTAAACACCAGCTCTCTCGGCCATGGAGGTGGTGCTGAAAAAAATCACACGAAACTGCGCCAAAATCATTCCGGACTCTTCCCGCATTCGGAGAACTTGATCCCACTGAAATCCCCCTGCCATTTCCTCTCTCGAGCTCGATTTCGAGTTCGAATTCAAGCCCAAAACCAAGACACTTCACCACGGTGAGCCAATCTCCAAATTGATTGGTCCTACACCTTCACCGGACCGAGAGGAGAAGTTCCCCAGGTGAAAGCCCCCTCTCTAGGCCACCCGGTTGCTCCGGCCTCCAAGCTTTGTGATCGGGTCGTGGTCACTTTTGTACCTAGGCGATTCACCGGGCCGAGGGACTTCATGCGGAGCTTGCTTGGACCCAATCGAACGTGACACATCTCTCAGATCGAAGCTTCACTTCTCTGAGCAAAGGTGTGAGCTCTCTCTTCTTCCCGAGCTTCTGGAGATTCTCCATTTCAAATGCCTTAATTTCAATGCATGTTTACCGTACGGATGTGTTCGTCTCTTCAAGAAGAATCCATAGAGCATAAGAACACAAAAATCCGTTGAGAATCGAGTGAGTTCTTAGGGTTTTAGTGTGGACGGTCACGAGTGCACACCAGTCGTAGATGATGACCAGGAGCCGTTGGATCGCGCGTGTATTGGATGGACGGCTCGGATCGCATCAGACTAGAAGATGTTACGTGAAAGGCGGGTCCCGGGACGGCTGACTCAGATGGCGGCGCCCAATCACAGCGAGACACGCACCCCTTCGGAGCTGCCGAGGTTGACGCGGCGCCGCGTGGATAAGTAGGAAATTAGGGAATTTTCTTATTTATTAAATATCCAGAACTTCAAAAATGCATAAATTTGTGTAGAAAAATCCTAAAAACAAAATAAAAATACCCTCTTGCTCAGTGAATAGAGAAGAATAATATGGAAAAGAAATCAAGTCATTTCATCAAGTATTTTATTTTTAATAATTTATTTACTCTCTGCACTATTTTAATTCTCCATGCATATAAGAAATTCAACATGGCATGAGACCATGGGGCATTTGAAGCCTCTGAACTTGGGAACATTCCCTGAATTTTTCAAGGTCAGAGGTCATCCTTATGAGAAGTTATTGATTTTTCAATTGCATGTTACTGTTTTGATTATTTTAATTCCAATAATCAGCATATTAAGAAAAAAATTCTAGGAAAATTTGGTGATGTTTCTTATGACCAGAGGAACCCAAGAAAAATGAGTTTTGAGTTAATTCATTTGGAACAACCCTAATTGGTCTAAATACCCAAAATTGACCTTTAATTAATTAGGGTTAAATATACATCAAATTGACTTGAAAATAATTCTCCACTGTCTTTTAGGGTCAGGAGAGTCTCACATAAAAATTTGAAACTAATTGGACTTGATTAACCCCACCAAATGGGTTGATTAAGCCTCTTAAGCAAAATGAGTAAAATTAAACTTTAAAAATTCATAACTCACAAAATACTTTTCAAAAAATCACAAAAATGGTTTTGGAGCTTCTCTAATATCAGAGGAACTTAGGAAAATTAAAATTGTAATTTTCTAAAAAAGTTGATTTTTATCATTATTTTAATATTTTTAATAATTAAAAAATAATAAAAATCATAAAAATATTAAAAATAACCAAAATGTCACATTTTGAATTCTAATCACTTAGTAAAAAACCAAATATTTTTTTAAGTCCCTAGGATAAGATATTGAATTTTAAAGGCTTAATGTAATTTTTAATATTAAAAAATGTATTTTCCAACCTTTTCACTAAAATAATTCTAATAAATAAAAAAAAATCAGAAAAATATAATATTTGTTTATCTGGACTCCTTGAGTTCAAAGAGATTTAAGAAAAATACAAAATCTATTTTTCAACTTTAATTTTATTCTAAAATTAATTAATACTCCAAAACTCAAAATAATTCTAATAAATAAAATATAATTCAAAAAATCACCAAAATTGGTCCAAATGGTCCTCTGGTCATTAGGAACATCCCATAATTTTTTTAAGGATAGAAACATTTCCTTGGTCATGTTATTAAATTTTCCTTGAAAACCCCCATTTTCCATTAAAAATAATTACATAAATAAATTAAATACAGAAAAATCACATTTTCTCCTCTAATGTCTTAATTGACATGTGAGTGAGTTTACATAAAAATTTCAAGTTTATTTGAGCTTAATTTAGTGAGTTGAAGAATTATTAAGCTTGAAGGGCAAAAGGATAATTAAAAATTTCAACCCTTAATTAAAATTTTAGGATTAATAAAAAAGGGAAGGGTAAAATATTTGATTTTAAACTGATTTTGGATGATTGAAACTTAAATGATTAAGGGTAGAAATCTACTAATCATTTCAAAAATAATTAAAATAAAACTTTAATTAATTAATTAATTGAAATTTTGAAAGAATAATAGAAATTGGAATTATTAATGTAGGGATATTATTTAAGAGGATATTTATTCCTTAATTTAGAAATCCCTAAATAAATCACTTCAATAATACTTAATTCTTAATTAAAATTTGAAATAATAATCCAAATTAAAATTAAACAAAAATTAAATTAAAATTAAATTGAAATTAAATTAAATTAAACTAAAATTAAATTAAAATTAAATTGAAATTAAATTAAAATTAAATTAAATTAAATTAAAATTAAATTGAATTAAATTAAATCAAATTAAATTAAATTAAAATTAAATTAAATTAAATTAAATTAAAATAAAATTAAATTAAATTAAATTAAAACTAAATTAAATTAAAATTAAATCAAATCAAATCAAATTAAATTAAAATTAAATTAAATTGAATTAAAATTAAATTGAATTAAATTAAATTAAAAACAATTAACAACAATTAAATTGAATTAAATTAAATTAAAAACAATTAAAAACCTAAATGAAATCATTAAGAATTAAATCTAAAATAAGTTGAAGACTATTCCAAACTTAAACTAACTTTTTATAATTAAGTCAAAATTAAAATTAAATCATTAAGTTTAAATCATTAAAATACTTAATAAGTTGATTTGCCCTTTTAAAGCTCTTATTATTATAACTCTTAAATGAGGCATCAAGTGAAGTATTACTTCACTTATAGGATATTCAAATGTCCTAGTTCACTGAGCAAGATAACAAAACCTAAACTCCTGGATGATTAATTCACTTGTATAATTAAATTCTCTTGGACTTAAAACAATCCTAGAGATATTGAAAAGATGTTTAAGACTCGTCTTAAGCACTTCCTCAATATAATAGGATGTTTATAAGAACAACTGAATTTAATTGTTTGTGGGTAAAGAAAATCATCCTTAAACCAAAACACAAGAACCTAGACGTCATAGGAGATGACTAGCTATAGGATTAGGACTTTGGTAGACAACCAAAACTTTTCCCTTAGCTTTACCTATGTACTTGTTGAAATATTTAAATGCCTTAACATGTGTTTTAAGTGCAGCCTGGGATGACGGGAAGACTCTCCGGGTACACTTTTATTTTATTGCAATTTACTTTATTGCAATGCACTTTATATTTCTTGCATGTTAAATACAACTGTTGCATGAAAACCAAAACTTTTAGGGTAGTCCTTGAACTGAAACCAAAACTAAATTAAAAGTCATTACCAGATAAAAATTACCGCCACAACATTTCAAAATATAAAACAACTCAAAATTTAATCACAAACAGAACAACAAAACTACAATCGCAACTAAATTAAAACGTCTCGTTGAATGATCGGGAATACCTCGGATGATGTAACCCACGTGTTGCTAACGGGATTTCCCACGGTCTAAATGAAAGTGTGGAACTCATTCGGTTGAGTTTAGCAAATTCATACGGACTAAGTGAATTCAATGAAAATAATGGTGCGGGATGACGGAACCGTGGGATCTTAATCGTTTCGTTTAACTTGACTTTAAGATTAGTTTTAATTAAAATACTAAAAACACTTGGATTTTAAGATTTTCTCTAAACAGAAACACTTTTCTCATCTCTTGATTTTCACCTTCTACAATTAAACCTCTGCAACAACAAGGAGCTCGAAGCATGGTGGGAAGCACGGCCATCGTCGTCAGCAAAACAACTCTACATCAGCTAAACATTCCTAGAGTTAAACTACCAAGGCATAGGATTTCGAGGTAGTTTGCTTAGTGCAACATAAACCCTCAACTTTTCGTTAGGCATTTGTATAATCATATTATGCAAATTAAGCCTATACCGGTCTTAGGATTCCGAGGTAGTTGTTTGGTACGACATAAACCTTCACATCTTCGAGGCTATTTGTATGATTTTATCATACAAATATAAGTCCAAATTAATTAAAATTGGCAAGATTGAAATATCAAATAATATTAGATTTTGCTTAAATTTGAGCCAAACAATAGGATAGTTTGGGAAGTTGCCAAGATTTCTTCTTGGATCGTCAGCTTCTCCTACTTCTCTTCCTTTGGACTCTTAAAATAAACTGTTCCAAATTTGAGCTAACCCCTATTGAAATTTCAAAAATCCAATCCTTTGAAAACCTTAAAATTTGAAATTCTTGAGAGCAAAACAACTGATCATTATCGAGAGTTTTATTGAGTGTCTTCGGACATTTAAGATGTAATTAACTATAGGGGCTTGCCCTTATAGGGAACTTTAAGAACCCAGGTAATATAAACCCTGCATAATTCATTTATATTAAGCAGGGGAACTTGTCGGCTTATAAAATTGGTTTACAGACCAAACAGATGTCAAAGATCTTCTAGTTTATTTAATCGAGCACCATTATCAAGCAGTGTGTCTATTCTTCGGGATAGATACACGGTTTGTGGTGCGGTGCTCGTTTATATAAACTATTCGGGATGTGAGATCGGTTTGATTTCATATCTTGAAATTTTCAAACTTAAAATTATTTTCAAAATCAAATGCTACTTTCCAAATTATATACATATTTAAATTAAATTTAAAATTTAAAATTCGCCGACAATTTCTGTAGGCGACACCTTTTCAAAAACACAATACTCAACCTAAAAATATTCCGACAACTTCTGGCGACTCCGCTGGGGACTAGTTCCTCTCTCCATTTTGATTAGATGGTTTTGCTTTCATAAATCGGTAGTGAGTCCATGCCCCTAGTGGACCAAACTACCATTCTTCAGTTGGAATACCCCGTTCATTTCTGTCTTGAACGAGTATAGCCAACTCCTCTCGGATTTAGGAGCCACTGTTTAGACACCCCTAAACGAGAGAGGTTCCGAGATCCTTTTACCTCTTTTCCGAGGTGGGGTGGACCCCCGATAGGTGTTAGTTTAGGAGCGATCCTTCGAGTCGAAGTCTTGCATAAGACTTTCTCTTCCTTTCCAATTACGAATCGGATTCCTTACCTTCTCTACACCTTTGAATATTCCGTTCCTAATAAACAAATCCTCTAATGAACGACTCTTTTAACAAATAACTCTTTTTTATAAATACATGAACAAAAATGTATTCGGACTCTTTTCGATTCGTTTCTTTTCGTCCCGGTGAGAAGAAGCATAACTTGGGACTGACAATCAGAATCTACCTTGCAGAAAATGTCTGTCCCAAAGCTGATTTTCTCCTTTACCAACGGACTTGACCTAGCTGTCTACAAGGAGGAACTGCCCGACAATGGGATCATCCGTTTTGAGCAAGGGTTCGAGAATACATATGTCAAGATCACTGACGTCACCCTTTTCACGCTTACAGACAAAGTTCCTGAAACGGAAAAGCCTTTGATCGAGTTCAACCTCAAGTCAACTCAAGAGTTCCCTCCTCTGCAAAGGGTTCCAGTTCAGAAGAGTAGAGCTGTTCGCAGGAGGACCGTTGTTTCTACCCCCGCTAGTCTAGTCATCTCTGCACCTACCCCGGCTTCCGCCAAACTGAAGGGGAAGGAAATTCAAATTTGTGATGAGCCTGTTACCGTGGAGGGTACAGATCTCCATGCGAGACTTTCTGTTTTCGAAATTGGGTCCAACTCAAGGGTTCAACCCCTAACACGCACTCAGAGGAGAAACAAAAGTAGAAAGATTGCCAGAAAGGCCAGAGCTGCGAAGTCGCTTTCTTAGAAGAGATCCCCGAGTACACACCATTGCACGGGTACATACCATTGCACGAGTATACACGCTTTTGGAAGGAAGTAGATTCAGTCCCCTCTCGCCGCAGTGACGAGGAAAATGTCCGCAAGATTGCTTCTACATTACCTCGACCCGCATACTATAGCAACGGCCGAAAGAAAAGGGCTAGGATTACACCATTTGCTCGGCTGCAGGCTGTGATAGAGAAGTTAGCAATGAAAGAGAAATGTCTCGTATCGAGAGATTTTAAGAAGGATAGGGCGGGTGCCAGCCAAATCCCGTCTTGGGCCGCGACTAGAACCTGTTAGCGCCACAGAAAAGCCGAATAAGAAGATGAAAGCTAGTCCACCTGTTGTTGTTTCAGGTTTACAGATCAAGGAGGATACCACCTTCTAGCATTCAGCCGATAGACCATCCGGTCCCGAGCCTTCGCTGCTAGAAGGATGGTATGGCGTCCTCTCTTGGCCGATTAAGAGCCGAAACAACGACCTGAAAAGGAAAGTCTCGTCAGAAGACTTGAGTTCGAAGAGAGCGCCACTGCGACGAAGGGGACTCCCAAGAAGGAAATCCAACAGCCATCGCATGATAACTGTGAAATCGTATGAAAAAGACCACTGGAGGACGCTATGGAAAAGCTAAGAACCGACATTCAACAATTAGCAAGAGAAAGAGAAGAAAAGTTTGAAGATGAAGTCGATTCGTCAGAGTTCATGGATGACGAATACATGGAGATCAATATGGTTGAGACACGAGCATCGTCAGCTTCGCAAGGTGCTCCGGCAGCTGCGGAAAGGGATGAACTAGAAATGTTAAGAGCACAACTTCGAGAAAAAGATGATACAATCTCTCGAATGGTGAAAAGGATGGAAGAGATGGCTGCGGCCCTAGCCACTCTTCGAGTCGGGTTCAACCCCAGAGAAACGCCTCCGAAGTTATTCATATTACGAGATGGAGGAAAAGAGATTACATCCGATTAACGGAGATGATCGACGAAAGAAGGAATCTACCCAGAATATGTTTCCGAGAGAAGGACATCGAGAACATGGTAGAACGGCGAGTGCGAGAAGCCTTAGCACAGTATAAGAGCAGAGCATCTATTAAGACGGGTAGACCTTACCCCAAAGAATTTGATGCAGTACAATACCCAAAAGGCTTTGTACCACCTCTGTTTAAGACTTTTGATGGTACCAGAAACCCTCGACAGCATGTTGCACATTTTCGCGCTGTTGTTGCAATGCCGGTGGTAGCAACGCCTTACTCTTCCGACAGTTTGTCAGCAGCCTGTCAGGGATCGCCTTCGATTGGTACGCAGAGTTATCGAACGGTTCGGTAAAGACATTTTCAGAATTAGAGAAACTCTTCATGAAACGGTTTGCCGGAGCTCAACACCATATCACCATCAGTGATCTAGTGGTGGAGAAACAGAAACCGAACGAAACTTTAGTAGACTACATACTTCGATTGAGGAATCTAAGCATGAAGTGTGAGCCACAGCTATAAGAGCAGCATGCAGTCGGTATATTGCTTAAAAGCATTCACGGCCCAATATCACTTCTCCTTAAGGGATTTACGATTAAGACTTTCGAGAAGTTGTTAAGCAAGGCCGGAAGCTTACAAGAGGAAGCGAAACAACTAAGTTTCGTCGATAAGACAGACAAACAGAAACCTGTGAAGACATTTGAAAAGAAATGCGGGATCGTCGCGGCGGTCGATAAGGGCGAGCCGCCGATGCAAATACGGCGGAGCGACGCGGCCCGGTTATCGACGACCTCGGCGGAACTACCAACAACCTCGACCCGGTTATCAGCCAACTCAGCAACATGAGCAACCGAATCGCCCTCAGCGCACGTTAAAGGAGCTTATAAATAGGGAATATCTGTTCAAGAATGAGGCAGTGCCAAAGATGTTTTGCAGCTTAATGAAGACACCAGATTTTCAGCTGCCACAGCCCAAGAAGCCAGAGGAAGTTAATAAGAAAGATCATCCCAACTACTGCCCTGTCGGTGAATTTTTTTTTAATTTAATTTACATACATATATATAATTTGGAAAGTAGTGTTTTTTATTTTAAAAATAATTTTTGAAAAAATTTAAGATATGAAATCAAACTAATCTCACATCTCGAATAGTTTATATAAACGAGCACCACACCACAAACTGTATATGTATCCCGGAGAGTAGACACACTGCTTGATGATGGGGCTCGGTTAAATAAACTAGAATATTTGTGACATCCGTTTGGTCTGCGAACCAATTTTATAACCCGACAAGTTCCCCTACTTAATATAAATGAATTAAGCGGGGTTTATATTACCGGGTTCTTAAAATTCCATATAAGGGCAAGCCCCTATAGTTAATTTACATCTTAAGTGACGGGAATCACCTAAGAAAACTCTCGATAATAATCAGTAGTTCTGCTCTCAAGAATTTCAAAGTTTAAGTTTTTTTTTTAAAGGATTAGATTTTGGAATTTCAATAGGGAATGGATCAAATTTGAAACATTTTATTTTGGGAATTCAAAGGAGGAAAGGTAGGAGAAATCACAGATTCGAAGCGAGCTTCGGTAATTTCCCGACTATCCTATTGTTTGGCTTGAATTTAAGAAGGCCCTAATGTTTATTTAATATTTCAATCTTGCCAATTTTTAATTAGTTAGGACTTATATTCGTGTGATGTGATCACGCAAATAGCCTCGAAAATGTGAAGTTTATGTCGTATCGGACGACTACCTCGGAATCCTAAGATCGGTTAGGGCTTAATTTGCAATGCAAATGCCTATCAAAAGGTTGAGGATTTATGTTGCACTAGGCAAACTACCTCGAAGTCCTATGGATTGGTTGTTTAATTCTATGAATGTTTCTTTGAAGTAGATTCGGGTTTTCGCGATGACGATGGCCGTGCTTGCCCACCATGCTCAGAGCTCCTTGTTGTTGCAGAGGTTTAGTTTTAGAAGTTATAAATCGGGAGATGAGAGAAGTGTTTTGGTTTAGAGAAGGTCTTAATTTCCAAGTGTTTTTTATGTTTTAATTAAAACAAATCTTAAAGTTGATTATAACAACACGGTTAAGATCCCGCGGTTCCATCCTTACGGCATCGTTATTTTTATCGGATTCACTTAGTACTAGATGAATTAGCTAAACTCAACTAAATGAGTTCCACACTTTCATTTAGGCCGAGTGGGAAATCCCGTTAGCAACACGTAGGTTACATCATGCGAGGTATTGCAGATCATCCAACAAGACGTTTTAATTTAGTTGTAGTTGTAGTTTTGTTGTTCCGTTTGTGATTAAATTTTGAGTTGTTTTATATTTTGAAATGTTGTGACGGTGAATTTTATCTTGTAATGACTTTTAATTTAGTTTTGGTTTCAGTTTTAGGGACTATCCTAAAGGTGTGGGTTTTCATGCAACAGTTGTTTATCATGAAAGAAAAGTAAGTGCGATGCGATTAAGTAAATTGCAGTAAGTGAATTGCAATAAAAGGATCTTCCCGTCATCCCAAGTTGCACTTAAACACAATTTAGAATATTTAAGCATTTAAAGCAAGTTCCTAGGTAAAGCTAAGGGAAGGGTTATGGTTTTCTACCAAGGTCCTACTCCTATAGCTAGTCATCTCCTATGACGTCTCAGGTTCTTGTGTTTTGGTTTGAGGACGATTTTCTTCATCGAAAGAACAATTAAGTTCAATTGTTCTTATAAACATCCTATCATATCGAGGAAGTGCTTAAGACGAATCTTAAAGATCTTTTCAATATTTCTAGGATTATTTTAAGTCCAAGAGAATTTAATTATACAAATGAATTAATCGTCAAGGGAGTTCGAGTTTTGTTATCTTGCTCGGTGAATTAGGACATTTGAATATCCTATAAGTGAAGCAATACTTCACTTAATACTCAGTTTAGGAGTTATGACAACAAGAGCTTTTGAGGGCAAATTGATGTTCAAGTGATTTGTGATTTAATTTAATTTCAATTAATGAGTTTAAGTTTGGAATAGTGTTCAAGTTGTTTTAGATTTATTTTTTGAATTCTTTATGTCTTAAGTGATGTTATTTTTAATTCAATTTAATTTAATTTAATTTTTAATTTGATTTAATTTGGTTTAGTTTTAATTTTAATTTAATTTATTTAATTTAATTTAATTTTAATTTTAACTTGATTTTATTTTTTTTATTTTAATTTAATATAATTTAATTTAATATGTTTTAATTTAATTTAATTTAATTTAATTTAATGTGATTTAATTTAATTTAATTTAATTTAATTTAATTTTAATTTTAATTTAATTTAATTTAAACTTTAATTAAATTTTAATATAATTTTATTTTAGATTTTTATTTAATTTAAATTTTAATTTAATTTTATTTTTAATTTTAATTTAATATTTTATTTTTTATGTTTTAAAGATGATTTAATTTTAATTGTTAAAGTATTAATTTAATTGAAATTTTATAAGGATTTAATTTAAATAATTTAACTTTAATTTAATTTAATGATTAAGTCTTTTAGCATTTTAACTTTTAAATTTGGATTATGATTTTAATTAGGAATTAAATATTATTGAGGTGATTAATTTAGGGATTCTTAAATTAAAGAACAAATCTCTTCCTAATAATATCCCTATTTTAATAATTCTAATTTTATTATTCTTCCAAATTTAAGTAATTACTTAATTAAGGTTTATCTTAATTATTTTCAAATTGTTTAGTAGGTTTCTACCCTTTAATTATTTAAATTTCAATCATCCAAATCAGATTAGGATCAAACATTTTACTCTTTCATTTTATTAAGCCTAAAGTTTTAATTAAGGGTTAAAATTTTAATTACCATTTTGCCCTTCGAACCTACTAATTTCATAACTCACTAAATTGAGCTTAAATGAATTTGAAATTTTTATGTGACTTCACTCATATGTCAATCAAGACATTAGAGGAGAAAATGTGATTTTCCTATATTTAATTTATTTATATAATTATTTTTTGTAGAAAATAGGGATTTCCAAGGAAAATTCAATAAGATGACCAAGGGAATTTTTCTGTCCTTAAGAAAATTATGGGACATTCCTAATGACCAGAGAACCACTTGGACCAATTTTGGTGATTTTTTGAGTTATATTTTTTTTATTATAATTATTTTGAGTTTTGGAGTATTAATTAATTTAAAAATAAAATAAAGGTTTAAAAATGAATTTTATATTTTTAAAAAATCTCTCTAATATCAAGGAAATCAGAGAACCAATTTTTACAATTTTCTGATTTTTCTTTGATAAATTAGAATTATTTTAGTGGAAATGCTAGAAAATACATTTTTTTTAAAATTTTAAAATTACCTTAGGGCTTTAAAATTTAATATCTCATCATAGAGACTTAAGAAAAATATGGGGTTTGTTCCTAAGTGATTAAATTCAAAATGTGACATTTTGGTGAATTTTATTATTTTTGTGATTTTTATTATTTTTTAATTATTAAAATTATTAAAATAATGCAAAAAATCAACTTTTTTAGAAAATTGCAATTTTAATTTTCTTAAACTCCCATGATATCAGAGAGGCTCCAAAACCAATTTTGTAAATTTTTGAGAAGTATTTTGAAAGTTATGAATTTTTGAAGTTTAATTTTGGCTAAATGGCTTAATCAACCCATTTGATAGGGTTAACCAAGTCCAATTGACTTCAAACTTTTATGGTGAGTTCCTCTGATCCTAAAGGTCAGTGGAGAATTGATTTCAAGTCAATTTGATGTATGATTAGCCCTAATTAATTAAAGCTCCATTTTGGGTGTTTAAGACAATTAGGGTTATTCCAAGTGAGTTAACTCAAAACCTATTTTTCCTATGGTCCTCTAGTCATAAGAAACATCACCAAATTTTCCAAGAATTTATTTCACAACATGCTAATTATTGGAATTAAAATACTCAGAATAGTGACCTAGAATTGAAAAATCAATAACTCTTCATAGGGATGGCCTCTGACTTTGGAAAATTTAGGGAATGTTCCCAAATTCGGAGGCTTGAAAAGCCACTATGGTCTCATGCCATGGTGAATTGTATACATGCATGGAGAATTGAAATAGTGCGGAGAGTAAATAAATAATTAAAAATAAAATACTTGATGAAATTACATGATTTCTTTTCCACATTATTCTTCTCTCGTTCACGCGAGCAAGAGGGTATTTTTATTTTATTTTTAGGAGTTTCCTACACGAAAGTTATGAATTTTCCAAGTTCTGGGAATTAAATAAATAGAAAAATAGCCTATTTATCTACTTATCCACGCGGCGCCGCGTCAACCTTGGCAGCTCCGAAGCTCAACGCGTCATCTCCTGATTCGGCGCCACCATCTGACTGGGATGCCACGCGGCCCGCGGTTCATGTCCTGTTGCTCCGTCCGGCGTGATCCTGGTCGTCCGCTCGAGACACGCGCAATCCGACGGCTCCTGGTCATCGTCTACGACTGGTGTGAACCCGTGACCGTCAACCTTCTAACCCTAATTTCTCACACGATTCTCAGCGGATTTTTGTGTTCTTATGCTTTATGGATTCGTCTTGAAGAGACGAACACATCCATATGGTAAGCATGTATATAGATTGACTCAAATTAAATGGAGAATCTTTGTAAGCTCGGGAAGAAGAATGAGTCCATACCTTTGCTCGGAGAAGTGAAGCTTGATACGAGGGTTGTGTCACCTTCGATTGGGTCCGAAGCAAGCTCGGGATGAAGTCCCTTGGCACAGTGAATTGTCCGAGTATGATTTCGACCACGGTAGAATACAAAGCTTGAGTACGGAACATGTGGGTGGCACTGGAGAAGGGGCTTTTCTTTGGTAAACACCTTCTCTTGGTGCGGTGAAGGTGTAGGACCAATCAATTTGGGGATTGGCTCACTGTGGAGAAGTGTCATGTTGGAATTTGGACTTTGAAATTGAGCTCTGGTAATGGGGATTAGGGCAATTGGGCACTGGAGCTCGGTGCTCTAAGTGTGGAGAGTGGTACGGGACAATTTTGGCGGAGTTTCGGTAGGTTTGTTTCGGCACCTCTTCCATGGCCGAGAGGGGTGAGGTTTAAATAGAAGAGGGTGGAGGGCCTCCCGGGGGGTTTAAGGCTTGAGATCGAGTTTGCTTAGGTCGAGGAAGAACGGCCATGGTGGCCATTGTGCATGGGGCGGCTCGGCGAGGGAGAATTGAATTTTTGGCTCCTCCCGAGGTCTCGGCCATGGTGTTTTCCGGTGGCACGGTGGTGGCCGGCCGGACGCTGGGTCACCATCTTGTTCAGGTGGGTCAGGGCTGGGGTTTAGTGCAGCCAATTGGGCCTTGCCATGTGTAAAGGGGATGGCTTGGAATGGAATGGGGAAGAGGCCATTTTGGCTTGGTTTGGGTCAACCCATGTGTTTGGGCTTGGTTCACCTTCCCATGGTCGATTTTGGGCCACGGGAATCGGTTGGGTCAGGCTGCCATGGAGTGGTGAAGTCTCCATCCATGGTGAGGTGGCTAAGCATGGTTTGGAGTGTGACATGTTTATGGTTAAAAAGGCTTAATGAAGGATTAGGAAAGGGGGCCCTCCTTTTGCCATTAATGGCTTGGTCACATGTCAAACCTTCCATGGCTTCATATGGCTTGTAAATGGCTTGCTCATGGCTCCATGTGGCTTGGGACAAAGCTTGGTCATTTACATGAAAGAAGGTTTTGAATTTTTGGGACTTATGGGTGATTTTGGCATGAGGCCTAATTTAGGATTATTTGATGATTGATTTAGGACTTAATGGATGATATCAATTAATGGGGTGATGAAAAGAATGTCATATGGGCTTTAGCATGAAGTTTGGGCCTTTGAAATTTAGTGAAGATGGGTTTTTAAAATGGTTTAGGGAAGTGGGCTCTTGGATTTTAAAATGGGCTTTTGGGATGAATGTTTTGTGAAGGACCATGTCAAATAAATGTTGCAATTGGTTTAGGCATGTGTCATGAGTGGTTTGAAACAAACTTGAGGTGGTTTGTGTTTGATTTGGGTTGGATTTGGGCCTCCTTGGTAAATGGGCCAATGTAGGTCAAATTGGGCTAACTTGGGCCATTGTTGGGCTAGAGTTGAAATTGGTGTAAAATTAAAGTTGGTAAATGTTTATGGGAGTGTTTCAAAGAGGTTTTGACTTTGGTTGGGTTTTGATTTTGGGGTTTGGGTTTATTTGTGTTACGTTTGGGCTTAGGTCAAAATTGGGTCTTTTAGCTTTGGGTTGAATTTGAGTGAGATTTGGGTTTAAATTTTGGGCAAATCATGTTAGTGTTTTGTTTGTGGGGATGTTAGGGAAGGTTTAGAAAAGATTTGGGGTTAATTGGAGTTGAATTGGGTGAGTTTGGGCTAAGTTTGGGTCATGGGTCCAAATTGGGTTTTAAGGTCAAAAGTGAAATTTTATTCAAATGTCAATCAAATTGGGCTTAGATTTGGTCTAGATTAGTGTTGGGGATGTTGAATTGAAGTTTAGAATTGAATTGGACCAGAATTTGGGTCAATTGGGTAGATTTGGTTTGACATTGAGTTCACTTTGTGTTAAAAATGGGTCAAATTGTGTATTTTGACAAAAGTGGGGTAAATTGATAAAAATGGCCCATGGTATAGTTGAACAAAATGAAATTGGGAATATTTGGGATATGGAATTTTGTGGGAATTTTCTGAATTTCTGGATTTTTGGGTCAAGAGGGGCATTTTGGGTATTTGGAGGGTATTGGGAGGTATTTTTGGAATTTTTGGTATTTTTGGCTATGAATGATCAATTTGAGTGATGTGGGAATGTTTGGGATTGGTCTTGAGGATTTTTGGGTGATTTGGAGATTTTGGAAAGTTTGGGTAATTTCAAGGGTTTTGGGTAGGCTAGGCGGGTGTAGGGTCCAGGGGTCGAAAAATTAAAAATTTGGAAAATTGAAAATTGGGTAAATATAAGTGGAATGAAATCATTTTGGTTGAGCCATGAAGCCATATCAAGCCCACATGAGCCATGAAGGGACTCATTTGAGGCATTCAGCTATGTTGTTCTAACCCTGCTTGGCGAGGGCTTAGGGGTTAAGGACCATCCATGTGAATCACCTTCATGAGTCGGGGAGGTCGAGTTGGGTATGGGTGTGGTTTTAGGGGGTGTGTGTGAAAGTGTAGTGTATAAGTATAGTGTGAGTGTAAGTCGGCCCCTTCACCGGACCGAGTGCCACCCGGGGAGTCTCATAGGCACTCATCCTTTAAACTTCCACATTTGATTTCAACCCTACAGGTGATTAGGGATCTACTGATCGAGTTTGTGGAGTTTGCAGGGAGTTAAGAGGTGGTTTGAATTTCTAAGTGTTGGGTCCCGATTCTAATCCTCTAGGATAGTCAAAGGAAAAGCTTAAGGCTAGATCCTAAATACTAAAAAGAAGGAGAGAAGACCTCATCAAAAATGAGGTCAACATGCCCTTACCACCAGATGCTTGGACATAAGATAGAGGATTGCATCACCTTCAAGAGTTGGCTTGACAACAATCTCCGGAAGGGGAACATAACGATTCCGAAGGAATACATGAAGGAACCCCAAAAAGGTGGTTCCGTCAATGTTATTTCAACGGATCCTATTGTTCCTATAGATCCCTACACGATGAATGATGGATGGAGTACCGCTTGGACGAAGTCATCGAAGAAAATTTTGGATCGCATCCAAACCGCTTCGGTGAGTGCTTCGATTCAAAGTTAGAAACCTGTCAAGCCGGGGCTATCGCTTGCAATTGAAGAACCACCCCAGGAAGAAAAGATCGTAGAAAAGAAGGAGATCGTAGAAGAAGAAAAGACCGAGGCTGTTAATGCTAGACTAGGTGCTGCTTTTTAGGATGGTTGTTTCCGATTCGGGGGAGAAATTCCTCAAACCTCCGACTCTGTATGATTATTTGCTCGCTCCGAGCGGGATCTTATAATGATAAGAGTTATGGAGTTGGCTACGTTTTGATTATTTCTAACGATTACGCAACTAACGACGACCAACCTAAATCGGATCTCGATTCCGATACAAATAACAATTCTCGAATCATACACGACCTCGACAATCACGATGACAAAGAAGACATTCACCAAGAAGGCTACGAAAGTTCAACAAGCAATGAATCTATTTGTGAATTTCGAGGAGCTCCAATCACGATAGAGTTAGAGCTTTCAGATTCCAAAGCGACTCCAGAAGAACCTGTCATGCCAATTCAAATGGAGACACCAGTAAACTCAGTACCAGATTCAGAAGAAATCACAGAAGTCAACTTAAGGAGCGGAAGGATTCTACATCCAGGAATGGGTCCAAAAGACAAAGAAAAGCAGGTGGTTGTTCAGGAAGAATCAACCCCAGCAGAAGAATTGCCCATTAGGGAAGAAACTGGAACACATGGTAACAAAGTGGACTATAACGTGCTAGCCATCTTAGGAAACTACCGACGAAACTAAGCATCTACGACGCTCTCATCTTATGAAAAGAGATGAGGGAAACTCGATCGAGGCCTTACTTGATCCGGAGATTTGTTTAGCTCGGATGGCCGAGAGATTCCTTAGGCGAGGTTTGCTCGTTAAAGGAACGACGAGGTGTTACCTTCACGGACGGTGATCTATTACTTGGGACGGCCGATCACTGACCGAGCCAGTTGTACATTTCGATCACGATCGGAAAGTTTACGCTCTCCGGAGTATTGGTGGATCCGGGAGCGTCGATCGACATAATGAATCTTCGGACGTTAGCATACTTGGAAATTGATGCTCGCGAGCTTAAAGCGGACAAGATGTTACTTAAGAGGATTCAACCGGAAAGGAGAAAGAGCCCTCGGATCAATAACGCACGTTGATGAAGACCGGTGATTTAGCAAAGACAACCGCAAAATTCCATATAATTGATTCTGAAACATCGTTCAACGCACTACTGGGCCGACCGTGGATACATGAGAACCGGATGGTACCTTCGTCTCTGCATCAGTGCATAAAATACTACGATGGAGGAGAAAAGTGCATCAAAGGTGACTTGTAACCGTTCTCCATACATGAAATTGGAATTCATGAAGATGCAGCCTACTACGCGCCTCCAAAGAAAACAATCTTCTCTAGAAATACCATGCCCAACAAAGCAAAAGAAGTTCAAAACGACGAAGAGCCTGAAGATCTAGTCCAACAGTCACTCACCACTCCCTTACGGCGAGTTGGTGAAGGTTTCTTCACAACTTGCACTCGAGGTCGAGACCGGGGACGAGGTCGTGGCAGAAACGTTGGGACAGTTAGACAGAAAAAGTCGGTAATCAACGTGAATTAGGAGAACAGCTCTGAAGAAGAAGAGGAAATCAAGAAAGAAGCGGCTACGATAAACCGGAAGAAACCACGATTCGAAGATCTCCCTCGAAGATGAAAAGAATGAAGAATATAAATCGATGTACGAGAAGATTAACTACCATGTACACACTATGGCCACGACCCCGATCCGATCCTCAATAAGATCGAGGGTATGGTGGTCGAGGAAGTGCATTTCGGTGTTGCTTCAAACCGATCGAATTTTTACGGTGGTACTTCTTCTTCCAATAATGAAAAGGGTGTACAATTTGAAGATGTTACTTCTTCGAATTAATGGAATTACCTTTTGAGTGGTACTCTCCTTGTGTTCGAAATTTAATTCGGCGTGGTGTCTTACCTCTACAATGGACAAAGGTCGATCACAACGGTTCGAAAAATTATGGAATAACGCCGGTCGGCCTCCCGATTCAAAGCATGATCTCGGATTCGGTACGGTAGGATACGGTTGACGATACAAAATTTTGCTTGGTTGTCACTTGTGAATCTAGTGAAGGCTTGCTTGGAAACTACAAAAGATCTTGAAGATCTACAAATTGGAGATGCTCCACCGAGTTCGAAGAAGAAATCAAATCTCTGATAGACGAGTTAATGGAAGTTAACTTGGATGCTGGCGAAGAGCTGAGACGACCTTTGTTAGCTCCTTACTCGATAAAGAAGATTCGAGGCAATGATCGAAGCTATTAATGGAATTCGAGAACTTGTTTTGCTTGGAGTTACGATGAAATGCCAAGATTAGCTCCGAAGTCGCGAGTTCGCGAGTTAGGAGTAGATCCTACTTCATTTCGATCGAATGACTCCCGGAAGAATGCGTCTAGAAATTGAACAACAAGTAATAGCCGAAGTTAAGAAGCTAATCGACGCTAAATTTGTCAGTGAAGAACAATACCCTACTTGGTTAGCCAACGTGGTACCGATCGAAAGAAAAATGGTCGGATAAGGATCGCGTAGAATTCGGGGATTTAAATAAAGCATGTCCAAAGGATGAATTTCCCACTGCCAATCCCGGGCCGATGATCGACATTGCTTCGACACATGAAATCTTCTCATTCATGGATGGATCATCGGGATACAACCGGATAAAGATGGCACCGAGAAGACGAAAAGCTCACGGCTTTCGGAACACCGATCGGAGTGTATTGCTACACGGTAATGCCATTCGGACTAAAAACGCGGGAGCTAGACATATCGAAAGGGCAATGACAAAGATTTTTGATGATCCCATTCACGACCAAGTCGAGTGCTTACGTGGACGATGTGGTCATCAAAAGCAAACTGAAGGAAGATCACCTGTATGATTTGAGAATTGCTTTTGAGTGACTACGGCAATACAACCTTAAGATGAATCCCTTAAAATGCGCCTTCGGCGTCACCTCTGGGAAATTCTTAGGATTTGTTGTCCGACATCGCGGAATCGAAATTGATCTGGAAAAGATTAAAGCTATCTTAGAGATGCCGCCTCCTAAGACCTTAAAATAGCTACGATCCTTTCAAGGGATGCTGGCATATCTTCGACGCTTTATCTCGAACTTGTCAGGTAGGTGTCAGCCCTTCTCGGCATTAGTTAAAAAGGACGCCAAATTCATTTGGGAAGAGAAATGCCAACGGGCCTTCGAGGACATTAAGCAATAATTAATGACACCTCCTGTCTTAGCGGCCCCAGGTCTCGGAGTAGACAGTTGATACTTTATCTTGCGGCTACAGACGACTCCGCTGGAGCCCTGTTGGCAGGGTCGATGATGAGGGAAAAGAAAATGCTCTCTACTTACTTAAGCGCGTCGTCGATTCGACGGAAGTAAAGTATCCTCCGATTGAGAAGCATTGTTTGGCCACTGATCTTCACCGCACGAAACTCGGGCATTACATGCTTTCTCATAAGATCAACCTCATTTCGAAAGTTAATCCATTGCAATATTTGATGACCGGCCGAGCACTTTACGGCGGACTTGCCGGGTGGTCGATGATATTATTGCAATTCGACATAACTTTCGTTCCTCTTCGTGTCGTAAAGGGACAAGTTCTAGGCGAGCTTCCTTGCGGCACACCCTTCTCGGCGGATTCGCCTCTCGACGACGATTTTCCGACGAGTAGATAATGAGCCTAGAAGACAACGATGATCGACGCTTGGGAACTATACTTCGACGGAGCATCCTCGGCACGAGAAAGATAAAGAATTGCAAACGATAGTGCCGGTAAGGCGAGGAATCGGACTAATTTTTATAACACGGAGCGGGGGATGTTAAGATACTCCTACCACTTAATAGAGCCGTGCACGAACAACGAGGCGGAATACGAGGCCCTCATAACGGGACTAGAGCCGGCCGATTCGAATGGGAATAATGGATATCAACATCTACGGAGATTCTCGGTTGATTATTCGACGAGTCGTCGGACAATACAAAATTTTAAAGCGAAGACTAGAGCAATACTTTCGATATGCCATGAAGCTATTGGAACAAATTCCGAATGTAACGATCTACAATATCCCCGGGAAGAGAAAATGCTCTCGCGGATGCACTAGCTCGCCTTGCAAAAGAATTTGCACTGCTTAAAAGATGAGTCGGTTGAAGTGTCGGTTCGAGGACGACGGAGTCCTATCATAGATCGACATGGATATAATACGGAAATCAGAAAAGCGAGAGGAATCGGTTGCGGCGGTGACGGAAAACACTGGAGATTGGCGTCGACCGCTAATAGACTACACAACAAACGGAGTAAATTACCGGACGATAAGTCATTAGCCCATCAAATCAAGAAAAGAACTTCTGTCTTACGCATTAATAAACAATACATTATACGAGAAGGTCTTTTGATCGGATGTGGTTAAGATGCTGAATGGGTCCGAGGCTCGTGAAATTGTCGAAGAAGTACACTCGGGACTTTGTGGAGCTCATCGGTCGGGTTCGAAAATGAAAATTAAAATTAAAAGACTAGGGTAATACGGCCCTCGATGATGACCGGCTGTATGAAAGTCGCCGAAGTGTCACCAGATGCCAAGTGCGCGGAGTGGTTCTACACCGACCTCCAGAATGTGCTTACATCCGACAATTGCGTCGTGGCCATTTGAGTGTTGGGGCACGGATATAGTGGGTCCGATAGAACCGCCTTCTTCGAGAGGACATCGCTTCATCCTTGCGGCTACGGACTACTTTTCTAAATGGGCGGAGCGGTTCCACTCGGAGAAGTAAAGGCACACCACTGCTTACTGAGTTTTCAAAAATCGAGTTGTATACGTTTCGGAGTACCGCGCAGAATCATTTCGAATAATGGATTCGCATTCGAAGCACGAAGATCAACAATTTTGTCGGAAGACATGGAATCGATTGGCGATACTCGACGATCTACTACCCAAGAGCAAACGGCTTCGCCGAGGCTTTTAATAAAACTCTCGTTCGGATTTTAAAGAAAACTTTGGACGACAACAAGAGAAATTGGCACGAGAAGTTGTTAGAAGCCTTATGGGCCTACGGGACAACTTGTCGGGACTCCTACTCGATCTACGCCTTACACTTTAGTGTACGGATCCGAGACGAGTTTTACCTTTGGAGGTTCGACTTCCATCACTCGGGATTACGATTGCAAATAAAATTACTACAGAAGAAAATGCCGGATTACGGTCGGAAGAAGCTGGAAAACTTAGAAGGGAAAAGACTTGCAGCGCAACAAAATTTGGAACTGTACCAAGCTAAGATGATCCAGGCCCATGATAAACTAGTCCGCCCAAGAACTTTCAAAGTTGGTGACTTAGTTCTTGTTCTCAGGAGACCTAATCTTGCACATTGCAAGATAGGAGGCAAATTTGAATCAACTTGGGAAGGACCGTTTGTGGTCGAAGCAGTCTACTCAGGAGGCTCCTACCAACTTGTGAATTGCCAAGGAGAATGACAAATGCTTCCAATCAACGGACGGTATTTAAAGAAGTATTACGCAACCCGATGTTTCGAAGGGTGGCCTCTAAAATAGAGTCTTATCCCTAGAAACACGGGTAAAGCAATCACTTTGTAACTAGGTCCGAACCCAAAAAAAAAACATAAAAATGGGTAAAAAAAAATCATCACCAAAAAAATAATGTGTGCTAAAAATGAAATATGTGAAATCATAATAATAAAGCTTTACCCTTCCGTTCAGATCAAATCTTGTTCCTGATCTTTCTTCATCTTTTCCTACTTTCCTTAAAAATTAAAATTAAAAGAAGAGAATAAGAATCTTCAGTGATAAATATTCTCTTAATGTTCTTGTTCTTAGTATAACCCCTGATCCTTTCTTTATCTTTTCGCAGGGAAATGTCAAACGGGCGGTTGGTCCTAAACTTTAAAAATGGCGTGAGTCTCGCACTCGATGAAAAGAGGGTGAAGGATGGAGCAGTGATAGAAATTGGTTCTGACTTCACACCAGCCAGCCTACAGTACGAAGAGAATGATTGTGTCCCAGTGGACCGAGAAGAGCTTCATAGCCAGATGGTGATGAAGATGGGTGGCCCAAGCCGCCAATCCAACAACAAGAAAAGAAAGACAAACACCGAGGAAAGCAAGAAAATCAAGTTAGTAGTTGCCACGGTAGAGGGCAGGCTTGTCAGCGCCGCGCCCATAGAAATTCAAGAAGTAAGGAGTGCTACGCTCACTGGTACTCAAAGAAGGAATAAGAATCGCCGTATCCACAAGATGTTGACTAAACTAGCACTAGATCAACACGAGGAAACAACCACCTTCGCCAACACACACATTTCGAAGATACCGGTTCTTCAGGAACCTGAAAAGAGAGAACAAGCTCCAAGAACAACAAAAAGGATAAGGGGAACTTTGAGAAGATCAGAGGCAGAGAGATTGCCTCGACGCCGGACAGAGATACCATATCTAAAGAACCTTGTTGCGGAAGCAACCCCGGAGGATGTCCCGATAGAGACAATCCCCGAGGAGCCAAGGTATGCAGGAGAACGTGACGGGATTGAGCCATACATCCCACAATACGTTACTAGGCCTCGTCATTTGCAGATCATCCCAGAATATGAACTAGAAAGAATGCAAAATGTTGAGAAGAAGACTTTCGAATACTTTGAAAGGATTAGAGGCAAAAGAATCAATATATTGGAAGGCCTCGAGTTACACAGGTGTATTCTCAGAGTACGAGCAACAACAGATTGTGGATTGCATCTTAGAAAATCAGAAAATGGGTCGAGCAGGCCGTCTAAGAGAAAAGACTTATTCGGAACCTTGGAAATGGATGCCAGGGAAAGGAAGAGTCACAATACAATGCGGATGTTGCTATAACTTCGTAGAGGACAGAAAAGGAAATCCACCAGGGATACTCCGTCACGGTGAGGTGGATCAAATGCCGAGGATAATTAAAATAATGGTGAAAAGAATGATAACGTGGAGGGTACTGCCAGCAGACTGCATACCCAACAGTTGCATCATCAACATTTATCAGAAGGGCGACTGCATACCTCCACACATAGACCACCATGACTTTGTCAGACCTTTCTGCACAGTTTCCTTCGTCAACCAATGCAATATCATGTTCGGATCTGACCTCCGGATAGCAGGCCCGCGTAAGTTCCGAGGGCCGGTGGAAATACCACTTCCGGTAGGTTCCGTCATGATATTACATGGAAATGGAGCGGACATCGCAAAACATTGTATACGGGAGTACCGAGTGGAGTGGATCTCCGTCACTTTTAGAAGGATGGACGACGGAAAGGCACCTTACCACTTCCGGCCGGATCCGAAGTGGAGAGTCTCCGGCCCTACGAGTTGTGAGTTACACTGGAAATAGCACACCTCCAATGCACATCCATGCGGCATTCCTGCCAAGGATGGCTTGGAAGGTGATGTTATTGACCGTGTATCCCATTATTCAGACATGGATTTTTAACAGATACTTTTTGGATGGATCAACAAGAATTATACATAGTCTGTTTTGAGTCATGGATTGTATGAGAAATATTTCAGATCGAGTTGTATGATCTATGTTCAACAATATTGGAATGAAAGTGACCATGTCACATTTTGCCTTCACCTCTTTTTGTGCAAATTGACTGGGAAATGTCATTAGAGTTAAATGAACTTTGAACAAAGAACAGAAAAGAAAAGAGAAATAAATAAGAATCTTTCTAAGAAATCGAAATATTCAAAAGAACTTCAAATCCACATGAACACCAAATAAAATTCACGTGAACATCAAATAAACAACAAAAATAAAATTGGATCATTAAAGGACAAACAAAATGAAAATGAATCTCAAATGGAATTACAATCTCAATCTGTCTCTTTCAAATCCTTCTTCCTCATATCAAAATCTACTTCAAACAACTTTGAAACCCTCTTTCGGAATGGTTCTTCCTCATGGAAAACTCACACTTCAAATTTCAAAAAATCCCACACCCTTTTCGTCACATCGAGATCCCTTGATTTTCTGTGATCTCCTTTCCCTCTTGTACGAAGACTGACTAGGTCTATTGACACGGAGCCACGAACTTGGTTCGGTCTGGTTCTGATGGCATGAGACTGGGTCCTTCTTCATACATTCTAACTTCCGAGACTGGTACCTAAATTCCAGCTCTCATTTCGAGGTCGGTACCTAAATTCCGACTCTCCTTTCGAGATCGATACCTAAATTTCGATTCTCATCCAAATTGATACCTAAATTTCAATTCAAAATTTCCGAGACTGGTACCTAAGTTCCAGCTCTTAATTCGAGGTCGGTACCTAAACTCCGACTCTCCTTTCGAGATCGATACCTAAATTTCGATTCTCATACCTAAATTTCAATTCAAAATTTCCGAGACTGGTACCTAAATTCCAGCTCTCATTTCGAGGTCGGTACCTAAATTTCGACTCTCCTTTCGAGATCGATACCAAAATTTTGATTCTCATCCGAATTGATACCTAAATTTCAATTCAAAATTTCTGAGACTGGTACCTAAATTCCAGCTCTCATTTTGAGTTCGGTACCTAAATTCCGACTCTCCTTTCGAGATCGATACCTAAATTTCGATTCTCATCCGAATTGATACCTAAATTTCAATTCAAAATTTTCGAGACTGGTACCTAAATTTCAGCTCTCATATCGAGGTGGGTACCTAAATTTCGACTCTCCTTTCGAGAACGATACCTAAATTTTGATTCTCATCCGAAATGATACCTAAATTTCAATTCAAAATTTCCGAGACTGGTACCTAAATTCCAGCTCTCATTTCGAGGTCGATACCTAAATTTCGACTCTCCTTTCGAGATCGATACCTAAATTTCGATTCTCATCCGAATTGATACCTAAATTTCAATTCAAAATTTCTGAGACTGGTACCTAAATTCCAGCTCTCATTTCGAGGTCGGTACCTAAATTCTGACTCTCCTTTCGAGATCGATACCTAAATTTTGATTCTCATACCTAAATTTCAATTCAAATTTTCTAAGACTGGTACCTAAATTCCAGCTCTCATTTCGAGGTCGGTACCAAATTCGACTCTCCTTTCGAGATCGATACCTAAATTTCGATTCTCATCCGAATTGATACCTAAATTTCAATTCAAAATTTCGAGATCGGTACCTAAATTCCAGCTCTCATTTCGAGGTCGGTACCTAAATTCCGACTCTCCTTTCGAGATTGATACCTAAATTTCGATTCTCATCCGAATTGATACCTAAATTTCAATTCTAAATTCTGAGACTGGTACCTAAATTCCAGTTCTCATCCTTCGAGGTCGGTACCTAAATTTCGACTCTCCTTTCGAGATCGATACCTAAATTTTGATTCTCTTTCGAATTGATACCTAAATTTCAATTCTAAACTTCTGAGGCTAGTTCCTTAATTCCAGCTCTCATTTCGAGACTAGTACCTAAATTCTAGTTCTCATTCCGAGATCAGTACCTAAATTCTGATTCTCATCCTTTTCGAGGTCGATACCTAAATTTCGATTCTCTTTCGAGATTGATACTTAAATTTCAATTCCAGCTCCGTTTAAACTTTCGAGATCAATACTTAAATTCCGACTCTCATCTTTTTTTTCATCAATACCTAAACTTTGATTCTCACGCCGAGGCTGGAACCTAAATTCCAGTTCTCTGCGCAATCTCGAGGTTGAAATCCAGGTTTTAATTCTCACTTGAAATCCAAATTTCAAATTCAAAATTTCCTTAAATCGATTTTAGATTAAACTTCAAATTGAAATCCAAAATCACACATTGAAACTTGAAATTTAAAAATAAACCAAAATCTAAATTGAATTCCCCAGATCTTGTGATTTGGAGTTCACCTCCTTTTTCATTCCCCAACGAGAGTTCAGGAATCTCTGGTCTTGGAAACATGTCTGATACTCCCTAGTAGAAATTCTTCTACTTCGTCCTAAGTTTGTCACTTGGACATCTGTGTTGGTTTTGTTGATCTCTTCTGTCAACGCCAATACGCGCGGTGTGCTCCGTCAGCACACCACACCTATTGGGGGTCCATTTGTTGACCTCATTTTTGATGAGGTCTTCTCTTCCCTCTTTAGTGTTTAGGATCTAGCCTTAGGCTTTTCCTTTGACTATCGTAGAGGACTAGAAGTGGAACCCACCCTTTAGAAGTTCAAACACCTCTTGACTCCCTGCAAACCCCACAAGCTTGATTGTAGACCCCTAATCACCTAGAGGGTTGAGGTTAGATGTGGAGGTTTAAAGGATGAGTTCCCTATAGGACTCTTTGGCCTTAGGACTACCCACAGGTAGCTCGGTGCAGTGAGGGTTGACTTACACACTCACTACACTCACACTCTACACTCTCACATACACAATCCAAATCCTAAAACCACACCTTACCCCAACTTGACTCCCTGACTCATGTAGGTAATTCATATGGATGGACCTTAACCCCTAAGCCCCTGGTTAAGAGGGTTAGGAACAACATAGTGAATGCCTCCAATGAGTCCTCTCATGGCTCATATAGGCTTAATATGGCTTCATGGCTCAACCAAAGTGGTTCCATTCTACTCACATTCAATCAATCTTCATTCTTCCAAAATTTTAATTTTTGACCCCTGGGACCCCTACACCCATCAAACCTACCAAATGCCCTCAGAATTGCCCAAACCCTCCAAAATCTCCAAATCACCCAAAAGTCCTCAAAATCAATCCTAAACATTTTCCCCCACTCAAATTGACTATCTCCAGCCAAAAATACCAAAATTTCTAAAAATACCCCCAATGCCCTCTAAATTACCAAAATGCCCCCCTTGACCCAAAATTCCATAAATTCAGAAAATTCCCAGAAAATTTTAGAAATTCTCAAATATTCCCAATTTCATTTTGTCCAACTGTACCATAGGCCAATTTTGTCAATTTACCCAACTTTTACAAAAACCCCCAATTTCGCCCATTTTAAATCCAAATGAACCCAATGTCAAACCTAATCACCCCAATTGGTCTCAATTTTGGTCCAATTCAATTCTGAACTTTAATTCAATATCCTAATGTCAATCTAGACCAAATCCAAGCCCAATTTAATTGACATTTGAATCCAATTTCACTTTTGACCTTAAAGCCCAATTTGGACCCATGACCCAAACTTAGCCCAAACTAACCCAATTTAACTCCAATTGACCCCAAACCTTTTCTAAACTTTCCCTAACATCCCCACAAACAAAACACTAACATGATTTGCTCAAAATTTGAACCTAAACTCCACCCAAATGCAACCCAGACCCAAAATGCCCACTTTTGACCTAAACCCAAACCTAACCCAAATGGGCCCCATATCCCAAAATAAAGACCCAACCAAAGTTGAAACCTATTTGTATCACCCTCATAAACATTTCCCAACAATAATTTTACATCAATTTCAACCCTAGCCCAACATTGGCCCAAATTAGCCCAATTTGACCTATATTGGCCCCTTTACCAAAGAAGCCCAAATCCAACCCAATTCAAACCCAAACCACCTCAAATTTATTTCAAATCACTCATGACACATCCCTAAACCAAACCCAACAATTATTTGGCCCAACCTTTTACAAAATTCCCATCCATAAACTTATTTTAAAAAAAAACCTAAGGCCCACTTCCTTAGGCCATCCTAAAAAAGCCCATCCAAAATGATTTCAAAAAGCCCAAAATCCATCTTAAAGCCCACATGACAATCCTCTATCATCATCCATTTGATAAAACTATCCCCTAAGTTCTAAATCCATAATGAAATAATTCCAAATCAAGCCATATGTCAAATCCCATCAAATCACCCCTAAATTACCAAAATTTCTAAAACCCTTTTTCATGAAGTTGACTTAACTTTTCCCAAGCCAAAGGTGAGCCATGAAGCCATGCATGAGCCACATGTGAGCCATGAAAGCCTTGGAAACTTCACCATACCCAAAATGGCAAGAAGTGGGGACCCTTTAATGATCCTCTTAAGAGTGATTAACCACTCCCATGTCTCCCCTAAACCTTGCTAAAACTTAACTGTAATTGAATGGTGACCCTTCCCCACTAATTAAGCTGACCTAAACCACTTTCTCTTCAGCCTCAAACTAGCCATGGGGAGGTGCACCAAGCCCAATCCATGCATTTGACCAAACTTAGCCAAAATACACCCTTACCCCATTCCACTTTGATTCAAACCCTTTACACATGGCAACAACCAATTGACTTCACAAACATCAAGCCCTGAGCCTCCTAACCCCGAGGGTGACCCATGCTGCACGCCCGCCACCACGGGTCGCCGGAAAACACCACACCCGAGAGTATCATGTGAGCCCAAGCTTGGAATTCTCACCTGCGGAGTTGCCCCATGCCCAATGGCCACCATGGCTGTTCTTCTCCTCACCAGAGCAGCTGATCCCAAGCCCTAACACCCCCTGGGAGGCCCTCCAGCCATGCCTATTTAAACACCACCTCTCTCGGCGATGAAGGAGGTGCTGAAAAAAATCACACAGAAACTCTGCCAAAATCATTCCAGACTCTTCCCCACACTCGGAGAACTTGATCCCCACTCGAAATCCACCTGCCATTTCCTCTCGCGAGCTCAATTTCAGAGTTGAAATTCAAGCCCAAAACCAGGACACTTCACCACAGTGAGCCAATCTCCAAATTGATTGGTCCTACACCTTCACCAGACCAAGAGGAGAAGTTCCCCAGTTAAAGCTCTTATTATTATAACTCTTAAATGAGGCATCAAGTGAAGTATTACTTCACTTATAGGATATTCAAATGTCCTAGTTCACTGAGCAAGATAACAAAACTTAAACTCCTGGATGATTAATTCACTTGTATAATTAAATTCTCTTGGACTTAAAACAACCTAGAGATATTGAAAAGATGTTTAAGACTCGTCTAAGCACTTCCTCAATATGATAGGATGTTTATAAGAACAACTGAATTTAATTGTTCGTGGAAGAAAGTCATCCTTAAGCCAAAACACAAGAACCTAGACGTCATAGGAGATGACTAGCTATAGGATTAGGACTTTGGTAGACAACCAAAACCTTTCCCTTAGCTTTACCTAGGTACTTGTTGAAATATTTAAATGCCTTAACATGTGTTTTAAGTGCGACACAGGATGACGGGAAGACCCTCCAGGTACGCTTTTATTTTATTGTAATGCACTTTACTTTTCTAGCATGTTAAATACAACTGTTGCATGAAAACCAAAACCTTTAGGGTAGTCCCCGAACTGAAACCAAAACTAAATTAAAAGTCATTACGAGATAAAAATTACCGCCACAACATTTCAAAATATAAAACAACTCAAAATTTAATCACAAACAGAACAACAAAACTACAATCGCAACTAAATTAAAACGTCTCGTTGAATGATCGGGAATACCTCGGATGATATAAACCACGTGTTGCTAACGGGATTTCCCACGGTCTAAATGAAAGTGTGGAACTCATTCAGTTAAGTTTAGCAAATTCATCTGGACTAAGTGAATTCAGTGAAAATAACAGTGCCGGGATGACGGAACCGTGGGATCTTAATTGGTTCTGTTTAACCAACTTTAAGATTTGTTTTAATTAAAATACTAAAAACACTTGGATTTTAAGATTTTCTCTAAACTGAAACACTTTTCTCATCTCTTGATTTTCACCTTCAATAATTAAACCTCTGCAACAACAACGAGCTCGAAGCGTGATGGGCAGCACGGCCATCGTCGTCAGCAAAACAACTCTACATCAGCTAAACATTCCTAGAATTAAACAACCAAGCCATAGAATTTTGAGGTAGTTTGCTTAGTCCAACATAAACCCTCATCTTTTTATTAGGCATTTGTATAATCATATTATGCAAATTAAGCCCTAACCAGTCTTAGGATTCCGAGGTAGTTCTTTGGTACGACATAAACCCTCACATCTTCGAGGCTATTTGTATGATTTTATCATACAAATATAAGTCCAAATTAATTAAAAGTGGCAAGATTAAAATATCAAATAATATTAGGATTTTCTTAAATCCGAGCCAAACAATAGGATAGTTTGGGAAGTCGCCAAGATTTCTTCTTGGATCCTCAGCTTCTCCTACTTCTCTTCCTTTGGACTCTTAAAATAAACTGTTCCAAATTTGAGCTAACCCCATTGAAATTTCCAAAATCCAATCCTTTGAAAACCTTAAACTTTGAAATTCTTGAGAGCAAAACCACTGATCATTATCGAGAGTTTTCTTAAGTGTCTTAGGACATTTAAGATGTAGTTAACTATAGGAGCTTGCCCTTATAGGGAACTTTAAGAACCCAGGTAATATAAACCCTGCTTAATTCATTTATATTAAGCAGGGGAACTTGTCGGCTTATAAAATTGGTTCACAGACCAAACGGATGTCAAAGATCTTCTAGTTTATTTAATCGAGCACCCTTATCAAGCAGTGTGTCTATTCTTCGGGATAGATACACGGTTTGTGGTGCGGTGCTCGTTTATATAAACTATTCGGGATGTGAGATCGGTTTGATTTCATATCTTAAAATTTTTAAACATAAAATTATTTTCAAAATCAAATGCTACTTTCCAAATTATATACATATTTAAATTAAATTTAAAATTTATAATTCGCCGACAATTTCTATAGGCGACCCCTTTTCAAAAATACAACACAACCTAAAAATATGCCGACAGGTGTAAATTTGGATCCTCATTTGGTGTTCCACCAAATTGATTATTTTGCACCCTTTGAATAAAAGACGATTTAAGTTCAAAAGAATTAGCATCTATAATGGGTATTTGAATACTACTATGAAGTTCATCAACTGTAGGATTAGCTTAATCCCTTAATGTTTTATAAACATTTTGATCATTAAGTTCAATTGGATTTTGTAAAGTAGCTATTTCTTGAAATTTTTGAATTTGTTTTCCCTTTTTAATTTTTCTAATTATTCTTTCTTGTTCAGAATCAAAAGGTATTAATCCTTCAGAACCAAAACAACGCATAAAAAAAAATAAAGCGAGGAATAAAAATTTTTTTATTTTATTTTATTTTTATATTTTTATATTTTTAAATTATTATATTTTTTATGTTTTTGGAAATATAATATTTAAAAATCTATAAATTGTACCTTCGATCCCCGGCGATGGCGCCAAAAACTTGACCCGACTTTTGTATTTCCAAATACAAGAATTTGTTACCACTGCTAGAAAATTTAATTTCTGGCAAAGGCACGAAACACTTGACCCGGAAGAACTTGCTATATAGATGTTACCAAATTTTAATTTACGGCAATAGCATTAAATAAAACTTGATTGCTACTGAATGCTAGGCTGTTAGTGATTAATACTTTTTAAATATATGTGTATATAACAAAATATAATTTTAAAGGAAAATATTTTAGATACTTTTTGGGTACTACGCAAGTATACGTATCGTTTCAAGTGATAAAGGGCTTTGAAAAAAAGACTCCAATATCGATCCCACGGGGAAAAAGGGTAATAAATTTTTAAATATTGTATTTCAAAATCTTTTTGTATTTTAATCTAACTATAAATTACTTTTAATTTACTAGATGCAGACAAAGAAAACAATAATAAGAAAATGATTTTGTGAAAACAATATAAAATAAACAACTTTCTTCCTTTCAATTAATCCAAGATTTTTAAGATAATTTAATATTCATTGGAGAATTTATTTTATGGTATAGTGCCAAATAGAAGCATTCCTATTCTTTTCCCTTTGATCCAGACGCAAAGAACATTGGCTAATCTACAGATCAAGTCCGGATGTATTGTTTGTAGAATGGGTTAATCTAGGCTCACACTACTAGATGTCCAAGGGTGGCTATGGTCGGCCCTACTAGTGACCCTTTCCTTATCTATAAATTAAATTATAAGAATTTAGTCTGTCACTCTAAAAACTTATCAATTCTACACCCTTTAAATCTTATCTTCCTATTTATTTGCACTTCACCTTGAATAGCCCGCGCATGGCCTTCGACTACCCAAGGATTCACGTGACATCTACAAGTTAAGAGTTCTTCTCATTCTAGGTCTCAAAACTCTTCAACTGGTTTTAATAATTTAAATGGCCAATTTAAAAAGTAAAGTATAATCAGGTATTAATATCATCACAATGTTTTGAAAATATCTTAATTTTCCATTCTCCATCGAATTTTATATTATCAAATTTTTCTTTTTATAATTGAAGGAAGAAAGTAAACTAACTACTCAGAACACATTGAATATAAATAGCAAAACATAATAAATAAACTTTGAATCAAAAATAAAATACTTATCTCAAATATTCCTTCTATAGATCTTCTGATTCCTACTGACTCCATAGTGTAATGAACTCCAGATGCAACAACTTGAAAATAAACTCACTAAAATAAATAAAAGTGGCCCTAAATTTCTCTCTCTATTTCTCTCTCTAAGGATGAGAGATCCTAAAGTGGCTAAGAGATAGGGGATACAATGGGGGCGCGCACACACACACACACACTTTTTTTCTGAAGGAGTGGACTCCTATTTATAGGCTTCAAGGGTGCCTTGAGGCACCTCTTCAAACTTCGTTCAAATTCAATGAATCTTCTTGAAGGTACGTCCGGCGCCTAGGCGCCGGATCTCAGAGCCTAGGCGCCGGGACACCGCTTCCGGATCTTCGCACCTCTTTACTTTGGCTCGCACCTCTTCGCGATTAAAGGCGTTTTGGAGCGTCCAAATGTAATGTATCACTTGTCCTATTATCAAGGAACAACTGCCAGTCTTCTAGAATGTCCAATAACTGCTCACTCTGTCAAAATAACCGTCCAAAAGTCATCAAAAACTTGACAGTTTCTGTATCGAGTCTAACGCGTAGGCTCCAACTTCTGGCGCCTAGGCGCCAAGCCATAATTTTTGATAATTCTTGTATTTTGCTCCTTTTTCACCCTTTTTCCTTTTTTTGGTCCTTTTTACATCACCTACATCCAAAAACACAAAAATACCTTTCATTAAAGCATAATATCCTTAGAAGTTAATAAAAATCAAGGCATACAAATAGGTATTTTTTTCATGGATCAGGACAAAGCTATCTGGTGTAAATTCCTCACTCCTTCAATGTCATTTTTTTCTGGAAGATTTGGCATAACATCATTCCAACTGATGACATCCTCAAATTAAAAGGGCTGAGAGGACCTTCTAGGTGTTCATTCTGTTGTCAGGAGGAGGAAACTGCTGACCACCTTTTTTTCAAATGTAGTTGGATACAAAGTGTTGGGTCTAAATTTTATTCTTACATATCTATAGACACTGTTCTTGTTAGCTGGCTTAACTTCAAAGCTTCTTAGGGGGACTGGAACAATATTGGTCTTCATGCAATTCCCTGTTGTATGGCCTGGTTTATTTGGATGCACAGAAATGCAGTCAGATTTGAAGATCTCTCTCCATCCAAGTCCCAAATCTTAAATAACTACTTGGCTTACCTGCAGAAGATCATTAGATATCTAATGTTCCCAAATGTTTGTAGGAATTGGCTGCCCCCTCTTCTCTTTGCATCATCAGCAAATCTCATGTTTCCTTGGTCTACTGGTGCCTCCCCAGCAGGCTGGATTAAAATCAACACAGATGGTAGTGGATTAAAATCAACACAGATGGTAGTGCGACTAAGAAGGATGATGGATTTGGTGGTGTTATTAGAAACCACTTGGGCAATTGCATTTTATTCTTTTCTTCCCCTACCTTTGCCTCTCATCCTCTGGAAGCAGAACTGGTGGCATTTTTTTGGGCTGTGAAGGCTGCTGTCAGCTTACAATTCGACAAGGTCATCATTGAAAATGATTCTGCTCATGTGGTGCAGATCTTGAAAGGTCATTCTTACTCCTGGGATATGATGGAGTGGATGCATAAGATCAAGGGGCTCTCCAACTCAATTCTCATCAATTACACTCATATCCCTAGGGAGGGCAATAGACCAGCAAACTGGCTAGCTAGACTTGGTAGGAATTCTATAATATATTGGTGTCCAATTCTCCCCTCTAGCTCTAGATTTTTTGTTACATGGTGATGCCCTTGGTATCCCTTTTGTAAGAACCATGTAAGCATGTTTTTATATTAATATATTTACCAGGGGTGTCCCCTAGGTACTTTTGGTTATATATATATATATATATATATATATATAATATGGAGGTAAGAATTTACGCTCAGCCAGGTTTCCAATGGATCCTCCAACAATGGTGCTAGTTGGTGATGAGTTTGCAGTCTGGAGAAGACCTCTTGTGTGGTTGTGTAGTGTTGGTATCTCTTCTTGGTGGTGGTTTGAAGTTTTTGGGCCTTCTCAGGGTGTTAGTAGTTTGAATTGATGCACATTTATTATTGTTCCATTCACTCTTTACTGAAGTTCTATGTCTACTGAGTTAACTAAGGCCCACCCAAACTTTGTCAGAAGGGGTTCATATGCTGAAGTTACCAGTATAACTGAAGGAGGCTCAATATTATGAGATAAACTTTTGTTTCCACAACTTTTCCATAATGCAATGGAAGGCAGAGCAACATTTGAGTTTATACACAAAGGAACTAGGAAAGCTGGGAGACCAACCTTGATTTCACTGGTGCTGAGATAGCTAAATTGTTAGAGCCCTACAAATTTACTTTAATAGGTAAGTTCCAGTTTGGACATCCTAAAATGGATGTCATTAGAAAAGCCTTTGAAGATTTCAAACATATTGGAAGTTGGAAGGTGGGGATGTTCGATGGGCACCACATTATGATACAAATTTCATGTAAGGATGACTATGCCAGGTGTTCTTCAAAAAGATTATCATAATAGATGGAAAATTGACGAAACTACTAAAATGGACTACAAACTTTGATCCCACACAAGAACCTCCCATTATACCTGTATGGTATATTCTCCCCAACTTGAAACTCCTCTATTTCAACCAAGATGGCCTGTATAGCATTGAAGATTTTTGGGGTAGAACTTTGAAGTTAAACATGTCTTCTTGCAATGTTTCAAGACAATTCGCTGCCAGAATCTTAGTGGAAAGGGACATTACCCTTCCTGCTATGAATGAAACATAGCTTGGAACAACTAACCATGGTTACTGACAACCTCTTCTCTTGGAATACCAACCTTTATATTGTAAACATTATAGAATGTTTGGACATTTCTTAGAAAAATGCTATAGGGCTCATCCTAAGTTGAGGCTTTACATACTTGCACAGTAGGAGAAGGCCAATTCTGGCCTTCATTCTAAAGACCTTACTAAAAAAATAGCTCAAAATATACCGCAAGTACTGCCCCATCAAAATGTTTTCTTCCAGCCTGAGGTTGGAAACCAAGCTCTGAATTCATCAGCAGGGCCTCAGTTACAGACTCTCTTGTTAAGGAGAGTGCTGAAGACATTGTAGAAGTTGACTCCCCTCATGGAAATGATGTGATCCCATAAGAGAGGCCATTTTTGATTCAGCAATGTGCTAAAGATGTTGTTGAAAACATTTTGTCCTCAAACTAAATTAATGAAAAGGATTTAGAGAATGATATAGTTTCTACTATAATTATCGGAGGAGAAGAGGTACTCCAAATGACAAGATCTGAACCTATGAGATATGCTTTGGATGACAGAATGTGCATCTGCTTAACAAGGAGTTAAAAGGTGAATGACAATTCCAAAAGCACAAAAAGAAGAGCAACGAGTTATTGGAACTCAAAATCTTTCAACAGGATGATTTTGGTAGTACCTCAGTGAATGTTTCGTTAGACTCCCTCTCTATAACTAGGAGGAGTAAAAAAATTAATGATAAACATATTATGTTGGAATGTTAGGGGATTGGCTCATCCTAGGTCCAACAGTTAACAGGCTCCAACGGTTGAATAGGATCAAATTCTGGTGTATAGATATTTTGGAACCCATGGTTACTAAACATCATATTAGAATTCTCAAGAAACTACCTAGCTTTCAGTTTTACTCGAACCTCAATAATAAAATCTAGCTATATTTTAGACAAGTACTTACATGGCAGGCATTGGTTAATCATCCACAATACCTCCATATTTCCTTTAACATGGCTGGCCACTCTGGTCTTTCTACTTTTATCGATGCTGGTTGCTCTACTATTGCTAGACCGGAACTTTCTTGTACAACTCAGTCAGTCCTTGCATACCAAATGGCTTGTTGGAGGAGGTTTTAACTGCATAGTTGCACCTTGTGAAAAATCTAGTGGTAGAAGTCCAGATCCTCAAAAAATGCATCTGTTGAATGACCATATGCAGCAAGCTGGTCTCCATGATCTGGGCTTTTCTGGTCCTAAATTTACTTTGAGAAGGGGGAAATTAGGGGAGAGATTGGACAGAATGCTCGTGAATGACACATGGCTTTCATATTTTATTCATACAACTATTCTACACCTTCCACTCTCTGGGTCTAATCACAGACCACTTATTATTTCTATCAGAGGCTCTCTAGATAAACCAGAAAGCTCCTTAAGATATTTAAATGTTTGGACATCACAACCTGATTATTTTGCTAGGGTGGAACAAACATGGCACACTTATCACTTTGATAACCCCTAGGTTAAACTCTGGACACTTCAGAAGAGGCTGGGAGCCCATCTCAATTAATGGAATTTGAATGTGTTTGGTAATCTAGATACTAGAGTTAAAAGTTCTGAAGCTAAGTTTACTGAACTGAAACTTCAATTTCAAAATGGTAACAATTTGGTAGCTGATCTATTTTCTGCTAATGAGGAGTATTATCTGTTATCCATCTTTAGGAACAATTGTTACTCCAAAAAAGTAGGTGAGACCAAATTCTGTGATGATGACAAGAATTCAAAATCTTATCATGCATGTATAAATTATAGAAGGAAATGTAATACTATACACCAGATCAAGGATTTGGAAGTCCATTGGTTGAGTACTTCTAAAGAAATTACAGCTAGTGCAGTGAATCATTTTCAGCCTATATTAACCCAACAACCATTTGTCAGAAAACCAGTTAATGACATGTTGTTTCTTCCTATCAAGGATTACAATAACACCCTCAATCTCACCAACATTTCAGCCGAACAAGAAATCAATGCAGCTCTTGACTCCATTCAATGTAATAAAGTGGCTGGTCTGCGATGGGTTTACTGTTAACATATATAAGAAATCTTGGCACATTATTAAAATAGAAATTATTGGGTTGCTACAGTATTTCTTCAGGGGGTAATCCTCATCATTACTTCACATCATATTCATTTGTCCTTCTTCGTAATGACACATTTTAGATCTATCAGTCTTAGTACTGTGATATCTAAATTTACTAGCAAGATCATTTTCTTTGGAATCCAACCTTATTTGGAGTTGCAGGTTAGTCCTAATTAAATATCTTTCATCCAAGGGGTAAGTATTGTTGACAATGTTCTTCTTGACCAAGAACAGTTCCTGGATCTTGACAGAAAATGTAGATGGGGTAATGCCATCATCAAATTAGATAATCAAAAATCTTATGATACCATACATTAGGGTTTCATTGATGAGGTGTTAGTACCCAGAGGTTTTTCTTCTGACTTCAGGATCATAATTCAGAAATGGCTATCTCACAACTCTAATTCCATACTCATTTATGGGAATTCATATGGATACTTCCATTCCTCTAGGGTTATTAAACAAGGTGACACCCTCTCCCTATCATTTTAATTCTTATTTTTGACTATTCATCCAGATTGCTAATGATATATCACAAACTGCCCCATACATACAATTTAACCACAAAACCATTATTATTATCAGCCATTTAGTGTATGCAGATGATATGATCATTTTTCTCAAATCTACTATACATGCTATCAAATTACTGACCAACTGCCTTCAAGAATTTACCGATTGCTTTGGGTTGCAGCTCAATTTGAAGAAATGCCTCCTCGTGCTTAGCAAATGGGTCAAGACTCCAGTTTCATAATGGATTAACAATCACAGTATATTCAGCATCAACACTGCCCCCATTAAGTATTTAGGTGTTCATCAAATAAAAGGGTGAACCAAGCAAATTTAATTTGATGAGGTGATTACTATGATTCTCAAACAGCTCTGTTGCTGGACAACTTCCTTCCTCTCCAATGGAGGTCAGATCACTATAATCAAAAGTGTGTTATCAACATTCCCCTCCTACATTTTACAAATGGTAACTATGAAGAAAAGCACACAACAGTTGTTGGAAAGTACCTTTAACAGGTTCCTTTGTTCAGGATATAGGAAATGTATGCATTGGTCCAGCTGGAACAAGATTTGTAGACCTCAAGAGAATGGAGGTTTAGGGTTCAAAAATTTCAATCATTTGAAACATATCACCTTCTGTAAATTATGGCTTCACTTTAGAGCTCAAGCCTCTCTCTGGGTTAAATTTATCCAAGGCAAATACTGCAAGGACCATCATCCAACTTTAGTTGTTGGGAAGTTGGGGGACTCCAGAATATGGATAAGCATGTTCAAGGTAAAAGACAAAGCAGAAGATATCTTTATTTAGGAAATGGGGGAAGGAAAATTAAACTCATGGCTAGATAATTTAGGAGGCACTGGGAAACTCATTGAGTACTACCCTTACCCCAACATGTTGCAACTGAATGTTTTGGACTGTTGGAATGAGGACCAGTGGAGTGTTTAGCTACTATAAACCATATTTAATAATCAACAAGTCCAAAGCATCACAAACATTCATGTTGATAAATCTAAGAGAGACAAACTCATTGCCAATAATGCTACTTCAAAAACAATCTCAGCTTATGTTTATTCTCTATTTGACCATGGGCAGAAAACGGATTGGGGGACACATATTTGGGGGAAATATTTGTCACCCTCAATGTCTTTCTTTTGATGGAGATTATCCATCATCTTATTCCCATTTATGATATTTTGAAGCTCAAAGGTTTAAGAGGACCTTCTTGCTATTTTATGTGCAAATATCAGGAAGAGTCCATTCCTCATATGTTCTTTAGTTGCCCATTTGTGCAGAAAGTATGGAGTGCAGTTTTAGCTCAATTACATGTACCCACTATTAATATCTCTTGGCTGAATTTCATCAACTATTGGAAGGACTTGAATAAACTTACACTACAAAGTAATCCCTGTGTGATTGTATGGTTTGAATAAACTTAAACTACAACGTAATAATGAAGAGAAACACCAAGAGGTGCAGATGGTAGCTACAAACTATCTAACATATTTAATGAAATTGATTCACTTGAAAAATTTCCAACCTACTTCTGTCTGGAGAACTGAGAAGACCATTTAACTATGTAAACATCTGGTATTTTGTATTAAACTTGCCAAAGGGTAGATGAAGGTTAATACAGATGGAAATTACTTCCATAATAATGCAAGTATAAGTGATGTGTTTATAGATTGGCAATGTAAATGCCTTCTCTTCCATCATTCTCCTATCTTTGCTCTGGATGCACTTGAAGCTGAAGCAATTGCACTCTACCGGGCCCTCTTTATCTCTCACAGAATTCAATTTCAGAGGATCATCATTTAAGTTGACTCCGAACTATTAGTCGACATCCTTACATACAAGATCCCCTGTCCTAGTAATCTCTTAAACTGGGTCCATAAAATTGAACAGATTGCTAGTACACTCAAAGTATCATATCAGTTTATTTACAAGGAAGGCAATAATCCTTCATGTTGCCTTGCTAAAGTAGAAATGTCTTCTGACATTTCTGTAATTTCCACTAATGTGTCTCCTAATCTTTTGCTTTGCTTGCTGGAGACTTACTAGGTTTGCCTTATTTTAGATTTATGTATCTTTTTTAATATTTTGAATGAATTTGTTCCATCTTTGAGGACCCTCCTCCAGAGTGGAACATATATATATATATAAATATATATATATATATATATATATATATATATATATATATATATATTTATATATATATATATATATATATATATATATATATATATATATATATATATAAGAGCAAATAAGATGGTGGCGAGCTGCGAGAGAGAAGCTCTGCTAGGGTTTTTCTCGGCGGTAGGGTCCATGGAAGGTGCTGGTAGGTTTTCTCACTGGTCCTGCTCTCTGGTTTGGCTCCATCTCTGGTGTTATTGCTTGGATTCTGGTTTTCAAGCTTCCCCGCTTTGAAATTTCAAAAGTGTTACTGTTCCATTGCCTCCTACTTAGGAGCTAGGTTGAAGTTTTGTGAGTTTGTTTCTGGTCTTATTGTTTTCTCCCTCTGGAGTGGTTTTCATTTACTTTATGACATTGCAACTCTCTTCTGGTGGTGAGTTTCTGGGTTGCAGGTTGGTGCCTGGGTGAAGATTATGCATGGGTTTCTTTTCTGTTTCTCTTACCCTTTCTTGGCTTGGCTGTGCCCATGGCAAGCCCCATTGACTTACAGACCAACATTGAGTGGTCTAAAGCCACTTATGCTGGTGTTGTAGGAAATGCTTCCTCCATTTCAGATCCTGCTAAACTAATTTTTCCACAAAGACTACATGTGCAGCAGCTGGTAGGATTTCATGCCCCTTCATCAGACCTATAGAGGAGAAAGAGGGTTGCCCGACAGTAATCTTTACTGAGTAGGAATTAGAGGATTTGGATGCAGAAGTTAAACTTACTTTATATGGTAAGTTCCTTTTGGGCCACCCAAAGATGGAACTGGTGAGAAAATTCTTTGAATCTCTGAATTTTAAAGGCAGTTGGAAGCTTGGACTCTTGGATGGTAGGCACCTGCTCATCAACTTTACCTCAGAAGAAGACTATGCATTACTTAATGCTAAACAAGTAGTGAGCATTGCTGGTGTTGAGATGAAAAATATAAAATGGACATCTGATTTTGATCCCAGCAAAGATCCCCCCATAGTACCAATTTGGTTTAAATTCCCAAACCTCCCTTATAGATATTTCAATCAAAATGCATTATTTCAAATTGGGAGATCGTTGGGAACCCCTCTCAAGCTGGATGCTGCTACCATTAACAAGGTAAAACCAGAAATGGCGTGAATTCAAGTAGAAAGAGATATCTCACTACCTGAAATAAAAAAGATTTGGATTGGAACAGCTAAGGATGGACAGTGGCAAGAGGTTATTATGCAGCAAAAACCATATTTTTGTTCTCACTGTAAAATTTTTGGCCACACTATGGATAAATGCTATAGAATCCACCCCCTACTAAAAGAACTACTACTCAGAGTTAAGAAAATCCACCTGTGCAAAAAGTTGGTGAATCTAGATCAGTTATGATGCAGCTAGCTAGGGTCTCTACTCGCCACTACAAGATAATATCAATGTAGCTTCAAGAATAAATGCTTCTCCTAGGAAAAAAAAATCTCCTGTTGCTGTTAGGGGATCCCTAACCCCCATTGGCAGTGGGTCTCCACTTGGTGAAACTGAGGATCATCAAAATTGGTGAAGAAGTGAATTAGAGGAAGTCAGAATTCTGACTCCCTCGCAATCAACTGAACAGCTTCCTGACACACAGGCCCCTTCTGACCTTGTTGTCAATGATATGCAACAGACAATAGAAGGGAAATGGCACATCCAAAATTCTTGAAAAAAGAAAAGGAATTCTTCTTCTGAAGTATAAAATTTAGGAACTCTTTTATCAGAGGGGGAGTTGGTTGGTACTTGAAAGACTAGAGGGACATTTAGATCTCAACCTTCTTATCCTTACCCCCCCCCAAATAATGATCAATTTTCTTTGCTGGAATATCAGGGGTATTGCTAACCCCTTATCTATGAAAAGATTTCTAAACCTCAACAAAAATTATAAGTTTTGGTGTATCACTATTTTGGAACCTTTGGTCCACAAATATCCTCAAAACGTCATTAAGAAGCTGCGTGGTTTTAATCACTATTCCAACTGCAATAACAAGATTTGGGTTTTCTGCAAAAGTGAGGTTACTTGGTCTATCCTAATTGATAATAAACAGTTTTTACATTCCTATTCCAAATTAATGGAAAAAGTGGATTGGTGACTTTTGTGTAAGCAGGCTGCAGTAGGGAGGATAAACAACTCCTCTGGGCTAATCTTCAAAATATTAGTGATCATCTGAACTCCCCCTGGATGGTGGGTGGAGACTTTAACAACATTGGCTCTACTGAAGAAAAACTCAGGGGCTGGGCTCCTAACATTTCTAACATTACTGTTTTCAATGATAATATCCAAGCATCACAGCTTTTTTACATTGGCTTTTGGGGACCTGCTTTCACTTAGAAAAGAGGAAATATTTGGGAAAGGCTGGACAGAATTTTGGTTAACAATTGCTGGATCACCCATTGGCTTCTCACTTATGTAACCCATCTCAGCTTGGCTGGCTCTGATCACAGGCCCCTCCTGATTTCCATTACCTCCCCTAATCACCCAAATAATCCCCCTCCCTTCGGATACCTCGATATCCGGTCTACATATGATGAGTTTCTAAACATCATTCAGGCCAAATGGTGTAACATTGAACATCCTGATCCTCTCACTAAGTTAAGCCTTTTGCAGATAAAGCCCAGCAAAGTACTTAGAAAATGGAGCTGGAACTTTGTGGGTGACTTCTCCATTGCTGTCCAAAAAGCTGAAAAAGTGGTTAATTTGTTGGAAGCCAATCTCCAAGTGGGTGCTGCTACTGAGGAACAACTCTCTTCTGCTCAAAATAATCTGCTATCTTTTAATGAAAAGTATCTTAAACAAAAAGCTGCACTAAGCCACTTCCTCAATGGGGATATGAATACTCATTTCTATCATGCCTGTATTAAATACAGAAGGAAATGCAACATTATTCATTCCATTTTTTCTGATGAGGGTGGCAAACTCCAGGACAACACAGATATTGCTCAAGATGCTGTCAAGCCCTTTTAAAACTTACTAAATCACTCATCAATGCACAAAATGTCTATTGATGGATCTCTCATCCTAAATGAATTCCAATACACAAGTGAGCTGGTACTTACAGATATCCCTTCTGAGCAAGAAATTTGGAGTGCTTTAAATACGTAGACGAGTTCTAAAGCTGCTCGGGCTCGATGGCTATACGGCAGTTTTTACAAAAAACTTGAAGCTCGATCGGCAAGGATGTGGTTACTATAATTAAAAGCTTCTTCCAAGGTGAAACTCTCCCTAGCTATTTACGTGCTTCTAACTTTGTGCTGATTCCTAAAAACACCACTTTACAAAGATGGGATCACTATAGACCTATATGCCTCACCTCTGTGATTAGCAAGATTATTAGCAAAATCCTTGTGGGGAGACTGCAGCCACACCTTGAGAGATTAATCAGCTTGAACCAGTCAACATTTGTAAACGGAAGATCCATTATTGATAATGTCCTTCTTGCTCAGAGGCTGTCTTGGATTTGGATAAAGTCCAGTGGGGGCAACTTGATCTATAAATTGGACATCCAAAAGGCCTATGACACTCCGAATTGGGACTTCATTACGGAAGTCCTCTCAGCTAGAGGGTTTAATTCCCAATTCTGTCACCTTATCAGCAGGTGGCTGAATTCCAATGAGCATTCCATTTTGATCAATGGCCAAGCATGGGGCAATTTTCATGCAACTGAAGGACTTAAACAAGGAGATCCACTATCTCCAACCATTTTTATCTTAGTTGTTGATTATTTCTCCAGACTGATTGATAAAACCCATCAAAGCAAAGGCTATGCCAGGTTACACCATAGATTAAACATACCTATCACTCTCCTTATGTATGCAGATGATATCATGATTTTCTCAAGTGCTCACCAAATAGCACTGAAAAAGTTGAATCAGTGCATTAACACCTTTCAGAATCAATCAGTTATGATTCTTAACTCTGATAAATGTCAGCCAATCTTCTCTAAGCAGATCCCAGCACACATCAAACATCGGATCCTGGAATTCACTGGATTCACCTACAATACTCCTCCTATTAAATATCTTGGTGCCTACTTACTCCTGGGTAGCACCAAACAAATGCAATTTGATGATATCCTCACTAAGATCAATTCCCAGCTCAATTGCTGGACAAACTCTTTCCTTTCAAGTGGTGGAAGGATCACTTTCCTGAAGAGCATACTCACCACCTTCCCCTCCTATCTTCTACAAATGATAACCACGAAAAAAAGTACACAATTACAAATGGAAAGGGCTTTTAATAGGTTCCTTTAGTGCGAGTCAGAGAAAGCAAATGCAATGGACTTCATGGAAAAAAGTAACTAAACCAACCTTAGCTGGTGGTCTTGGCCTCAAAGGCATTCCTCACATGCAGCAGGTTAACCTATGTAAACTATGGATCCATTTCAGAGCACAGAACTCATTGTGGGCTAATTTTATGAAAGGGAAGTACTGCAGGTCCATTCACTCTTCCCTTGCTGTCAGGAAACCAGGTGATTCCATAATTTGAGTTAAGCTGCTCAAAATTAGACAAACTGCCGAAGACCTTTTTATTTGGAAGTTGGGGAAGGGTGAAATCAACTTCTGGCTGGATAATTGGTGCCTTAAGGATTGGTTAATTCCTAGAGGGGACATCACTGATAATACCATTAGAGTGGTCGATTCTCTGGATGGTCAGAACCGGTCACTTCCACACCTTACGGCTATTCTTCGGGATCAGTTGCCACCAAATTTCCACTATTAAATTCAATAGAGGGCACTCGATAAAATTAATTGGCATGCTCATCAGTCTCAAAGTATCACCAAAGCCACATACAGGAAGTTATATACTTGTCCTTCTGTTCATTGGAGTAATTCCCTTTGGGGAAAGTACTTGTCCCCATATTTGTCTTTCTTGTGCTAGAGAACCTTTCATAGCATTATCCCAACTGATGATATTCTTCAATTGAAAGGTCTTATGGGGCCTTCAAAGTGTGTGCTGTGCAATAAGCAGGAAGAATCCATCTCTCATCTCTTTTTCAATTGTTCTTTCTCTCAGGCAGTCTGTTTGGAGCTAAGTTTATGTTTTGGAAGGTTCACTTTACAATGAGAAGATTTCCATAAATTATGGAGTGAAGGGAATATTCAGGATATTCATACTGTGCATCTCATTGTCATTTGGTTCATCTTGATGGCTAGGAACCAAATAAAATTTAAAGGAATCCTGATTATTATGGCTACAGTTAGTAGAAACTATAAAGCCTATCTGGAAAAGATCATCAACTATAAAAACTTCCATAACATACTTCATATTGATCTTCCAACTGTGGCAGGCAACATTGTTAGAACTGTTAATTGGGATCCCCCTAGAAGCCCTGTCATTAAAATCAACACTGATGGTAGCTACTCCAATGACAACTCTGGTGTTGGGGGAATCTTCAGAAACCACCTTGGCAAGTGTTTACTATTCTTTTATGCACCTGTGATAGCACATGATGCTCTGGAAACGGAGTTAATTGTTGTGCTGTGGGCACTGCAATTAACAAGGATTGCTAACTGGAGAAACATATGGATTGAAGTTGATTCTACTGAGGTATTAAACAAACTGGAGAACATTACACATACCCATTGGATTCACAACTACTAGTTAAACCAAATTCAAAACTTCAGACCCCCTCAGATTGTTTGTTCATTTATACTAAGAGAGGGAAATAAATCTGCTCATTGGCTGGCTTGTACTGGTGTTGCTACCCATCAGGTTTTGGTGTCTAAATCCCCCTCAACTGAACTGAAGTTCCTTATTGCTAGAGATCAGCTGAGGCTCCCACACCTCAGGCTGGGTTAATATGCCCACAATTTACCCTCCCTACTGCACCTGGTTGTAGTTTGTGTCACCTTCCGAATTTTCTTTTCTTTGTTTCAAGTGGGTTTGTATATTGCTAAGGAATTGTTGGCACCTTGGCCTATGTCCTATTTTTGTATGGCTTTGCTTTATATGGTGTTCCTTAGTCTGTAGAATCACCCTTTTATCCTTGTTTGTAACCAGATTAGAAACATGTAAGGAGCATTAGATCTTTTCTTATATATATATATATATATATATATATATATATATATATATATATATATATATATAGAAGCTCGGAAATTATGGTGGGTTCTTGAAGTTCAAATTTCTTCTGCTTTGTTCTTTCAATCCTTGCTGTGTTAAGGATTGATTCAATTCCTTGTTTTTGATTTCTTGTTCCCGGGTGAATTCATTTCCTTTGAATTCTTTCTTTCTGGTTTCTGGTGTTCTTGTTTTTGTTCCTTCTGGTTTTTGTTCTGGATGACAGTGCAAAATTTCACGGAAAGGCTTCTTTTGTGGATGTAGTGGGCTCTAATTTGTTTGATAATTCGATAAACTAGTCTTTCCTCGACTCTACCATGATGCGGCTTCGGTAAAAGTGGATGTTCCTTCATCGAAGCCAATTATCAAGAAAGGGGAAACTCGCTTTGATTTTTCTGATGATGAACTGGCTTCCTTGGTCGACGTGCATAAGTTTACACTTGTTAGGGAAATTTCAATATGGACATCCCAAAATGGAAAGAATTAGGAAATTATTTGAAGATTTGAAGCTTATTGGTAATTGGAAAGTTGGTCTTTTTGATGGTAGGCGTATTATGATTAAGCTATCAAATGAAGAAGATTATGCCAATTTATTTTCCAAGAAGTTTCTTATGATAGAGGGTATTTACATGAAAATCTTGAAATGGTCTCCTGATTTTGATTCTAATCAGGAAGCACCTATCATTCCTGTTTGGTTTAAAATTCCTAATCTTAAACTACAGTTCTTTAATCATCAAGTTCTTTATGCAATTGGTACTGCCTTGGGGAAACCACTTAAATTAGGCTTATCTACTTTTAATCTGTCGAGACCTTCCATGGCAAGAATCCTTGTTGAAAGAGATATTACTCTTCAAGATGTTGATGAAATATGGCTGGGTTCACCACATAATGGGTATTGGCAATCTATTATAATGGAACAAAGACCATTCTATTGCAATCATTGTAAAATGTTTGGTCATACTAAGGAAGGTTGTTATAGAGTTCATCCTAATCTTATGCCATCTAAATATAAGAATGGGGTTGCAGCTGATGTGCTAAGAGGAAAGAATCTTGCTCCTGCCATTATTATTCCTGATAAAGTTAATGAAATTCCTGCTGTAGTTAAGATAACTCCAAATGAGATTAAAGATTTCACTGCTGTTACTGAATCTGCTGAAATATTGATTAATGTATCTTCCCGGAATAATTGTTCCACTGATCCAGTTTCTCCAGATGTTCTTGACCCAATTGCTTCTGTTGTGAATCCTCTTGTTGATTGTGCACCCAATACAGGTTCTAATTTGATTTCTACAAATGCTAATATTGAGTTAGCCAAAGAACTGGATTCAGCTGTTCCTGGAACTATTGTTGATGCTACTCAGCTTGTTTCTGATAAGGGATTTGATGCTGCTCCAGAAGTAGCTGGTAATTTAAATTCTGATGGTTCTTTCTATGAAGAAGTGAAAGAGGATGATGCTGTTATTAGAACAGATTTATCTCTTTATCAGACAAGGGAAGTTTCACCTACTATCATTAACTATCCTATATTCCAGAATTATTCACAGGATAAGGATACTAGTTCTTCAGATCAACTGAATGCTGTCAATATTGAATTGAAGGATGATTGGCTTGTGCAAAAATCTAAGAAGAAAAAAGAATTAAAGCAATTATCTTTGACTAATATTATCCCTTCTACTACTACTACTTTTTCTAGGCTTACTAGAGGAAGTAGATCTGCCCATGATTAAATTTTTGTGCTGGAATGTTAGGGGAGTGGCCAACCCTGGCTCTCTTAACAGAATTCTCAGTCTCAACAGGGCTCATAAATTTTGGGTGATTGTTCTTCTTGAACCTTTGGTGAAAAAAAACTTTGACAGATTCTTAAGGAAGTTTTCTAGATTTTCTTTTGTTTTTAATTCTACTAATAAGATCTGGCTTCTTAGTAGAAAGGAGTTGAGAATTGATATTCTCATTGATCATCCTTAATTCTTACATTTGCACTTTGAACTTGATCAATTTAAAGGCTTTGCCACTTTTTTATGCTTCTTCTACTATTGCTGGTAGATCTGAACTTTGGTCTCAATTGAAGATTATTGGTCAGAATATTGATGAGGGCTGGATAGTAGGTGGTGAGTTTAATTGTATTTTACACCCTAGTGAGAAGAAAGGAGGAAGGAACCCTAATCTACAAGATATGCTAAATTTGACTAATCAAGTTAGTGCTGCTAATCTATTTGATATTGGGTTTGAAGGTTCTCCATTTACTTGGAGAAGAGGTTCTCTCTATGAAAGATTGGACAGAATCTTTACTAATCAACTCTGGCTAGATATGTTTAACCTTTCTAAAGTTAAGCATCTAGCAAGACTTGGTTCTGATCATGCTCCTTTATTGGTTCAATTCTCTCATTTTACTAATACAAAACATACTGGTTTCAGATACTTAAATGTACGGTCTTCTAATCCTAGTTGTTATCAAGTTGTTAAGAATCATTGGAATCTTCCTACTCATTATTCTTCTGCTAATCCATTGTTGAAGTTATGGCAACTTCATAAATCAGTTGCTAAGGCTTTAACCAGTTGAAATTGGACTGACTTTGGGCATCTTACACATAATATTCAAAAAGCTGAAACTATGGTGGCTCAGGTAGAACTTGAAGTGGAAGATGGAAGAAAAACTGAGAAAGATCTGATGGAGGCTAATGAGATTCTGAATTCTGCTATATTACAAGAAGAGCATTTTCTTCAACAGAAAGCTTCAGTTAATCATTTCCTACATGGTGATAGGAATTCAAAATTTTTCCATGCTATAATTAAGCATAGAAGATCCATTAATACTATTCTAAGAATTAAATCTACAAATAATCTCTGGCTTTCTACTTCTCAGGAAATTGGGGATGATGCAGTTAACTATTTTCAGACTTTATTCTCTTATCATGATACAAACTCTAATGTACTTTCTAATAATCTTATGCAAACTGAATTACAGTTGGCTAGAGACTGTCAATTATCTAGATTATCAAATGAAGATGAAGTATTATCTGCTATTAATTCCTTGGATAGTAACAGAACAGCAGGACCAGATGGATTTACTCCTGTTTTCTACAAGAAATTTTGGCAAATTATTAGGTTGGATGTTTGTCGGCATATTTTTAGGTTATGTGTTTTATTTTTGAAAAGAGGTCACCTACAGAAATTATCGGCGAATTTTTAATTTAATTTAAATAAATAATTTGAAAAGTAGTATTTGATTTTGAAAATAATTTTTAAATTTGAAGATTTTAAGATATCAAATCAAACGGATATCACATCTCGAATAGTTTATATAAACGAGCGCCGCACCACAAACCGTGTATTTATCCCGAAGAATAGACACACTGCTTGATGATGGGGCTCGATTAAATAAACTAGAAAGGTTTGTGACATCCGTTTGGTCTGCGAACCAATTTTATAAGCCGACAAGTTCCACCGCTTAATATAAATGAATTAAGCAGGGTTTATATTACTCAGGTTCTTAAAGTTCCCTATAAGGGCAAGCCCCTATAGTTAATTACATCTTAAGTGACGGAAATCACCTAAGAAAACTCTCGATAATAATCAATAGTTCTCGCTCTCAAGAATTTCAAAGTTTAAGTTTTCGAGGGATTGAATTTTGGAATTTCAATAGGGAATGGATCAAATTTGGAACATTTTATTTTAGGAGTCCAAAGGAAGAAGGGTAGGAGAAATCACAGATCCGAAGCGAACTTTGGTAATTTCCCGACTATCCTATTGTTTGGCTTGAATTTAGGAAGGTCCTAATGTTTATTTAGTATTTTGATCCCGCCAATTTTAATTAGTTAGGACTTATATTCGTATGATAAAATCATACAAATAGCCTCGAAGATGTGAGGGTTTATATCGTATCGGACGACTACCTCGGAAATCCTAAGACCAGGTTAGGGCTTAATTTACATGATATGATCATGCAAATGCCTAACGAAGAGTTGAGGATTTATGTTGCCTCAGTGCAAACTACCTCGAAGTCCTATGGCTTGGTTATTTAATTCTAAGAAAGTCTTGCTGAAGTAGACTCGGGTTTTGCTGATGACGATGACCGTGCTCTGCCCACCATGCTCCGAGCTCCTTGTTGTTGCGGAGGTTTAGTTTCGGAAATCATAAATCGGGAGATGAGAGAAGTGTTCTGGTTTAAAGAAAGTCTTAATTTCCAAGTGTTTTTTTATGTTTTAATTAAAACAAATCTTAAAGTTGATTAAACGAACCGATTAAGATCCCACGGTTCCGTCATCCCGACACCGTTATTTTCATCGAATTCACTTAGTCCGGATGAATTTGCTAAACTCAACTAAATGAGTTCCGCACTTTCATTTAGACCGTGGGAAATCCCGTTAGCAACACGTGGGTTACATCATCCGAGGTATTCCCGATCATTCAATGAGACGTTTTAATTTAGTTGTAGTTGTAGTTTTGTTGTTCTCGTTTGTGATTAAATTTTGAGTTGTTTTATATTTTGAATGTTGTGGCGGTGAATTTTATCTTGTAGTGTCTTTTAATTTAGTTATGGGTTCCAGTTTTGGTTCCTGTCCTAAAGGTGTAGGTTTTCATGCAACTGTTGTTTATCATGCAAGAAAAATAAATGCGATGCGATTAAATAAGTTGCAATAGAGTAAATCGAAATAAAATAAAAGCGTACCTGGAGGGCCTTCCCGTCATCTCAAGCTGCACTTAAAACACAGTTTAGAGCATTTAAGCATTTATGACAATTTCCTAGGTAAAGCTAAGGGAAGGGTTATGGTTTTCTACCAAAGTCCTAATCCTATAGCTAGTCATTCCTATGACGTCTAGGTTCTTGTATTTTAGTTTGAGGACGATTTTCTTCATCAAAGAACAACTAAGTTCAATTTGTTCTTATAAACATCCTATCATATCGAGGAAGTGCTTAAGACAAATCTTAAACATCTTTTCAATATTTCTACGATTGTTTTAAGTCCAAATGAATTTAATTACACAAATGAATTAATCGTCCGAGAGTTTAAGTTTTGTTGTCTTGCTCAGTGAACTAGGACATTTGAATATCCTATAAGTGAAGTAACACCTCTTTTAACACTCCTTTTAAGAGTTATGACATCATGAGCTTTCGAGGGCAAATGGATGTTCGAGTGGGTTGTGATTTAATTTTAGTTAATGGATTTAAGTTTGGAATAGTGTTCAAATTGTTTTAGATTTATTTTGAATTTCTTCATGTCTTAGGTGATGTTATATTTAATTTAATTTAATTTAATTTAACTTAGTTTAATTTAATTTAATGTGGTTTAATTTAAATTAGTTTAACTTAAGTTAATTTAATGTAATATGATTTAGTTTAATTTAATTTAATTTAATTTAATTTAATTTAATTTACTTTTAATTTAATTTAATTTAATTTAATTTAATTTAATTTAATTTAATTTAATTTAATATAATATAATTTAATTTATTTTAATTTAATTTAATTTAATATAATATAATATAATTTAATTTAATCTAATTTAATTTAATTTAATTTAATTTAATTTAATTTAATTTAATTTAATTTAATTTAATTTAATTTAATTTAATATAATTTAATTTAATTTAATTTAATTTAATTTAATTTAATTTAATTTAATTTAGTTTAATTTAGTTTAATTTAATTCTTAATTTTTAATTTAATTTTTAATTTTAAAGGAATTTGTTTTAAATAATTTAACTTTAATTTAATTTAATGATTAAGTCTTTTAGCATTTTAAATCTTAAACTTGAATTATCATTTTAATTAGGAATTGAATATTATTGGGCTGATTAATTTAGGGATTTTTAAATTAAAGAATAAATCTCCTCCTAATAATATCCCTATTTTAATAATTCCAATTTTATTATTCTTCCAAATTTAAATAATTATTTAATTAAGGTTTATTTCAATTATTTTAAATTGTTTCGTAGGTTTCTACCCTTTAATTATCTAAATTTCAATCATCCAAATCAAATTAAAATCAAATTTTTTACCTATTAATTTCATTAAGCCTAAAGTCTTAATTAAAGGGTTAAGGTTTTAATTACCATTTTGCCCTTCAAGCCTAATAATTTCATAACTCACTAAATTGAGCTCAAATGAACTTGAAATTTTTATGTTACTTCACTCATATGTCAATAAAGACTTTAGAGGAGAAAATGTGATTTTTCTGCATTTAATTTATTTATATAATTATTTTTGGTGGAAAATAAGGATTTCCAAGGAAAATTCAATAATATGACCAAGGGAAAGTTTCTGTCCTGAAGAAAATTATGGGAAATTCCTAATGACCAAAGGACCACTTGGACCAATTTTTGTGATTTTTTGAATTATATTTTATTTATTAAAATTATTTTAATTTCTGGAGTATTAATTAATTTAAAAATAGAATATAAGTTAAAAAATGCATTTTATAATTTTTAAAATTCTCTCTAATATCAAGGATTCCAGAGGACCAAATTTTACAATTTTCTGATTTTTTTTTGATTTATTATAATTATTTTAGTGAAAATGCTAGAAAATACATTTTTTAATTTTTAAAATTACCCTAGTGCTTTAAAATTTAATATCTCATTAAATAGACCTAAGAAAAATATGGGGTTTGTTCCTAAGTGATTAAATTTCAAAATATGACATTTTGGTGAATTTTATTATTTTTGTGATTTTTATTATTTTTTAATTATTAAAATATTAAAATAATACTAAAAAATTAACTTTTTTAGAAAATTGAAATTTTAATTTTCTTAAATTCCCTGATATCAGAGAGGCTCCAAAACCAATTTGGTGAATTTTTGAAAGGTATTTTGAAAGTTATGAATTTTTAAAGTTTAAAATGACTAAATGGCCTAATCAACCCATTTAGTAGGGCTAACCAAGTCCGATTGACTTGAAATTTTTATGGTGGGTTCCTCTGATCATAAAGGTCAGTGGAGAATTGATTTCAAGTCAATTTGATGTATGGTTAGCTCTAATTAATTAGGGGTCTATTTTGGATGTTTAAGCCGATTAGGGTTATCTTAAGTGAATTAACTCGAGTCCTATTTTTCCTAGGGTTCTGCGGTGCATAGGAACATCACCAAATTTTCCTAGAATTTATTTCACAACATGCTAATTTTTGGAATTAAAATACTCAAAACAGCAACATGCATTTGAAAAATCAATAACTTTTCGCAGAGATGGCCTCGACCTTGGAAAATTCGGGGAATGTTCCCAAGTTCAGAGGCTTCAAAGCCCCATGGTCTCATGCCATGGTGAATTGTATGAATGCATGGAGAATTAAAATAATGCAGGGAGTAAATAATTAATTAAAAATAAAATACTTGGACAAAATTAATTAGTTTCTTTTCCACATTATTCTCCTCCGTTCATCGAGCAAGAGGGTATTTTTATTTTATTTTTGTGATTTTTCTACACAAAGATATGGATTTTTAAAGTTCGGTATTTAAATAAATCGGAAAAATCCCTAATTTCCTACTTATCCACGCGGCGCCCGTCATCCTCGGCATCTCCGAACGACTACGCGGCGCGCTCCCATTCGACGCCGCCATCCGACCTCGGCTGCCCGGGGCCCCGCGGTTCACGCACCATCTCGCCGGTCCGACGCAATCCAAGCCGTCCATCCGATGCACGCGCGATCCGACGGTTCTCGGTCATCGTCTACGACCGGTGCGATCCCACGACCGTCCACACTCTAACCCTAAGAACTCACTCGATTCTCGATGGATTTTCGTGTTGTTATGCTTCTATGGATTCGTCTTGAAGAGACGAACACATCCATACGGTAAACATGCATTTAAATTGACTCAAATTAAAATGAGAATCTCCGGAAGCTCGGGAAGGAGAGGGAGTCCATACCTTTGCTCGCAGAAGTGAAGCTTCGATCCGAGAGTTGTGTCACCTTCGATTGGGTCCAAGTAAGCTCCGGATGAAGTCCCTTGGCCCAGTGAATTGTCTAGCTATGAAAGTGACCACAGCCGATCACAAAGCTTGGAGGCTGGAGCAAGCCGGGTGGCTCTGGAGATGGGGCTTTCGGTGGGAAACTTCTTCCCTTGGTCCGGTGAAGGTGTAGGACCAATCGATTTGGGAATTGGCTCACTGTGAGGAGATGTCCCGGTTTTGGGTGAAATTTCGGTCGAGAAATTGGATTCCGTCGGTGGGGATTAGGGCAAATTGACACTTGGGATCAACTCGCTCTAAGTGTGGAGTAGGGTTTGGAACAATTTTGGCGAGTTTCGGCAAGGTTTTTGCAACTCTCTTCCATGGCCGTAAGGGGGTCGGGTTTAAATAGAGGTGGTCGGAGAGCCTCGCGGGGATGGCCGAGGGTTGGGATCGGCTGCTCCGGGCATGGGAAGAACGAGCTATGGTGGCCATTGGGCATGGGGCGGCTCGACAAGGTGGAATTCAAGGTTCGGCTCCTCCCCATGTCTCGGCCATGGCTTTTCCGGCGGCCGTGTGGTCGGCCGGCAGCAAGGGTCACCCTCGAGGCCGGGGAGGTCGTGGATGGGACTTGGTGCAAACAATTGGCAATTGCCATGTGTAAAGGCTTTGATCCAAAGTAGAATGGGGCATGGCTAGTTTTGAGTCTAAATGGGTCAATTCACCCATTTGGGCTTGGTGCACCCTTCGAGGTGGCTTTGGGTGCCGTGGGGGATCAAAGGGATCAGCTGGTTTGGCATGGAGAGGTCTCCATCCAAATATATTTGGATTAAATCTAAGTTTAGGTGAATCATGATTAAGGCTAATGAGCTTTAGGGATTAAGGAAAGCCCCCCTCTTCTTACCCAATATGGCATGGTGGAGTGTCCAAGGCCCTCATGGCTCACATGTGACTCATGCATGGCTTCATGGCTCACCTTTGGCTTGGGGAAAGTTGAGTCGATTTCATGGAAATGGATTTAAGAAAAATTTTGGTATTTTAGGGGTGATTTGGCATGAGGCTTAATTTGGAATTATTTGATGATGTGATTAGAACTTAGGGAATGGCTTTGATTAAGTGGATGGCAAATGGAAATGTCATGTGGGCTTTAGGGTAGATTTTGGGCTCATTGAAATGGTTTTAAATGGGCTTTTAAAATGGTTTAGGAAAGTGGGCTTATGAATTTTAAAATGGATTTTGGGATGAAATTTTGGTAAAGTCTTGGGCCAAATAATTGTTGAGTTTGGTTTAGGGATGTGTCATGAGTGGTTTGAAACAAATTTGAGGTGATTTGGGTCTGAATTGGGTTGGATATGGGCCTTTTTGGTAAAGAGGCTAAGGTGGGCCAAAATGGGCTACCATGGGCCAAAGTTGGGCTAGAGTTGAAATTGATGTAAAATTAATGTTGGGAAATGTTTATGGGAGTGTTTCAAAGAGGTTTTGGCTTTGGTTAGGTTTTGATTTTGGGGTTTGGGCTCATTTGGGTTAAGTTTGGGTTTAGGTCAAAATTGGGCCTTTTAGCTTTGGGTTGAATTTGAGTGGGGTTTGGGTCTAAATTTTGGGCAAATCATGTTAGTGTTTTGCTTGTGGGAATGTTAAGGAAGATTTAGAAAAGATTTGGGGTTAATTGGAGTTGAATTGGGTGAGTTTGGGCTAAGTTTGGGTCATGGGTCCAAATTGGGCTTTAAGGCCAAAAGTGAAATTGGATCCCAATGCCAATCAAATTAGGCTTGGATTGGATCTAGATTGGGGTTGGGGATGTTGAATTGAAGTTTAGAATTGAATTGGACCAGAATTTGGGTCAATTGGGTAGGTTAGGTTTGACATTGGGTTCACTTTGGGTTAAAATGGGTCAAATTGGGGTTTTGATAAAAGTGGGGTAAATTGACAAAATTGGCCCATGGTATAGTTGAACAAAATGAAATTGGGAATATTTGGGATTTTCTGGAATTTTCTGAGAAATTTCTGAATTTTTGGATTTTTTGGCTAAGAGGGGTATTTTGGGTATTTGGAGGGTATTGGGAGGTATTTTTGGAATTTTTGGTATTTTTGGTTATGGATGATCAATTTTAGTGGGGAGAAAATGTTTAGGATTGGTCTTGAGGAATTTTGGGTAATTTAGGTGATTTTGGAAATTTTGGGTAGTTTCAAGGGCATTTGGTAGGTTAGGCGGGTGTAGAGTCCCGGGGGTCAAAAATTAAAAATTTGGAAAATTGAAGATTGGGTGAATATAAGTGGAATAAAATCATTTTGGTTGAGCCATGAAGCCACATCAAGCCCATATGAGCCATGAAGGGACTCATTTGAGGCATTCATCTATGTTGTTCCTAACCCTCTTAGCCAAGGGCTTAGGGGTTAAGGACCATCCATGTGAATCACTTACATGAGTGAGGAGGTCAAGTTAGGTATAGGTGTGGTTTTAGGAGGTGTATGGAAGTGTAGTGTATGAGTATAGTGTGTGTGAGTTCAATTATAATTTGAATACTGCAGGAGAGAAATGATTATTACAACTGAATGAAATGGAAGAGATAAGAAATGAGTGTTATGAAAATGCAATAATTTATAAGGAAAGAATGAAGAAATTGCATGAAAAAAAGATTTTAAGGAAAATATTCGAGCCTGGACAAGAAGTATTATTATTTAATGCTCGTTTAAAACTTTTTCCTGGAAAATTAAAATCTAAATGGATAAGACCATTTATAATTGAGAGAGTATACCCTTATGGAGCTATGGATATTAAAGATCCCAAAATTGGAAAAGTATTTAAAGTTAATGGATTATGACTGAAGCCTTATATGGGAGAAATGAAATTAAATTACAAAGAGGCTTATGAGCTGAGTCAACCCGATTAATTCAATTAATAAGGTCGGGCTGACAACGTTAAACCAAGTGCTTTGTGGGATTCAACCCATATTTGTTAGTGTGAGTTAAATTATTGTTGTTAGGTTATGCCTTGGTATTGACCAAATTTGTATATAACTTCTAGAAATAGAAGGCTAACAAGTCTGTATTGACTTACGCTAAACATTATCTTGAAGTATATAGAATTTAGACTTGGACCACTCGCTTTTAAATGTGAGTAAAAAGGAGATCAAGTTAACCTTCGTTTGTGATTGTTTGTGACTTGAATTTTTCGTAATTGTGTTTGTGTGTTGATCATACCCGTTTGTTAGACCTATTTTTACGACTGAAACTTGCAAATTTTGACGATAGGAGAATCAGAGTCGACAAGGTTTCGGCGCATAGGCGCCAAAAGTTGGCGCCTAAGCGCCAAAATAGCCTGTGTATCGATGATCCGGCGCCCAGGCTCCAGATTTCGGCGCCTAAGCGCCATAGATACAGATCTTGTAAAAACAAAAAATCTTCAATTTTTCACACGAAATCTCTTTATATATTGCCTTATCTTCATCTCCAATCCCATAGAAACCTTAATTTCGACCAGAGCAATCCATTTTGGAGGAGTTAAGAAGGATTTGGAGGCAATGGATTGAGGAAATCATGGAAATGAGGTTAGAGACAAATCTCACAAAGATCCTCAGCCCTATTTTAATGGTTTTATTGCTATTAGTATGGAGAAATTGTTTAGTCGATTAGAGAAGATTGAAGCGAAACTTCAAAGTATTGTCTCCATGAGATGTAACACCAATACGAACACTTGGAATGGCAAACCAAACATCAATCTGATCATATCGCGCCTATCATGACGCTCAAGTAGAAATGTACGCGAAGAACAAGTGGATCAATGAAAAGACAGCTTCAGAATTTCCAAGCGCGTTGGTGTTCTATCCCTTCTGTCCTAGCGAACTTCATTGTGAAAGAGATGGTAATTGAAGATCAGTGTTAAATAGATCTTATATGTGTTTTAGGTGTCATCGAGTCATGTGTTAGTGTGTTGAATATCAATTTTGTGTGTTTTCTTAAATGTTCAATGTGTGTTGTTGGATTTGAATATTTGCTTTAAATATGTTGTTGTTTGTGTTATTTATAAAATGATGAACCTTGATACAGTCTTGTACTGAAATTTATTAAAGTTGGAATGGAAGTTATGGATTGGAGTTGAAGAATTTGGATACATTTTTGTGGATCTAAACAATCATTTTAAATTGATTGTGAAAATATTTGGAGGATATAAATTGGATTAATACTCTCATAAGAGTAATTAGGAGTCAAATTTGATAAAATTTGGTGGAAAATATAAAATTTAAATCGAATTTATGGAAAGGCGATTTTGGAGCCTAGGCGCCGGTTCGACCTGAACCCGAAAACTCATCTTCTTTAAACCCCCCCCCCCCCACGCCATTTTTGATGCCTAAGCTTCCTCCTCCACTGCTTTTTGCTAAAATACCCCCTATATATCCTATTTAAAGCCGAATTTTCATGTTTTTGAGCTTGAAATCACCCGATTTTTTCATCCCGTGGTCAGATCTATATTCTAAACTCATTATTTTCGATTTTCACCATGGATTTTGCGCTCATTTAGAAAAACTGAAATTTTGAGAAAAATTTTGATTTTAAGGTTAAATCTATGAAATTTTTAAGCTCTTTCAAGTTTGAAATGCTTAAATTAGTTTAGTTTCCTAGATCCGTTGAATTTATTTTGCATTTTTATTTCACGTTTAGATGGCACCCAAATCTAAGCAAGGAATGGAACGAGAAATTTTTTATCGTAGCAAGTTCGTCACTACTGCTGCACAATTCCGATACAATGATTTTGCTACGACTTGAAAATTTATCTCGGAGCAAAGTTTTTACAATCCTGGAGGAAGAATTAAGGATACAATCGTTGCGCTCAACTGGCAACGATTCTGCTATTTCACTGTTGTTGTCGTTATCCCGATTGTTAGAGAGTTTTATGCTAATTTCGTGGATGCTGAAGAATACGAGATTTTTGTTCGAGTAGATGGAGTAGGATTCACTCCGAACGTATGAAGTGCTATTACTCTGGATTATCTCCATCTGAAGGAGATTTGGATATGATCATTGCCTACCTGACTGATAGTACTGGAGCCTGGAAAATTAAGAACGGAAAAAGGGTAAGTTTTTTCATCTTCTAAGCTTAATGGTGTTTCAGATGCATGGCACTACTTTATTTCTACTCGTCTCCTTCCATCCAATCATCTGAGCGAGGTTACCAAAGATAGAGCTATCCTCAACTACTACATTCAAGAGAGGAAGCCTATTGATGTAGGGAGCATTATTTATAATTCTGTAGAGGCTACTGCTCGTTCTAGCACTTTTATTGGACTTGGTTTTCCATCTCTGATTTATTCTCTATGTGAAAGTGCTGGAGTAGTTGCTGAGCTTTCTGAGGAAAAGCTCAAGTCGACAAAGCCTATAGGAAGAGAGAACGTCAGTATCTATGATCAACTTCGAGGTGAGAGTTCTACTGCACCTTCTGGTTCATTACCTACTTCAGGTAGAGCTTCTACTTCTAGACCATCTACTTCTGCTGACCCACCATATAATTTTTGGGAATCCATGCATGATAAGGTTATAGAGCAGCAGAATGAGTTATTCCTAACTCATTGTAGAGTAGATACGATTTATAAGAAGATCGATCATCTTTCTGAGTATACACAAAGAAAGAGTGATTACGATGGTAAGTATTCTTAGTCTTTAGTGAGATTTCTTAAGGGTTAGCACGATGTTCAGTTCTCTACTTGTCCCAGATATTCACCATATGTTGATCCGAAGGATATGGAGTTTTCTTTTGGTGATGATGATGATGAAGCTACAGATAGTGATTAGTAGCTTAACTTACCTTTGGAGATGTGTTGATTCTATTTTTAGTGTGTTTCTTGTTTCTTATGTTGTTTAGTGTGATGTTATTTGTTAGTGTTGAAGTAAACTTTTTATGTTGAAATTGTTTTTCGATTATCTAGAGTGTTTTTAAAGACTGAAATATGAATAAATTTTTATAAAATTTTATTTCTATTTCAGCCTACTGTTTAGTGTTCATGAATAGTTAGTAATTTTGCATGTTCAAAAATAAAAATAAAATAATAATAATAATAAAAAAGATTTTTTAGAAATTAACTCCTGCTTTGCAAAACTTTTCTATATATGCTTAATCATTTCTGTTATATTCATATAAAAGCATTTGTAGAAGTAGAAGTTAATTTTTTCTTACTACATCATTAGTGTACTTAGATTAATTCCCGTTTATTTCTTTCTCTCATGCTTTAGAAAATTTCATGATCCATATTTATACTAAAGCTGAAGTTTGGGGGAAGGGAAAACATTTATCAAACTTTAATATTATTTGTCCTTAATGAATTAATATTTTCTTTAAAAATATATTAACATAACATAAGGAATGAAAAATCTGTTTAAGATTACCTAAAATTTTGAATTTATAAATAATTTAGTAAACATAACAAAAATTTTGAAAATTTTGATTGATTTTAAGAATAGAATTATTTAACTTAAAGAATAATAAGATAAAATTTTTTCTGTTTATAGTAAAGAGAATTGTATTTTTGAAATACTAAGGAATCAAGATTATTTCATGAAAAAGAAAAGATTGAAATAAGTTTTGAAAAATAATAAATTATTAAAAATGTCATATTTATTAAGTAAGAATGTTTAAGTTTTTAAATATAAGTTAAGGATAGTGAAGTTCAAAATCATTAATAGGCTATCCAAAAATAGTAATCCTCACTTGAAAAAAAAAAGAAAAGAATTGAAAAAATATCCAAAAGAAAAAAAAAGAAAAAAAGAAAAGAAAAAGAAAAAAAAGATGAAAAAAAAATAATTTGAGGAGAAGCTTGAGGAAATGCCTATTAAAAAAATGATTTCACTTGAATTATCTTATAGGAAGAAAATTGATTACATTTTTAACTTAATTTCTATGTACAAATATTTTTACTAGAAAAATATTTCATGAAAATATTTTTCTTGTAAATCTTCTATGCGACCATAATATGATTAACTACAATTATTCTTGAAATAAATGAAAAATTGGAAGTCTTATGATTTGGTAGTTAAATGTTCTTTATTTCTTAAAATTAAACTTAATTAGAGAAATTTGGTTATGATTTGCTAAAGCATTTATAAAATAAAAAATTATAAGGAATCCTAAATATTTAACTTCATTCCAAATGTTATCTATTTTATATAATTAAAAGGGTTACTTGAGGACAAGTAACATTAAAGCTTGGGGGAATTTGATCTACCTAAAAAATACCCATTTTTATGCCTTATTTATGATTCAATTCTTAAGGATATTATGATTTAATGAAAGGTATTTTCATGTTTTTAGATGTAGATGACTAAATAAGAGTCCGTGAAAGAAAAAGAAGGAAAAAGGAGCAAAAAAGAGTAAAATGGAGCTTATGAAGAAAAATATTGGAATTATTGGCCTAGCGCATGGGCGCCAGAATCTGGCGCCTATGCGCCAGCTCGATATAGACGCTGTTAAGATTTGTTGATGATTTTGGGAGTTATTTTGACGGAGTTAAGCAGTTATTGGAGCTTCTATAATACTGAAAGTTACTCCTAATATATAAGACATGTAATACAATGCATTTGGATCCAAGGAAATGGTTTTAATCGCGAAGAGGTGTGATCCAAAGTGAAGAGGTGTGAAGACCTGGTCACAGAGTCTGGCGCCTAGGCGCCAGATCCCGGTGCCTAGGAACGATTGTTACCTTCTAGAAGATGCATTAAATTTGGACTAATTTTGAAGGGGTGCCTTAAGCAACCCCTAGTCAAATTCAGAGCTATATAAATGGGAGCCCATTCTACAGAAAAAGGAGCACATTCTCTCCCCCCTCTAGTTTTACTTAGTTTTTTTAGTCTCTTCCACACTTAGGGTGTCACTTTACTTTGAATCTCGTAGAACAAAAAACCTAGAAAGAAGGAAGAGTAAGGTATGCAAAGCATCCTAAAATAAAATATCATAGCATATGAAAATACAAACGACACATATACCTTCGTAGGAGGGTTCGCTCAACACTAGTGAATGAGGGGAACCCACAAGGATGCCAGCAACAAGAAGCGCTGGAGTAGGCCTTTCCTGCGAGGTGGAAGACCCTTGCATGCCTCTTTAAATAGGAGTAACTTTGTTTTCCACCGATGACGAATCACTCCGGTGAGGTTTTTCGACAACCAAAAATGTGTGGCAAGGAGGTGTCTTTGTGGAGGAGCAAATCGGCAGTGCAAAAACTCAATGAATTCTAGCTGGTGAGGAGGAGGAAAGGCTGGACGGTGGGCTCGGGTGCAAGAAGCTTCAACGGCGTTGAAGGAGTAGTGATTCACATGTGAGATTGCCCTCAGTTTCGAGACTGACGTTTGTGGAGAAGGCTGCGGACCGACGGCGAGCTTCGATGCCGAAGAGGAGGGCTAACTCAAAGCTTTTTCAACAAAAAGGAAGAGGTGCGTCGAGCTTCAAGCGTGACAATAGGGTCCCTCAGCTAGTAGGAGAAGGTGTCAGGTGGCTTCGATCGCCGGCAGAAGGGAGCTTCGGTGGGTTCGGCTGGCAAGGAGGGGACCTCGGCAGCTGGAGGAAGTGTTCGGGCTTCTTTCTCGCAAAACAAGGGAGTGCGGTCCTTCTGCAAGTTGGATGGAGTGTAGCTTGAAGAAATCAAGCTGTCATATAGTATATGATTTGCAATAGATAATGGATAAAGGGGGAGCTCCATGCACGTGAGATAAAATAATGATATTGAATAGTTTTTTATATTATATTATATAATAATAATAATATTATTATTATTATCCCTCGCACATTTTTCACCTTTAAATGTCCTCTCTGTAAAATGGACGTCGCCCAGGTAAAATCGACATTCCAGATGCACTGGCATGTTCTGTTTCATCATCTGGGGTCATCCAGAGTCGTTCAGACCGCTTTTTCAGTAAATGGGCTGAGAAAATGATAATTCGCATACTTTAAGCTTGTCCGCAGAGCCACGTCAAAATGGACATCATCCCTAGGTGAAATCGACATTTCAGACACATTCGTGTGGTCCGTTTTATCGTTCGAGGTATTTCAAAATGTCTTTTTTTATGATCGGGCCAAAATGAGCCACTTTTACGCATTGCATGAGAAATAAAATTCAAATCTGATCAAAGTATTCTGTGGTCTGAAATGTCTACCGGTCTTTGCCTAAGAGAAGCTGAATCCTAGTAGAATGACCCTGGCTACATGCCCTTCAACATGCGCCAGTGGGTCTCGAGTGAGTGTCTCAAGCTACTGGATGTTAAAGACAGGTCATAAACCATCCTAAGTCATGTTGTTGGACACCCTACACTTGTGACATCCAAAAAAAAGATGCCAACAAAGAACCCCAACAAGTATGATGCACCATTGAGGTACAGTGCATTTATTAGCAACATCCTCAAGAAAGTCTTTCTTGGTAGTTGAGGTGACGTCCCAAGGGAAGAGTAAAAAAGACCTCTAGTAGGTCAGATAAACTAGACATGGTATTATCAAGGGACTGGCTAGCCTGTCGTGAATGGACAATCACCAAAATATGTTCAGTGGCCTTAAAAGCATAAACTAAGAGGTGTAGTTCAGAGGTCGTAGAGGCATAACCATGAAAATAGGTTTAGAGGCCGTATAAGCATAACCTGAGAGAGTGGTTCAAAGGTCGTAGAAGCATAACCACGAGAATAGGTTCAAAGTCCGTAAAGGCATAACTTATGAGGGTGGTTTAGAGGTCGTAAAGGCATAACCATGAAAATATGTACAGAGGCTGTAAAGGCATAACCTAAGAGGGTGGTTCAAAGGCCGTAAAGGCATAACCACGAAAATAGGTTCATAGGCTTTAAAGGCATAACCTAGGAGGGTGGTTCAGAGGCCGTAAAGGTATGACCATGATAACAGGTTCAGAGGCCGTAAAGGCATAACCACAACAATAGGTTCAGAGGCCATAAAGGGATAACCTAGGAGGGTGGTTCAGAGGCCGTAAGGGCATAACCACAAAAATAGGTTCAGAGGTCGTAAAGGCATAACCTAGGAGGATGCCAACCAGGCTAGATAAACTGGACATGCTTGGCTGAGAAAGGATTTGTCTGACCACATTCAAAATGATAATATTGATTTGTTTAACCACATTTGAAACAACATAATTGATGAAAACCTCGTACCTGACCACATTCAAAATGGTAGGGGAGAAGGACCTAGGGAGTCCAGATGAACCGGACATGTTTAGATAGGAGTATGCCTGACCTCATTCAAAATGAAATTATCAATCTGTCTAACCTTGTTCAAAACAACATAATCGATGAAAACCCCGTACATGAGCACATTCAAAACGGTATGGGAGAATGCTCAATTATCTCATGTGACTAAGTCTCTTGTTATGTTTCTCCCGAATGAGACCCCGATTGCGAGTCTAACTGATCTCCTTGAGACTGAACACATATCACTTTAATCAGGTGGCTATAAAACATAACAAATCCTAATCAGAGGTGGCGATCAAACCAGTGACTATATAGTATGGTCGACTGAGAAGGGAAATGTGGTTCAGAGGTTGTAAAGGCATGACCAAACACAGTGGTTCCGAGACCATAGAGGCATGAACACAAAAATAGGTTCAGAGGCCATAAAGGCATAACCTATGGGTGGGTTTAGAGGTCGTAAAGGCATAAGCCAACATAGTGGTTTAGAGGCCATAAAGGCATGACCACGAAAGTAGGTTCAGAGTTCGTAGAGGCATAACCTAGAAATGAGTTCAATGGCCGTAGAGACATGACCCAGAGAATGTCTAAGGAAGGGATACTCTCGTAAATGAACTGACCCAAAAGGGGCATATAGCTTGAGAAGTATCAAAAGCCTAGCATGCCAGATACGATAATATATTCCCATAAGAGATCTAACTAGATAGTCATATAGCTCGAGAATTGTCGCCTCAAGTGGCTACCCCGCCAAAGATGTCTAACGAAAAGGTATGCTCATGACAGAGTCGACTAATATGTCATATGGCTCGAGGAACATGGCTAGAAAGCTAAAAGTGCCCAAAGACAGGATGTTTAAAAAAAAAGGCCGACCATAGTGGCACATGGCTCAAGAAACATCGAAGGATATGGCTATGTAAAGCCGAAAAATGCTCTCACAAGAGAACCAGCCAAAATGGTCATAAGTTTCAAGAGACTTCAAAGCCAAATGGCTGTGAAAACCCAACGTGACTCATAATGAGGTCTTATCATCAAGGGTTGGCTAAGTGAAAGCAATAGTTCCATTGATTGTAGCATCAAATGATCAGAGATATTTGTATCCCGATCGAAGTATTCTAGGAGATACGTATCCTAACCTCACATCAAATAGAGTAGGATGAATGTATCCTACTTAACAAATAAAATTGCATGGGAGGTATGTATCCTACCTAAATATCAAATGACATAGTAGGTATGTATCATGGTCGAGCAACAGAAAGGAAAAGAGTTATGTATTTTGCCTACACATCTAACAAGCGACATAAGTGAAACAACTTAAGGCAACATGTTAATACATAGTCTAGTGCACAAAGTGACCCGATAAAACATGGATCGATGGGAAAGCCAATACAACATGTGACTCGACATGGCGGACAGAACCAACCAAAGTAGTAAAAAATATCAAATAAGACAGGAAGTAGGTATCTTGTCTATACATAATGAAGGGTACTAAAGGTATCTATCCATACCGCATATCAAAAGTGCAACCATATAGCTAAATAACCTAAGGTATCATACTCAAAATATAGTCGGATATCAAAGTACTCTGAAAAAACATGGATCGGCGGGAAACCCAATATGACATGTCACTAAACTTGGCGAAATAAACAAACCAAAGCAAGTGATAATATCAAAAAGACAGGAGGTATGTATTTGGCCTACACACTAGATGAGCGGCCATATGGCTAAATAGCCTGAAGCATCAATCTCAAAGTATATGCTGAACATATGAAGTGATCCAGCTAACATGGATCTGTGTTAAAACTGATACAACATGTTAGTTGATGTGGCAGTTAGTACTAACCATAGAATCGAGAAAATCAACAAGGCTATATGACCTATAACGGTCAGGGTGCTTCCATAAGCACTGAAGAGGTAATTCTCGCTGGAGATTCTCCCATTTAGCAAGGTAGTTTTGCTGGGAAGGCATCACATATATCAGTGTAGACATGGATCAGCTGAGCGACTGATACAACATGTCATTCGATGGGGTGAACAAAACCAACCAAACCAATCAAGATATCATCGAGGTGGACTCACAAGTCCAAATGTAGGGTGCTTTAAGAATGCACTAGCAAAGTAAGTCTCACTAAAAGGCCCCTCAGAACTAGCGAAGTAGCTATCACCGGGGAGAGCTCAATGGCTATTTCCTGCATGAATTGGGTAAGGAAATTCTCCTGCGAGAAAAAACCGGGAAAATGTCAGACATCAAAAGTGGCACTGACTAAGGACACAGATCTGACATACATTGGACAAAGTCAAGAACTGATACAACATGTCATTCTGACAAGGCAATGAAAATTGACCAGGTTAAGAATGTCAAAGGGGTTGGATTGTCAAAACATACCAAACCAATAATGATACCGCTACCAAATATTTTTGTAGAATGAATTCCAGTTGGTAATTGCCGTAGTATCCAAGAATGGTTTATCACAATATAGCGTTTCAAATACAATTGTATATGAATCTCAGGCCAACCAGAAACATCCTCCTATAAGGGAAATGTCACACTCATCGAAAATGAGCAGAAGACTCTAATTTGGACCCACACGGGGTGCTCAACTGAATAGAGTTATCGAGGAAAGAACCATGGCTTTCCCGCACAACAGAAGCTATCATTCAAAATAGATGTCAGTCAGTCGAGACACCAGAGAAGGTTTCGGTAAAATAGAGTGCACCAACCAAATAGTGCTTATCTTTAAGTCTAAAGCCAACATACCCTTAAGAGGGAATACAACACACTCACCTGAATTGAGCAGAAAAAGCATATCCAAAGAAAGGTTCTTAGTTCTGACACTATGTAGAATGGGTAACCAAACATGATTGCTAGGAAAGGGCATGACTCTCCTTGATAAGTTAAATATCAATCAAAATTGACTCTCGTTAATCGAGATATTGCAAAGGTTAGTAGGTGTCATTTGCTAACCAAGGAATGCTTAGTCATAAAGACAAACTCCAATCCTCTAAAAAGAGGGTATCCTTCATTATCATTTACAATGAGTAGGGAAAAATGTACCTACCACACTCATTTAGGATGGGCGGGATACGCTCATTCAGACCTGCTCGAAGCAAAGAACTGAACAGAAAATATAAGAGAATCATCTTGGGTTCTCTTACACCAATTACTGGTTACGCCGAGTATAAGCCACCCGTAGGACTTCTACTTTATCTGTTTCCCAATCCAGCAATCAGTTTTAAGAGATGCACAAGACCTCTCTTACTTGCAATGAAGCACAAAAGAGGTGGGTGTACAGTGTTGTACAACAATCCCACAAATAAGGCTAGTCAATTGCCATAGGAAGGACTACCGGGACCTGAGGGTCAATGCATAAAGCATAAAATAAGGTGGGTGGAAACCCACATAAAAGGCAAGCCATACTCATAGGATAGGCTACCGAACCCAGAGGGTAGATACATATAGCATTAGAGTATGAGTATAGTGGATTAAATCCACACTGAAAGGCAAGTCAACTTCCAAAGAAAGGACTGCCAGACCCAGAGGGTCATATATATATTTTTTCTAAGCATAGTAGAACATGCCAAATAGATCTGATAAGTGGAGTTCTCAAGTAAACATCCTAGACTCATGATCAGGTATACCATGCAAAATGTGAAGTTAGCAAAATTTAAGTCCAGAGTACTCCTTTCTAGCCCTTGTCCATTAATTCCTTTCACCCATAGCCTAGATAGGCCTCATCATTCGTATCAAGGTGTTAAGAAATATTTTTATTTTGAAGATGTCTTTAAATTCATTACTAATTTATCGACCATTCCAATGCCACTTAAACAATTCTCTGAACCTTAATATTCTAAGGATCATATCAGGAGAATTTTGAAATCAAGAAGTTCTTTATATCAAAATTTTTTATTGCCCGCTCACCTCAAGATTCTTCTGAGGAGTGTTGGCCATTTTTTTTTAATTGGAAGCCTTGAATACCCCTTTATTTTAATCTTCTTGAGAATTACTATATCTAGTAGAACATATTTTGCAATAGAGTAATTTCGTTTATCGTCCATTACCTGTCAAGCTTCCATTGGTCTAGCTGAATCAATAATTAAGAAATCTAAGTAGTCTCTGAAACTACTCACATCTCAATGACACTCATCTAGTCACTCTGGGATGTTTTTAAGACTTAGGTGAAAGTTTATCAAAGTAAGGGATTCGGTCATCAAGATATACTTTGAATCCCCTAAACAATGAGGATTTGCAAATCTTAAGAAAGTGCATATATGTTCGAGCTCAAACTCATCCTTAGGATCTATCATAGATTTAACCTCAAGATTCATCAAAGGAAAATCCAAGATAAGATCTACTAAGGGGTGCGGTTCCTTTGAGAACCATTTCAACGGCCTCCATACATGGAGTAAGAATATCAAGAGATACAGGGATAAGTAGCTATTATCTCTTAGTCAATGTATATCTCTGTTAGATAAGCAGAGAGGTCTAACCTGCAGTGTCGGATATCGAGGTATCCCGACGATTCATGGACTGATTGTAGAAACAAAGTGTTCTAATAAGTTCAACATGACCATTGACAAGGTGATGGAAATCAACCTAGTAAACAACGCATATCCAAGAGGCTGGATACAGGAGATGGATCAATCTCGTAATGGTACTCTCTCACCAAGAACAGACTAAAGTCGATAGAGTTCTAGATATGTAAGGCACCAAATCCTAGTCAGGTTCATAGAAAACTGCCAAAATCAAATGCTAGAAAATAGTGGCCTTAGCAATAGAACGCTCTCATCAAGAGCTTAGCAAAAGGTAAACTAGGTCAAATCGAATGAGACACTCTCAAATAGCCTAGGAGTTGTGTATTCTGGCTAAGCATGGATCGACCAAGAGTAGCAAAGTGGTTTAATCGATACTACGTGTCGTTAATAAGAGGTTTTTGTGGGTGTTCCCCCTATCATAGTATAAAACATCCATCTTAGCCTTGCTTAATAGGCGAGAGAGGTAGAACGAACACTCCTCAAAGAATAGGAAAGTGAACCTCTCACCGTCAAACGTAGAAAATCATTCCACATGCAACGTCAGGATATCAAGAGATGTGGTGGCATGAATTTGCCTAACCCACTAGGTATTCACTGAAATAAAGCGATCAACTTTTGTTCTTAATTTAGGTGAGAATCAACGGGAGTGCCCCCAAATCTCCCTTTATCAACATAGGACAATTTCATCTTATGATGAAGAGGAAGCCACAATATTTTCCTTATGGCTCATGGAATGAGTGGGAACATCAAATGCGGGCAAAGCTGCTATAACGAGATCATTAATGATACCTGGTACAACATCCGGTGTAGTGACACTAAGTACCACGCCAATGGTCCCATGCAACACCTCGGTGGGTCTCATGGACTGAACACCAAAAAGAGAATATCCCAGCCTCGAGTAGGACTAACAGACGATCCTCGGTCTCCGACTACGAGAGCCTATAGGATAAGAAAAATAAAGAAGTTTGCTCGGACATCTAAAGGATTTGGGTCAGGAACTTCTTTCAGAAAAGAGGACCCAATCATTGTAGAGGGAAATTAATTCATTAATCTTCTTAGAAAGGAGAGCTGTAGTGGAGGAATTAATATGGACTGCAGGTTTAGAGCAATCTGTATCCAAATGAGAGAGAGGGCTCACAACTATCGTGACTGGGGAAGAATCCACACAACCAAACAATACAGTCGAATGATTCTCAGCTAAGAGGTAAAGAGACTTGTGGCTAAGAGACCTATGCAAAATGTCCCATTAACTGTCACCACAACAGTATAGAGATCTGTGGCTAAGTCAGCTGCTTTAGTTGTAGTAATCTGTTTCTATTCATCTAGTCTCCCTTGTTCAATGTAGAGATAGGAGAGACCTCAAGAAATCTGGAACAATGGGGGCTGGGAAGAGCATCAAACTAGTGAAAACATTTCCCCTTAAAGAGTAGTCTGCTTTTGTGATCGTTTTGGTTAAGGAGCTCGTGGGAGCAACAACAACATGTACTGCAAGGTGAGAATAACCTGCATTCTGAGGAGGGAAGATTCCCAAGAAAACCTGACTAGAGTGTAGTCTACACAACCAAATAAAGGAGAGAAATGATTCTCGGCTGACGGGTTATGAGCATCATCTCGGGCTGGAACCAAAACAAGTCATGGTGGGGACATACCACACCTCTAGAGAATGAAAAAGGTGATTCTCAGCTGATGGGATTTAAGCATCATCCCGGGCCAGAACCAAAACAAGTCATGGCAAGGACATGGTCCACGTTGCCAGATGACAGTACCATTAATGTTAACTCTAGCACTCTTAGATAATGTAACATCCGTGAGGATGGAAATCCTCAACATATGGAAGGACTACAATAGAGGCTAGAAAATAAGAAAGAGCGTCGTAGCGCATCGCCATTTTCCACTAGCCTCTTCCTCGAGGGAAAAGTAGAACTGATAAAAGCTACTACAATGAAAGAATTACCACATGCACTACTCCTTTTCAAAGGAGATCATGTAATAAATATCTAATGGGGATGTGGTCTGCACAATGGGGACAAGAAGAAAAATGACTCACAATAGGGGGGCCAAAGGCGCTTCCTAAAATGGAGTCGGAACTGGTATAGAATCCTGTTGCAGGACATGCTGCAAAATTCAACAAAGAATCTATTCCTAGTCCTCTTGGCCTTTCTGTCAAATCAAGGGACAGGTAGAACCTCAAGGGAAACTTAAATAGATGGAGCTGGGACAAAAGTAACAACGAAAATAGCAGTGACAAACCTACGGCTAGCAAAAGACTTACCCACCTATGGCAGGGAGATCCATGAGAACACGGAGGGACAGTTTTGGAAAAGACTGTCAGGTGCTGTAATGCGTCACAATCAAGCACCAGCCTCCTTCTGTAAGAGAGGCAAACGTAACGTGAGCAACTGCAGCAAGAATAGCTAAATGTGTATGACTCCCCTTTTAAGGGGGAGGACACAGAGGAAAATGCCTCGGAGGGCGTGGGAACAACTCGATAAGCACGAATCTCCTTTTAAGTGGGAGGGCACAAAGCAAAACACTTAAGTGATGAAGAAAAAACTCAATATGCACATCTCCCATTTTAAGGGGGAGGGCACATAGAAAATGCCTCAAAGGCATAGGATTACGTAGGGTAACCCCATAGGTGTGCTCGACAGAAACTGAAGTTTATGACATCCTCAGGAGCACAGAAAACACTCCAAGAGAGGGGAAAGAGTTCCCCCCGGCAGCAGTGATCATGTCCACCTTCTTGTACTTCAACATAGCAGGGCAAAAAGGGACAACGATCAGAAACATGGAAAGGTTAAGAAACCAATCACACAAAAAACAATTACATTGGTGCATGCGACAATGCAGCAACCGAACTGTGGAGGGTGAGAGAAGGGAAAGAATGCATCGAGTTGCTACCTCTAGCAACGGACACATGAATTGAAAACCAAGGTCTCACAAAAGGCTCAACTATAACCAAAGGAAGGAGACCAAATCATGATAATATGAGCGAAACTCCTAGTACGGTGAGAGGTTATAACCCTAAAAAAACTCCAATTATGGAGAGAGAGATTGGTTCAACAGCAGAGTTGCCAGATTGTTTTCATCATTCATTTTCTCGAGTCGACAACTTGTCGATCATCGTATACTTACCATATTCGAATAAATCTCTCTCCAAAATCAAATAGGTGATTTAAAGAGGAGTGGAACCAAATAAGAAGGGACATACGACAAGTCAACAAACAAGAAAAAACAAAAATATAGAGAGTCTATGTGTGATAAACCTCGCAAGGATAGGTCAAGCATGTCCGCCCAAAAAAGATTGTGGAGGCACCTTGAACCAATATCTGCGAAAGAAGTATCTGCATAGACTACCCATAACGAGAGAGTCAGGTGAATTTACCTGTTATGGGGATAAGAGCACTCCTAAAGGAATGTAATCTTATTGGTTAATTACATCTTGAGGGATACCCAAGAATATGCTCGATAAAAGAAGATTCACTTTATATTATCATAAACCTGGGTTATAGGCAATCAAATGAAGGTTATTACATGTGGGAATGCCACGATGCTTTCAAAGCTCACACTAAGCCATCAGGTATAGAGTGAATGTCTCACATCCTGAATAGGAAAGTGGCTCAACAAAGATATGAAGCCCATGAAATAACCTTAATCATCTTGACAGGGTATCCCAACACGTTAAAACACGTCCGGGCCATAAGGGCAGAGGACAAATCATCTTATCCCAAATGGGTGACACCTCATCGACATCGGGCCATCAAAATGATATCAACGAAGTCATGGAGCGAAAGGGCTCAACAGGGTTAGTCAAAGGAACAGAGGAGTACTCCTAAAGGGGTAGAGCTAGCTAAGTCGAGGTACCACAGACCCGTCATGCCAACCTAGTAGGACCCTAAGTCTATCCGGTCGTAAAGGTAGTCAACCCAAACATCCTGAGATCTTCGGTCAGTAATCTAAGAATTGCATCATTCATGGGGACATCTGTAGCCCTAAGGTCAAAGGAAGGAAACTCTATCCTATGGCTATAAGATGGAGCTCAAGAGGTGTGTCTTACACCTACCAAAGTGGCGAGGATGACTCATGAAAGAAGAAAAAGGGAGGTTCAGCTACAAAGCTGGAAACACTCTAAACAAAAGGACCTACACCACGTCTGGGTCGGGGAGCCTTCAAACACTTTCGACGCAGTAGACAACCACTAATAGAAGTATGCTCGACCAGTCAGGTTAGTGAGGCACAAGGACTCCTCCTCGGGACATGCAAATATGAATGCAGTTATCTAGTGTGGTCCTTACGTAATGTGGAGGCCCTTTTAGAATGACTTGGGTGATATCCATGCAATGTAGCCCATTCAAAATCCATCTCGAAGGACATGCAAGAAAATTAAAGTGAAAATTTTAAAATCTTGAATATTTTAATCCTAAAACTCATTTATCTTGAATATTTTATTAGAATTTTTAATATAGAAGATTTACAATTTTAGGGGCCTTAGAGAGCCTAAGTGGTATCATGAAATCCCAGATCAGAGAAAGAAACAAGGAAATAAATGAAAACATGCAATAAAAGCTGGAAAGAAAACATTCCATAATAAAATTATATAGGCTAAAATGCCACTGGACCGGCAACATATCCCAGGAAAGCAAGAAAGAGGCCGGACTCCCCATAGACATGTCTAGTCCTAATTCGATACATGAAAATAAAAATGCAAAATTAAGATATAAGGCACGAGCAGCAGCTCCTGGTTCCCTCAACGTGGTTCCCATGTCAAATCCCTTGGAACCCATGTCTGTATCTACTTTCTTCTACAGGACTCTCATAGGCTCTAAAAAGTACAAAAGAAAAAAAAAACTCAATCCTACATGAAAAGAGATATTTGCTGGAAAGCTCACATGCATATAAAGTATAATGAGCCACACTTTATAAGTGGTGGAGCTAACAACACCTGCAATCAAAAGTCTTAGAAATCATCACATGCTCTCCCATAGCGCTATATGTGTGTGTGCATTTGACATGGCTTCCAGCAGAAAAGCGCCCTAACACACTGCCATAGAAATGAAGCATGCAGTCACACCATAAGCACAGTGCAAAAGGAAGATACTTGACTAGGGCAACCAATTCACAAAAGAACATTAGCAAGGCATCAAAAAACTACATAGCACCCTGAATCCTAGTTTAGCACACCATCTAATGAAAAGTGCACTAACCTAGTGTCGACCGTTAAAATCTCTGTGATAGACTTTAATATAATGTATATATATTTTCAAAAAGTATCATTTTTAATTTTGAAAAATATGAAATCAAACGGATCTCATATAAATAATAGTTTAGATAATCAAGCATTTCACTACAACACATGTATCTATTCCGAAGAATAGATACACTCCTTGGTGGTGAGCCTTGCTCAAATAAACTAAAGAAATCATGATATCTGTTTGGTCTATGAACCATTTATGTTGACAAAAAATTTCCCCTATATAATATGAAGGAATTAGATAGAGTTCATATTAATCTAGCGTCTTTAAGATTCCTATAAGAGCAAGTCCTTATAGTTAATTACATCTTAGATAACCGAAGTCACCTAATAAAACTCTTGATAAGAATAAGGAAACATTGTATTAATGGTTTACAAAAGGTAGCAACTTCAAGAAAACGTGATAGTAGGAAATTTAATAGGTGAGTAGCTCAAATTTTGGAACATTTATCATGGGAACTCAAAGGAAGAGAAAACTAGGGGAAGAATATAGATCTAAGAAGAATCTCGGTGGTTTCTCAAACTATCTTATTGTTTGGATTCCATTTGAAATTATTATTTGATGTTTCATCCTGCCAATTTTATTATTATTTAGGGCTTACATTCACTTGATACTGATCATGTGAATGCCTTAGAAGATAAGAGGATTTATGCCATATATGATGAGAACCTCGGAATCCTAAGGTGAATTAAAGCTTAAAATGTACGAGGTGCAAAGGCCTAAAGAGGTAAAGTGAGGGTTTATACAACACTAGGCTAGCTACATCTAAATTATATAGTTTGTTGTTTAGATCTAAGGAGTTTTGCTATTGAAGATGGATGTATTGTTTACTGTCCTTTCTCCAAGCTCCTCATCGTAATAGGTTCAGTTTAAAGAAGTGTCAACTGAAGAGAAAAGAGAAATATCATGCTTTGGAAACATTTAAATTGAGGTATCTTAATAGCTTATTTGTGTAATATTAAAGTTGATTATAACAACCAGTTAGTTCCCATGGTTCCCTCATTCTGACACCACTATTTTCTTTGAATTCACTCTGTCCAAATAAATTTACTAGACTTAACTTAATGAGTTCCATACTTTCATTTAGACGATGGCAAATCTCATTAGCAACCGTAGGTTGCATCCTTTGAGGTATTCCCTATCATCTGATAGAGACGTTTTAATTTAGTTGCAATTGTAATTTTTGTTTTGTTTATGATTAAATTTTGAGTTGTCTTATATTTTGATTGATGTGGCGGAGAATTTTATCTCCTTTTATTTTAATTTTCAGTTTTAGTTTCAGTTTTGTGGCTATCCTAAAAGTTTTGGTTTCATGCAGGGTAACATTTGTTGTTTAACATACAAGCTTGTAAATAAGAAAAGTAAAGTAAAAAAGGGAACTCAAAAGAAGGTACTGTAAACTTGTAAAAGCGTACCTGTCGAGTCTTCTCGTTCCTCCAACTGAAACTTTAGTATCTTGCAATAAACATTTACAATTTGCAGGGAAGTAAAAGCCTATAGATAGGGTTCGTCACAGACCTACCAAACCCTATGTCATAACTTAGTGTGTCATATTTATTTCATTTGATAGATATTTTCCTTTGAAAAGTATGATAAATTCAGTTGTCCTACAAGATATTTAAGAGACTTCAAAAAATTTCTAGGGACACCTAGATATTTCACAACCCTTTTGAACTTTCTTGAGTTCATTTTGAGCTTATCATACTATTCTCAATCAACTAATGTTATAAATATCTTGAAAAAGGTGAGGTAAATATCACTTGATGTTTTATTTTAGAATTATGTAAATGGCGCCTTTGGAGGAAATTTAACTTATGAATGAATTTAACCAAATTTTGTTGGGCTTGTAGTGTTTCAAACATGTTTAAAATCAGTTGTGTTTTTTTCCTAATCCTCGTTAGTTAATTTGATTAAGGCTAGTCTCACTACCAAGTCCTTAAGTTCTAGAAAAATTTAGTTATATAACTATGATTCTTATCAAATTAATGAATTATCATTGAACCACTGATTAGGAGTTTTAGATGATCAAATATGACATTCCCCCTAACTTTAAGGATCATTTAATCTTAATTATCTCCCAAATTAATGTAATTTGAAGAAATTACAAATTTACCTTTTAATATGTCAAATATGAGATTGGTCTTACCATTTTTTCCTTTATTTTCCAATCATTCAAACATGTTTATTAAGATTATCCATTGCCCATTTCCCATTTTAATTAAGCCTAAATATTGATTAAGGCTAAATTTTTTAAATTTGCACTTTTGGCCCTAAAGGCCTCATCACTTCATAATTCATTAAATTCAATTCAAATGACTTCAAAATTTATACCACTCATGGGTCAATTAAATCATCAGGGGAGAAAATGTGATTTTTCTTAATTTAGTTTAATTTATATAATTATTATTCATGCAAAATAATGATTTTCAAAGGAAGCTTAATAACTTTGTGAAAACAAAACTTCTATCCTTAAAAAAATTCTTGGAAGTTCACATAAGCTAAAGACCACTTGGAAGAAATTTCATGATTTTTTTATTTTTAATTTATTTATTATAATTATTTTAATTTTTGGAGTATTAATTAAATACAAAATATTATTTAATTGGGAAATTAAGCTTTATATTTTTTTAAATCTCTCTAAGGTTAGGGAACCCAGAGGACCAAATGTTATATTTTTTTATTTATATTATAATTATGAGAATTATTTTATTGAGTAATTAAGGAAATTCCATTTTTTTAGCCTTTAAAAATAATTTTAACCCTTTAAAATTTAAAATCTTTATTTTTAGAGTTAGGAAAATTATTCTAGTTGTTTCTAAATGATTAGGAGAAATTTTTGAACATTTTCATCAATTTTATTAATTATGTAAATTTTAATAATTTTTAATTTTTTAAGAAATAAAATAATGCTTAAAAATGAAATTTTTATTTAAATTACAATTATTTTTTTTTAGAGCCTCATCTGATCATAGAGAACTCCCAAAATTAATTTGGTAATTTTTTAAAGTGTATTCTAATTAATATAATTATATAAATGTCCAAAAATGTGATTTAACGTAGAAAATTCATCTGAGTATTTAAATTAACTCCAATTGAATTAAAATTTTTATTAGGAGTTCTTTTAACCTTAAATTACAATGGAGAGTGATTTTTAAGTTATCTTCATTTATATTTAATTCAATTTATTTTTATTTATGTTTTAGGTCTTTATTTGTAATTAGGATTAATATTAATGAGTTAAACCAAGTATATATTTTTCATATGTTCCTCTAGTCACAGTGAACCTACCAAAGTGTACTTTTGATTTTTCTGATAAATATTTTAATTATTATAAATATTTTATCATGATAAATACCATAAGTTTGAAAATAGGGATCTCTTCATAGAGATCCCCCCTGACTTTGGAAAAATTAGGGAAGACCTCTAATGACAGAGGGATCAAAACCCCAAAGCTCAAGCTATGGTGTAATATCTAAGTGTATGGAGAATTCAAATACCTAAAGAAATACATAATTAATTAAAAATAAGGTATGCTTCAAATAAATTTCAAATAATTTCAACATAGTTCTCCACTATTCACTGAGCACCAGGGTATTTTTATTTTATTTTTCTGATTTTTTTACACCAAGTTATGGATTTTTAAATGATAGTTGATTTAATTAATTCAGAAAATCTGTATTTTTTTACTTTTCTGAGTTCCTCGGCAATGTCGAAGAGGCTGTGAGTCACTCTCTGGTTGAACGTCGCAATCTCATTTGATGGCGCATTCCTAGATCAGAGCTTCGTCTGGTACTATCTCATCCATCCATTTCATAAACGTGTGATCCATCTACCGTTCGTCTTCATCCCTATATGGTAGAACCGGTAAACTGGCTTGATATCACCTCAACATGTGTGGAGATTTGAAATGAGCTCGGGAAAAGAAGAGAACTTTATACCTTAGTCTGAGAGGGGAGGCATCAATTAGATGTGCTCGGCACATTCGTAGAGGTTCAAAGAGCTTGTGGATTAAGTCCCCTTCTATGGTGAATTGGCTAGACACAAATTTGATCAAGGCCAAATTTGTGTGTTGATCAAAGTCGAGTAGTGAGGCTCTTTATGATGGGGCTTTTATGAAGAATTAACTTCTTTTAGTTTGAGAATGGTGTGGAGAAAGTTAATTTTGGGTTTGATGTACTGTAGTGTAGTGTAGGGAAATGTCCTATTTTTGCCTAATTTTGAGATCTGAAATTTAGCTCGAGCAGAGGAAGATAGGGTAGGAGGATGGTTGGGGTGAGCTTAGGAGGTCTCAAGGAGGCTATGGAAACAATTGGGCAGAGTTTCCCACATGTTCAGTGAGTTCTTTCTTTTTGTCCGTGAAGTGTAGTTGCCATGGAAGGAGTGTCTATCAGGGCTCTAATTTGGATGCCAAAATTTGCTTATGTGGAGAGCTGAGCGGGACTAATGCCCAATAGAGGTAAGCCACATTGGATGGGTGACTTTGGGCTTGCTTTGGAATGGGGTGGCTCTCAAGTTTTGGCTCCTCAAGAGAATAGGAAGTCCGGCTATGACAGGGGAGCAGGTCGAGGGTCAGGTGGTTAGGTTGGCAGACCATTAAGGTGATTAAATGGGTTTGGGGAAAACTTAGGGTGGAGCAAAAAGGATTTAGGCCAAATAAGGAAGGGGATCTACTAATTTAAGGGACCCTTGTTCATGGCTCAATTAAGTTGATTTAGGATCTTGAGTGGTTCCTAGGGCCCAAATATTGGCTGTCGTATAGTTAATTTGGTCACATTTCGTTAGATTTCGTCACATTGGATCAAGGGTTCAATTTGGCTCATTTAGGTTCAAGTTGGGCTAGGTTGGGTTTGAGCTTCGGTTAAGTTAGATTGATTGCTCAAGTTGTTGTGTATGATTGTTGTGAAGAGTTTAGAAGAGGGTAAGGGTGGTTTTGAATAGGTTTGGGGGATCAATTTGGCTTGATTTGGGCATTTGGTTAATTTTGGGCAAGTTGGGTTAATTTGAGTTTAGGTTAGGCTAGGGTTGAGTCTAAGGCCAACTGGATGTTCCAAATGGACCTTGCTGATGTTAGGAAGTGTTCGTAATATTAATTGGGTGGAAATTTTGGGATTGGGACATTCAATTAGGTGAATGTTTTTACCTGTGACACATTTGGAGTAAATTTGGGGATTTTGGATTTGGTTGGACTTAGATGAGATTTAGGCTCAAATTGGGAGCAATTGATGGTTAAATTTGGTTTAGGGGAATGTTGTGAAGGGTTTAGAATTCAATATTGGTGAACATTGATTGTCATTGGGTTTAATTTGGGGAGAATTGGTCATATGGTCAATATTTGAGCTTTTTGGTTTGGGTTCAAATTGAGCTCAAATGTGGGTCAAAATTGGGCTTGGATTTAGTTTCAATTGGGATTGGGGATGATGAATCAAGGTTTGAAATTGGGATTGAAGAGGATTGAAGTCAATTTAGAGGACATTTGGGATGATTTGTGCATTTTGGGCCTCAAAGGGCAATTTGGGGCTTTTAGTCAAATTGGGTCAAACAAAGTGGTTTAAATTTAAATTGGGAACATTTGGAGGGTTTTGGGAATTTTTGGGAATTTTTGGAGTTTTTAAAAATTTTGGCTAGGAAGGTTATTTTTGTAATTTGGAGAGGTATTGGGGGTATTTTGGGTATTTTGGTAGATTTAAGGTATTTTGGGTATTTTTAGTGGTAAGGAAGGTTTTGGGATGCTTTTTGAGGTATTTTAGTAATTTTGGTTAATTTTGGGAATTTTGGACAAAATTGGGGTTTTAGGGGCAACTTGGTCATTTGGTCGTGTATAGCTCTAAGGGGCAAAAGTTTGGATTGTTGGTAAAATTTAGCGTTGCGTGAGATTGATAACTCATTAGAGTCATGGACCAAGGCAATCCCCATTTGGATCCTCCATGTGCTAGTACTAGTCAACCTCTAGCCTGGGGCTAAGAGCTTGGTGAAACAACCCACATGAGTTCCCAAAAGAGTAGCGGATCATCTGTGGAGATGTTTGGTTTAGGGTTTTGAGGTAGTGTTTGAGAGTGTAATGAGTAAGTATGTGTGTGAGCCTCCCCCAGACCACCCAGGGTAAGTCCTTAGGCTTGATTATACTGTAGGGAACTCCCCTTGAGCTTCTTAATGCTTAGCCTAATCCTTCTACATACCTAGAGGTTAGATCTTAAGCATTTGAAAACTTCAAGTGAATTAAAGAAGTGTTTTGAATTTCAATGGGGTGAGGGTTCCATTGCTAGTCCTCTATGATAGTCACCAGGAAAGTTCTATGGCTAAACCCGAGGCTTATCTAAAGAAATACTTGACCACATCCAAAATATAGGTCAACAAATGGTCCCTAATAGGTGTGGTGTGCTAGGAAAGAACACTGCAAGAATTGGTGTTGATCGATGAGATCAAAAAAATCAGCACAACTGTCTGAGTCAAAACACTAGACAAAACGTGAAATTCAACGAGGAAGTTTCTGCTGGGGATTATATAGGTAGAAAACCTTCATCTCCCGGGAACTCTCACTGAGGAAGGAAAAATTAAATACCTTGATTAGGGAGCTATGAATTTCAAGCCTCCAATTTCTGAAGGAATCTGATCCAATTCGATATGAAGCTGGAATTTTGAATTAGAATTTTTCTTGAATTTCAGATTGGAATTTGATTTCATTTTAAATTTTGAGTTTTAATTTAATTTTGTGCCTTATTGAATTTATGGAGATTTATGGAAATTTATGATTTATGTAATTTTGACTTTAATTTAGATTTTAGAATTTTTATTTTGTGGACATCTTCGAGTTTAAGTGAGTGCAGAGGAAACAGAGTCGAAATTTATCTACCAACCTTGAAAACTGAGAATCAGAATTTAGGTACCGATCTCGAAATATCGTGAATGTGAGGAATATCTCGGTAAGAAAGTAGGTTTTTAGAGGATTCTTGGGGAATCAAACATCAAAGCTCTGAATCGGAAATATCATGGATGGTGAAAAATATCTTGGAAGGGAAATGGAAATATAAGAAACTTGATGGAATCAGAAGACAAAGCTTCGACTCGAAAATATCATAAAGGGCAGAAAATATCTCGATAGGGAAATGGAAATATAGGTAAATTTGACCACAATGAGGAGGAAAGCTCAAGGACTCACATCCAGCTCAAGAGGTAGCAGAAAGGAAACAAATTTAGTTTTTGATCCTACAATTTTATGTGAAAAGATTTAGAGAAGATTTTGATGTTGACTTTCAAAGAAAGTAATTGTGCAATTCTGCCAAGATTTGTAGCCATTATGAGATTTGTGGAATTTTATGACATTTGAAATTTGTGGGAAGTGACGTTGTGTAAAATGTCAAATTTCGCAGAGTTCTTTTAGAAATGAAGAATTTGAGGATGAGTGCAAGGACAAAAAGTCTCAAGAGAGAGAATTAGCTTATCATTAATTTTCAATTTATCATTTTTTTTTAATTTGTTTAATTTAATTTGATTTCATTTTGTTCGATTTCATTTTGTTTTAGTTGGCTCTATTTCATTTGTTATTATTTTCTTTTTAATCTTCTTTTATATCGTTCTTTGTTCATTTTAGTTTAGGACCAACGTATGATCCTGCGACTTTCAACCATCACGTCAAAAGAAACATTTCTGAAAAACTTGGCAAGCTGAAACAGAAATCTTCATTAATTATTTGTTAAAACCAGTAGTACAACCGATTATATGCTAACACGCATCCAAAAGTCGATTGAGTGTACATAGTTGAACAAAAATATCATATCATATCCTGTAGGTACTTAAGCGGTGACAACTGTTGTGACCCTGTGTAGAAGGTAGTAGATATTGTCGTTTGAGGCTGCTCCGTGGAGAAGCCAGCCTACCAAGGCTATGCTCCGAAACAAAAGTCCCCTAATGAACACCTGGAGGTACTGCTATCACAATGGCAATGTTTGAAGGTTTTCAAATTCTGGATCTGGCTTGTAGTGAAATGCTGTCTTATCCTTATCCATTCTTATGAAGGTAACATAACCTGTTTGTCCAGTAACTTTTGGGATGTAGTGCTTGGAAAGAACTGCTCCATTTCCATTTAGCACCAGCACTAACCCAACTAGTAGAGGTACCTCGACCGAACCTAGGAACTCTTCTGGTCCGAAAATATGAATTTCACGGCTGAACAAACTATTACTTTCACTTATAAATGAGACCGTGTAGAAATGTCTCACAAATTCGTGGTGGTTGATATGAGGCGGGATATAGTCCCCATCCTCAGAGATATTTATGATGCAGTTATTGGGAATATAGTTTTCGGGTAGCACATGCCATCCGACTATCCTCTTTATCATCTTCTTTATCTGCAGTAGCATTGAATCCACCTACTCATGTTGTAGAATCCCTGGGGGATTACCTTGTCAATCATTGGAATAATTGTAGCAGCATTCACACTGAATGGTCAAGGACCCTGCCCTTTCCTCTCTTCCATTTTGTTGGCTCTATATATGTCCTCTCCTTCAGACGATCCACTGTGCCTAAGTCTTGGAGGGTGAAAACACAATCCAAAATATTTTCTTAATCATTCATTGAAAACACGTATGTGTATAGCTCGAGACCTTCTAGAATGTTGATGAACCATCCTTGTATTCCTTCATAATGTTGAAATTTTTTCTTTCTAACCCTTATCATCTTTGTGATTATGTAGTCTGGAACTCCTTACTGTGGTGGTAGCAGAATGAACTATGGTACGTATGGCTCTATATTAGGCTGCTCCCTGCACCTGAGTAGCATCGAAATAGTTCCATATGCCTCGAATGTGCCATACTCCTCTAACTGTAGAACATGACTCAAAGATGCAATCTGAAAAAGCCTTTGTCATTGAAGGCTGTCGGGGTAGAATGGAGTTGATAGTCGAGCACCCGGTAAATATTTCTTCCATCGGATCCCATGTTGGCACGGGGTACTCAGCAGTCTCTAGCTCAATATCTATGCATGGCATGCTGTCGTCAGTTTCATTCATCTATAATTCATAAAATTCTTATGGAATAGGGGGTAGCTCGGCAGCTAACTCCCGAGCCTGTCTTCTCTCCATCCTGTTTAGGAAACGACGCTTGTGGAGATTTGCATTTCTTCTTTTTGTATGCACCAATGACACGTCTGGAACCCTCTTAGCTGTAGCGGCGACAAGAACACCCTCTAGAGTGGTGATCATGGACGGAATCTGACTGTGTCTCCTAGAGAGGAGGTGTGAGTCAACAAAACCTCTAGTGCCTCCATATCCTGATGCCTGTATGGTCTCTTTACAACCACTTTGCATCATTGAATTCATATTTACAGCCTTCTTGTATGTGTCCTTTCTTTTTAGAATGCAAGGTCCAAACAGTCCTTTAAGCAAATGTCAACTTGTGACCTGACACTTCCTGCACAAGAAAACATAAGGAAATGTCAGTGAAAGGCATTTTGCACGAACAAAAACAATAACAAACTTATTATTATTTGATTAATGATTTTTATAATTATTTTGATGTCCTTATCTTATATAATATGATTTTATAAAATTTGGAATTAAAAATTTATCAAGCTTATTTTTTTGTGAGAAAAAGTTTATTCTATTTTATTCTATTTTATTTTATTACAAAATTTGGACCCAGTCACAGATCCCACCACCCAAAGATTCTTTGTTATGTCCATGCAGTCGGTCATCACTGTCGGCCAACAATATTCGAGTTGTTTGAGTTTCATTTTCATTTTCGGCTTTGACTGGTGAGCTCCACACAATCCAACTTGTACTTCTTTGACGATTTTATGTGCATTTGCTTTGCTGAGACATCTGAGCCACATCTGGTTGGAAGGATATTCTGTACAGAACATTTAATGATTACGGCATATGAAAGAGCCCTCTTATGAATCTGATGTGCTACTGACTTGACTTCTAGAAACCTTCCCATTTGCAAATATTCTGCTATCAATTGACGCTAGTCTTCTGTCTTTTTTGACACTGTAGCTGCTATCTCTTCTTTTCCAATCTTCTGCAAAACTATCATGGTCGATTTGAGACAAAATATGACGTCCTTACATCGTAATATCAATAGAATCTTTTGGTGGATGAACAAACTCTTTAGCAAGTTTAGCTAAAGCGTCCGCATGGGCATTGTCTACTCGAGGAATTCTATAGAATATCACACTTGGAATCCGCTCTAGCAATTTCATCCTATAGCAGTGGTATTCTTCTAATCTCGATTTTAGAATCTTGTGCTGTCCCGCCACTTGATGGAAGACGAGTTGCGAGTCACCATAAATGGCAATGTGTGTTATTTCCCTTAATATTGCCAATTTCAATCTGGTCATTAGTGCTTCATATTCTGCTTCGTTGTTAGTGCACATCTTTTTCAAGTGATAGGAAAGTCTTAGTGTGCCCTGATTTGGTGTCACACTGATCAAACTAATTCCCGCATTGCCTGGTACCACTACTTGATGTCCTTTATCTCTTCTGGCTGACAATGCTCAATCAAAGTACATTTCCCAAAGTCTGGCACTGGGCTGTTCCACTTGTAGTATTTGTTCATCTAGTAGTTCATCGTTGAGTGGGGACCTAGTTTGCAGTGGGTGTGTTGCAGAAATGTCCGGAAGAACTTGCCCTTTGATAGCGCAAAGGGGCACAAAAGTTATATCAAACTGCAATGGTATCATCGACCACCTTGCTAAACGTCTAGAAAGTGTTGGTCGGGTCATCAAATATTGCAACGAATTAATTTTTGAGTTTAGGTTGACCTTATGAGACAACATGTAGTGTCTAAGCTTTTGGGCGGACAACACCAAAGCTAGACAACATTTCTTAATAGGAGGATACTTTACTTTCATAGGTGTTAAACGTTGACCCAAGTAGTAAAGAGTGTTTTCCTTACCCTAATCATTGATTTGGGTAAGTAAGTCTCTGAGGAACTCATCTAAGGCTGCGGTATAAAATATCAACGGTCTACCTGGGATAGGGGCTGCTAAAATAGGAGGTGTCGTCAAGTATCGTTTAATATCTTTGAAACTTCATTGGCATTGGGCTCCCCAAATGACTCCGACATCTTTTTGAAGTAGGTTCAAAAAGGGTAGACACCTTCTTGACATAATAGATATAAAGCGTCTTAGGCATGCTAATTTACCTTGAAAAGAGCATAGTTGTTTCAAAGCTTTGGGAGGAGGCATTTCAAACATAGCTTTATTCTTCTCAAGGTCAATTTTGATTCCCCAATGACGGACAACGAATCCAAAAAATTTCTCAGAGGTAACGGTGAAGGCGTACTTTAAGTGATTTATCTTAAGATTGTATTGTCATAATCGTTCAAATATGATCCTTAAATCATATAGGTGGTTTTCCTTTACTTTGCTTTTGATGACCAAATTATCGACTTAGCACTGAACTTGGTTGTGAATGAGGTCATCGAAGATCTTTGCATTGATCTTTGGTATGTAGCTCCGACTTTCTTTCATTTAAACAGCATAACAGTGTAGCAAAAAATCCCAATTGGAGTTATGAATGCTGTGAGCATTGCATCTTCTGGTTCCATCTTGATCAGGTTGTACCCTGACTATTCATCCAAGAAAGAGAAAATCTCGTGTGACAACACAATGTCCTCCATAAGTTCTTGTATCGATAACGAGAATTCATCTTTTGGAGATGCCTTATTTAAGTTCCTGAAGTCGACACACACTTGAATCTGTCCATTCTTTTTCTTAACTGGCACGATGATCTACTAAAAATTTGATAGCTTTTTTCTATTCATTTAATACCTATTTTTGATGATATTTCACTTTAAAGGAAGTTATTTTTGATGATTTCATGCAGGCACAATGATTTTAGGCTTTTGGAGCAAAAGGAAGCGAAAAGGAGCAAATTTGGAACGAAAAAGGACAAAAATCCATTTTATTGAACTAGCGCCGAACGGCACTGTGACCAGCGCTGCACAGCGCCAGTTTTCAGAGAGTTATGACATTTTGGAGGAATAATGAGTCGAACGACGCTCCAACTAGCGTCGAACAACGCCCTATCCTAGTTTTGAACTAGATTCAATGTATTTGGCCAGATTTTGAAAGGCCGCTTGAGGAAACTCTTGGGAATTCAGTTTTGGTCGAATTTAGACACTTTTGGAGCCACATTTCAAATGGGGGAAGAAAAGAAGAGAAAAATTTAGAGTTTAGAGAGCGAGTTATTTCCATTTTTGTGTAGGAAGTTTGGTATTTATTTTCTCTTCTAAGGAGTGTGAGAGGAGAGGGATAGTGTGAGATTTCTTCTTCCTTACTATTCTAAAGAGAGAATTGTGTGTTGTTGTGAAGAAAGAAGAGGAGTCAAAGGAATTCCTTGAGATTCGCTCGGGGAACAGTTTGAGATAAGTAGTCTTTACTTTACTCTGTTTGTATGACGGTGTTTTTATATACAAAATCCATGTTTTATCATCTTTTCCTCTTGAGTCTTGAGTAGATTTCTTTATCTTTCTCCTTTTCATGTGATGTGTTGATATTGTGAAATGAAAATGATGTGCTGATTTATTATGAAGAATTTGTGATGACCTTTTCACTTAGAACTTCATTTATTTTGTGATCTGGCCAATTAAATTGTTAAAACTTGTTGTGAAACATATGTTCCAAAAGGATTATGAGTTCCAGAACAAAAGTGAAGGTTACATTCAAATTCCATGAATGGTGAAGTTCATGGGGGTTGAATGCAAATAAATAGAAAATATAATTTGTTGGGTGTAGAATTTGGGATTTCAGAGTGACAAACTGAAATCCTCAATTTGGTTCTAATGTTTAGAAACTGAAGCTAGAGTTAGCCTTTAGGTGAACGGAAGTGGGAGCTTTGGAGTGAGAGCCAGTATCCTCCTAGCCTAACCATGGATTTGGGGACTAGACTTAGGATTAGCCAATGTTCTTTATACACTGAAATATGGGTAAAGAATATGAATGCTCATATTTGGCACAATACATTTGCACCACTGATATGTGTCACAATAATCATCACATTATGAATGGAAAGGAGGAAGACTCTTTCTTACAAGTGAACATTGTTATAAATTTAGTCTTGCATTAGTTTAACTTGCTAAAGTATAGAACGTGCTTTGGTAGATATAGTAACTGTACCTTTTTGTCTTTTCTTGCCCATATTTGGTAGAATACATTTGTACCACTGATATGTGTCACAATAATCGTCACATTATGAATCGAAAGGAGGAAGACTCTTTCTTACAACTGAACTTTGTTATAAATTTAATCTTGCATTAGTTTAACTTGCTAGAGTATAGAACGTGCTTTGGTAGATATAGTAACTGTACCTTTTTGTCTTTTCTTTTAAAATTAAATCACTTGCAATTGTGTTATGATTCGATAATATATTTTTGTGCTACGCTTCAAAAGTAAACCCTCCTTGTGGGATCGATATTCTAAGACTCCACTAGAGCCCTGTATTACTTGAGCGATACGTATACTTCCGTTAATTGTGTGACTTATTATCTTTTAAATCATTATATATATCTAAATCTGAGTTCATTAATTTTTACAAATCAAAAAAATTGCACCATGTTTTTGGCACCATTGCCGGGGAGGCAAGGTAAAAAAAAGTAACTATTAAAATTTATTTTTGTGGTATTGTAAATCATATATTTGAATTGCAAGTCATACTTGTGTTTGTTTGTTTATTATTAGTGTGTGTTTATTGTGTTTGTATGCGTAGTATTGAATCTGTAGGTTTAGTGCCTTACGATTCTGAATTAGAGCGTACTATTAGAAAAATTTGAAAACCACAAAAATAATATGCAAATCCTCACAAAATGGCGAACAAATTAAACAATCAAAATGAAAATATACCAAGACCTTTAAAAGATTATGTTAATCCAACAACAGATGAAATTCACTTACTATTTAAAATCCTGATGTTGCTGCTATTTCATTTGAGCTTAACCATACTATATACCAAATGGAACAGAATAATCAATTTGAAGGAACATTTAATGAAGATCCTAACTTACATCTCGCTAGTTTTCTAGAACTTTGTGCTACTTTTAAATACGATGGAGTGTCAAACGATGCTGTTAGACTTAGAATTTTTTCTTTTTCACTTGGGGAAAAGGCTAAGGCGTGGTTAAATACGTTAACACCTGGATCTATTAGAACTTGGGGAGAGCATTCACAAAAGTTTCTGTCTAAATATTTTCTTCCTTCCAAAACCTGCTAAGTTAAGAAATGATATCACATCTTTTAGTCAGTTTGATGGAGAATCCATATATGAAGCTTGGGAAGATTTAAAGTTTTTTTGAGGAAGTATCCACACCATGTGTTACCATAATGGTTAATAATTCAAACATTCTATAATGGATTAGAAGGATCATTAAGATCGACTATCTATGCTGCTGCTGGTGGATCATTAATGTCAAAAATTTTTGATGAAGGATATTGTACGGCTTATTTTTAGGTTATGTGTTGTATTTTTAAAAAAAGGGTTGCCAACGGAAATTGTCGGCGAATTTTAAATTTTAAATTTAATTTAAATATCGATATATTTTGGAAAGTAGCATTTGATTTTGAAAATTTTAAGACATGAAATTAAACCGATCTCACATCCCAAATAGTTTATATAAACGAGAACCACACCACAAACCGTGTATCTATTCCGAAGAATAGGCACACTGTTTGATGTTGGGGCTCGATTAAATGAACTAGAAGATTTGTGACATCCATTTGCTCTGTGAACCAATTTTATAAGCCGACAAGTTCCCCTACTTAATATAAAGGAATTAAGCAGGGTTTATATTACCTGGGTTCTTAAAGTTCCCTATAAGGGCAACCCCTATAGTTAATTACATCCTAAGTGACGGGAATCACTTAAGAAAACTCTCGATAATGATCAGTGGTTTTGCTCTCAAGAATTTCAAAGTTTAAGGTTTTCAAAGGATTGAATTTTAGAAATTTCAATAGGGAATGGATCAAATTTAGAACAATTAATTTTAGTAGTCCAAAGGAAGAGAAGTAGGAGAAGTTGAGGATCCAAGAAGAATCTTGGCAACTTCCCAAACTATCTTATTGTTTGGCTTCAATTTAAGAGTTTATTTAATGTTGTAATCCTACCAATTTTAATTAATTAGGACTTATATTTGTACGACATTATCATACAAATACCTTGAAGATGTGAGGGTTTATGTCGTACCAAACGACCACCTCGGAATCCTAAAACTAGTTAGGGCTTAATTTCCAGTTTTGCTGACGACGATGGCTGTGCTAACCACTGTGCTTCAAGCTCCTTATTGTTGCAGAGGTTTAATTTTAGAAGGTGAAAATCAGGGGATGAGAGAAATTTTCTGGTTTAGAAAATTCTTAAAGTCAAAATGTCTTTAGTGTTTTAATTAAAACAAATCTTAAAGTTGATTAAACAGAACCGATTAAGATCCCACGGTTTCGTCATCCCGACACCGTTATTTTCATCGAATTCATTGAGTCCAGATGAATTTGCTAAACTCAACTGAATGAGTTACACAATTTCATTTAGACCGTGGGAAATCCCGTTAGCAACACGTGGGTTATATCATCCGAGGTATTCCCGATCATTCAACGAGACGTTTTAATTTAGTTAAAGTTGTGGTTTTGTTGTTCTGTTTGTGATTAAATTTTGAGTTGTTTTATATTTTACATGTTGTGGTTGTGAATTTTATCTTGTGTGACTTTTAATTTAGTTTTGGTTTCAGTTTTGCGGCTATCTTAAAGGTTTCAGTTTTCATGCAACAATATTGTTTATCATGCAAGAAAAGTAAAGCGCAGTGCAGGTAAATAAGTTGCAATAAAGTAAATTCTAATGAAGTAAAAGCGTACTTGGAGGGTCTTCTCATCATTCCAAGCTGCACTTAAAACACATGTTAGAACATTTAAATATTTGCAACAAGTACCTAGGTAAAGCTAAGGGAAAGGTTTTGGTTATCTACCAAGATTCTAATCCTACTGCTAGTCAGTTCCTATGACGTCTATTTCTTTATATTTTGTGGATGATTTTCTTCATCAAAGAACAATTAAGTTCAATTATTCTTCTTAAAACATCTCATTGTATTGAGGAAGTTCTTAGAACGAGTTCTAAACATCTTTTCAATACTTCTGAGATTATTTCGAGTCTAAATGAATTTTTATTGTAGAGATGAATCAATCATCAAGAAATTTTTTAGTTAAGTTTTAACTTTTGCTCAGTGAACTTAGGCCATTTGATTATCCCATGAATGAAGTGACACCTCACTTGGTGCTCCATTTAAGAGTTATAATGATAAAAGTCTTTGGGGCAAATCAATTTATTAAGAATTTCAACGATTTAAAATTAGAATTAATGTTTTAAGGTGATTTAATTTAGTTATAAAATTTTAATAAATTTAAGTTTGGAACAGTATTCAAGTTGTTTTATTCTTAAGTGTTTCTTAAGTGTTTTAAACTATTTGAATTGAAAGAGGAGTTTAAATTATTTAATTTAGACTTTAATAATTTAATTTTAATTAAATTGCAATATTCTAGATTAACTTTTAATTGGTTTGATTTTTTTTAATTAAGAATTAATTTTTTGAAATTGATTTTGATGTTTTGAGTTTGTTTAAAATTTGCTTTCAAGTGATTTTTGAAATTAATTTTTTTAATGTTTTAAATTTATTTCAATTTAATTATCAAACTATTTAATTTTTTAAGTTTTAATTTAAGGGTTAGCTTTTCTTTATTATTAATTTATTAATTTCAATTATCATCTTAAGTTTAATTGAGAGTTAAATATAATTAAAGTGATTCATTTGGGGATTTTAATTTAAGTGATTATAGTCTCTCTAAATTATATCCCCATTTTAATAATCCAAAATTTTTAATTATTCTTCCAAAATTCAAATTATTTAATGAATTAAGGTTTCATTTTTTTGGTTTATTAAAAGTGATTAATGAGTTCTTACCGTTTTATTTTCCCAAGTTTCAATCATCTAAGAAAGAATTAAGATCAAATATTTTACCCCCCATTTTGATTAAACCTAAAGTTTTAACTAGAGGTTAAACTTTTAATTATTAATATGCCCTTTTAAGCTTAATTATTTCATAACTTATCAGATTGAGCTCAAATGAGCTTGAAATTTTTCATGTCACTTCACTCACATGTCAATTAAGACATTAGAGGAGAAAATGTGATTTTTCTGTTTTTAATTTAATTTATATATTTATTTTAATAGAAAATAAAGATTTTCAATGGAAATTCAACAACATGGCCAAGGTAAGGTTTCAGACCTTAAGAATATTATGGGATGTTCCTAATGACCAGAGAACCACTTGGACCAATTTTGGTGATTTTTCTGAATTATATTTTATTTATTATAATTATTTTGAGTTTTAGAGTATTAATCAATTATAAAATAAAATTAAAGTTGAAAAATGCATTTTATATTTTTCTTAAATCTCTCTGACCTCAAGGAGCCCAGAGAAATAAATTTTATAACTTTCTGATTTTTCTTTGATTTATTAGAATTAATTTAGTGAAAATGTTGGAAAATTCATTTTTTAATTCAAAAATTGTTTTAGGGCTTTTAAAATTCAATATCTTAACCTAGTGACTTGGGAAAAATATTTAGTTTGTTCCTAAGTGATTAGGAGTTAAAATGTGACATTCTTATGATTTTTAATATTTTTGTGATTTTTATTATTTTTAATTATTAAAATATTAAAATAAGGTGAAAAATGAAGATTTTTAGAAAATTCCCATTTTAATTTTCTTAGACTCCTTTGTTACCAGAGAAGTCCCAAAACTAATTTGGTGAATTTTTAAAATGTATTTTTGGAGTTATGAATTTTTAAGGTTTAATTTTACTCTTGTGACCTAATTAATCCATTTAGTGGGGTTAAACATTTCCAATTGATTTCAAATTTTTATGTGAGGTCCCTCTGATCCTAAAGATCAATGGAGAACTTTTTTCAAGTTCCTTTTGATGTGTGGTCAACCCTAATTAATTAAAGTTCAGTTTTGAGTAATTAGGCAAATTAGGGTTATTCTTAATGAATTAACTCAAAACATAATTATCCTAGGGCCCTCTGGTCCTAAGAAACTTCCCCAAAATTTCCTAGAATTTTCTAAGCAATATGCTAATTAATGGAATTAAAATACCAAAAACAGTGACATAAACTTGAAATATACATAACTTGCCATAGAGATAGCCTCTGACCTTGAAAAATTCAGGGAATCTTCCCAAGATCAGAGGCTTCAAAAGCCTTATGGTCTCATGCCATGGTGAATTGTTTATGCAAATGGAGAATTCACTCAATTCTTTTTCCACATTATTCTCCTCTGTTCACTACTGAAATGAGCAAATAATTAATTAAAAATAAAATACTCATCAAATTAACTCAATTCTTTTTCCACATTATTCTCCTCTGTTCACTGAGCAAGATGGTATTTTTATTTTATTTTTGTGATTTTTCTACACGAAGATATGGATTTTCTAAGTTTCAGGCATTTAATTAAATCATAAATTCCATATTTTCCTACTTATCCGACTCAGCGCCACGGCAACCTTAGCATCTTCGAAGCTCCACGAGGCGCACTCCCATTCGCCGCCGCCATCCTACTCTGCACTACGCGGCCCGCGGTTCACGTACTACTCCCTGGTCCGACGCAATCTGAGTCGTCCATTCGATACAAGCTCGATCCAACGGCGGCTGGTCGTCGTTTCTGATTGATGTACACCCATGACCGTCCACACTCAAACCCTAATATCTCCCTCGTTTCTCAATGGTTTTTTGTGTTCTTATACTCTCTCGATTCGTCTTGAAGAGATAAACACATCCATATTGTTTACGTGCTATGAGATTAACTCAAACAAAATGGAGAATTGCTGGAAGCTCGGGTAAAAGAGAAGTCTCCATACCTTGGTTCAGGAGGTGAGGCCTCAACTGAATGTGCTCGGCACGTTTGTTGGAGCTGGAAGAGCCTAGGGATGAAGCTTCTGGCCCTAGTGAAAGATCTAAGTATGAAAGTGACCAGGCCCGATTTCAGACTTTGGTGGTTAGGAGCGATCGGGTGGCTCGGAGAGGGGCTTTCACTGGGGAACTCCTTCTCTTGGTCCTGTACAGGTGTGGGTGAGTTTAATTTGATTTTGGTGGAGGTTTGAGAGATGTTCTGTTCTGGCCTGAGAATTGAGCTCCAAATTTGAGCTCAATCAATGGGGTTTAGGGCAGGAGAACAGTGGGGATGGATTGTTCTAGGCTAGGGGAAGCTCTGTGAGGAGTTCTGAGGGATTTTATGAAGGTTGATTTCAGCCAACCTTTTGGTCGAGAGGGGTGGGCTGGTTTAAATAGCCATGGCCGGGGCTTCCCGGGGGCGATTGATGGCCGGGATCAGTGCCTAGGGGAGGAGATGAAGAGCTTTGGTGGCCAATTGGAGTGGGGCAGCTCAGCAGGTGAGAATTTGAAATTTGGCTCATTCTAGGCTCCTCGACCATGGCGTTTTTGGCGGCCTGGTGGCTGGCTGGCCAGAGTCAGGTCACCATCTGACTCAGGGGAGTCAGGGCTGGGGTTTGGTGCAGTGACTTGCCTTTGGACATGTGTAAAGGATTGAATTCAAATGGAATGGGGGAAGTGGCTCTTTTGGGTTTAAATTGGTAAAGTCATGTTTTTGGGCTTGGTTCACCCTTCAAGGGGGACTTTGGGTGCTGTGGGGGTCAGGTGAGTCAGCTGGTTTTGAGTGGAGGAGTCCTCATCCAAGCTTATTTAGATTAATTTTTGGTTTAGGTGAAGCATGGGTAAGGTTAAAATGTTTAATCATAGGTTCGGAAAGAGCTCCCCTCTCTTACCACTAATGGTATGGTGAGGTGGAAAGTGGCTTCCATGGCTTGTATTTGGCTTATGCATGGCTTCATGGCTCCATTTGGCTTGTGAAAAGGTTTGGTCAATTTCATAAAAATGTTATTTGGAATTTTTGAAAACTTTGGATTTTTTGGATTGGATTTGTCATGATGCTATTTTGGTTTAATCAAAATAATGGGTTTTGGACTTAGAGGATGATTTAAATCAAAGGGATGATGCTGGGAAATTTCATATGGGCTTTGGAATGGATTTTGGGCTTTTTGAAATCATTTTGGATGGGCTTTTAGAATAGTTTAAGAAAGTGGGTCCTTTGGTTTGAAAACAAATTGGTGAATGGAAATTTTGTGAAGGATTGGGCAAAAAAAATGTTGGGTTTAGTTTAGGGATGTGTCATAGTGATTTGAAACAAATTTGAGGTGATTTAGAGTTGAATTGGGTTTGATTTAGGACTTTTTTGGTAAAGGGGCCAAAGTGGGTCAAACTGGGCTAAATTGGGCTAAGGTTGGGCTAATGTTAGATTTTATGTAAAATTAATGTTGAGAAATGTTTATGGGAGTGTTACAAAGAGTATTCAACTTTGGTTGGGCTTTGATTTTGGGATTTGGGCCCACTTGGGTTCATGGTGGGTTTAGGCTAAAATTGGGGATTTTTGGTTTGGGTTAGGTTTGGGTGGAGTTTAGGTTCAAATTATGGGCAAATAAAGTTATTGTTTTGTTTGTGGGGATGTTAGGAAGGTTTAGGAAAAGATTTGGGGCTAATTGGAGTTAAGTTGGGTTGGTTTGGGCTAAGTTTAAGTTATGGGCTAAAATTGGGCCTTAGGCTTCAAATTGAAATTGGAAACAAATGTTCATCAAATTGGGCTTGGATTTGGTCTAAATTGATATTAGGGATATGGAATTGAATTTTGGAATTTAATTGGATCAACATTGAGGTCAATTGGGTTGGTTTGGTTTGACATTTGTTTCACTTGGGTTAAAATTGGGTCAAATTGGGGGTTTTGGTAAAAGTGGGCTAAATTGACAAAATTGTCTTATGGTGTAGTTGAACAAAATGAAATTGGGAGTATTTGGGATTTTTTTGAAATTGTTTGGGAATTTTTGCAATTTTTGGATTTTTTTTTTGGTTAAAAAGGACATTTTGGGTATTTGGAGGGTATAGGGGGGTATTTTTGAAAATTTTGGTATATTTGGCTAAGGATGATCAATTTGAATGGGGGAAGTGTTTAGGATTGGTTTTGAGGAATTTTGGGTAATTTAGGTGATTTTGCAAATTTTGGGTAGTTTCAAGGGCATTTGGTAGGTTTGGCGGGTGCAGGGCCCCCGGGGTCAAAAATTGAAATTTTGGAAAAATGAAGATTGATCAAATGTAAGTGAAATGAGATCATTTTGGTTGAGCCATGAAGCCATATTAAGCTCACAGGAGCCATGAGAGGACTTATTTTAGGCACTCAATATGTTGTTCCTAACCCTTTTAGCAGGGCTTACGGGTTGAGGACCATCCATATGGATTACCTACATGAGTCAGGAAGTCAAGCTAGGTATGAATGGTTTTAGGATATGGAATGTGTGTGAAAGTGTAATGTGTCCCGGTCAACCCTCACCAGACCAGGCCACCCAGGGTAGTCCTAAGGCCAAAGAATCCTATAGGGAACTCATCTTTTAAACCTCCACAATTGATCTTAACCCTCCAAGTGACTAAGGGGTTTGCAATCAAACTTATGGGGTTTGCAGGGAGTTAACAGGTATTTGAATTTCTAAGTGGTGGGTGCCATCTCTAATCCTTTAGGATAGTCAAAAGGAAAACCTAAGGCTAGATCCTATGTACTAAGGAGAGAGAAGAGAAAAGACCTCATCAAAAATGAGGTCAATAAATGGATCCCTAATATGTGTGGTGTGCTAACCAAGCACACCACGTGTATTGGCGTTGACCGAAGAGATCAACAAAACCAACACAGACGTCAAAGTGACACACTGAGAACAGAGTAGAAACAAATTTCCGCTGGGGTGTATCGAGTATATCTCCAAGACTGGAGATCCCTGAACTCTCGCTGGGGAATAAAAAAGGAGGTGAATTCGAGATCATAGGATCTGGGGACATTTGATTTAGATTTCATTTCATTTTCTATTCCGAGTTTTTTTTTTAATGTGTGAGTTTAGATTTAAATTTTTTTTGAGTTTCAATTTCGATTGAGGTTTAATTTAAAATCGATTCAAGAAAATTTGGATTTGAAATGAGAATTGGAACCTAGGTTCCAACCTTGGGATTGCGAAGAGAACTGGAATTTAGGTACCAGCCTCAGATTGAGAATAAGAGTTTAAGTATCGATTGAAAAGGATGACAATCAGAATTTAGGTACTGATCTCAAAATAAGATCTGGAATTTGGTACCAGTCTCGGAAGGAGAGAGTTGAAACTTGGTATCAATCTCGGGAAGAGAGTCAGAATTTGGTACCGACCTCAAAAGGAGAGAACTTGAATTTGGTACCAGTCTCGAAGGTTTAAAGAGTACTAGAATCTTGTTCCAGTCTCGAAGGTTTAAAGAGAACTGGAATCTGGTTTTAGTCTCGAACGTTTAAAGTAAACTGGAATCTGGTTCCAATCTCGAAGGATTAAAGAGAACTGGAATCTGATTCCAGTCTCGAAGGTTTAAAGAGAAGTGGAATCTGGTTCCAGTCTCGATGGTTTAAAGAGAACGAAAATTTGGTACCAGTCTCGAAGGTTTAAAGAGAATTGGAATCTGGTTCCAGTCTTGAAGGTTTAAAGAGAACTGGAATCTGGTTCCAGTCTCGAAAGTTTAAAGAGAATTGGAATTTGGTACCATTCTCGAAGGTTTAAAGAGAACTGGAATTTGGTTCCAGTCTCGAAGGTTTAAAGAGAACTGGAATTTGGTTCCAGTCTCGAAGGTCTAAAGAGAACTGGAATCTGGTTCCAGTCTCGAAGGTTTAATGAGAACTGGAATTTTCTACCAGTCTTGAAGGTTTAAAGAGAACTGGAATTTGGTACTAGTCTCGAAGGTTTAAAGAGAACTAGAATCTGGTTCCAGTCTCAAAGGTTTAAAGAGAACTGGAATCTGGTTCCAGTCTTGAAGGTATAAAGAGAACTGGAATCTGGTTCTAGTCTCGAAGGTTTAAAGGGTTGAAATTTGCTGTGGAGATTTGAGTTTAGCGGAAGATTTAGAATGAGACGTGAAAGTATTTCACATCCCACGAGGATCGATCAAAGTCTGATTATTTGGCGAAGGATATGAATCCTTGCCATCAGAACCAAATCAAAAATTTTTGTGGTTCTGTGTCAGTAGATTCAGTCGACCTTCTCAAAAGTGGGAAGGAAATATGGAGAGTCAAAAGGAGATTTGAGAATAGCCGAAGGCTGGGGATTTCAGATTCAAGCATTTGTCTTAGTAGCTTGTTGTGATTTGATTTTAGCTTGATTTTAAATTTAGGGTTCACATTTATTTGGGGTTCGTTTTGACATTCAGATTTTTAAAAGAGTTCTCATTTATTTTTTGTTTCCCTTTGTTCTTTGTTCGAAGTTCATTTAACTTAATGGCGTTTCCTAGTCAATTTACACAAAAAGAGGTGAAGACAAAACATGACATGGTCGTTTTCATTCCACTCTCGTCGAAAATACATCATACATCTTGCTCCAAAACATGATGATATTTTCCTTGAGAATTCAATATCTCATATAATCCATATAAATCCAACACAGACTGTGTAAGATTCTTCAATTTTCTTTTAAAAGCAGCAGTCAAAATCCATGTCTGAATAGTGAGATACATAGACAATAACATCACCTTCCAAGTCATCCTTGGCAGAAATGTCGTATGGATGTACATTGGAGGTGTGATATTTCCCATGTAAATCACAGCTCGTAGGGCCGGAGACTCTCTAACTCTGGATCTGGCTGAAAGTGGAAAGGCATTTTTTTGTCATCCATTCTCCTGAAAGTGACGGAGATTCATTCCACAGGCACTCCTGGAATGCAATGTTTTGCGATGTCTGCTCCGTTTCCTTTCAACACCAGGACGGAACCTACCGGTAGTGGTATCTCTACCGGCCCTCGGAACTCACCGGGGCCTACAATCCGGAGGTCAGATCCGAACATGATGTTACATTGGTTGACAAAAGACACTGTGTAGAAAGGTCTGACAAAGTCATGATGGTATATGTGTGGAGGTATGCAGTCGCCCTCCTTGTAGATGTTAATGATGCAGCTGTTAGGTATGCAATCTGCAGGCAATACCCTCCATGTTATCATCCTTTTTACCATTCTCTTGATAATTCTAGGCATCAGATCCACCTCACTGCGACGGAGTATTCCTGGTGGATTCCCTTTTCTGTCTACCGCGAAGTTGTAGCAACATCCGCATTGGATTGTAATTCTTCCTTTTCCTGGCATCCATATTCGGGGTTATGATTAGGTCTTTTCCCTCAGGCGGCTGGCTCGGCCCATTTTCTAAAATTCAAGTACGCATTCTACAATTTTTTGCTGCTCATAATCTGAGAATACATCTGTATGGAGCTCGAGGCCTTCTAAGATGTTGACCCTCTTGCCTCGAATTCTCTCAAAGTATTCAAAAGTTTTCTTTTGAACTTGATATAATTTTTCCAACTCGTATTCTGAAATTATCTGCAATCAACAAGGTCTAGTAACGTACTGGGGAATGTATGGTTCAACCCTAGCATGATCTCCTGTATGTCTTGGCTCCTCGGGGATAGTCTCTGTTGGGACATCCTCTGGGGTTGCTTTCGCAATAAGACTCTTCAGAACTGGTGCATCTATTTGGCGTCAAGGCGCTGATTCTATTTCTGCTCTTCTTGGAATTTACTTTATCTGTTCTGCTTTCCCTAGAGTTGGTCTCCTCCTTTCCGGTTCCTGACGAACCAATTTCTTCGGAGTATTTGTATTGACGGTAGCAACTGTCTTTTCAGGTTGATCTGCTGCTAACTTGGTTAACATCTTGCGAATGCGGCGATTCTTGTTCCTCCTACGGGTGGAAATGAGAGTAGCTCTCCTTGCCCCTTGGACTTCTGCGGGCATGGCGCTGACAAGCCTGCCCTCTGCTGTAGCAACAACGAACTTAACTTTCTTATCTTCTCCCATTGCATGAGCGGCGTTTGCTTTTCTCTTCTTGCTGGCAGATTGCTTACTTGGGCCACCCACTTTCATCACTTTCTGGCTATGGAACTCTTCCCGATCAATCGGGGTCCAATCATTTTCTTCATATTGTAGCCCGGCTGGTGTGAAGTCAGAGTCAATCTCGATCACGGCTCCATCCCTCACCCTCTTTTCATCAAGTGCTAGACTCACGCCATTTCTAAAGTTCAGAACCAACCGCCCGTTCGACATTTCCCTGCAAAAAAATAAGGAAAGGATCAGGGGCTGTACTAAGAACAAGAACAATAAGAAAAACATTTATTAATGAAAAAATCTTATTTATCTCTTTTAATTTTTAAAGAAAGTAGGAAGAGATGAGGGAAAGATCAGGAATGAATTGATTTAAAAGGAAATATTGACATTTTATTATTACAATTTCACACATTTTTTTAACACATTTTTTTTAATGATTTTCTTTTTTATCATCCATTTTTTTTATGTTTTGGGTTCGAACCCAGTCGCAAATGATTACTCTACCCGTGCTTCTAGAAATGAAACCTCATTTTTAAAGTTCATCCTTCGAAACTTCAGGTTGCGTAGTACTTCTTCAAATATCGTCCATTAATTGGAAGCATAGGTCATTCTCCACGGCAATTAACCAGTTGGTAGGAACCTCCTGAGTAGACTGTCTCGACCACGAATGGCCCTTCCCATGTTGGTTCAAATTTACCTCCTATTTTGCGGTGTGCAAGAATAGGTCTTCTGAGAACTAGAACCAAGTCACCAACTTTAAATGTCCTTGGACGGACTACTTTATCGTGGGCCTGGATCATCTTGGCTTGATACAGTTCCAAATTATGCTGTGCTGAAAGTCTTTTTCCTTCCAAGCTTTCCAATTCTTCCAATCGTAATTTGGCATTTTCTTTTGTAGTGATCTTTTCTGCAACTGTAATTCTGAGTGAAGGAAGTTGTACCTCCAAGGGTAAGACGGCATCGGACCCGTACACAAAAGCGTAAGGCGTAGACTGAGTAAGAGTTCTGAAAGTCGTCCTGTAGGCCGATAAGGCTTCTAACAACTTCTCGTGCCAATTTATTTTGTTGTCATCTGTCGGCATATTTTAGATTTTATGTTGTATTTTGAAAAGGGGGTCGCCTAGAAAAATTGTCGTTGAATTTTAAATTTTAAATTTAATTTAAATATATGTATAATTTGGAAAGTAACATTTGATTTTGAAAATAATTTTAGGTTTGAAAATTTTAAGATATGAAATCAAACCTATCTCACATCCCAAATAGTTTATACAAACGAGCACCGTATCACAAACCGTGTATCAATCCCCAAGAATAAAGACACTGCTTGATGATGGGGCTCGATTAAATAAACTAGAAGATTTGTGAAATCAGTTTGGCCTGCGAACCAATTTTAAAAGCCGACAAATTCCTCTGCTTAATATAAAGGAATTAAGCAGGGTTTAAATTGCCTGGGTTCTTAAAGCTCCCTATAAGGGCAAGCCCCTATAGTTAATTAAATTCTAAGTGATGGGAATCACTTAAGAAAACTCTCGATAATGATCAGTGATTTTGCTCTCAAGAATTTCAAAGTTTAAGGTTTTCAAAGGATTGAATTTTGGAATTTCAAAAGGGGTTAGCTCAAATTTGGAACAGTTTATTTTGGAGTCCAATGGAAGAGAAGTAGGAGAAGCTGAGGATCCAAGAAGAATCTTGGCAACTTCCCAAACTATCCTATTGTTTGGCTTCAATTTGGGAGTTTATTTAATGTTGTAATCCTGCCAATTTTAGTTAATTTGGACTTATATTTATATGACATGATCATATAAATAGCCTCGAAGATGTGAGAGTTTATGTCGTACCAAACAACTACCTCGGAATCCTAAGACCGGTTAGGACTTAATTTGCATAACATGATCTTGCAAATGACTAACGAAAAGTTGAGGATATATGTTGCACTAGGCAAACTACCTCGAAATCTTATGGCTTGGTTATTTAAAACTAAGGAAAGTTTTGCTGAAGTAGCCACATGTTTTGCTGAAGACGATGGTCGTGCTGCCCACTATGCTCCAAGCTCATTGTTGTTGCAGAGGTTTAGTTCTAGAAGTCATAAATCAAAGGATGAGAGAAGTGTTTTGGGTTAGAAATCTTAAATTCCAAATGTCTTTTAGTGTTTTAATTAAAACAAATCTTAATGTTGTTTAAATAGAACCGATTAAGATCCCACGATTCCGTCATCCCGGCACCGTTATTTTCATCAAATTCACTTAGTCCAGATGAATTTGCTAAACTCAACTGAATGAGTTCTACACTTTCATTTAGACCGTGGGAAATCCCGTTAGTAACCGTGAGTTACATCATCCGAGGTATTCCCGATCATTCAACGAGATGTTTTAATTTAATTGCAATTATAGTTTTGTTGTTCTGTTTGTGATTAAATTTTGAGTTGTTTTATATTTTGAATGTTTTGGTGGTGGATTTCATCTTGTAGTGACTTTTAATTTAGTTTTGGTTTCAGTTCAGGGACTAGCCTAAAGATTTTGGTTTTCATGCAACAGTCTTGTTTAACATGCAAGAAAAGTAAAGCGCAGTGTAGGTAAAGAAAATGTAATAAAGTAAATTGCAATAAAATAAAAGCGTACCTGGAGGGTCCTCCCGTCATTCCAAGCTATGCTTTAAACACTTGTTAAAGCATTTAAATATTTCTACAAATACCTAGGTAAAGACTAAAGGAAGGGTTTTGGTTGTCTACTAGAATCTTAATCCTATAGCTAGTCATTTTCTATGACGCCTACGTTCTTGATTTTGGTTAAAGATGATTTTCTTCATCAACGAACAATTAAGTTCAATTGTTCTTTAAAACTACCCATCGTATTGAGGAAGTGCTCAGAATAAATCCTAAACATCTTTTCAATACCTCTAGGACAGTCTTGAGTCCAAGTGAATTTTATTACGCAAGTGAATTAATCATCCAAGGGTTTTGTTAAGTTTTATTCCCTTGCTCAGTGAACTAGGATATTTGATTATCCTATGAGTGAAGTGAAATTTCACTTAACGCTTCATTTAATGGTTATAATAATTTTAAAGCTTTCAGGGGGCAAGTTAATTTGTTAAAGATTTTAAAGATTTGAAGTTAAAGTTGATGATTTACTTTAATGTGATTTAATTTTGAAATTTTAATCAATGTTTTTATGTTTGGAATGATGTTTGATTCATTTAAGTTAGACTTCTCTTTTTTTTATAAATTTATAAATGATATCGATATTTTATATTAATTTAATTTTTTTAGATTAACTTAGGTCAAAAGAGGTGTTCAAATTATTTATTAAATTTTGATGATTTAATTTGGATTAATTATATTAATTGATTTAATTTTTACATTATGTTTTAGGGTAAGTTGTTTTACGTTTATTTAAAATTTGTAATTTTGATTTAAGTTTGTTTTGAAATGATTTTTAAATTAGTTTCAAATATTTTAATTTACTTTTTAATTATTCAACACTTTAGGTTTTAATCAATTGTTAAATTATTTAATGATGTAGGTTTTAATTAAATGAAGAACTATTTACTTTTAATCATTTAATTATTAATTCCACTTATCCTCTTAAGTTTAAGAGTTAAGTATTATTAAGTGATTTATTTAGGGATTTTTAAATCAAAGAATCAATATCCTCTTAAGTTATATCCCCATTTTAATAATCCAATTTTAATTAATCCTCCAAAATATAAATTATTTAATTTATTAAAGTTTCATTTTTTGGTTTATTAAAGTGATTAATGGGTTCCTACCCTTTAGTCTCCCAAAGTTTCAATCATCTAAGAGAAAATTAAAATCAGATATTTTACCCCCATTTTGATTAAACCTAAAGTTTTAATTAGAGGTTAAAATCTTTTAATTACCTATTATGCCCCTTTAAGCTTATTTATTTTATAACTCATTAAATTAAGCTTAAATGAACTTAAAATTTTTTATTCCACTTCACTCACATGTCAATTAAGACATTAGAGGAGAAAAATTGATTTTTCTGATTTTAATTTATTTATACAATTATTTTTAATGGAAAATAGGGATTTTTAAAGAAAGTTCACCAACATGACCAAGGTAAAGTTTTTGTCCTTAAAAAAATTATGGGATGTTCCTAATGACCAGAGGACCACTTAGACCAATTTTGGTGATTTTTTTAATTATATTTTATTTATTATAATTGTTTTAAGTTTTTTAGTGTTAATTAATTACAAAATAAAATAAATGTTTAAAAATGAATTTTATAATTTTCAAAAATCCCTCTGACCTCAAGAAAGTCAGAGAAAGAAATTTTACATTTTTATAATTTTTCTTTGATTTATTAGAATTAATTTAGTGGGAAGGCTAGAAAATACATTTTTTAATTTAAAAATTGTTTTAAGGCTTTGAAATTAAATATCTTAACCTAGAGAATTAAGAAAAATATTTGATTGGTTCCTAAGTGATTAGGGGACCAAATATGACATTTTTATGATTTTTATTATTTTTGTGATTTTAATTATTTTTTAATTATTGAAAATATTAAAATATGCTTAAAAATAAAATTTTTTAAAAAATTCCAATTTTATTTTTCTTAGACTCCTCTGATATCAGAGAAGTCCCAAAATCAAATTGATGAATTCTTGAAATGTATTTTTGGAGTTATGAATTTTTAATGTTTAATTTTGATTATGTGGTTTATATAATCGATTTAGTGCGGTTAGACATTTTCAATTGACTTCAAATTCCCTGATCCTAAAGATCAGTGGAGAATTATTTTCAAGTCATTGTAATGTGTGATTAACTCTAATTAATTAAAGTTCAACTTAGAGTGATTAGGCAAATTATGATTATCCTTAATGAATTAACTCAAACCATAATTCTCCTAGGGTCCTCTGGTCCTAATGAACTTCACCAAATTTTCCTGGAATTTTCTAAGCAACATACTAATTTTTGGATTTAAAACATCAAATATAGTGACATAAACTTGAAAAATACATAATCTGCCACAGGGATAGCATCTGGCTTTGGAAAATTCAGGGAATGTTCCCAAGATCAGAGGCTACAAAAGCCCTATGGTCTTATGTCATGGTGAAATGTATACATGCATGGAGAATTAAAATACTCAAAACAGTATTACATTAATTAAAAATAAAATATTCAAAAAAATAGATCAATTCCTATTCCACATTATTCTCCTCTGTTCACTAAGTAAGAGGGTATTTTTCTTTTATTTTTATGATTTTTCTAAGCAAAGATATGAATTTTTTAAGTTTATGGTATTTAAATAAATAGAAAATATCCTAATTTCCTACATAAACCAGTCAGTGCCGCGTCAACCTCTGCAGCTCCGAAGCCCTACGTGTCGTGCTCCCATTCGACGCCGCCACTTGCGTCAGTAGACACGCGTCCCGCGGTCCCACTCCGTCTCCTCGTCCGATGCCATCTGAGTCGTTTGTTCGATACACGCGTAATCTGACGGCGGTCAATCATCCTCTCCGACTGGTGTGCACTCGTGACCGTCGACCTTCTAACCCTAACATCTCCCTCGATTCTCAATCGATTTTCGAGTTCTCATGCTCTATGGATTCGTCTTGAGAAGACGAACACATCCATACGGTTAACATGCATTGAAATTGACTTGAATGAAATGAAGAATCACTGGAAGCTCGAGAGGAAGAAGAGGGCAATACCTTGGCTCTGAGAAGTGAAGCTTCTATCAGAGAGGCTCGACACATTCGTTGGAGTCCAAGGAAGCTAGGGATGAAGCCTGGAGCTGTGGAGAAATGTCTAGGCATGACTTCCACCAGGCCCGGTTACAAAGTTTGGAGGCTGGAACAACTGGTGGCCTGGAGAGGGGGCTTTCACTGGGGAACTCCTTCTCTACCTCTGGAGAAGGTGTGGGAAGAGTTAATTTGGATTTGGTGAAGTTTCAGAGAGTGTCCTGTTTCTGGCCTGATTTTCAGCTGAGAAATTGGGCTCAACTGGGGGGGATTCAGGGCAGGAGAATAGTGGGGATGCGCTTCTCTTGGCTTGGAGGAGCTCTGGGAGTAATTTGGAGGGCTTCTGTTGAGAAAAAATTCAACACCTCTCTCATGGCCGAGAGGTGGTGTTTAAATGGCTAGGGCCATTCAGCAGGGTTTGGGTTCAATTGAAGGGTGGATTCAGCTGCTCAGGTGGAGGGCAGAGAGGCTTAAATGTCTAATTTGGTTGAGGTGGCCATTTGGTGGAGTTTGGGTGTGTTTAGGAGGGTGGTGACTCTTGGTTTTGACCCCCTTCGGTAGCTAGGACGGCCGGAAAGGACAGTGGAGTTGGCCCCTGAGGTCAGGTGAGTCATGGAGAGGTTTAATGGTCATTAGCAGTTGTGGGGATGTTTTGGGGTAAGGTAAAGGAGGATTTATCCACTTAAGGGAAGAGATCCCTTAAAATAGGGAACTCTTGGTCCATGGCTCACTAAGCTTGGGCTAGGTGGATCTAGGCTAATTCCTAGGGTTCACTTGGTGGCTATGGAAGGGTTGGTTTAGCCACACTTGGTTAAATTTGGTTTGATTAGGCCATAGGTTGAAATTGGCTCACTTGGGTTTGGGTTAGGCTAACTTGGGTTTGGATTTGATTTAGGTCCAAGTGTCTTGAGCAACATTATAGAAATGATTTCCATGAAAAACTTTCATGAAGACATGGAATGGTTTTGAGTTTAATTGGAAGGTCAATTTGGTTGATTTTGGTATTTTGGTTAATTTAGGCAAGGTTGAATCAACTTGGGTCCAAGTTAGGATAAGGTGGGTTTTAGACCCAATTGAAAGTTTCAAATGGTCTAGGGGAATGCATTGAAGAGTTCCCAACATCAATTGGGAAGAAATTTTAGGGTTTGGCTAATCAGTTTGGTAGGTTTAGGGCATGGATTCACTTTAGGCTTAAATGGGGGTATTTTGATTTTTCAAATGGTATTGAACTCCAATATGAATTAAATTGGGCTTGGATTTGGTTTAGATTGATAGTAATGATGTTGAATTGAAGTTTAGAATGGAAATTGGGCAAAATTGAGGTCAAATGGGTTGGTTTGGTGTGACATTGGGTCTATTTAGGTTAAAAAAGGGTCAATTTGGGTGTTTTGATAAAAGTGGGTTATTTTGGAAGAATTTGGCTAGTGTAGTTGAACAAAATGAAATTGGGAATATTTGGGATTTTCTGGAATTTGCTGGGAATTTTTAGAATTTTTGGAATTTTGTGCCAAAATGGTATTTTAGGGTATCAAAAGGTTATTTGGAGGGTATTGGGGTATTTTGGTGAATTTAAAAGGTGGGGGTTGTTTCAAAATGAACTTTAAGATTTTTGGGAATTTTGGGTAATTTTTGGAAGTTTTGGAAAATTTAGGGCACTTAGGTAATTTTAGGTAGGTTTGAAGGACCCAATGTCAAAACTAGGCATTTTGGCAAAAGTTGAATTTTGATCATGATGAAGCTTAAAGTGAGCCATGGACCAAGAAATGTTCACCCTGAACATCTCATGGGTTGTTCCCAACCCTCTTAGCCAAAGAGCTAGGGGTTTGGACTTAGCCACATGAGTGCAAAAATGAACCAGAGGGAAGAATTGGGTAAGGATGGTGTGTGTGAGAGTGCAGTGTGTGTAAGCCATACCTCACTAGGACCAGGCCACCCAGGGTAGTCTTAAGACTTGAACAACCTTATAGGAGCTCACTGTTGGTTCTCCATATGGTGGTCTTAACCTTCTAAGGTGATTTAGAGGTTTGCAACCAACCAAGTGGGATCCCAAGAGGAGTCAAGAAGTAGCTGAATTGTTAAAGGGTGGGTCCCAATTCTAGTCCTCTAGGATAGTCAAGGAGAAACCTTATGGCTAGATCCTCAGAACTAAGGAGAGAAGAAAAAGATCTCACCAAAATGAGGTCAACAAATGGACCTCCAATAGGTGTGATGTGCTAACGGAGCACACCGCGCATATTGGCGTTGACCGAAGAGATCAACAAAACCAACACAGACGTCTAAGTAACACACTTAGAACAGAGCATAGAAAATTTCCGCTGGGGAGTGTCAGGTAAATCTCTAAAACTGAAGATTCATGGACTCTCGCTGGGGAAGAAGGATGTGAATTCCAAATCACAAGATTTGAAGAGATTAGATTTTGGATTCATTTCATTTTCTGTTTCAAGTTTTAACTTTGAGTTTCAAATTGATTTGAGTTTCAATTTTATTTAAAGTTTGATTTAAGATTGATTTTAAGGTGAACCTAATTGAGATTCAGAATTTGGAATGAGAATCGAAACCTAGGTTCTAACCTCAGAATTTGAAAGAGAACTAGAATTTCGGCTCTAGTCTCGACGAAGAGAGTTGGAATTTAGGCTCCAACCTTGGAAAGAAGATCAGAATTTAGGTACTGATCGAAAGGGATGAGGACCGGAATTTAAGTACCAGCCTCGGAGAGAGAATCGGAATTTAGGTACCGACCTCACAAAGGATGAGAATCAGAATTTAGGTACTGATCTCGAAAGAGTTGAGAATTGAAATTTAAGTATCAATCTCAAAAAGAGAGTCGGAATTTAGGTACTAACCTCACAAAGGATGAGAATCAGAATTTAGGTACTGATCTCGAAAGAGTGAGAATTGAAATTTAGGTATCAATCTAAAAAAGAGAGTCGGAATTTAGGTACCGACCTCACAAAGGATGAGAATCAGAATTTAGGTACTGATCTCGAAAGAGATGGGAATTGAAACTTATGTATCAATCTCAAAAAGAGAGTCGAAATTTAGGTACTGACCTCACAAAGGATGAAAATCAGAATTTAGGTACTGATCTCGAAAGAGATGAGAATTGAAATTTAGGTATTAATCTCAAAAAGAGAGTCAGAATTTAGGTACCGACCTCACAAAGGATGAGAATCAGAATTTAGGTACTGATATCGAAAGAGATGAGAATTGAAATTTAGGTATCAATCTCAAAAAGAGAGTCAAAATTTAGGCACCGACCTCACAAAGGATGAGAATCAGAATTTAGCTACTGATCTCGAAAAGAGAGTCAGAATTTAGGTTCCGACCTCGAAAGGAGAGAACTGGAATTTGGGTACCAGTCTCGGAAGGGAATCAAAATTTAGGTATCGATCTCGAAAAGAGAGTCAGAATTTAGGTACCGACCTTTGAAGGAGGGAACTGGAATTTAGGTACCAGTCTCAAAAGAGAATCGAAATTTAGGTATCGATCTCGAAAAGAGAGTCAAAATTTTGGTACCGACCTCACAAAGGAGAGAACTTGAATTTAGGTACCAGTCTCGAAAGAGAATCAAAATTTAGGTATCGATCTCGAAAAGAAAGTCAGAATTTAGGTACCGACCTCAGAAGGAGAGAACTGAAATTTAGGTACCGGTCTCGAAAGAGAATCAAAATTTAGGTATCGATCTCGAAAAGAGAATCGAAATTAAGGTACCGACCTCAAAAGGAGAGAACTGGAATTTAGGTACCAGTCTCAGAAGGTTGATGATTGGTTCGTAAAGATTTCAATGATTAGAAGCGCAGTAGAAGATTGGAATGGGACATTAAAGTGTTTCACGTCCCGAAGGATTTCATCAAAGGTTGAAAGTTTGGCGAGGGAAGTGAATCCACACCATCAGAACCAAATCGAGAATCTCGTGGTTCTGTGTCAGTAGACTCAGCGACCTTCTCAAAAGAGGAGAGAAATCACAGAGATTCGAAAAGATCTCGAGAGCAGCCAGAGGCTGGGGATATCGGATTCAGAGTTTCATTTTCATATTCATTGCTTTTAGTGATTTGATTTTTTTTTTTGAAGTTTCGTTTTCGATTGAAATTTTGCTTTTATTTGGATTTTCATTGATTTACTTGGTTCACATCTTGAAGTTTTAAGTTGATCTGTTTTGAGTTTTGGTTTGTGTTTTATTCCAACTTTGAATTCAAATTTTATTTTTTTGTTATTATTTCATTCAAATCGTTCTTCGTCCAACCTTCTTTTCAAATAGAGTTAAACTCAGATCTGGTGGCGTTTGCAGTAAATTACACAAAAATAAAGGCAAAACACAAAGTTCATTTCTATTAAAATGTCGAAGATACATCAGGTGATTCCATCAAAACATTTCTGATGACATCCTTTTGAGAACAAAATTTTACAAAAATTCACATATATATCTAAACACATACTGCATTAATATCTCCGTGTACTCTGAAAAAATTGTCTGTTTGATTCATCCATGCCTGAAAAGTAAACTAAATTGGTAATAACATCACCTTCTAAGCCACTTTCCGGAGGAGAATCCCACGTAAGTGTACTTTAGAGGTGTGCTACTACTATGTAGCCTACAGCTCGTAGGGCTGCAAATTCTCTAGTTTTGGATCTGGCTGGAAGTAGACTGGAATTTTACTCTCTTCCATCCTCCTGAAAGTGATGGAGATCCGTTCGTAGGGAACTCCAATTATGCAGTGCTTCACTACATCTTCACCATTTCCTTGTAGTATGAGAACAGAGCCTACCGGTAGAGGTATCTCCACCGGCCCTCAGAATTCTCTGGGGCCAACTATCCGGAGTTCTGTCCCGAACATAATGTTGCATTGCTTGATGAAGGAAATGGTACAAAAGGGCCTTACAACATCATGATGATCTGTGTGAGGTGGAATGTAGTCTCCTTTTGCATAGATGTTTATAATACAGCTGTTTGGTATGCAATCAGCGGATAGAACTCGCCAAGCCACCATCCTTTTTATCATTTTCTTAATTAAAACTGGCATTGGATCCACTTCATCGTAGTGGAGTATCCTTGGTGGATTTTCTTTCTTGTCATCAGCAAAGTTGTAACAGCATCCAAATTGAATAGTAATCCTCCCCTTACCTCTTTCCCATTTCTTTGGCTCGGAGTAGGTCTTGCTACATAATCATCCTGCACGACCTTGTTTCTTCAGCTCATTGACGTAGTCTACAATCTCACTCTGCTCGTAGTGAGAGAAAACAACTATATGTAACTCTAGTCCTTCGAGGATGTTGACATATCTGCTTCTAATTCTCTGAATGTATTCAAACTTCTGCTTCCGCACCCTCTGGATCATCTCCAATTCGTGCTCTAAAATTATTTGTAGCTGCCGGGGTCTAGTGACGTACTGTGGGATATATGGCTCCACACCGTCACACTCTCCTGGGATCGTCACTATCTCAGGTGTAGGCTCTATAGTAACCTTCTCCGGAACAACCTCTGCTATGGTGCTCCTGAGGACTGGCCTCCTTGGGGCAACTGCTTCGGCCGTCATGGTTTCTTCCTTGTTCTGCTCTTCTGTTAATTTCTTCAGCATCTTGGCGATACGACGATTCTTGTTTCTTCTCTGAGTTGGGGTCAGGGTGGCTCTCCTTTCCTCCTGCGGACGTTATCACTGATTTCATCTTGTTTTCCTCGATCATATTGATCTTCCTCTTCTTGTTTGCAGCTTAGGGAGCCTTCTTGTTGAGCCTCATCACTGTCTTCCCACGGAACTATTCGGGATCCATAGCAGTCCAAGCAGTTTCCTCATATTCCAATTCTAGCTGTGCAAGGTCCGAGCCAACCTCTATCACAGCATCAGCTTTTAGCTCTTCTTTGTTAAGTGCAAGACTTACGCCATCCTTAATGTTCAGGAACAGCCGCCCGTTCGACATTCCTTGAAAAGAAAATAAGGAAAGGATCAGGGGCTGTACTCAGGACGAGAACAATAAGAAAATTTACTTATTAATGAAAAATTCTTATTTAATTATTTCGAATTTTATAAGAGTAAGAAAAGATAAGAAAAGATCAGGAGTGAGCTCGTCTCGAAAGGAAGAGTCAAAATTTTATTATTACTTCAATTGCTTATGTTTTACTTTAACACACATTTTTTTTATTATTCATTTTATTTCTGGTTCGGACCCAGTTATAAGTGATCACTCTGGCCGTGCTTCTAGAAATGAAATTTCATTCTTCGAAACATCAGGTTGCGTAATACTTTTTCAAATACGTCCATTAATTGGAAGCATAAATCGTTCTCTACGGCAATTTACAAGCTGGTAAGAACCTCCTGAGTAGACTGTCTCGACCATGAACGACCCCTCCCAAGTCGGCTCAAATTTACCTCCTATCTTGCAATGTGCAAGAATAGGTCTCTTGAAAACTAGAACCAAGTCACCGACTTTGAATGTCCTTTGGTGGACCAGTTTGTCATGGGCCTGGATCATCTTAGCTTGATATAGTTCCAGATTCTGTTGCACTGCAAGTTGTTTTCCTTCCAAGTTTTCCAATTCTTCCAGCCGTAGTCTGGCATTTTCTTCTGTAGTGATCCCTGTTCGCAATCGCAATTCGAGTGATGGAAGCCGAACTTCCAGGGGTAGAACTGCCTCGGACCCGTACACTAGAGCATAGGGCGTAGACTGAGTAGGAGTCCTAAAAGTCGTTCTGTAGGCCCATAAGGCTTCTAACAACTTCTCGTGCCAATTTCTTTTGTTATCATCCAAAGTTTTCTTTAAGATTTGGACGGGAGTTTTATTAAAACCCTCGGCCAAGCTGTTCTCTCTTGGGTAGCAGATCGTTGAATAGCGCCAATCGATCCCGTGTTTTCTGAAAAAACTATTGATCTTCGTGCTTCTGAACGCGGATCCATTATCTGAAATGATTCTGTGCGGTACCCCGAAGCGGTAGACGACCTGATTTTTGAAGAACTGTAGCACGTGATGTGCCTTCACTTCTCTGAGCGGTACTGCTTCTGCCCACTTGGAAAAGTAGTTTGTAGCTGCAAGAATGAAGTGATTTCCTCTTGAAGAAGGCGGTTCTATCGGACCCACAATATCTGTGCCCCAACATTCAAATGGCCACGACGCGATTGTCGGATGTAGCTCATTTGGAGGTTAATGTAGAACCACTCCATGCACTTGGCACTGGTGACAACTCTTGGCGACCTTCATGCAGTCGGTCATCATTGAGGGCCAGTAGTACCCTAATCTTTTAATCTTCATTTTAATCTTTGGGCCAGACTGATGAGCGCCACAAAGTCCTGAGTGTACTTCTTTAACGATTTCACGAGCCTCAGACTTGCTCAGGCACCTTAGCCACATCTGGTCAAAAGACCTTCTATATAACGTATTGTTTATTAATGCGTAAGACAGAGTTCTTTTCTTGATCTGATCGGCTAATGACTTATCGTCTGGTAGGTTTCTTGTTTGCAGATAATCTATTAATGGTTGCCGCCAATCTTCTGCATTTTTTGTTACTGCTGCAAGTGATTCTTCTTCTTCTTCTGATCTTTGTATTGTATCCATGCCGAGCTGTGAGAGAACATGTCGTCCCTGAACTGACACTTCAACCGATTCATCCTGTAAGCAGGCAAACTCTTTTGCGACGCGGGCTAATGCATCTGCAAGGGCATTTTCTTTTCTGGGAATCTTGTAGATTGTTACATTCGGAATTTGCTCCAATAGTTTCATGGCATACTGAAAGTACTGCTCGAGCCTCTGTTTCAGAATTCTGTACTGTCCGGCGATCTGCTGAATGATCAACTGCGAATCTCCGTAGATGTTGATATCTATTATACCCATCTGAATGGTTAATTCCAATCCTGTTATGAGGGCTTCGTATTCTGCTTCGTTATTTGTACACGGTTCTTTTATGTGCTAGGAGTATCTCAACATCCCCCGTTCCGGTGTTATAAAGATTAGTCTGATTCCTGCCTTACCGGGCACTATCGTTCGCGATTCTTTGTCTCTTTGAGCTGAAGATGCTCCATCGAAGTACAATTCCTAATGCTGATCATCGGGGTCTTGTAAACTCATTATCTGCTCGTCTGGCAAGTCTTCATTGAGAGACGATTCTGCCGGCAAAGGATGTGCTGTGAGGAATTCTGCTAGGACTTGTCCTTTTACGGCACAAAGAGGAACGAAAGTTATATCGATTTGCAATAGTATCATCGACCACCTAGCAAGTCTGCCAGAAAGCGTCGGGCGGGTCATCAAATATTGCAACGGATTAACTTTCGAAATAAGGTTGACCTTATGAGAAAGCATGTAATGCCTGAGCTTTTAAGAGGCGAAGATCAGGGCCAAACAATGCTTCTCAATTGGAGGGTACTTTACTTCCGTCGGAATCAGACGATGACATAAGTAGTAGAGTGCATTTTCTTTTCCCTCGTCATTGACCTGGGCTAACAGGGCTCCAATGGAGTCATCTAAAGCCGTGACATAAACTATCAACGGTCTACCCGAGACTGGGGCTGCTAAGACAGGAGGTGTCATTAGATATTGTTTAATTTCCTCGAAGGTCCGCTGACATTTCTCTTCCCAAATGAATTTTGCGTCCTTTTTAATAAATGCTGAGAAGGGTTGACACCTACCTAACAAATTTAAGATAAAACATCGAAGATATGCCAATTTTCCTTGAAAGGATCGTAATTGTTTCAAGGTTTTGGGATGCGGCATTTCTAAGATAGATTTAATTTTTTTCGGATTGACTTCACTTAAGCAATGTCGAACAACAAATCCTAAGAATTTCCCAGAGGTAACGCCGAAGGCGCATTTCAAGGGATTCATCTTAAGATTAATTAGTCTTAGTCGCTCGAAAATAATTCTCAAATTATACAAATGATCTTTCTTCAACTTGCTTTTGATGACCACATCATCCACGTAGCACTTGACTTGGTTGTGAACGAGATCATCAAAGATTCTCATCATTGCTCTTTGGTAAGTTGCTCCTGCGTTCTTAAATCTGAAAGGCATTACTGTGTAGCAGTGTATTCCGATTGGCGTTCGGAAGGATGTGAGCTTTTCATCTTCTGGAGCCATCTTTATCTGATTATATCCTGATGATCCATCCATGAAAGAGAAGATTTCATGTGTTGAAGTGATTTCGATCATCAATTCTGGAATCGGTAGCGGGAATTCATCTTTCAGGCATGCTTTATTCAAATCTCTGAAATCCACGTAGATTCTTATCTGTCCATTCTTCTTTCTGACTGGTACCACATTGGCTAACCAAGTAGGGTATTGTTCTTCACAGACAAATTTAGCATCTATTAGCTTCTTAACTTCAGCTATTACTTGTTGTTCAATCTCTAGACGCATTCTTCTGGGAGCTTGTCTGACTGGAACGACAGTGGGATCCACTCCTAGCCTGTGAACTGCAACCTCTGGAGCCAGTCCTGGCTTTTTGTCGTAACTCCAAGAAAAAAACTCCTTGAATTCCATTAATAGCTTGATTATTTCTTCGGAGTCTTCTTTATTGAGTAAGGAGCTAACAAAGGTCGGCCTAGGCTCTTTGCTAGTACTTAAGTTAACTTTCATTAACTCATCTATTGTAGATTTAATTTCTTCTTCAAATTATGGCGGAGCATTTCCGATTGGTAGATCTTTAAGATTATCTGAAGCTTCCAAGCAATCTTCATTAGGCTCATTAGCGACAACCAAGCAAAATCCTGAATCATCAACAGACCCTACTGTGTCAAATCCGAGACCATGTTTTGAATTGGGAGGCCGACTGACATTGTTTCATAGCTTTTCAAAGTGTTGTGATTGTCCTTTTGACCACTGTTTAGGTAAGACACCACGTTGAATTAAATTTTGAACACAGGGAAAATACTACTCAAACAGTAATTCCATTAATTCAGAAGAAGTAACATCTTCAAATTGTACATCATTTTCAGTTTTGGAAGAAGAAGCACCACGGTAGAATCTGATCGGCTTAGCACCACCACCATGCACTTCCATAACCACCATACCCTCGATCTTATTAGAATGGATCGGGGTCAGGGTCATAGTATGCACATAGTGGTTAATCTTCTCATACATTGCTTTGTATTCTTCATTTTTTCATCTTCGAGAGAGATCTTGAACTAGGGTTTCCTTTGGTTTACTGTTGCTGCTTCTTTCTTGATTTCTTCATCTTCTTCAGAACTATTCTCCCAATCAACATCGATGACCGGTTTCTTCTGTTCAACTGTTCAACCGTTTCTTCCTCGACCTCGTCCCCGGCCTCGACCTCGAGTGCGAGTTCTGGAGAAACCTTCACCATCGCGTCGTAAGGGAGTGGTGAGTAACTTTTGAACGAGGATTTCAGGTTCTTTGTCATCTCGTATCTCTTTTTCTTGATTTAGGATGGCATTTTTGGAGAAGATTGTTTTCTTTGGAGGTGCGTAGTAAGCTGCATCTTCGTGGATTCCGATTTCATGCAAGGAGAACGGTTGTAATTCACCTTTGATACACTGCTCTTGTTCTCCTTCATAGTAATTTATACACTGGTGTAGAGATGACGGAACCATCCGGTTCTCATGGATCCATGGCCGACACAGTAGATCGTTGAATGATGTCTTAGAATCAATTATGTGGAACTTTGCGGTTGTCTTGGCTAATTCACTGATCTTCATTAATAGTTTTATCGATCCAAGTGCTCTTTCTCCTTTCTGGTTGAAGCCTCTTAGCATCATCTTGTCTACCTCGAGATCACGGGCATCAATCTCTAAATAGGCTAGTGTTTGAAGGTTCATTATATTAATTGACGCTCCTGGATCAACTAGCACCCTGGAGAGTGTGAACTTTCCAATACTGTCTGAAATGTATAACGGTTGGTTGTGATCTGCTGTTCCAAGTAGTAAATCATCGTCCGTGAAGGTAACACCGCGATGTCCTTTCAATGAGCAATCCTCGTCAAAGGAATTACCAGCCATTTGAGCTAAGTAAATTTCTAGATTAAGCAAGGCCTTGACCAGAGATTCTCTCATCTCCTTTGACAGGATCAGAGCATCGTAGATGCTCAGTTTGGCCGGTAGCTTCCTAAGATGGGTTAGAAAATTATAGTCCATTTTGTTACCAGGCTGTTCAATTTCTTTCCGAATGGGCAATTCTTCTATTGGGGTTGGCTCTTCCTGAGCAACCGCCTGCTTTCCCTTGTCCTTTGGACTCAATCTCAGAGATAGGACCTTTCCGCTTCTAAGATTGACTTCGGTAATTTTCTCTGAATCTACCGGTGTCTCGTGTTGAATTGGAACGACTGGCTCTTCTGAAGTTGCCTCGCCGTCTGATAGTTCTAACTCTATCGTGATCGGAGCTCCTTGGAATTCACAAATAGACTCATCACTTATTGAACCTTCATAGCCATCCTTGTGAATGTCCTCCTCTTCGTCGTGGTTATCTAGGTTTTGTATGATTTGAGAATCGTTATTTGTATCGAAATCATGATTTGGATTAGGTTGGTTGTCGTTAGTCACGTAATCGTTAGAAACAGTCAAAACGTAGCCAACACTAAAACTCTTATCATTATAAGATCCTGTCTGGGCGAGCAAATAATCATACAGAGTCAGAGGTTCAAGGGATGTCTCCCCCAAATCAGAAACAACCATCCCAGGATAAGCAGCCCCTAGTCTAGCCTTCAGAGCCTTGGTCTTCTTTTCTTCTACGATCTTCTCCTTCTCCTGGGGAGGTTCTTCAATCGCAAGTGATAGTGCCGGTGAGACAGGTTTCAAACTCTGAGTTGAAGCGCGCACCGAAGCAATCTGGATGTGATCCAAAATTCTCTTTGAAGACTTTGTCCTGGCGGTACTCCATCCATCATTAGTCGTGTACGGGTCGATCGGAACAATAGGCTTTGTCGAGATAACATTGACAGAACCTCCCTTTTGGGGTTCATTCATGTATTTCTTTGGGATCGTTATGTTCCCTCTCCGAGGATTATCTTCCAGCCAGTTCTTGAAGGTGAAGCAGTATTAGATCTTATGTCCGATCATCCGGTGGTAGGGACAGTAGTTCGGATGATCCTTCTTGTCGACTTCCTTGGGCTTCCTGGGCTCTGGCAACTGAAAGTCGGGCGTCTTCATCAAACTGCGAAACATCTTAGCCACTGCCTCAGTCTTGAAGGGGTATTCTTTGTTCAAAAGTTCCTTCAGGGGACAGAGTGGACGACGCAGCGGCTGATCGTACCGCGGCGACTGATAACTCGGTCGAGGCTGAAAACTCTGCTGAGGCTGATAATAATGTTGAGGGTGTTGATAAGTCTGTTGCGGTGGTTGATAACTCGGCTGCGGTCGCTCAGGCTGTATCTGCACTGGTTGTTTACCTTTGTCCACTGCTGAGACGGTCCCGGATTTCCTCTCAAATGCTTTTACAGGCTTCTGCTTATCGGTTTTATCAATGAAACTTAGCTGTTTCGCTTCCTCTTGCAAGCTCTCGGCCTTGCTAAGAAACTTTTCGAAAGTCTTAATGGTGAATCCCTTAAGGAGAAGTGTTATCGGGCCATGGATACTTTTAAGCAAGATACCGACTGCATGCTGTTCCTGAAGCTGTGGTTCACACTTCTTGCTCAGGTTTCTCCATCGAAGTATGTAATCCACTAAAGTTACGTTTGGTTTCTGTCGCATCACCACTAGATTATCGATAGTGATGTGGTGATGAGCTCCGGCAAACCGCTTAACGAAGAGATTTTCCAATCCTGCAAAAGTCTTGACCGATCCATTCGGCAATTCTGCATACCAGTCGAAGGTGATCTCTGACAAACTGCTAACGAACTGACAGAAGAGTAAGCCGTCGCTTCCACCGGCATTGCAGCAACTGGCACGAAAATGTGCGACATGTTGCCCGGGGTTTCCCGTTCCATCGAAAGTCTTTAACAGAGGTGGTACGAAGCCTTTCGGGTATTAGACTGCATCAAATTCTTCGGGGTAAGGTCTACCCGTCTAAATAGATGCTCCGTTCTAAGATTGAGCTAAGGCTTCTCGCACCTGCTGTTCTACCATTCTCTTAATATCATGTTCTGTGCAGAATCTTTCTTCAGCTGATCTTCGTTGTTAACAGATGTAATCTCTTTTCCTCCATCTGCAATATGGATGACCTCCGGGGGTATCTCTTTCTGAGGCTGGGCCTGACTCTGGAGAGTGGCTAAGGCGGCTGCCATCTCTTCCATCCTTTTATCCATCTGGGAAATCGTATCATCTCTTTCTAGAAGCTGTGCTCTTATTAACTCTGGCTCATCTCTTTCTAATGCTGGCGGAACTCCCTGCGAAGCTAACGATGCTCGTGTCTCAACCATGTTTACCTCAGCATACTCTTCATCCATGAATTCTTATGAATCCACTTTGTCCCTTAATTCTTCTCATCTTTCTCTTGCTAGCCGTCGGATGTCCATTCTTAGTTGCCCTATGACATCCTCAAGTGCCTTTTCTGAACGATCTTATGGTTGTCAGGAGACGCTGTTGAACCTCTCCTTTAGGAGTTTCTTTTACTGTGGCACTTTCTTCAGATCTATGATCTTCAACGAGACTTCTCTTTCCAAAACGTTCTCTTGGTATTGGTTCAGCAATAATAGGTCAGCACACCATCCTTCTTGTAGCAGAAGGCCTAGGACTGGCTGGTCTGTCGGCGGTGCATAAGTAGGTGGTGTCCTCCCTAATATGGAGACCCGATACAACAACAGGTGAGCCTTCCTTGCTAGCTCGCACCTTTTTCTTTGGTCTTTCAGGGACAATAGCAGGCTCTACTCGCGGACCGAGGTGAGACATAACTGGCACTCATCCCATTCTTCTCAAAATCTCTAACACAGGACATCCTTATTTTCTGGCTAATTTCTCGACTACCGCACACAATCGGGCAAGCGGTGTAGCCTTGCACTTCTTCTTCTTACTGTTACTGTAATATGCAGGCCGGGGTAACGCAGCGGCGATATTTCTGGCATCTATTTCATCAGATGCAGCAGAGAGAGGGTGGAATCTATTTCCTTCCAACAGTGGTAAGTACTCTGGCAGTTCTTCCTCTTTCTCTTCGGGGATTTCTTCAAGACAGGCGGCTTCAGCTTAGTAAACTTGCTGTTTTTATTCCTCCTCTGTGTCCGGGTTAAGGGTCTATACTTCGAATCAGACCCTAGCTCGAAAACAGATGGTATCGCAACAAAGTCTGAACCCTACACAGTGACAGGCTCATAACTGACTTGTACTTCATTTCCTTTTAGTTTGGCAGGAACCGGCATAGGTGCAGTAATGACCAGACCGGTGGGGGTAGAGACGACAGTTCTGGGGGTAGCAGTCAACTTCCTGTGAACAACAGTGTTCCCTTCAACTGGGGCCCTCTGCAGGGGAGGGAAGTCTTGAGTCGACTTCAGGTTAAACTCAATCATAGGCTCTTCAGTCTCCGACACATTGTTCATCAGTGCTAAAAGAGTAACATCGGCAAACTTATTGTCCGTATTGTCAAACCCTTATCCAAAGCGGATGATTGCATCACTAGGCAGTTTGTCCTGGTAGACAGCTAAGTCAAGTCCATTGGTAAAGGAGAAAATGAGCTTTGGGGCAGACATCTTCTGTAAGGCAAGTTTCGATTATCAGTCCTGAATTATGCTTCCTTCGTCTGGACGAAAAGAAAAAAAAAAGAAATTGAAAAGAGTCTGAACACAGTTTATTTAAGTTTTATTTATGCATTTACGATTTAGAAAAGAGTTTATTTATTAGGCGGTTAGTTTATTCGTTAAAAACCAGAGGAGATTAGAGAAGGTAAAGGACCCAATCCAGAGCTTAGAAAGGAAGGGAAAATCTCGTAGGATTTCTCAACTCCTACCTTGCCTCTTCGGAGAGGTATCAAAAGGAGGATTTCGGAACCTCTCTGTTTAGGAGTGTCTAAACAGTGGCTCCAAAATCCAAGAAGAGTTGATCATACTTGTTCAAGACAGAAATGAACAAGATATGTCAACGGAGGAATGGTAGTCTGATCCACTAAGGGCATGGAATTACTACCAATTTATGAAAGCAAAACCATCAGATCAAAATGGAGAGAGGAACTAGTCCACAGTGGAGTCTCCAGAAAGTTATCGGCATATTTTAGATTTTATGTTGTATTTTGAAAAGGGGGTCACCTACAGAAATTGTCGGCGAATTTTAAATAATATGTATAATTTGGAAAGTAGCATTTGATTTTGAAAATAATTTTAAGTTTGAAAATTTTAAGATATGAAATCAAATCGATCTCACATCCTAAATAGTTTATATAAACGAGCACCGTATCACAAACCGTGTATCTATCCCGAAGAATAGACATGCTGCTTGATGATGGGGCTCGATTAAATAAACTAAAGATTTGTGACATCCGTTTGGCTTGCGAACCAATTTTATAAGCCGACAAATTCCCTTACCTAATATAAAGGAATTAAGCAGGGTTTAAATTACCTGGGTTCTTAAAGTTCCTTATAAGGGCAAGCCCCTATAGTTAATTACATCCTAAGTGACATGAATTACTTAAGAAAACTTTTGATAATGATCAGAGGTTTTGCTCTCAAGAATTTTAAAGTTTAAGGATTTCAAAGGATTGAATTTTGAAATTTCAAAAGGGGTTAGCTCAAATTTGGAACAGTTTACTTTGGAGTCCAATGGAAGAGAAGTAGAAGAAGCTGAGGATCCAAGAAGAATCTTGGCAACTTCCCAAACTATCCTATTATTTGGCTTCAATTTGGGATTTTATTTAAGGTTGTAATCCTGCCAATTTTAGTTAATTTGGACTTATATTTATATGACATGATCATATAAATAGCCCCGAAGATGTGAGGGTTTATGTCGTACCAAACAACTACCTCGGAATCCTAAGACCGGTTAGGACTTAATTTGCATAACACGATCATGCAAATGCCTAACGAAAAGTTGAGGATTTATGTTGCACTAGGCAAACTACCTCGAAATCCTATGGCTCTGTTATTGAAAACTATGGAAAGTGTTGCTGAAGTAGCCACATGTTTTGCTGAAGTCGATGGTCGTGCTGTCCACTATGCTCCAAGCTCTTTGTTGTTCCAGAGGTTTAGTTCTAGAAGTCATAAATCAAAGGATGAGAGAAGTGTTTTGGTTTAGAAATCTTAAAGTCCAAATGTCTTTTAGTGTTTTAATTAAAACAAATCTTAAAATTGTTTAAACAGAACCGATTAAGATCCCACGATTCCGTCATCCCGACACCGTTATTTTCATCGAATTTACTTAGTTCAGATGAATTTGCTAAACTCAACTGAATGATTTCTACACTTTCATTTAGACCATGGGAAATCCCGTTAGCAACACGTGGGTTACATCATCCGAGGTATTCCCGATCATTCAACGAGACGTTTTAATTTAATTGCAATTGTAGTTTTGTTGTTCTGTTTGTGATTAAATTTTGAGTTATTTTATATTTTGAATGTTGTGGTGGTGGATTTCATCTTTTAATGACTTTAAATTTAGTTTTAGTTTCAGTTCAGGGACTATCCTAAAGGTTTTGGTTTTCATGCAATAGTCTTGTTTAACATGCAAGAAAATTAAAGCGCAGTGTAGGTAAAGAAAATGCAATAAAGTAAATCGCAATAACGTAAAAGCGTACCTGGGGGTCTTCCCGTCATTCCAAGCTACGCTTTAAACACATGTTAAAGCATTTAAATATTTCAACAAATACCTAGGTAAAAACTAAAGGAAGGGTTTTGGTTGTCTACCAGAATCCTAATCCTATAGCTAGTCATTTTCTATGATGTCTAGGTTCTTGATTTTGGTTAAGGTTGATTTTCATCATCAAAGAACAATTAAGTTCAATTGTTCTTTAAAACTACCCATCGTATTGAGGAAGTGCTTAGAATAAATCCTAAACATCTTTTCAATACCTCTGGGACAGTCTTGAGTCCAAGTGAATTTAATTACGCAGATGAATTAATCATCCATGGGTTTAGTTAAGTTTTATTCCCTTGCTCAGTGAACTAGGATATTTGATTATCCTTTGAGTGAAGTGAAATTTCACTTAACGCTTCATTTAATGGTTATAATAATATTAAAGCTTTCAGGGGGCAAGTTAATTTGTTAAAGATTTTAATGATTTGAAGTTAAAGTTGATGATTTACTTTAATGTGATTTAACTATGAAATTTTAATCAATGATTTTAAGTTTGGAATGATGTTTGATTCATTTAAGTTAGACTTCTCTTTTTTTTTATAAATTTATAAATGATATCCATATTTTATGTTAATTTAATTTTTTTAGATTAACTTAGGTCAAAAGAGGTGTTCAAATTATTTATTAAATTTGTATGATTTAATTTGGATTAATTATATTAATTGATTTAATTTTTACATTATGTTTAAAGGTAAGTTGTTTTAAGATTATTTAAAATTTGTAATTTTGATTTAAGTTTGTTTCAAAATGATTTTTAAATTAGTTTCAAATATTTTAATTTACTTTTTAATTATTCAAAACTTTAGGTTTTAATCAATTGTTAAATTATTCAAAGATGTAGGTTTTAATTAAATTAAGAACTATTTACATTTAATCATGTAATTATTAATTCCACCTATCCTCTTAAGTTTATGAGTAAAGTATTATTAAGTGATTTATTTAGGGATTTTTAAATCAAAGAATCAATATCCTCTTAAGTTATATCCCCATTTTAATAATCCAATTTTAATTAATCTTCCAAAATTTAAATTATTTAATTAATTAAAGTTTTATTTTTTGGTTTATTAAAGTGATTAATGGGTTCCTACCCTTTGATCTCCCAAAGTTTCAATCATCTAAGAGAAAATTAAAATCAGATATTTTACCCCCATTTTGATTAAACCTAAACTTTTAATTATGGGTTAAAATCTTTTAATTACCTTTATGCCCCTTTAAGCTTATTTATTTTATAATTCAATAAATTAAGCTTAAATGAACTTAATATTTTTTATGCCACTTCACTCACATGTCAATTAAGACATTAGAGGAGAAAATGTTATTTTTCTGAATTTAATTTATTTATATAATTATTTTTAATGGAAAATAGGTATTTTCAAAGAAAATTCACCAACATGACCAAGGTAAAGTTTCTGTCCTTAAGAAAATTATGAGATATTCCTAATGACCAGAGGACCACTTAGACCAATTTTGGTGATTTTTTGAATTATATTTTATTTATTATAATTATTTTAATTTTTATAGTATTAATTAATTATAAAATAAAATAAAAGTTGAAAAATGAATTTTATATTTTTCAAAAATCCCTCTAACCTCAAGAAATCAAAGAAACAAATTTTACATTTTTATAATTTTTCTTTGATTTATTAGAATTAATTTAGTGGGAAGGCTAGAAAATACATTTTTTAATTTAAAATTTGTTTAAGGCTTTGAAATTAAATATCTTAACCTAGAGACTGAGGAAAAATATTTGATTGGTTCCTAAATGATTAGGGGATCAAATATGACATTTTTATGATTTTTATTATTTTTGTGATTTTTATTATTTTTTAATTATTGAAAATATTAAAATATGCTTTAAAATAAAAATTATTAGAAAATTCCAATTTTATTTTTCATAGACTCCTCTGATATCAGAGAAGTCCCAAAATCAATTTGATGAATTTTTGAAATGTATTTTTGGAGTTATGAATTTTTAATGTTTAATTTTGATTATGTACTTTAATTAATCCATTTAGTGGGGTTAAACATTTCCAAATGACTTCAAATTTTTTTGTGAGGTTCCCCTCATCCTAAAGATCAGTGGAGAATTAGTTTTAAGTCATTTTAATGAGTGATTAACTCTAATTAATTAAAGCTCAATTTAGAGTGATTAGGCCAATTATGATTATCCTTAATGAATTAACTCAAACCATAATTATCCTAGGGTCCTCTGGTCCTAAGGAACTTCACCAAAGTTTCCTGGAATTTTCTAAGCAACATGCTAATTTTTGGAATTAAAATGTCAAAAACAGTGACATGAACTTGAAAAATACATAACTTGCCACAGGGATAGCCTCTGGCCTTGGAAAATTTAGAGAATGTTCCCAAGATCAGAGGCTACAAAAGCCCTATGGTTTCATGCCATGGTGAAATGTATACATGCATGGAGAATTAAAATACTTAAAATAATATTAAATTAATTAAAAATAAAATACTCAACAAAATAGATTAATTGCTATTCCACATTATTCTCCTCTGTTCACTGAGCAAGAGGGTATTTTTCTTTTATTTTTATGATTTTTCTATGCAAAGATATGAATTTTTTAATTTTATGGTATTTAAATAAATAGAAAATATCCTAATTTTCTACTTAAATCAGTCAGCGCCGCATCAACCTAGGCAGCTCCGAAGCCATACGTGTCGCGCTCCCATTCGACGCCGCCACTTGAGTAAGCAGCCACGCGTCCCGCGGTCCCGCTCCGTCTCCTCGTTCGACGCCATCTGAGCCGTTCGTTTGATACACGCGCAATCCGACGTCGGTCGATCATCATCTCTGACTGGTGTGCACCCCTGAACGTTGACCTTCTAACCCTATTATCTCCCTCGATTCTCAATGGATTCTCGAGTTTTTATGATCTATATATTCGTCTTGAGAAGACGAATACATCCATACGGTTAACATGCAATGAAATTGACTTGAATGAAATGAGGAATCGCTGGAAGCTCGGGAGGAAGAAGAGGGAAATACCTTGGCTCTGAGAACTGAAGCTTCTATCAGAGAGGCTCGACACGTTCGTTGGAGTCCAAGGAAGCTAGGGATGAAGCCTGGAGCTGTGGTGAAATGCCTAGGCTTGACTTCCACCAGGCCCGATCACGAAGCTTGGAGGTTGGAACAACTGGGTGGCCTGGAGAGGGGGCTTTCACTGGGTAACTCCTTCTCTACCTCTGGTGAAGGTGTGGGAAGAGTTAATTTGGATTTGGTGAAGTTTCAGAGAGTGTCCTGCTTCTAGCCTGATTTTTAGCTGAGAAATTGGGCTCAGCTGGGGGGATTCAGGGCAGGAGAACAGTAGAGATGAGCTTCTCTTGGCTAGGAGGAGCTCTGGGAGTAATTTGGAGGGCTTTTGTTGAGAAAAATTTCAACACCTCTCTCATGGCCGAGAGGTGGTGTTTAAATGGCTAGGGCCATTCAATAGGGTTTGGGTTCAATTGAAGGGTGGATTCAGATGCTCAATTGGAGGGCAGAGAGGCTCCAATGTCTAATTTGGCTGAGGTGGCCATTTGATGGAGTTTGGGTGTGTTTAGGTGTGTGGTGGCTCTCGGTTTTGACCCCCTCCGGCAGCTAGGCTGGTCGGCAAGGACAGGGGAGCTGGCCCCTGAGGTCAGGTGAGTCATGGAGAGGTTTAATGGTGATTAACAGTTGTGGGGATGTTTTGGGGTAAGGCAATAGAGGATTTATCCACTTAAGGGAAGAGATCCCTTAAAATGGGGAACCCTAGGTCCATGGCTCGCTTAGCTTGGGCTAGGTGGATCTAGGGTGATTCCTAGGGTTCACTTGGTGGCTGTGAAAAGGTTGGTTTAGCCAAACTTGGTTCAATTTGGTTTGATTAGGCCATAGGTTCAAATTGGCTCACTTGGGTTTGGGTTAGGCTAATTTGGGTTTGGGTTTGATTAAGGTCCAAGTGTCTTGAGCAACATTATAGAAATGATTGCCATGAAAAACTTTCATGAAGACATGGAATGGTTTTGAGTTTAATTGGATGGTCAATTTGGTGAATTTTGGTATTTTGGTTAATTTAGGCAAGGTTGAATCAACTTGGGTCCAAGTTGGGTTAAGGTGGGGTTTAGACCGAATCGAAAGTTTCAAATGGTCTAGGGGAATGTATTGAAGAGTTTCCAACATCAATTGGGAAGAAATTTTAGGTTTGGCCAATCAGTTTGATAGGTTTAGGGCATGGATTCACTTTAGGCTAAAATAGGGGTATTTTGATTTTCAAATGGAATTGAACTCAAATATAAATCAAATTGGGCTTTGATTTGGTTTAGATTGATAGTAATGATGTTTAATTGAAGTTTAGAATTGAAATTGGGTAAAATTGAGGTCAAATGGGTTGGTTTGGTGTGACATTGGGTCCATTTAGGTTATAAAAGGGTCAATTTGGGGGTTTTGATAAAAGTGGGTTATATTGGCAAAATTGAGCTATGGTGTAGTTGAATAAAATCACATTAGGAATATTTTGGATTTTTTGGAATTTTCTGGGAATTTTCGGAATTTTTGGAATTTTGTGCCAAAAGGGTATTTTAGGGTATCAAAAGGTTATTTGGAGGGTATTCGGGTATTTTGGTGAATTTAAAAGGTGGGGGTTGTTTCAAAATGATCTTTAGGTTTTTTTGGGAATTTTGGGTAATTTTTTGATGTTTTGGAAAATTTGGGGCAATTAGGTAATTTTAGGTAGGTTTGAAGGACCCAATGTCAAAACCATGCATTTTGGCAAAAGTTGAATTTTGATCATCATGAAGCTTAAAGTGAGCCATGGACCAAGAAATGTTCGCCCTGAACATCTCATGGGTTGTTCCCAACCCTCTTAGCCAAGGATCTAGGGGTTTGGACTTAGCCACATGAGTGCTCAAATGAACCAGGGGGGAAGAATTGGGTAAGGATGGTGTGTGTGAGAGTGCAGTGTGTGTAAGCCAGACCTCACATGGACCAGGCCACCCATGGTAGTCCTAAGGCTTGAACAACCTTATAGGAGCTCACTGTTGGCTCTCCATATGGTTGTCTTAACCTTCTAAGGTGATTTAGAGGTATGCAACCATCCAAGTGGGATCCCAAGAGGAGTCAAGAAGTAGCTGAATTGCTAAAGGGTGGGTCCCAATTCTAGTCCTCCAAGACAGTCAAGGAGAAACCTTATGGCTAGATCCTAAGAACTAAGGAGAGAAGAAAAAGTCCTCACAAAAAATGAGGTCAGCATCGTCCAAGGTTTTCTTTAGTATTTGGACGAGAGTTTTATTAAAAGCCTCGGCCAAGCCGTTCGCTCTTGGGTAATAGATTGTTGAATAGCGCCAATCAATCCCGTGTCTTCTGAAAAAATTGTTGATCTTCATACTCTTGAACGCGGACCCATTATCTGAAATGATTCTGCATGGTACTCCGAAACGGTAGACAACTTGATTCTTGAAGAACTGCAACACATGATGTGCCTTTACTTCTCTGAGCGGTACTGCTTCTGCCCACTTGGAAAAGTAATTTGTAGCTGCAAGAATGAAGCGATGTCCTCTTGAAGAAGGCGGATCTATCGGACCCACAATATTTGTGCCCCAACACTTAAACGGCCACGACGCGATTGTTGGATGTAGCACAATTGGTGGTTGATGTAGAACCACTCCATGCACTTGGCACTGGTAACAACTCTTAGCAACTTTCATGCAATCGGTCATCATCAAGGGCCAGTAGTACCCTAGTCTCTTAATCTTCATTTTCATCTTCGGACTTGACTGATGAGCGCCACAAAGTCCTGAGTGTACTTCTTTAACAATTTCACGAGCCTCAGACTCGCTCAGAGACCTTCACCACATCTAGTTAAAAGACCTTCTATATAACGTTTTGTTTATTAATGCATAAGACAGAGTTCTTTTCTTAATTTGATGGGCGAATGACTTATCGTCCGGTAGGTTTCCTGTTTGTAAGTAGTCTATTAGTGGCAGTCACCAATCTTCTACATTTTCTATCACTGCTGCAATTGTTTGTTCTACTTTTTTTATTTGTGTATTGTATCCATGTCGAGCTGTGAGAAAACCTGCCATCCCTGAACTGACATTTCAATTGACTCATCCTGAAAGCAGGCAAATTCTTTTGCAAGGCGGGATAACGCATCTGCAAGAGTATTTTCTCTCGTGGGAATCTTGTAGATCGTTAGATTTGGAATTTTCTCCAACAGTTTCATGGCGTACTGAAAGTACTACTCGAGTGTTGGCTTCAGAATTTTGTACTGTCCAGCAACTTGCTGAATGATCAACTGTAAATGTCCGCAGATATTGATATCTGTTATTCCCATCTGAATGGTTAATTCCAATCCTGTTATGATGGATTCGTATTCTACCTCATTATTCGTACACTGTTCTGTTAAGTGATAGGAATACCTTAACATCCCCCGCTTCGGTGTATAAAGATTAGTCTGATTCCTGCCTTACCGGGCACTATCGTTTGCGATTCTTTATCTTTTTCTGCTGAAGATGCTCCGTCGAAGTACAGTTCCCAACGCTGATCATCGGGGTCTTCTAGGCTCATTATCTGCTCATCTGGCAAGTCGTCGTTGAGAGGTGATTCTGTCGATAAAGGGTGTGCTGCAAGGAAGTCTGCCAGGACTTGTTCCTTTACGACACGAAGAGGAACAAAAGTTATATCGAATTGCAATAGTATCATTGACCACCTGGCAAGTCTGCTGGAAAGCGTCGGTCGTGTCATCATATATTGCAACGGATTAAACTTCAAAATAAGGTTGACCATATGAGAAAGCATGTAGTGCCTGAGCTTCTGTGCGGCGAAGATCAAGGCCAAACAGTGCTTCTCAATAGGAGGATACTTTACTTCCATCGAAATTAGAAGATGGCTTAGGTAATAGAGTACGTTTTCTTTTCCCTCGTCATTGACCTGGGCTAACAGAGCTCTGAGAGAGTCGTCTAAAGCCGCGATATAATTTATCAACGGTCGTCCCAAGATTGGGGCTGCTAAGACAGGAGGTGTCATTAGGTATTGTTTGATGTCATCGAAGGCATGTTGACATTTGGAGTCCCAAGTAAACTTGGCATCCTTCTTAACTAAAGTAGAAAACGGCTGACACATTCCTGAAAAATTTGAGATAAAGCATCGAAGATATGCCAATTTCCCTTGAAAGGACCGTAGTTGTTTCAAGATTTTAGGAGGTGGCATTTCTAAGATAGCTTTAATCTTCTCCAGATTGATTTCAATTCCACGATGTTGGATGACAAATCCTAAGAATTTCCCAGAGGTGACGCCGAAGGCGCATTTCACAGGATTCATCTTAAGGTTAAATTATCTTAATCGCTCGAAAACAATTCTCAAATCATACAAGTGATCTTCTTTTAGTTTTCTTTTGATGACCACATCATCCAAATAACACTCAACTTAGTTGTGAATGAGATCATCAAAAATCCTCATCATTGCTCTTTGGTAGGTTACTTCTGCGTTCTTCAATCCAAATAGTATCACTGTGTAGCAGTACACTCTAATTGGCGTTCTGATGGCTGTGAGCATTTCATCTTCCGGTGCCATCTTTATCTGGTTGTATCCCGAAGATCCATCCATGAAAGAAAAGATTTCATGTGTTGAAGCGATGTCAATCATCAATTCTGGAATTGGTAGCGGGAATTCATCCTTTGGACATGCTTTATTCAAATCTCTGAAATCCACGCAGATTCTGATATGACCATTCTTCTTTCTGACTGGTACCACATTGGCTAACCAAGTTAGGTATTGCTCTTCACGGACAAATTTAGCATCTATTAGCTTCTTAACTTCAGCTATTACTTGTTGTTCAATCTCTAGACGCATTCTTCTCGGAGCTTGTCTGACTGGAACAGTTGTGTGATCCACTCCTAGCCTGCGAACTGCAACCTCTGGAGCTAATCCTGGCATTTCGTGGTAACTCCAAGAAAAACAGTCTTTGAACTCCATTAATAGCTTGATTATGTTTTCAGAGTATTCTTTATTGAGTAAGGAGCTAACAAAGGTCGGCCTAGGCTCTTCGCTAGTACCTAAGTTAACTTCCATTAACTTGTCTATTGTAGATTTAATTTCTTCTTCGAATTCTGGCAGAGCATGTCCGATTGGTAGATCTTCGAGATCTTATGAAGCTTCCAAGCAGTCTTCTTTAGGCTCCCAAGTGATAATCAAGCAAAATCTAGTATCGTCAACTGATCCTACCGTGCCGAATCCGAGACCATGTTATGAATTGGGAGGCCGGCTGGCATTATTCCATAATTTTTCAAAATGTTGTGATTGACCTTTTGTCCATCGTGGAGGTAAGACACTATGTTGAATTAAATTTTGAACACAGGGAGAGTACCACTCAAAAGGCAGTTCCATTAGTTCAGATGAAGCAACATCTTTAAATTGTACATCATTTTCAGTTTTGGGAGAAGAAGCACCACGGTAAAACTTGATTAGTTTAGTACCATCACCATTCACTTCCTTGACCATCATACCCTCGACCTTCTTAGGGTGGATCGGGGTTAGGGTCATAGTATGTACATAGTGGTTAATCTTCACGTACATTGATTTATATTCTTCATTCTTTTCATCTTCGAGAGAGATCTTGAACTGGGGTTTCTTCTGACTTATCGCCGCTGCTTCTTTCTTGATTTCTTCTTCTTCAGAACTATTCTCCCAATCAACGTCGATGACTGGTTTCTTCTATCCAACTGTTCCAACGTCTCTTCCACGACCTCGTCCCCGGCCTCGACCTCGGGTGCGAGTTCTGGAGAACCTTCACCATCTCGCCGTAAGGGAGTGGTGAGTAACAGTTAGAGTAGAATTTCAGGCTCTTCATCGTCTTGCACTTCTTTTGCTTCATTTGGTATGACATTTTTGGAGAAGATTGTTTTCTTCGGAGGCGCGTAATAGGCTTCATCTTCATGAATTCCAATCTCGTGTACGGAGAATGGTTGCAAGTCACCTTTGATACATTGTTCTCCTCCTTCGTAATACTTTATGCACTGGTGCAGAGACGACGGTACCATCCGATTTTCATGGATCCATGGCCGACCCAGTAAAGCGTTGAATGATGTCTCAGAATCAATTATATGGAATTTTACGGTTGTCTTTGCTAAGTCACCGGTTTTCATTAACAGTGTAATTGATCCGAGAGCTCTCTCTCCTTTCTGATTGAAGCCTCTCAATAACATCTTGTATGCTTCAAGCTCACGAGCATCAATTTTCAAATGTGCTAACATCCGAAGATTCATTATGTTGATTGATGCTCCCGGATCAACCAATACTCTGGAGAGCGTAAACTTTCCAATAGTGACTGAAATGTACAACGGTCGGTTGTGATCAGCTGTTCCCAGTAATAGATCATTATCCGTGAAGGTAACACCTCGCTATTCTTTTAATGAGAAAACCTCGTCGAATGAATTACCGGCCATTTGAGCTAAACAAATCTATGGATCAAGTAGAGCCTTGATCAGAGCTTCCCTCATCTCCTTTGACAGGATCAGAGCGTCGCGTATGCTCAGTTTGGCTAGTGGCTTCCTGAGATGGGCTAGCACGTTATAGTCCACTTTATTACCAAGTTCCTTGGTTTCTTTCCGAATGGACAATTCCTCTGCTGGGGTTGGCTCCTCCTGAGCAACCACCTGCTTTCCTTTATCCTTTGGACCCATTCTCAGAGGAAGAACTTTTCCGCTTCTTAGGTTGACTTCTGATCACTGAAAAATTTATTAAGAAATTCATACCTATTTTTGATGAAATTGCACTGATAAACTAGAGTTTGTGACATCCGTTTGGCTGCGAACTCAATTTTTATAAACCAACAAATTCCACTGTAATATAAATGAATTAAGCGAGGGTTTATATTACACAGGTTCTTTAAAGTTCCCTATAAGAGCGAGCCACTATAGATTAATTACATCTTAAGTGACGGGAATCACCTGAAAACTCTCGATAATAATCGATAATTGCTTGCTCTCGAAATTTGAAAGTTTAAGTTTTCGAAAAGTTGAATTTTGGAAATTTCAATAGGGAATGGATCAAATTTAGAACATTTTTATTTTGAGGAATTCGAAAGGAAGAAAAGTAGGAGAGATCACGGATTCGAAGCGGACTTCGGTAATCTCCCGACTATCTCTATTGTTTGGCTTGGATTTAGGAAAGTCACTAATGTTTATTTTAATGTTTTAATCTTGCAATTTAGTTAATTAGGGCTTATATTTATATGATAGAATCATACTGAATAGCTACAGAAGATATGAGGGTTTATGTCGTATCGGACGACATTACCTCGGAATCCTAAGACCGATTAGGGCTTAATTTGCAATGCAAATGCCTAACGAAGAGTTGAGGATTTATGTTGCACTAGGCGAACTACCTCGAAGTCCTATGGCTTTGTTATTTAATTCTAAGAAAGTTTTGTTGATGTAGGATTCGAGTTTTTTGCGCGACGATGGCGCGTCTTGCCTACCATGCTCCGACTCCTTGTCGTTACGGAGGGTTTAGATTTTAGAAATCATAAATCGAGAGATGAGAGAAGTGTTACGGTTTAGAGAAGTCTTAATTTCAGTGTTTTTGTGTTTTAATTAAAGCGAAATCTTAAAGTTGATTATAACGACACAGGTTAAGATCCGCGGTTCCATCCTTCGGCATCATTATTTTTATCGGATTCACTTAGTCCGGATGAATTTGCTAAACTCGGTTGAATGAGTTCCGCACTTTCATTTAGGCCAGTGGGAAATCCCGTTAGCTGACACGTGGATTACATCATCGAGGTATTCACGATCATCCGACAAAGACGTTTTAATTTAGTTGTAATTGTAGTTTTGTGTTACATTTGTTGATTAAATTTTGAGTTGTCTTATATTTTGAAATGTTGTGGAGGTGAATTTTATCTTGTAGATGTCTTTTATTTTAATTTTGGGTTTCGAGTTTTGGTTTACGTCACTAAAGGTCGTCGGTTTTCATGCATTGTTGTTTATCATGCAGAGAGAAAATAAAGTGCATATTGCTTGATAAAATAAGCTGCGATAAAATAAAAGCGTACACGGAGGGTCTTCCCAGTCATCCATGTTGCACTTAAAACACGGTTAGAATATTTAAGCAAGTTCCTAGAGTAAAGATAAGGGAAAGGTTTATGGTTTTACTGCAGATTCACAATCTATATGGTAGTCGTTTCTATGACGTACTTAGGTTTTTGTGTTTTTAGTTTGAAGACGATTTTCTTCATCGAAGAACAATTAAGTTCGGTTGTTCTTTATCAACATCTGTCATATTGAGGAAGTGCTTAGGAGAGATCCTGAACATCTTTTCGATATTCTACAGGATTGTTTTAAGCGAATGAATTTAATTGTGTAAATGAATCGATCGTCAGAGGTTTTGAAGTTTTGTTAACTTGCTCGGTGAGCTGAGGACATTTGAATGTCACCATAAGTGAAGTAACATTTCATTTATATTACGTTTAGGAGTTATGATAACTAAAGCTCTTAAGGGCAAAATGATATTTAATGGTTTGTGATTAATTTAAGTTGAATTAGTGATTTAAGTTTGGAATAGTGTTCGAGTTATCTTAGATTTATTTCTTCATGTCTTAAGTGAGGTTATTTAATTCGATTTAATTTAATTTAATTTAATTTAATTTAATTTAATTTGTTTAATTTAATTTAGTTTATTTATTTAATTTTATTTAATTTTATTTAATTTAATTTAATTTAATTTAATTTAATTTAATTTAATTTAATTAATTTAATTTAATTTAATTTATTTAATTTTATTTAATTTTAATTTAATTTAATTTATTTAATTTAATTTTTAATTCATTTAATTTAATTTAACTTGTTTATTTAATTTAATTTAATTTAATTTAATTTAATTCAACTTTTAATCTTAATTTAATTTAATTTAATTTAATTGAAATTTTTGAAAGAGTTTAATGATTTAATTTTAGTTTAATGATTAAGTCTTTTAATATTTTAAATTTGAGTTATCATTTTAATTAAGAGTTGAATATTAATGAGATGATTAATTTAGGGATTTTCAAATTAAAGAATAAATCTCTTCCTAATAATATCCTTTATTTTAATAATTCCAAATTTATTATTCTTCCAAATTCGATTAATTATTTAATTAAGGTTTAATCATTTTAAACTACTTAATGGGTTTCTACCCTTCAATTATTTAAATTTCAATCATCCAAATCAGATTAGGATCAAATATTTTACTTGATAATTTTTATTAAACCTAAAGTTTTAATTAAGGGTCAAAATTTTAATTACCATTTTGCCCTTTAAGCCTAATAATTTCATAACTCACTAAATTGAACTCAAATGAACTTGAAATTTTTATGTGACTTCACTTATGTGTCAATGAAGACATGAGAGGAGAAAATGTGATTTTTCTGTATTTAATTTATTTATATAATTATTTTTTGTAGAAAATAGAAATTTCCAAGGAAAATTCAATAATATGACCAAGGGAAAGTTTCTGTCCTTAAGAAAATTAGGGGACATTCCTAATGGCCAGAGGACCACTTGGACCAAATTTTGTAATTTTTTGAATTATATTTTATTTATTAGAATTATTTTAAGTTCTGGAGTATTAATTAATTTAAAAAATAAAATAAATGTTGAAAAATAAATTTTATAATTTTTAAAATTCTCTCTGATATCAAGGATTCCAAAGAACCAAACTTTACAATTTTCTGATTTTTCTATGATTTATTATAATTATTTTAGTGAAAATGCTAGAAAATACATTTTTTTTAATTTTAAAATTACCCTAGAGCTTTAAAAATTAATATCTTACCAAATAGGCCTAAGAAAAATATGGGGTTTGTTCCTAAGTGATTAAAATTCAAAATGTGACATTTTGGTGAATTTTATTATTTTTATGATTTTTATTATTTTTTAATTATTAAAAATATTAAAATAATATTAAAAATCAACTTTTTTAGAAAATTGAAATTTTAATTTTCTTAAACTCCCCTGATATCAGAGAGACTCCAAAACCAATTTGGTGAATTTTTGAAAGATATTTTGAAAGTTATGAATTTTTAAAATTTAAAATGACTAAGTGGCTTAATTAACCCAATTAGTGGGGCTAACCAAGTCCAATTGACCTCAAATTTTTATGGTGGGTTCCTCTCGATCCTAAAGGTCAGTGGAGAATTGATTTCAAGTCAATTTGATCTATGGTTAGCTCTAATTAATTAGGGGTCTATTTTGGGTATTTAAGCCAATTAGGGTTAATCTGAGTGAATTTACCCAAATCCTATTTTTCCTAGGGTTCTCTGGTCATAAGGAAAATCACCAAATTTTCCTAGAATTTATCACACAACATGCTATTTATTGGAATTAAAATACTCAAAACAGTGACATGAATTTGAAAAATCAATAACTCTTCATAGGGATGGCCTCTGACTTTGGAAAATTCAGGGAATGTTCCCAAATTCAGAGGCTTCAAGAGCCCTATGGTCTCATGCCATGATGAATTGTATGAATGCATGGAGAATTAAATGTATGCAGAGAGTAAATAAATTACTAAAAATAAAATACTGGACAAAATTGAATGATTTCTTTTCCACATTATTCCCCTACGATTCGCTTTGAGCAGAGAGGTATTTTTATTTTATTTTTTTGATTTTTCTACACAAAGTTATGAATTTTTAAAGTTAAGGGAATTAAATAAATAGAAAATATCCCTATTTATCTACTTAAGTGACGCGGCGCCGAGCCGCATCCTTAGCCTCTCCCGAAGCGATGCGTGTCGCGGCTGTGATTGGCGCCGCCATACCGAGTCGGCCGTCCCGGGACCCGCGGTTCGCGTAACGTTCTGCGGTCGGCGCGATCGATCCGTCCGCTCGATACACGCGCGATCCAACGGCTCCTGGTCATCGTCTACGGCGGTATGCACCGTGACCGTCAACCTTCTAACCTAATTTCTCGCTCGATTCTCGATGGATTTTCGTGTTCTTATGCTCATGGATTCGTCTTGAAGAGACGAACACATCAATACGGTAAACATGCATTGAAATTTACTCAAATGAAATGGAGAATCTCGTAAGCTCGGGAAGAAGAATGAATTCATACCTTTGCTCGGAGAAGTGAAGCTTCGATGCGAGAGTTGTTGCACCTTCGATTGGATCCTAGCAAGCTCCGGATGAAGTCTCCTGGTGCGGTGAGTTGTGCAGGTTGGACTTCGACCACGGTCGATCCACAAAGCTTGGAGTCTGGAACGGCCCAGGTGGCTCGGAGATGGGGCTTTTCTTGGGTGGACACCTTCCCTTGGTACGAGTAAAGGTGTAGAGACAATCAATTTGGGGATTGGCTCAGCTTGTGGAGGGAGTGTCCTGGTTTTGGGCTTGGATTTCGACTACGAAATTGAGCTCGCAGAGAAGAAATGGCGGGGGATCTCCTTGGGGATCGAAGTGCTCTGTGTATGAGGAGGGGTACGGAACAATTTTGGCGAGTTTTGGCAAGGTTTTTGCAACTCTCTTCTCATGGCCGTGAGGGGTGGTGTTTAAATAGGCATGGTGGAGGGCCTCCCGGGGGAGTTAGGGCTCGGGATCGAGTTTGCTGCGAGTGAGGAGAAGAACGGCCGTGGTGACCGCTAGGCATGGGGCGGCTCGGCGAGGAGAATTTGATGTTGGCTCACTCCCGAGTCTCGGGCATGGCGTTTTCCGGCGGCCCAGGTGGCGGCCGGCCGAGCATGGGTCACCCTCGGAGTCGGGTGGGTCGAGGGCGGGAGGCTTGTGCGATCAGTTAGCATTGGCCGTATGTAAAGAGGTTTGAATCGAAGTGGAATGGGAAAGAGGCTAGTTTTGGGTCTAAATGGGTCAACCCTTGGTTTTGGGTTAGGTTCACCCTCGAGACGATTTGGGGTGAAGGGAAAGTCACTTGGATCAGCTTGATTAGTGGGGTCAGTCGCAATCCAAAGTACGATTAAGCTTAGCGAGAGTTAGGGGAGACATGGGAGTGGTTAATTACTCTTAAGAGAATCATTAAAGGGTCCCCTCCTCTTGCCATTTTGGGTATGGTGAAGTGTCCAAGGCTTTCATGGCTCACATGTGGCTCATGCATGGCTTCATGGCTCACCTTTGGCTTGGGGAAAGCTTGGTCGATTTCATGAAAATGGATTTTAGGAATATTTTGGTATTTTTGGGCAATTTGGCATGAGTGCTTGATTTAGATTTATTTGATGATGTAATTGAAACTTAGGGAATGATTTTCATCAAATGGATGACAAATGAAAATGTCATATGGGCTTTAGAATCGATTTTGGGCTCATTGAAATGGTTTTAGATGGGCTTTTAAATGGTTTAGGAAAGTGGGCTTTTGAATTTTAAAATGGATTTTTGGGATGAAATTTTGGTAAAGGCTTGGGCCAAATAATTGTTGAGTTTGGTTTAGGGATGCTTCATGAGTGGTTTGAAACAAATTTGAGGTGATTTGGGTTTGAATTGGGTGAGTTTGGGTTAGGTTTGGGTCGTAGGTCCAAATTGGGCTTTAAGGCCAAAAGTGAAATTGGATCCCAATGCGAATCAAATTGGGCTTGGCTTTGGTCTAGATTGGTGTTGGGGATGTTGAATTGAAGTTTAGAATTGAACTGGACCAGAATTTGGGTCAATTGGGTAGGTTTGGTTTGACATTGGGTTTACTTTGGGTTAAAATGGGTCGAGTTGGGGGTTTTGATAAAAGTGGGAGTAAATTGACAAAATTGGCCCATGGTGTAGTTGGACAAAATGAAATTGGGAATATTTGGGATTTTCTGGAATTTTCTGGGAATTTTCTGAATTTTTGGATTTTTGGGTTGAAAGGGGTATTTTGGGTATTTGGAAGGTATTGGGGGGTATTTTTGGAATTTTTGGTATTTTTGGATATGGATGATCAGTTTGAGTGATGTGGAAATGTTTGGGATTGATTTTGGAGAATTTTGGGTAATTTGGAAATTTTTGAGAAATTTGAGGTTATTCGGGGACTTTGGGTAGGTTGGCGGGTGTTGGGTCCGGGGGTCGAAAATTGAAAATTTGGAAAATTGAAGATTGGGTGGATGTAAGTGAAATGAAATCATTTTTGTTGAGCCATGAAGCCATATCGAAGCCCACATGAGCCATGAAGGGACTCATTTGAGGCGTTCATTTATGTTGTTCTAACCTCTGTAGCGCAGGGCTTAGGGGTTAAGGACCATCCATGTGAATCACCTACATGAGTCGGGGAAGTTAAGTTGGGTAAGGGTGTGTTTTAGGAGGTGTGTGAAAGTGTAGTGCATAGGTGTAGTGTGTGTGTAAGTCGGCCCTTTACCGGACCGGGCCGCCCGGGGCGATCTAAGGCCGAAGAGTCACATAGGAACTCGTCGCTTTAAGCTTCCGCATTTGATTTCGACCCTACAGGTGATTAGGGGTCTATAGTCGAGTTTGTGGGTTTGCGGGGAGTTAAGAAGTGGTTTAAAATTCTAGATGGTGGATCCCGATTCTAGTCCTCCAAGATAGTCGAAAGGAAAAGCTGAAGTTAGATCTACAAATACTTAAAGAGAAGAAGAGAAGACCTCATCGAAAATGAGGTCAACAAATGGACTCGATAGGTGTGGTGGTGACGGAGCACACGCGCGTATTGGTGTTGGCCAGAAACGATCAACAAAACCGACACGAGATGTCCAAGTAACAAACTTAGTATAAAGTAGAAGAGCTTCCGGCTGGGGAGTGTCGAAGTATATCTGCAGGACGGGAGATTCTTGAACTCTCGGCGGGGAAAGGAAAAGGAGGTGAATCCCAAATCACATGATGCGGGAGAATTTCGATTTAGATTTTATTTTGTTTCATATTTAAGTCATGATGTTGTGAGTTTAGATTTCGATTTGGAGTTTCAATTTAGATTGAAGTTTGTCGAGATTAATTTGAAGGAATTTGATTTGAAATGAAAATTGGAATTTTGAAGTTTTAGATGTAACATCTTGACCCCGAAAAGAAGATCGAATCGATTGGATTGGGTCATTACAATGAGAAAAGATCTCGAAGTAATGTGGTATTGGATGTAAAATCCTTAACCTCGAGGTTTGATTTGATGTATTTCGGTGCGATAGGAAAAGAATCCTAAGGCGGTGCGATCTTGGATGTAAAATCCTCGACCAAAAGTTTGAATTTGATGTATTTCGGTGCGGTAGGAAGAGAATCCTAAGGCGGTGCGGTCTTGGATGTAAAATCCTCGACCCAAAAGTTTGAATTGATGTATTTCGGTGCGATAGGAAGAGAATCCTGAAGCGGTGCGGTCTTGGATGTAAAATCCTTGACCCGAGAGTTTGAATTGATGTATTTCGGTGCGATAGGAAGAGAATCCTAAAGCGGTGCGGTCTTGGATGTAAAATCCTCGACCCCGAGTTTGAATTTGATGTATTTCGGTGCGATAGGAAGAGAATCCTAAAGCGAGTGCGGTCTTGGATGTAAAATCCTCGACCCGAGAGTTTGAATTTGATGTATTTCGGTGTAATAGGAAGAGAATCCTAAAGCGATGCGGTCTTGGATGTAAAATCCTCGACCCGAGAGTTTGAATTTGATGTATTTCGGTGCGATAGGAAGAGAATCCTAAAGCGGTGCGACCTTGGATGTAAAATCCTCGACCCAGAGTTTGAATTGATGTATTTCGGTGCGATAGGAAGAGAATCCTAAAGCGGTGCGGTCTTGGATGTAAAATCCTCGACCCAGAGTTTGAATTTGATGTATTTCGGTGCGATAGGAAGAGAATCCTAAAGCGGTGCGGTCTTGGATGTAAAATCCTCGACCCGAAGTTTGAATTTGATGTATTTCGGTGCGATAGGAAGAGAATCCTAAAGCGGTGCGGTCTTGGATGTAAAATCCTCGACCCAGAGTTTGAATTTGATGTATTTCGGTGCAATAGGAAGAGAATCCTAAAGCGGTGCGATCTTGGATGTAAAATCCTCGACCCAGAGTTTGAATTGATGTATTTCGGTGCGGTAGGAAGAGAATCCTAAAGCGGTGCGAGTCTTGGATGTAAAATCCTCGACCCAGAAGTTTGAATTTGATTTGATGTATGTTTGATGTGAGATGCGGAAAGATCGAATTTGAGATTTGATAGAGATTTGGAATCTGGAAAGATTGAATTTGAATTTTGATAGAGATTTGATTTAACATTCTTGTTGATTTTGTTTATCCTTTAATGATTCAAATTTTATTTTGTTGTTTGTTTAATGTTCATGTGAATTTGGTGTTTGTCATTTTTTAGATTTTTTTTTTTTTTTAGAAAGTTTTCTTTTATCTTTTTTTTTTTTATTTTCTTTGTTCGAAGTTCATTTAAATTTAATGGCGTTTACCAATCAATTTGCACAAAAGAGGTGAAGGCGAAAAATGTGACATGGTCACTTTTATTCCAATCATCTTGAAGATACATCGTACGACTTGATACGGAATATATTTCATACAATCCATGTAGACTCAAAACGGTATGTGTATGATCTTTGTTGATCCATCTAAAGAGGCATCTATCAAAAGTCCATGTACGAATAGTGAGATACATGGTCGATAACATCACCTTCCAAGCCATCCTTGGCAAGGATGCGCGTATGGATGTACATTGGAGGTGTGATATTTTCCATGTAACTCGCGGCTCGTAAGGTCGGAGGCTCTCTGGCTCGAGTGCATGGTGGAAATGGTAAGGTATCTTCATGTCGTCCATCCTCTGACAGTGAGCGAGATCAGCTTCACTGGTACTCCTGGTATGCGATGCTTGGCGATATACGCTCCGTTACCCTTCGGTATCATGACGGAACCTACGGTGGTGGTATCTTTGCTTGGCCCTCGGAACTCACACGGGCACCGCTGTCCGGAGGTCGGATCCGAACATGATGTTACACTCGCTCGGGAAAGAGGCTTGTGCGAGAAAGGCACGGCGAAGTCATGGTGATCGATGTGTGGGGGTATACGGTCGCCACTGCTTGTAGATGTTGATGATGCGGCTATTGGGTATGCGGTCTGGCGCGGTACCCTCCATGTTATCAATCTCTTTACCATTCTCTTGATGACTAATGGCATCGGGTCCACTTGCCCATGACGGAGTATTCCGGCGGGTTTCCCTTCTGTCCTCGGCAAAGTTGTAGCGGCATCCACATTGTATTGTGATTCTTCCTTTCCACGGCATCCATCTCCGGGGGTTCGAGTATGTGTTTTCCCTTAGGCGGCTGCTCGGCCCGGTCTTTTCAAATCCGGATGCAATCCACGATTTCTTGCTTTGTTCATACTGCGAGAATACGTACGTATGTAATTCGAGGCCCTCCGGTATATTGATTCTTCGCACTCTAATCCTTTCGAAAGTATTCGAAAGGTTTTCTTTTCAACATTTTGCATTCTCTCCGGCTCGTATTCCGGAATGATCTGCGGATGGCGAGGCACGGTGACGTATTGTGGGATATAAGGTTCGATCCCTTCGCGTTCTCATGCATACCTCGGCTCCTCGAGGATGATGTACGTCGGGACATCCCCGGGGTTAGCACGCAACAAGGTCATGCATCATTGGTGGTTCTATCACGGTGGCGTGGTAGCCTTCTTTCTTCGGTCTTTGTGAGATTTCTGCTGGTTCTTTCTGTCATCTAGGAGTGGCCTCCTTTCTTGCAGTTACTGGTGAACCGGTGTCCTTGAAGTGTATGCACCGACATTAGCAGCTGCCTCGTCGTGTTGGGTCCGCAACTAGTTTGTCAACATCTTACGGATACGGCGATTCTTATTTCTTCGTTGCGTTGCTGCTGAGAGTAGCTCTCCGAACTTCTTGAATCTACTGTGGGCGCGGCGGCGACAAGCATGCCCTGCTGCTGCAGCGACTACGGACTTCATTTTATTATCTTCTTCAAGGTTTGTCTTTCTTCTCTTCTTCTTTGGATTGGTGGCTTGGGCCACCCACTTTCATCCTTTGTATGTCGGGTAGTTCTTCTCGGTCGGCGGGACCCGGTCACTTTCCTACGTCTTGTAGGCCTGTCGAGTGCGAAATGCGAGTCAATCTCGATTATCGCTCCATCTTTCACCCTCTTTTCATCGAGTGCGAGGCTTACGCCATTCTTAAAGTTCGAGACCACGACCGCCGGCTCGACATTTCCTGCGAAGAGACAAGGAAAAGGATCGGAGGCTGTACTAAGAACAAGAACATCGAAAATGTTTATTAAAGACATCTTGTTTTATTATTATTTTTATATTTTCAAACTTAACGAGGAATGAAGTGGGATAAGATCGAGGTAAGAGATTTTGATTTGAAAAAGAAGACGAGGAAAATTTTATTATCGGGATTTTATTTATTTTAGCACATTTTTGTTATTTTTGGGTTCGGACTCGATCATGAAGTAATCACTTCACCGTGCTTCTAGGGTTGGAAAGTTCATTCCTTCGAAACATCGAGTAGCGTAATACTTTTTCAAGTATCGTCCATTGATCGGAAGCATATGTCGTTCTCCTTGGCAATTCACTAGGCGGTAGGAGCCTCTGAGTAGTTGCCTCGACTACGAATGGTCCTTCCCAGAGTGGGTTCAAATTTTCCTCCTATCTTGCGGTGTGCGAGAATAGGTCTTTTAAGAACGAGAACTAAGTCACCAACTTTGAAGGTTCTTGGGCGGACCGGTTTGTCATGAGCTCGAATCATCTTAGCTTGGTATAATTCTAAGTTACGTTTGCGGCTCAAGTCTTTTCCCTTCCGGGCTCTCTAATTCTTCGAGTCGTAATTTAGCGTTCTCTTCTGTTGTGATTTTATTTGCAAGCTGCAGATTACGAGTGAAGGAGGCTGAACCTCTAAAAGTAACTCTTGCCTCGGACCCATACACCATAGCGTAAGGTGTAGCTTGCGTAGGAGTTACGAAGGTTGTCCGGTAGGCCCATAAGGCTTCAACGACTTCTCGTGCCAATTTCTCTTATTGTCGTCTAAAGTCTTCTTTAAAATTTGAACGAGAGTTTTATTAAAAGCCTCGACGAAGCACGTTGCTCTTGGGTAGTAAATTGTTGAATATCGCCGATCGATTCGTGTCTCACGACAAAATTGTTGATTTGTGTGCTTCGAAGAGTGACCCATTATACGAGATGATCTCACGCGGTATCCGAAACGGTAGACAACTTGGTTCTTGAAAAATTGTAGCACGTGATGTGCTTTCACTTCTCTAAGTGGAGCTGCCTCTGCCCGCTTGGAAAAGTAATGTCTGTAGCCGCAAGAATGAAGCGATGTCCTTTTGACGACGGTGGTTCATTGGACCCGCTATATACTGTGCCCCGACATTCGAATGGCCACGATGCGATTGTCGGATGTAGCACATTTGGAGGTTGGTGTAGAACCACTCCGTGCACTTGGCATTGGTGACGGCTCTTGGCGATTTTCATGCGATCGGTCATCATCGAGGGCCGGTAGTATCCTAGTTCTTTAATTTTCATTTTCATCTTCGGACCCGGCGATGAGCGCCACGGAGTCTAGAGATGCACCTCTTTAACAATTTCACGGGCCTCGGACCCGCTTAGGCACCTTAGCCGCATTTGATCAAAAGACCATACGTATAATGTGTTGTTTACTAATGCGTAGGACGGAGTTCTTTTCTTGATACGATGGGCTAATGACACTATCGTCACAGTAGTTTTCTGTTTGCGGGTAATCCATCGATGGTTTGTCGTGATCTTAGTGTTTTTAAATCCAGCTGCTTTGCAATTGATTCTTCTTCCTTATCGATCTGCGTATCGTGTCGATGTCAGTAGTGATAGGACACGGCGTCCGTGGGCGACACTTCCTTTGATTCATCTTGCGAACGGGCAAATTCTTTTGCGAGGACGAGCTAGCGCATCCGCTAGAGCGTTTTCTTTTGAGAATTTTGTAGATTGTCACATTTGGAATTTGTTCCAACGATGTGTATAGCATCTTGGAAGTATTGCTCGAGTCTTGGTTTTAAAATTACGTATTGTCGGCGATACGTTGAATGATTGCTTGTGAATCCCGTAGATGTTGATGTACTGTTATCCCATTTGGATGGTTAATTCCGATCCTGTTATGAGGGCTTCGTGATTCGCTTCGTTGTTTGTACACGGCTACGTCAGTGGTAGGAGTATCTTAACATCCCCGCTCGGTGTTATAAAGATTAGTCCGATTACCGCACTTCAAGACACTTATCACTTGCGATTCTTCGTCTTTGTGCGATGAAGATGCTCCGTCGAAATATAATTCCCAACGTCGATCATCGAGGTCTTCTAGGTTCATTGTTTGTTCATCGGCGAGATCGTCATTGAGAGGAGATTCGCCGTGAAAGGGTGTCTTTGCAGAAAGTACGCTAGGGCTTGTCCCTTTACGGCACGAAGAGGCGCGAAAGTTATATCAAATTGCGTAATATCATTGACCATGCGGCAAGTCTGCCGGAAGCGTTGGACGAGTCATCAAGTATTGCAATGGATTAAACTTCGAGATCGGAGTTGACCTTATGAGAAGCATGTAATGCACGAGCTTTTGAGCGGCGAAGATCGGGGGCCGAACAATGCTTTTCGATTGCGGGATACCTTATTTCCGTCGGCGATGAGCGACGACTTAAGTAATAAAGAGCATTTTCTTTACCCTCATCATTGACACAGGCTAACGAGGGCTCCGAGAGAAGTCGATCTAAAGCCGCGGTATAAAGTAATAGCGGTCTACACGAGGCCAAGAGGCTGCTAAGACGAGGAGGTGTCATTAAGTATTGTTTAATGTCTTCGAAGGCCTACGGCATTTCTCTTCCCAAATAAATTTGGCGTCCTTTTTAACTAGTGCGTAGAAAGGTGACACCTACTGACGAGGTTTGAGATAAAGCGTCGAAGATATGCCGACTTCCCTTGAAAAGATCGTAATTGTTTTAAGGTTTTGGGAGGCGGCATTTCTAAGATAGCTTTAATCTTTTCGGATCGATTTCGATTCCACGATGTCGGACAACGAATCTAAGAATTTCCGGAGGTGACGCCGAAGAAGTCATTTTAAGGGATTCATCTTAAGGTTAAATTGTCTTAATCGTTCGAAAACGATTCTCCGAATCATACGAATGGTTGTCCTTTACTTTGCTTTTGATGACCACATCGTCTACGTAGCATTCGACTTGATTGTGGATGAGATCATCAAAATTCTTGTCATTGCTCTTTGGTAGGTTGCTCTGCGTTCTTGATCCGAATGGCATCCTTTGTGTAGCAAAATACTCCGATCGGCGTTACGAGATCTTGTAAGCTTTTCATCTTACGGAGCCATTTTTATTTGGTTGTATCACGAAGATCCATCCATGAATGAGAATATTTCGTGTGTTGAAGCGATGTCGATCATTAATTGCAGGATCGGTAGAGGAAATTCATCTTTTGGACATGCTTTGTTTAAATCTGCGAAATCCGCACAAATTCGATCGACCATTCTTCTTCTGTTGGTACCACGTTAGGTAACCAAGTCGGGTATTGTTCTTCACGGACAAATTTAGCGTCTATTAGCTTTTTAACCGAGTATGACTTGTTGTTCGATTTCTAGACGCATTTTTAAGGGACCTTGTACAGTTGGAACAGCAGTAGAGGTCCACTCTAGTTTATGGACTTGCGACCTGCTGGAGCTAAACACGGCATCTCATCGTAGCTCCAAGCAAAACGGTCTTTGAATTCCATTAATAACTTGATTATTTCTTTGGAGTCTTCTTTATTGAGTAAGGAGATAACAAAGGTAGGTCTAGGTTCTTCGTTAGTACCTAAGTTAACCCAGTTAACTCATCTATTGTAGATTTGATTTCTTCTTCGGGTACGGTGGAGCGTCTCCGATTTGCAAATCTTCGAGTTCTTCGTAGTTTCCATGCGGTTTTCATTAGATTCGCGAGTGACAACCAAGCAAAATTCGGTATCGTCAGCGATCCTCTGTGTCGAATCCGAGACCATGTTTTGAGTTGGGTGGACGACGGAGTTATTCCATAAATTTTCGAAACGTTGTGATTGACCTTTTGTCCACTTGTCGAGGTAAGAAACCACGTTGAATTAAATTTTGAACACGGGGAGAGTACCACTCGAAAGGCAATTCCATTAATTCGATGAAGTAGCATCTTGAGTGTACATTATTTTCGGTTTTGGAGGAAGGAGCACCACGGTAGAATTTGATTGGTTTTGCACTGCCGCTACGTACCTCTTTGACCTCCATACCCTCGATCTTATTAGAACGGATCGGGGGTCGGGGTCATAGTATGTACATAGTGGTTAATCTTCTCGTACATCGATTTATATTCTTCGTTTCTTTCATCTTCGATAGGGATTTTGAATTGTGGCTTCTTGCGACTTATTGTCGTTGCTTCTTGTTTGATTTCTTTTTCTTCTTCGAGCTATCTTCCCGATCGACATTAATGGTTGGTTTCCTCGTCCGATCGTCCTAACGTCTCTACCACGACCTCGTCCCCGGCCTCGACCTCGGATGCGAGTTGTGGAGAAACCTTCACCATCTCGCCAGTAAGGGAGTGGTGAGTGGCTTGTTGGACTAGAACTTCGGGTTCTTCGTTGTCCGAACTTTCTTTGCTTCATTTGTTATGGTATCTGCGGAGAAGATCGTTTTCTTCGGTGGTGCATAATAAAGTTTGCATCCTCGTGGATTCCAATTTCATGTACGGAGAATGGTTGTAAGTCACCTTTGATGCCTTTGTTCTCCTCATCGTAGTATTTGATGCAACGATGTAGAGATGATGGTACCATCCTGTTTTCATGTATCCATGGTCGGCCCGGTAGAGCGTTGAACGATGTTTGAATCGATTATGTGAAATTTCGCGGTTGTCTTTGCTAAGTCACCGGTCTTCATCGGTAGCGTTATTGAGCCGAGGGCTCTTTCTCCTTTACGGTTGAATCCTCTTAATAACATTTTGTCCGCCTCGAGCTCGCGAGCATCGATTTCCAAGTATGCTTTAGCGTTCGAAGATTCATTATATTGATTGATGCTCCGGATCCACCAATACTGCTGGAGAGTGTAAACTTCCCGATTGTAAGCTGAAATGTACAACGGTCGGTTGTGGTCTGCATCCCAGTAGTAGGTCGTTGTACGTGAAGGAAACACCTTCTTTGTTCCTTTAACGAGGCAAACCTCATCTAAGGACTCTCCGGCCATTTGAAGCTAAGCAAATTTAGGATCGAAGTAAGGCTTTGATCGGAAGCTTCTCTCATCTCCTTTGATAAGATGAGAGCGTCGTAGATGCTCGGTTTGGTGTAGTAGTTTCTAAGATGGACTGTGCGTTGTAGTCACTTTGTTTTCATGTGTCTCTGCTTCTTCTCGAATGGGTATTTCTTCACTGGGGTTGGTTCTTCTTGAACAACCACCTGCTTCCCTTTGTCTTTTGGACCCATTCTCGGAGGTAGAACTTTCCCACTTCTTAAGTTGACTTCGTAATTTCTTCGAATCTATTGTTGAGCTTGCGGTGTCTCTTCTTGAATCGGAATGACGGGCTCTTCGGATTGGCTCGAGTGCGAAGGCTTCTAACTCTATCGTGTTGGAGCTCCTCGAAACTCACGAGATAGATTCGTTGCTTGTTGAACTCTCGTAGCCTCCTTGATGGATGTCTTCTTTGTTATTTTGCTTGTCGAGATTGTGTATGATTTGAGAATTGTCGTTGGTATCGAAATCGATATCCGGATTATCGTTAGTTACGTAATCGTTAGAAACGATCAAAACGTAGCCAACGCCATCACCCTTATCATTATATGATCCCACCGAAGTGAGTAGATAATCATACGAGTCGGGGGTTCGAGGGATTTCTCCCCAGAATCGGAAACAACTATCCTAGGATAAGCGGCCCCTAGTCTAGCCTTAGGTGCCTCGGTCTTCTCTTCTTCGTCGATTTTCTTCTTTTCTTCGATCGTCTCCTGTTGAGGTGGTTCTTCATCGCGAGTGATAGTACCGGCTTAACGAGGTTTCAAACTACGAATTGAAGCTCGTACGAAGCGGTACGGATGCTTGTCTAAAATCTTTTTCGAAGACCTCGTCCGAGCGGTAGTCCATCCATCGTCGGTTGTATAGGGATCTATCGGAATGATGGGATCGATCGAGATAACATTGACGGAACCTCCTTTACGGGGTTCCTTCATGTACTCCTTCGGGATCGTTATATTCCCTTTCGCGAGGTTGTCATTGAGCCAACTTTTGAAGGTAATGCAATCTTCTATTTTGTGTCCGAAGCATTTGGTGGTAAGGGCGAAAGTTGGGATCACCCTTCTTGTTGACTTCCTCGGTCTTTTAGGCTGCAGCGGTTGGAAATGCGGAGTCTTCATCGGGATACGGAACATTTTCGGCCTTTGCTTCATTCTTGAACGGATATTCTGCTGCTCAAAGCTCTCTTAATGTACGTTGCGGACGAGGCGGTTGTTCATCTTGCGGAGATGGTGATCAGTTGAGGCTGGGGTTGCGTAATGTACTGTTGTGGTTGTTGCGGCGGTTACGGTGGTATTTGCATCGGTTGCTTGCCTTTGTCGGCTATCTTGCGACGATCCGGATTTCTTTTGAAAGTCTTTACGAGGCTTTTGTTTATACTGTCTTGTCGGTGAAACTTAATTGCTTTGCCTCCTCTTGCAAGCTTCGGCCTAGCTTAACAACTTCTCGAAAGTCTTAATAATGAATCCCTTGAGGAGAAGTGCTTATCGGGCCGTGAATGCTTTTTAGTAAAATGCCGGCTTGCATCTTTATTCTTGCGGTTGTGGTTCACACTTCATACTTAAGTTCCTCCAATCGAAGTATGTAATCCACCAAAGTTTCATTCGGCACTGCTTCTCTATCACTAAATCACCTATAGTGATGTGGTGTTGAGCTTCCGGCGAATCGCTTGATGAAGAGGTTTTCTAGCTGCGAGAATGTCTTTACCGAACCATTTGGTGATTACGCATACCGAGTCGAAGGCGATTCTGACGGAGCTTGCGACGGCTGTCGGAAGAGTAATGCATCGCTCCCGCCGGCATTGCAACAGCGGCACGAAAGTGTGCCACATCTTTGTCGGGGGTTCCGGTTCCGTCGAAGGTCTTGAACGAGAGGTGGTACGAAGCCTTTCGGGTATTGGACGGCGTCGAATTCTTACGGGTAAGGTCTGCCCGTCCGAATGGATGTCCCGCTCTTTGATTGTGCTAAGGCTTCTCGTATTCTGCTGTTCCACCAAGTTCTTGATATCCTTTTCGGGAATCATACTTTGTGTTGTATCCTTTTTCGGTGATCATCCCCAGTTGACGGACGTAATCTCCTTTCCTCCGGTCCATGATGTGAATGACCTACGGGGGTGTTTCCCTTTGTGGTTGTACTTGACTGCGGAAGTGGCCGGAGCTACGGCCACCTCTTCCATCCTTTTCGCCATTTGAGCGATCGTGTCGTCTTTCTCTTGAAGGCTTGTCTTCTCATCGGTTACGGCTCCTCTCTTCTGCGGTTGCGGGAGCACCTTGCGAAGGCGATGAAGCTCGTGTCTCGACCATATTGATTTACGCGTATTCGTTGTCCATGAATTCCGATGAATCGATCTCGTCTCCGAACTTTTCTTCTCTTTCTTTTGCCGAGCGTCGGATATCGGTTCTCGGCTTTTCCATGGCATCTTCTAGCGGGGCTTTACGTTGTGTCTTCGTGGTTGTCGTGCGATAGTTGCGGGTCCCCTTCTCACGAGTCCCCTTCATCGCGGTAGCACTTTCTTCGATTGAGTCTCTGGCGAGACTTTCTTTCTCGAAGTTGCTTGTTTCGATCTCATTGCCCCGGTGGTGGGACGCCATACCATCCTTCGGCGTGCGAAGGTCTAGGACCGAGATGGTACGTCGGCCAAATGTTTGGATGGTGGTATCCTCCCTAGTCTGTAATCTGAGACGACAACGGGCGGACTAGCCTTCATTCTTTTACTTGGCTTTTACGTCATGATGGCGGGTT